>JAEQBH010003577.1:0-600000 GCA_016808115.1 Tetrastigma voinierianum
ATATAATGTTAAGCAATTACAACTTGTATGACTGACAGAATGCATAGTGATGGATTACAAAAATAAATCTCTGACTCAACCATATGAAGTGATTCGGCATCTACGATGTTTATTGGTTGTACAAGAGTTCATATACCAAACCAGACTACTGGTCTTCCATTGGGCTGCCACTATTCTTTGTGTGGCGCTGATTGTTTGGATGTGGATTACCTAGCTGGTCTGCGGATGCTGCTCTTTGCACATTCATGGATTTGAACACTTGTGCTATGGCTCCGCTATCATTAGACAGTGGAGTCATCTTTGTGGATGTTGGCCTACGTGGGGTCATACACTTCTGTCACGGCACGTCTTGGCCATGGCACAGTTCTCAACTGTCTTCCCCAGTTACTTCATATCATTCTCATATATATAAATACTTTTCCATAACAAGTTTCATTTCTTTTTCATCTTACCACCATATACTGCATGTCATCTTGTACTTTTCTTCTTGAATTTTCCAGCGGCAGCGCCTTGCCTTTTTTGTCTTAGCAATGTTCATGCACCACCTCCTGCACTCCATGTCATCTCTGTTCTCATACGACTCTTTTCCATATAACCACTTTGTCATTTCCTTTTTGTGTTTTGCATGTTTTCAAACCTTGAAATTGGATCACGAGGGCTCCATATGGGCGACCACACACACATGCATCTTCCACACCTTTCTTTTTTGGGGACGGGGGGGGAGGAAGGAGGAGGAGGGCAGGGGAGGAGGGGATTTGGCACGGGCGGCAAACGGTGATTAAAGCGAGGAGCACGAAGCGGCCATTATCATTGAAACCGCGCGAGACGCGGTGACCATTTATAAAATAACCACGGACGACGATATGTGTGCTGCTGCCTACCGAGAAGGTATCATCACTATACGAGGCAGTAGACGGCCTAGCATCTTCTTGCAGAAATTTGAATGTGATTGGAAGGTATCTCAATACTGCATCTGAGAGCCAGGTGACCATCCATGAGGGCCGGGGCGTGGTGACCCTTTACGAGCCATGTGATCCCCAGCGGGATCCTGCCGTGAAGACCAACGGGGCCTGATATCGGAAACTGCCACATCATCTTTGTAGACTTATTTTACATGACAGGCATGCCCCATTATCCTGAAGCTAGGGTTCTGTGGAGACAATCAATGTGTACATTTTATCTTTCCTGATCTCTACTCTCGCATTCCCGAGATAAATTCTAGTGTCATTCGATTTGCTCATATCGTGATATAACCATATACAATCACATTATTCATCTTTACATTTTTTCATCTCTGCATTGCTGCCCTTTCCATCGCCCAACACACCTCAAACACAGTGCCTCTTTTATTACTGTTGACTTTCTGGGACTAATGTGAGGTTCCATGCCACATCAGTCTGTCTTATTGATGACTCATGACTCAGGCTGGGCTTTATTGGGGTCCACGAGAAAACCTTTAATCGGAGATCAGCGAAAGAAGGATTATGACGGCCTTAGGGATTGGCTTGAGGTCACCATTAGTCATTCTTCTGGGCATGTGAGCTGACCTGAACTGGATGACAAATCCATCACCTCAGTTTGGCATCTAATCATCTCCTCAGGCATATGAATGTGACTATGACTCAATGGGAAACTTTCCTTAGAGTCGACACTGAATCGGGATTAAGCTTGGCGAGAAGTTATGGCCTTAACTTCCAAAGTTGGGGGTCGCCGGTCGCCCCTGAACCATGAGAAGCTGACTACAGAACACAGACTGAGCTCAATGTTTATCACCTCGGTTTTTAGAAGCATCAATAACCTCCTCAGGAAAAGTAATGAATGTAAAGTGTGACTCATTATGGGATTTTCCATAGGTCCGGCACTGAATGTCGGGTTCAAGCGAGAATGCATGACCTTCGGGGATTGGGGTCATGCGATGATCGCTCCGAACAGCGTTGACCTGGTGATCGAGGCTGGGAGGAGCCGGAATGGTGGGTGGAACAGGTCTCCTGGCACATCGTTCTGGCACGTCTGATGTGTTTATGAGAATATATGGATGGATTTGTAACAGCGACTCTGGGCTTTCATGGGGTCCCAAAGAACTTAAAATACGAGGAGTTAAACGAGAATATGATGCTAAGAAGTTGAGGTCATGCGTGATCTGACTAGAACGGCGACTGTGAGAGCGGCCTGGGAGGCTGAGAGACTGAAGTGACGAAGCTCGGGGTACTATCACTGCCCTTCTGATACGACCATCTGATATCTTCCTCTGTGAGACCTTGAGCCCTTAGTGACTGCTATTTGTCTGGAGGCTGCATAGAGTCCAGAAGGCTGAATGAAGACGAGGCGAAGGAGTTATACAATATACAAGTTCGGGGTCTACACTTGATGTTTTGGCTTGATTGGCACAAGCCAACAATGAAACTTGAGCGAATGACGAAAAGCTCCATGGGATGGCGGCTCTGGAGCAGAAACTCCTACCTCTTCAGGACGGCTTGACTCTTGGGAGCCGAGGTCTGCGGGACCTCTTTGGGGCCCAGTCTGCTGACACGTATGTGAGGTCTCTTGGGGCCCTTTCTGTGTAAGTCAGTCTCAGCTGAAAGCTCTATTTGAGCCGGCTTACGTTGGGCGACCTCCTTAAGCTGTTGACCTCTTACCATTTAGACTGTTCAGGTAAAAAAAGACTACTTAACTTATTGATGCTGCCTGGAGGCGTGATGTGTTCAACTTCTTTCATCAGATTCACTGATGTGTACATGATCTCTGAGGAACACTACCAAAGTGCTATTAGCCTGACCCAAAACCGTTCCCTGAGTTTTATTTGGATGGCCGGATGTGAATGAACGACCGAACCAGATTTTAGCTGGGCGTGACCTCAGTAAGGACTGCCAGCGCCCAGTCTGAGAGGATTAAGTGCCAGGGTGATTAAAGCCTGACGTCAAGCTCATTCTGGTCATGACTACAATTATCAAGAGACTTGCTGAATTACCTTTTTTCCATTTCCTGACCTGTACTTAAGAAACTCGTTTCTAGGTCCATACCTAACGCCTCAATGCCAAGTTTGCTGCCCAGTTCTTCAACTGGACCTTACCAAACACTGTTTTATTAAATCCCAAGGATCAGCGTTAACAAAAGCAAAACTTCTCACTGACTTGAGGATCACAATAAAGTAGAAGAAGGTTTTGAAGGGACCACAGGAAGCCCGAGACAGCTGCATCACATATTTCAGATTTGGGTGAGGGTTCCATACACTGTAATCTTCTTCTTCCTCTTCTTCTTTTCTTCTCTCTTCTCTCTTGTTCGTATTCTTTATCTCTTCTCACGAGGCAAAATGAGATATTTATTTTGGATCTTATCATTTATTTCACTTTTAGTCGATGAGAAACTTCTGCTCTTTCTTCAAGCAAACATCTCTTTCATAATTTTTAACCATATTTATTCTAATATATTTCTTTTATTACTCTTTTGAGTCACTCGACTCTCTACTATTACTCTTGATTTAACCTTACGATATTTTTACTTTATGACATAACTTATAATCCTATGACCCTTAGGTTCTGTATTGCACTTAGTAATTTACTCCTTAAATTATTAATTCACGTTCATTTATTATTTTATCTTTAATTTATTTCGGATAAACATAAAGATACTTTATACCCTAAACATGTCTCGTAAAATTTAGGGTATACTTGGGGTGAAGTACAACAATAAATGGCCGCCTCACTAATGAGAGGCACAAGATTAATGGTAATTCATGAACCCGGTGGTATGAAGAGTGGTAATAAATATGTAAAAGTCACAGACAGCGATGTGTGAACTAGCACTTGTGGCAGCTGGTTCTATAGAGTAGAGACAGAAGAGGTAATCCACTCATATCCCACCCACAAGGTAAGTGAAACAACTCCATCGAAAAGTCAGGTGAAAAGAAATAATCCGAGGGTCGACCACACAGACCGAACCTGTTTATACCAATTTGCACTTCAACATCAAGAAGAGTAATCAATGCTAATTCACCAAGTTTCTGAGGTCCAAGAAACTACATATAAAACACTGACTTACTAAATGATTAGAAAGTGTATGCCTGGGCCATTGAAAACTATGAATGAAAAATACTGTCCAAGAAAAAGAAGACTGTTAGACTTTATATAAGAACCTTCATCAAGAGCAGAAAAGCAATCCCAGTCTAAACCATAAAAGCTGAGAAAGACTTAGTAGCCTTACTATACTGAAAATACTGGAAATTCATCTTGATAGTGCCCCATGCCGGGTTAAGTATTAACCCATGCCACTATCTATTTATCGATGGGAGCTAGTGAAGCTCATCAACCAGCTTCACACACTCCAATAGTGAGAGTCACCTAAACATTCCAGGAGGGGGAGGGTGACAGGAAGACAAAGAGGCATCAAAGTGGACAAGTCTCATATTTCCGCATTTCCCCATTGTTCCTGAAGATGGAAGAAGATAAAGAAATAATTTCATCACACTGTAGCCATTTCTAATGGGATCACAGGCAATCGATTGATGTGCATGGAGAACCGAAATTGAGAGCCTTGGAAGACAGAGGATCACCTCATGTATTCCAGCCCAAGAAGTCCAAATGACTACACCTTAACAAAGATACCCTGTCCTCAACCCCAAAAAAGACTTCCAAGGCTAAGTGGTAAACTCCCGATAAGTCCTCACGTAGCATAATGAACACCAAGACTGATACAGAAACAAAAAATAGTCCAGAATCTATGAGCAGCGAATTTTGGAGTACTGCAAAAGTGTGTTAGCAGTCCCGGGCCTCTAGATTACAACATGTTCATTAGAATGTTCTGAGCTTAGCGATCGTTAAATTAGTGTTTCTTGAGGCAACCCAAGCATTATGAGATTTCTTCTCATTTCATATTATCTCCATTCTTGACTGTGTTTACAAAAAATTTTGTTTTTGGGGTAACTTTAAACTTAATTATTTTTAATATCTTGATGACTTAAAGGTGGAAACATTATATGCCCATACTTTTGGTCCCGCCAAGTGGGGCCATGTTTCACACAGAAGTGGAAATATCTTTGAGGCAAGCCTTCTGGGTCCGCCTTAGTGAAAGCCTCGTCACTTACTCATGAGGTTGCACCCACCTTCGGTCCCAGAAGGCTGAAGCTCGTCAGCCTTAGAGGCTAGGTCTTCACAAGTGAATGGGAATCCACGCTACGATACAGAGGTTTGTCTTCACCACAACGAAGATTATTCTAAGATTCTTATAATACCCAAACACAAACATTTTGTTCCTCTAAACAATTTTTAGCTCTTTGTCTTTGTCTCTCTGTGTGCATTTATTTTGATTTGAAGTCATTAATGACTGGCAAGTGTGCTCAAGAAGATCGCTCCCACCTGCGACACACTGCTCCACATCACGGCGCACCTCCCTTCCCGGACGATCTCGCACCGATTCATCTCCCCAGAGGGGCAGCGACTACTATGAATTTGCTTGCACCTGCTCATCTTGCCTCTGAGGGGTTTTCCTACTCCAACTGAGTTTTCCTTCAACTTCGCCATCCGCATTCAGAGACGGCAAACACCAGGTGCCCTCCACCCCTGAGCGGTCCCAATCGTATGAGCCCACCTTAACCTCGCATTTCGCCGCACCCAATGTTCGTCCTCAAAAAGGTCACTTCGTAGCACGTACATCAACTAGACTCCACGCTATAGGAGATTTATATGAGTGAGTACCTGCATTTCATTTAGGCCACCACCCCGCGGCCTCGACGCGAGCTACACGTGGCTAGGCTCAGGAGTACCCATCCGCCGATGAGCGAGTTCACCATACTTCCACATGACAGAGCTCGCCTGTGGGCAAGGTTTGTATAATTTTTTTATGTGTTAAGATTAAATCCTCACCAAGACCCAGTACTGACAAGATAAGACTGGCCCTCCCATATGGGCACATGCACTAAGGGATTCCAAATACATGGAGACGGCCACTGAGAGGTTGATCGAAACACTGACACCACCGGGCGCCCAATCCAATTCCTCCCGATCATTGAGTTATAGTCATCGATCAAGTCTCCATGTTAGACTCGAGGAGCAAACAAGAACCCGCCCATTCCAATCGATCAGTCTCCGATGACTCCAGACTAACGATAATGGTCCCGCGGGCCACACCCTAGAGCCGGAGATTCGAAATGATGCGGTAAACTGAGTCCCTCTAGTCTGACCCACCCCCTAAATGACTGCATCCATGCACCACTACTCCGTCACGCCTATTGTATGGGTTCTGAGCATCGGAAGCACCCTTGAGCGAGACATGGATTTCCATCTGCTGAGATGGCTTGGCTTATCCAGCCTGCCAAGATCTGTATCACTCTGTAGCTAGCCCAAACATATCATTTCACAGCCACACCGCCACCACCGCAAGATTTTTCCCACGATTTCGACCTTTTTTTTTTTTGCCATCGAGACACCGCCTATCTTAAGTTCAGCGTGGTAAAATGGTATGACTATGTATGACCTAGTTATTTTTGACTTAGTTTTATTTTGACATGTTATTTTTATTTTTACAAGTTGTAGTCCATTTTCTTTAGGTTGTTTCCCCATGCACCAACATGTATGCAAATTGTACTATATTAGGAATACACAATCTCCAGTTGGTATTGAGTATCCTTGCCTAATTTAAGCATGATGGCAACAAAGGAGCTATAAACCCAAAACAAACCCATGCCCAATGGAGAGACCCTGAGGTTAAGCTTACACCAGACTCATTTGGTGTGTCTGAGACTAAACTGGTGTCTTACCAGTACTCCTTTGATTCAAGAACTCACCTAAAGTAGCTATCCTGCCTCACAGCCAATAATACCTAGTATATTTGGGGGTATTTGACTTGATCACTTCATATAAGAGAACCTACGAACCTTAGGAAAGGGAAAAACACCTAAGTGATGAATCTTTAGAGTAAAGAGGACTTCAGCTCCAAAATAAAAAAATAATAATAACAATGTGGACTATCCAATCAAATCTTCAAGTATATACGAGGGCTTTTCAAAGCCTAATGTTTGAACCAACCTGGCCTTGAGCCATTGACTTCACTTTATCACATGGGATGCAGGATGGATGATCTCAGATTTATCTAGGACCTCGAGGTTCAAACGAGTGTCAGTAGAAGTCTCTGTGGAACTCGAATGTCTTGGTGGCTTCTCAACCAACTGGGTGGAAGTCACCAATGGATCCCCACAGGAACCTCATCCAAAACCCTTGGTACTAGTACTTTCCTGGGATTATCTAGAGCTTAATCCTTAGGAGAAAGTAGCTACTAAAAGGAATAAATCTGGTGCGTTTCATCCTTCCGTGTTAAGCTATCTTCTAAAATAGCAGTTCGAGTTCAAGTTCGGGAGGTACTACAGTCAAACCATGCATCGGAGATCACACTTTAACTGCACTTAGGACCCTCGAAAAATTATTACATTGAAATCAAGGAATCATTTGGTCAACTAAGACCGACCTGAAGGTAAGTCGTTGAAAGCAACACTAAGGTAGTCCTGGATCTTTGGACCTGCTTAATATGGACTCTTCTTGATGTTGTCATGTGTGCTTTAGCCTATATCATCATAGTTTCACGTTATTCTTGTGTGCCTTGGTGGAGCTCATTCTTAAGTAAGGGACAAGTAAGAAGCAAGTTTGGGGTGTTGGATCGAGGTGAATCATGCATGTATTTCAACTGACTCGAGTGTTCTTATGACTTCAAATGTATGATTCATTTATTATTTTCAAGAATATTACTAATCCCCATATTATTCTGTTTCAAAGAATACAACAGTGGAATCAAACTGTATTTAAGAGGTAGAAAACAAACTAGAAGTGGAAACGTATAAAAATGTGACCAACAGAGTTGATGTTCACTACAAATGGTTGACCTTTGTTGCATGGGCTAATCGCCACAACGAGGTCTCTTCACCGTTAGCTGAACCAAAAACTCGAAATCAAGCACCTCGAGTCCGTCGTCAAGTGGAAGTCACCTTCGCCTATGGAAGCGAGGTTCCCTTTCCATTACTCGAACTTGAAACCCCAACAAAGGCCATCGGGAGCGTGGCCCGCGTATCTGCATAAAAAGTATAATTCACGTATGGGATTGATTGAGAAGAAGGAGAGACAGGAGGAGGATCAAGATAGAATAATGGAAAGATCATTTAAGATGAGCTTTTCATAGTTCTTCCTTCAACCTACTTCATGATCTCAATTTCAACTGTGAATGTAATGTTATGATGAACTAAATTCTTTTCTCTAGGTTTTGGCCTACCCTAACCACAGCCATGATCAATTTCAGCTTTGGCTTATTTGAAATATTTAATATGAGTTCAGATATGTTTCTTTATTCTAAGCACTATATGTTATTGTCCTGGCAACCCACTTACATGCCAAAGTCAGGGTTTGAAGACTGAGAGAAGATAACTTAGTGATTATGGGTTAAAGCAATAATTGTGGTAGTCAAGAATAGATGGAGTCTCCAATCATAAAGAATAGATTATGCACATTTAGGCATTTCCTTAAGTCGAGGGACTTGAGGCAGAGATGCAACACATCCCACCGGCGAGATAAAAATATATCTGAGAGAGAATATCTTTGTAGGGAAAAGATCAACCTGCCTAACATCACATGAATACCTCTAATAAGTCCTTAATTGAATCACATCTATCATGGTAGGAGAATTAAACCTCAGTTTCAACATCAAGATAATTCAATACATCCACTTTAAGCTTTATTAATCATAATTACTTTAATTGCTATAGACGGATCCATATCATTCAAGTCATTAAAACAAAGAGGTCAACATGCTTTGAGGAACGACACCTGACTTCAACTACTCAAAGAATACGCCAACTGAAGTGAGGTCACAATGGTGTCGGTAATTTCCTAAATTTAATTTTAAGGTCGCTGACTTTTAACCCACTTAACGCCAAATGTCTTTCCGAACGACCATGGCCTAACTGATGGATCCAGCTCATTATCTCTCAGCGGAACTCAGCGCTCGCACAGGCCAGTAAATGGTGCGGGTGCTCGAGGCCCACTTAGCTCAATTATACAGGATCGCCCTCTATGACCCGATCACGATCAAAATGTCCTGGACAACGCAGCAAGCAGCGCCCTTTTGTCGCCACCGTGACATCGCCGTCGAATTGAGACAAGAGGTGAAGCGAAATGGTGCCACACCTTAGGATATGTTGCTGTTTCGGTTCTGAAGTGCACCTTGTAGAACGTGCCCCTCTCATTATTTAAATTCCACTCACCTTAGCCATTGGTGGAGCCTATGATCCCTGGATAGTCTTTGGGTTCAGACATACCCCATCATATGTCTGATTTAACAGCTTCAAGGTTATAAAGATTTATAGACTTCGCCGGTCACTAAAAACCCCACTGCACCTTTCAGATTTCTTGAGCATACAAGCTAGCCAGGTTGGTGCAGAATTCCCGCACAACCATCAGCTTGTAGTTTTCCACTCCCGGGGTCTGCATAAAGCACCCCACCCTTCTCGCTATGGTTTTTCTAAAAATCCCTCTTCTGATGTGAATCCTTCTCCTTATTGAAGGGTGGATTTAATGAGGCCAAATTTAATCTTATTCCCATTATACGAAACTTCATGATCATACCGCGATGTTCTCCAAATTCTTCTGCCCTTTAGATCCCGCCAGCCATGAGGCCCTCAGTAGTCAAGAAGGAGATAGACACCATGCTTGTATTTACCCTGGATACACCACACCTAAAAAGTAAACTGAGCTTAGTGAATGCCTAAAATCATCAAAATTTTCACATGGCACAGTCAAACACTGTAAAATTCATGATAAACACCGTCAGACCAGAACTCTGAGCTAATGGGACCACAAGAACCTCCCCACTCCACCATGTTTTCTCGGCAATTGTAATAGGAATAGAAGAAGGACTAAACTTTACCTTAAATCCAAGAATAAAAAACACAAAGTATTTTACCCAGATTTTCAGGGAGATGAGTCAATCTTAGTTGTTTGCAAAATTTTGTGAAGGTTCATTTAGTTTCAACTTGAACTCAATCTTTGAACACTATGGGATCAGAATGGTGAATTTGCAAAGGAGTAGAGAATGAGTTTAAAGCTTGGAGCTGGAAAAATGGTGCACTTAGAACTTAACAGTCAACTGCCACGACGTTTCCGAGAGTTGAAAATCCAATGTCGCGACGTTGAGCTCAACGTCGCAACGTTCTAGAGAGGGTGTTTTTCCAACGCCATGAGACGCTAGCGGGCTTTTGAGGCCAACGTCACATGTTCCAGAGTGCATGTTTTTCCAACGCCGCAGATTGAGAACAACATCGCAATGTGCCTGGAGAGGAATTTTTCCACATCACACCGCTAAGATGCCCATGTCGCGACGTTGCTTCCAACATCGCGACGCTCCTAAGACCATCAACTGCACTTTTTCAAAACGTTTCTAAGTGTATGAAACCTGCCATTCATCTCTTTTTACCTTCCCATCCAGATTAAAGTTTTCTCCATATTCTTCCCACAACGAGCCTTCAACCCAATACTGGCAATACACAATCTAAAACAAAACATAACAATCGTTAAAACTCAAGGAACAACTGATTAACAAACAGATTTGAATGGTTACTCCACAAACTTGTTGCCCATTGTTAGCTCACCTCAAGTTGTGTCCCTTCTTAATCTACACACAAATCCACAAAAAATTTATATAAAAATTTCTATTGCTTCAAGATTTGGCTATGTCTTCTGCCTCTACACTGTGTGAATGTAGTTTCTCACCATACAAGATAAGGTTCACCTCATGTCATTCACTTTAAATTGACCTTCTCTGTGGTGCAAATTAACATTACCGTATAAAATCATGATCATAAATGCAGTTCATACCATTCGACCTGGGTTTTCCCTGTGATTAATTTAATCTTTGAATTGAAGAGCAATACTTGTTGTCCCTGTTTAGACCCACATGCACTAGATTCTGCCATGCTACACTTTAATTCTCTTCTTAGATCCTTGAACTCATATGCACTGGCCAAGTTCATCCAATTTCGTCCAATCAAGCATCTCTTCTTTCTAACCATTGAGATCTCATGTTACAATTTAGTTGCCTAGTATGTTTTGTGCTCCAGCTCTATAGTAGTGGCATGCCTTCCCATAGACGATCTTGTATTTAATATTCCCAATGGGGGTCTTGAAAAGTGTCATTGGGTCACGAGGCCATGATCAATTTTGGTCTCACCAATCTTCCTTTGGTCGCATTAATTGCCTTTCTAGATTTTTCATGATTTCTATTCGACACTTTAGCACATTGCTTCTTGGGTGGTATGGTGATAACCATGTTTCTGAATCTCATATTTGACTAAGAGTGATGCAACATCTTGTTACAAAAAATGTAAACTTCACGCGATTACCACTCTGTGGAGTTCCTAAACCTGAAACGATGTTACCCTGATGAACGTAATACCACTTTGTATCAAGTAATGGTTAATGGTTTCCTGTGACCCATTTGGACATGAATCCACTAGCAAGAGGCGACTCAGCCTAGCAGAAGATGAAACGACCACAAAGTCAATGCCCTGCAGATTCAAAAAAGTCTTCCATACTTAGAATATTTGTCAACGATATTTCATTTCTTCTTCCAATGTTCTCGTCCTTCACACTGACACGTAACTTTGCAAACAAGGGTGTGATCTTTGAACAGGAGGGCTAATAAAAGCCCACTCGTAACACTCTTAGCCATTGTTCTCTGTCCCGCCGAATGGCCTCACACTCTAAAGAGTGGCGCGTTTCCTTGATTCACCCACTTCACTTCCGACTCACACCTGGCATTTAACTGACAGTACAATGGTCAAAGAGGATTGAGTCTTCGTGAATAGCGTCGCGACTTCTACAAATAATCTTTCTTTGTTAAATGAGTCAATGGAATAATAACGCAGGAAAGATAATTACGGCTTTGCAACATGGGAACATTTCAACATGCATGTGCTTGTATCTCGCTCATTCTGGAATGTGTCACAATAATCGAAAATTGATGGTTATGCACTGCTTAGAATTTCCAATCTTTGAGCGATGATCGGGCTATCATGTTTTCAGAACCCTTTCTTATTCGACCCCACATCAATTCTAAGGTCAAGAGCAATTTCACCCAATAAGTCTAGGTTTCATGTCTTTAGTCATTGCAAATATCTATTTAAAAGTGGATTCATGAACACAATAACTTTGTTTCTTATAAGATAAGGTCTGAATTTGTCAAAGGCAAACATTGAAGAAGCACAATTTTTATCTATGGTATGACGAGTTGCAACATAATTCAACGCTAACGTAATGGTTTCAATCAAGAGTGTCGCTTGCATCATAGTTCAAATGTGGGAGATCCCAATTTGAGCGCTCTACTATAAACTAGATCAACTTTTTTCAAAGAATCCTCAAAAGCTTTCATACATGAATCATTGAACCTAAATGACAACTTATAAGGAGAAGGAGGTATGTTTGAAACTTTCGGTAAATCTTGATGAATCATTTATAAAAACTCCGTGGTGGCCAAGGAAACTACTAGATTCCCTTTGATCAATGTGGGAGGGAGCAAGCTTCTATGATCTCACCTTGCTCACAAACAACCTCAATTCCTCTTTCGGAGATGTGATACCCCACACAGGCCTTTCTCAAATTATGGGTGAATTTTTTTCCCAATTTAAACTAATAACTGGTTTCCATGCACCTTTTAGTACCAAAAGTTAGATTATGGATGTTATGTAGAATGAACTAATCATTTAATAAATCATCCATGAAGACTTCAATGACTTACCATGTCTGGAAAATATTGCCATCATGCATCTCCTAAAGGTTCTTTGGGCGTTATCATAGCCTAAATGATACTCTCCGTATAAAGCTGGCACTGTACATAAGTTGTTAAGGATTCTTCCGATCTTCTCCGATAATGGTGATTGAATGATCCTCGAGTATCCATCCAAAAGAAAAAGTACTCTATTTCTTCCAATTGCATTTGAGACCTGAATATTTGACTGAATAAACAGCGGAAAATGGTCCTTCGATCACTTGTCTTGTCCCAGAATCACTACAAATTCCCTACACTCAGAATTGTTTCAGTTTAGATACTATTTTTTCCTTACTTATATCATTCGTAGGTTCCCTCCTTCTCGGGTACCTACCAAATGGCTCACCCATAAATCCATCGAGACGGGGTATATCACCCCATCTAAATCCGTTTGAGTACCTCCTTTCGAATCCACTCTTTCATTGAAGGATTTAAGTGTCTCTGGCATCCAACCAGCTTCGCTTATATCTCTCTAATAATATCCCTGCATACACAGATGGTCCTCAATCCACTGAGTGCTCAGCCTAAGGACCATCCAATCGCTTCCTTTACGTCTCTTCTTAAAAATCTTTCAAACACTCTCCTCCTTCATGTTAAAGAGGGAGGGATGAGGATGATGACCGGTATGCCTATCTCCTCCCAAGATAAGCATATCTCTAAAGATTAGAGCTGCTTTCCCACAATAAGGTTCATAAGAATGGAGTCAATCACCTCGCTTAGTTCCTAAAGCTTTCAAAGTAATTTTTCATTCAATTAAAGAATCCATTCATTTCACATATTCCCAACCATCTCATCTCTCAAGAGGAAGGGTCATCATGAGTAAGGATCTCCATGGTTCCAAGATCCGTAATTGGCTAGACACTATAGCCTTCGGTGAAACTGCACTTCAAGCAATCACATATCCCAGGATGTTTTATACTACGAAAACACAAACGCCACCCCGTTTGAACTTCTCAACTCATGTGCCCACTTTGTGATACTAACTGTCATTTCCTGAAGTAATGTAAAATCTTCAAGGATAATTAGGACTTTATCTTCATGTCTAGAATGCTAAAAATCTGGTAGAAAATATAACTTGAAACACTTAAACAAATATTATCCTCTCTATGATACTAATACTTGATGAGAAAGTAGAATGTATCCAATCATGTGGATCAGAGTAGGATCGGCTTTCTCCTAATTTCAGCTTTTCTTAAAGATCAAACAAGGGACAGATTAATGCTTACACCTAGATCACATAGAGCCTTTCTAAACTCAGATTCTAATTAGTGACATGGGGATTGTGAAGTTACCTAGATTCATTTAGTTGGGCAACTTCTTTTTGTATTATAGCAACAAAGACATCTCATGATGCTTACAATCTGGGTATTCATTAACTTCATTTTTCTCTGACAATGTCTTCGGCGACTCGTCTGATCTCAGATTGCTTCATGTTTCAAATTGATGCTGATGTGAGCCTTTGAAAATGTCCATAAACTCGCCAACCGCGATCCACGATGCCTTTCCTGCTGATATTGATAATAGCTTCTCCCATGAGAGGTTTTACCAACCTCCGTGTACTTAGGAACTGCTCTTCCACTAACTTTCAAGATCTTCAAACACTTTGTAACAATTTCTTTCACTTCCCATAGGATTTCAACCCTTTCTTGGGCCTCAACCATTGTTCAGAAGGTCTTCCTCAATTCTATGGGTTACAAATATGCGTTGTTCTTTCATTCCTTAGGTTGTCTTAAAGTATCACTTCCTCCGGTACCGCTGATTAAAACAAAGACTTCCAATTACTTTCAATCCGATTATATTCTCAAATATATCTCCATGATAAATTAAATCGCGTTCACTTTGATTCAGACCTTGGCTTCTTCTCTGAGGTGGTTGAGAGTTTGATCTTGTTTAGAGAGATTACCTACATTATAGATTTTTTCCGATATGCTAGATCGTTCTTCCACCGATTTTAATTTAATCATATATTGAAGCTTCCATTTTGATAAACTTCCTTCAAATATTGGAGCTTCAACAACAAGAAATCTTTCATGGTATTCATCATTAGGTATCAGAAGTGGGATGAAGTCCAATATAAATGCTCAGATAAGTGGGTTTCTTCAACCTTTATGCGTATAACTGGTGACCTAATTGTCGAGTAGCTTCAGAAGTTGCTTTTGATAGTGTGAACTCAGACATATAAGTTTTTAAACATGTCTATGCAAACTTAGCTGGTTCTTCGGTTCACTCTTTCAACAAGCCATTTTATAATCATTTAAGGCGCATGTTCTGGCGAAATTTGATAAGCTTCCACTTCATTCTTTCACAATCGCCCTCCAAGATATTTAATGAGTCCTATGGGACCCACTCAAACCATTGTAGAAATGGTGGACTTGCATCCACTATGAAACTCATGGTGAGGACACTTTTCTCAACAGATCCTTAAATCTCTCACGTCTATGTAGTTTGACTCCCATATTGATAAAAACACTCAGCCGTCATTCCTCAACTTGATCGCTTTTGTTGGTATAATCATAAGAAATTTGTTTAATAATTCCATCCCATGATGTTATTGAATCCTTATCATTGAAATAAGCCAATGCTCATTTTCCTTCATGATATGAGCATCCGTGATCCTACAAAAGTAGCCTGTGGAATTGAAAATTGCCTTGCAATAACTGGGAGAGTGATGAGCCTGGAGCTCGAATGATTTTCAGCTATTGGTCTCCTAATCACAGTGGAGTAACATCAGGATGGCGGTAATCCTGATAGGTGGCAATATTTGTTTCCATATTGGCCCTTATCAGAAAATTATCCTCTAATTCAACTAAACATCTTCTCCCCATTTTCTTCCATCGGTCCCAGGTAGGTTATTGTTCATTCTAACTACTTCTCTCTTAAGTCCCTCAGAATCTTTTCAAAGTTCTCTGAGCCTCAAGATCCAAAGAAAATAAGATTTTCGTAGAGTCATTTACACAACCTAATCGTGACTCAAGTGCTTTTTCACAAAAATAAAAACAAAAACAAATAACAAAATTATCAAAATTAAATCAAAAACAAATGTCTAAAGTACTAAATATAGTTACTAGCATTGATACTAGCACAACACTACGATAAGTAAATAACTCCTCGATAACGACGCCAAGAACTTGATAGGATCATGATTTGTACAAAGATAACAGAAATGCAAACGTTTTAACCGCATGCGTATGTCACATATCATGACAGAGGTAAACAAGGTAATAATATCGATCCATAGGAACCTTAATTCCGGAGGCTAAGTACCAAAATTATAATACTTTAATATCAAACATAAACTGATGGCTAATAAAGTGACACCAAATTAATTACGCACAGTCCGTGCGCTTCAATGTGCATGTCAAACAGTGAATAAAAGTTGTGCTGAAGTCCGGCAATGTTGAGGTTCAACCCATTGATCATTGTGGTGCATCTCCAAACAGCCTGGATTCAATGTAATTAAAGCCTTTCTCAAGGTCATTTAACCTCCCTTTGTCACTTTTTCAGGTTTCTGCTCCTGGCTCAACTCCAAGAATTGCGCGCATGAAACAAAGAACTCCCAAGCCTCTTAATTAATGATAACTTATATTACCAAGTTTATTAGGTTAACTCATACGCCCATTCTTCATCACTATATCTTATAGAACCACTGAATATATTACCATCGATCAGAATTAGTCATGTTGATTTTTAATGAAAAGGGTATGAATTAATGGTAAAACAATTATATAAAGATAATGAATTATGAAGTCAATACTTAAATATGGTATTCATGTCCAATTTTCTACCAACATAATCTAAACCACTAAATTAAATTACAATATGATAATCACTCATTACATACAGAGGAAAAATAAGACTGATGATAACGAGAATAGAGTAAACTCTGAAACGATCAAGAATGATGACCCTCACTAATTCTTCAAGTTTCTCCTACCAGTGCTACTGCTTCTTTCCTCGATTTTAAATCGCTCTCAAACTCAAAGGCTTCAATGTTTGAATCCCAAAAGCAACCTGCCTTTATAGTAGCTTTTATGAGATAAGGTTTGTTGTTAGCTTCACAACGCCGCGACGCGAGTTACACCATTCTCTCCAGACTCCTACAAGGCCTCATCATGCAATTTTCCCAAGAAACCCATTACAACCAAATATTAGAAAAGAATAAAAATTGTTATAAGATATGAACTCGATCCAAATCTCAAACTGGTTTAAATGAGTGTTTTTGGACACTTATCACTCATATATATATAAAGCACAAGGAACAATTTGGATCTTTATGTCTAATGGATGTAACAAAAACAAGGAAGAAGATAGAATTATGTCGTTATAGCCACTTAATATAAATCAATCTGATAAATGCCTCATAATTAACATCGCACAATTATATTAAATTAAAATTGTAATATGATTATATTTGATTAGTGCCCAAAAAGTGCTATTTGAAACTACAAGATAGGTTCTAAGTACTTTTGTGGTACTGTAATCACATTAGTTAAACCGATTGGAGGTTTCAAACCTTTTGGTACTACGATTGTATTTCGAGGTCAAGCCAGTAGGCTTTGGTGAAAAGCTAAGGAGGCCTCATCTTATCATGTCGTTGAAAGTGCTATCAGCTTATTGATTTACATCGGTCTATATAGATTTGTCTTCCATTAAAATCGTTTATTTAAGAAACTCAATCGATATACGCAAAATTTCACTATAGAGAGAGAAATGCCACCGCACGGTACTTCGCCACAAAAGAGCTTAAATTTTCGACACTCCAAATTTCTCACACACAAAGATCAATCATATGTAGCTAAATTTCTCCAAATAAAATCCTCGTTCCCTTTAAAGTAATAAACGAATTGTTTTTGAAGAATCACTTTTACCCCACATAATTATTATTTTGAAGCAGTTAGATTATATTTCACCTACTAAAGGGGCTATATGTCGCCTTTCCAACAATTTGTAACCTCCAACTTTAATCTAAGCATTCTCACAGCCCCTCGTTTTGGCCTCACTTTCTCTCTCTCCTCTTTCTCTCACTTTCTATGAATCAAATGATAATCTCGGTGATGACAACCTTGTATTGTTTCAAGTGTTTTCCTCTAAACCTTGAAGAGGAGGGCGTTGTGCAGGCTTGATATGTTTGCAAAGACCCTCCCCAGATTTCAATAAGGAAAATTAGTTATGTTTCAAACTTTCAAAACCAGAGTTTTAGTGCCACTGACAGTACTTTCATTAGTCAATACTTTATAAGTTTTTAGGGTTCTATGTATTCTTAGTGTTGATACACCTATTATCCATTATTGTCATTTGATTTAAGCCACATTAAAGTAGGTTAAATGCTAAATTTCAACTGTAACATTGAATGCTCAAGAATATGTTTCAAAGAGAAATGGTACTGGCACAGTTTTAAAGTTAAACAAAAACTGCTTTGGAAATGACTATAGCCATCTTCCCTTTAATGCGAGGAAATAACCCGAGGACACCTTTTGGTAACCTATCATACCAAACTAGGTCAAACTTCAAGGACTTTTTTACCTCAGCTAGTAGTGAAAAACAATCACTATTTATATAATCCAAACAAACAAAGCCTCTACTATTTATGAATCATTACAAAACTACTAAGACTAAAACCACCCCTCAGTTCAATCCTAGAGGCTACATCATAGTGAACTTTGCTATTGCAGGAGAGTTGAAAAGAATATTATGATCTAAACCTTTACAGGAAAATGAATCAAATGGCATCATGCCGGACAGTGCCTTTGCCACAGATGAGATGGTTAATGAGTAATGTAATCCTGGTCGCGTTACTGGTGGACTTTTAAACTTTAATCCATTGTTTAAATTTCAGTTTTTTCTCAACAGTCACTACTAGGCTGCTTTATGTATAATGTCATTTATTTCAGCTAACACTGATCTTTTTGGCAAGCCCTGTTGTTGCTATTTGCTTTGTCTCTTTGTTTCACAGTGTTTCATGACTGATAGATATATCGTAAATTTCAGAAAGAGTGAAACACTGAAAGTTGTTAAGTTAGTGTACAGTGAGCAAATGGGATCTCACCTTAGCCACTAAACAGTCATGAAGGAGTTCCAATAAATCCCACAAAGATATAGGTCAATGAGGGAATCTGTTAGCCACACCTCTTAGAGTGAGCTGACCTTCTCGCATCATACGCCACTTACTGATGATGTGTGGCAAAGAATCTCATTTGATGTCATAAAAGCTCCACTTCTTTCATGGAACGGAGAATTGAAAACCATGGCATGCATATCCTGAGAAACTGAGGAAGCTCTACACAACTTTTTAAATAAGCGTGGTCCGACATGGACTTGCGCTTCGAAAGTACTTCCATCGACACTTTAAAGACAAGGCTGTGACGGCTCACCCATCGATGCCGAGAACAATTAGAAATTGGTCGAACTTCAAGCTGAATTTCGAAAGAAAATTTTCTGCATGATCGCACCGCAGCTATGTTGCAATCGCAACAGCTCTACCATACAACAAAGCCACCGTGTTGTCAGAGGTTCATGATAATTCATCGTGGTATGTCCATGTCCATGGTTTCACATGGATTTATGAATCACTTCAAGATGGCATGTCTCAGCTATGAAGCAACTATTGGAAACCATGTGTGAGGACTGGTAAGACTCAGACAAGCTTTGCACTTGAACTATGGCACAAAACCCGGCATGGGTAGAATTTAACTGAATCCAAGAGAGGTCAGAAAATGAGGCTCGACCCACCCAAGGAGGCATTTATGCACTTTCCAAGACACAGAGATAAAGCAAAACTGATAACTTTGACCCCAAAGGTCGATGAGCTTGAATGAGAAATCAGCATGAAGTGCAAGCACCGATTGAATTGCCTCGTGATCTCACCCAGTAGCTCATTTTTAAATTGTCAATCGCGGTTATCTTAGGGTTAATGTTCCATGTCTTCCCGCTGAGGGATTGATGATACGCCCGTGCCTGGTAGGTCAAATGTCACCATAAATGCCCCGTATGGCAACACCAACCTCCAACTGAGTGAATCACAACTATCATGAATAAACCCCGCATATAGGCCCCCAAGGAGCACAACAACAAATTAGCTCACTCAAGATACAAAGAAGCACACTTCCACTTCTCTCCCTGAGTAAAGCAATTTTTGAATTTGCTAAGGTAGTAGGAATCTTTGTGAGGAACAAAAGGTGTTGAATGTTCAAACTAACTCCAGAATTTAGATGTGAGAGAGCTCACTAATACAAATAGATAATATGCATTCCGAGATTCAACAAACATGACAACTTGTGTGTTCCATTTCCTGTGTTGAGTTCAATCAGCAAGAAAGTGGTCCCCTTGAAGTGAAATTCCTTCCCAAGACACAACAAACCTGAGGGGAATGTATGAGATAGGCTCCATTTAACATCCACTGCAAGAATTGATAAGCCAAAGCAGAGTAACGCAGAAGTGGTGCAAAGAAAACTAAGCACTGAGAATAGAATCTCTGGTAAAAGTCTCACAACCCGCTGAAACTAATTAGAGAAGAACAACTAAGGTGAAGAGGTAAAATTAAAGGCACCCCCCTTTCTCCATGTAAAATTTCTTGAAAAGGAAAAAGTCAAGAACTAAATCGAATTTTAGAAGTACTACGGCAGTGAAGGCTAATCCTCTCTCACATGATCACAAGTCTCCACGATGCAAACTTTTCAAGGAATCACACTCAAAAAGAGGCCTTAATGAATAAAAGGCCTTTTGACTATGTTGAGTGCCATCATTGACAAACAAAGACCTGCACATAATGATCCAAAACTCCTACAACTCCGTTAACATAAATGGTACTGTGTGGAAAAGCATTACAGATTCGAGGCAAGTAAGAACTACTGTTCTGTATAAGCAAACAATAGGCGAACTTGCTTTAATCACGCTGTCACTGTCTTAGTCGATAGGTTCCAACAAAAATACCAGCGTGGGATGCTTTGAGGATGTTTTGATCTATGTGACAAATTCCCACCGCCAGTGGATTTGTAGTGCTTGATATCGAACCGGCCGCGAAGAGGGGCTAACCATGTTCCCAATCATCCCCGAAGGCCATTTTTGGCCACTTCCAATGCGATCATTAATTGTCGGCAACAGTATGCAACAACCTTTGAAATATGACCTTGTCAGCCATCTTCCATTTGGAGCAAAAGCACATGCACCAACAGAGGATGACAATAAGAGGTTTGCAAGAGTGATGACCTTGAAGAACAAGCAAATGAGTCGCTTTGTGTAAGATGTATTAACCAGAGTTGGCTGACGCAATGAAGACCAACAGAGCTTTAGAAAGGAGCCTGCATCACGGCAATGCAGAAGAAATAAGTTTTACTCTCATTATCGGGAATCGAGGAACATGGTCCTCAAGAAGGATCTTAAGCCCCTACCATTGAATTGAACATGCATTTTTGGGAGGAAAATGCAAAGGTCCCAGAGTGATTTTCACTGGAGCAAATCCATAGAGGCGTCTGCTCTCAAATCCTCCACACAGAATACAGCTAACTAGTAGAAGATTGATTCAGCACTCAGCCCATCAGATAATTAGCATCATATCTGGATTTAGAAGAGGAATCGAAAGTGGTTCAACAACCATGTAGAGATCAACTTACAAGAGGTAATGAGTGGAAGTGCTGAATTAAAAAGGCCAAAGATCATATAAATTCCGGCACTGACAAACAGGTAGCGCAGTACCCAAAAATCAGGGCAACTATAATGCTCAGCGAGAAAGAGGAATGCTCCACCCACTAACATAAATGAGGGTATGTATCGACTATATACTGAATGAGGTATTGCAGGATCACTTTCCTCACCCCTTCACGGACTAACCCTAGAGAGAGTATCAGGTCATCCTCTCTACTGCTTTTGTATATTCCCGCTATTTCAAGATCGAGATCATGTTTCGATGATCGTGAAAAGACCACTCTTCACTTGTCCTTTGGAAGTGTACATATGTCATACAGAGGATGCCCTTCTATCTACGCATTTCACCTTACCCACTCTTTCAATGTCAGAAATGCAAGATTTTCAGCTGATACGGTGGGATGACATTGAGGTTTATATGGATGATACGCTTACGGGAAAAGCTTCGATGAATGCCTTATCCATTTGGAAACTGTCTTCCACAGATGCCTCGAAAAGAACCCAGTACTAAACCTGAAAAATCACTTATAAGAATCATATAAGTCAGCAACATCACTTCAGAGGTAATCAATGGATAAAGCCACAGAATTGATCTCGAAATTGCCAAATTCCTCAATAATGTAAAGACAAGCATGTAAATTTCAGATGATGTCATTTGAATGCAAGTCGACATCCAGACTTCTCGAAATTATGTTTATAAGCCTTGGAAAAGATGTGTCTAACTTGAAGCAGAATGCCAAGAAAAGGTTCAGGAGCTTAAGGCATATTTGTGGATCACAGCACCTATCAGAGAGTCTCCCGACTAGCACTATTTCTTCGAGGTAAATATATGCTAGTGACCTTAGTCGTTGGAGCGCTCTAGCTGGAGTATGGAAAGTCGATGTGGTGCATTACAGAAAACGTTAAATGAAGATTAGAACTTAATTACTAATGGAGAAAGAATTGCTATGTGGTCTATGTTTTAGATAAGTTCATTCATTTGATCTGGGTAAGATATTGTAATCTTCATGCATCATTCAAGGATTGAAACATCTACCAATAAAATGTAACGCCAAGGTCTGATTCTATTAGAATGGGTTCTATCATACAAGAGTTCAACCTCCAGATTAGAGATGGCAAGGTGGAGAATGTTGTTGCCATCATCTCTCCATATTAACCATAGCAATAACAACAACACAACCTCCTATATTCGAAGAATTTCCTATGAGTCTCTATCGACAAGGAGATGGCATCACTTATGCCTAATATCGCAATTTTGGTGCACAGGAGTACCATGGAAATGACAACACGCACAAGAAGTTCTTCCAAGGGTTCATTCAGACATTGGGAAGAGCCGCATTTTGTTCAAGTATCATGGTCGATCAAATAATATGAAATGCGTCGAAGAAGAACAGAAGGAATTTCAAATGGATCGCATGATATGCGGTGGGAGGGTATTCGCTTCACGTAAAACAACATGAAAGTGTTGCATTCGGCTTTTATCGTCAGTCATTGTTTAAGAATGCTCACATGTGCAAGCAAAGGTGATAAAAGCAAAGATCGAAAGATTTCCTGCTGTCACATGAGCGCCCTTGAACCCCATTTCTGTGAGTTGAATTGTTCATGTGGGCGGGGCACTGATCTACGGGACCATTCTACTTCCTCTCGGGGCATGTTTCATGATCCTCGGGTGGACTACTGTCAAAGTGGGTCGGCTAGCATACCAGTGCAACACCACAAAGTCGTGCTAAATCTCGGTTGAAAATACTTTCTCTAGATCTGAGTTCCCAAAATAACATGATGGCGTCTCACTTTGTAATGAACCTTCTAGTCTCTGATCCTAATATCAGAGCATATACGTGGGAAGCTGCCCTATTTCACCCTCAAACCAAGTATTAGCGAGTTTAACAGAGAAACAAATAACATCCCAAGAAAGTTGTTAAATTATAAACAGAAGGACTTGGTCTTTGAAGCTTTAGACCTCCATTGTGGGATATTAATAGTATACGCACGATCCTCACAAGTCCCCGATCGCAGGTTTATGGCAAAGGCCTGCCATTTACCAAAGAGAACAACACAAGGCGTGAAGTAAAATAATAAATTTAACATGCATATGAACCTGAGCCTATTAGCAGCATTTTGTTTAGTTTGACTGTTAAAAGGAGTCATAAACACATCATCAATTCCAAAATTGTGGAAGATAGTAAGAAGTGGCATGATCAAAGCCATAACTGAAAACTTTAACTGGGGACTCCGTCCCCATATTTTGATTTCCTGTTCATCGAGTTTCCGCAAGCTCAAATCGCGATGGACGGCCCATTTATCATCCTTACTTCGCTTCTTCTTTCGTCATTCTTTTTAATTTTAAGTTAGCACTGAATGGTCTGTTTGACCTTCTAAACCCGAAAGACAAGAGAGTATTCATGTTAACTAGCAACGAAAAGTTCTGCGTCATCGCTTAATTTCAAGTAAGATGATATCCCTCCTCATCCCTCCCATGACCAACATTCAGCCACATTTGTTGGTCATTCCACCAAAGACCAAACTGCAGCCTTAAATTTTGTTTTCTTTATTGTTCAATTTTTAATTTATTTCATTTTAGTATTTTATTATATCTTAAATGTAATTAAAATCTTTTATTCTTCACTTAATGGTTCTTTATTTTTGCTCTGTCTCAGAAAATAGTGTAATAAAAACTGCATAGCTGAAAATCTGTTTAGCTAAAAATTCGCCCCATAGCGAATAATAAACATTTTATTTAAACGAAAAAAGGGGGAGGAATCCTTCACTTTTTTTCACCCTTCACAAGTCCTTTCTGAAATTTCTTTAAGACCCCAATCCTGTGCTTCTTTTGATTTCCATATCCTCTTCCAAGACTTATCTCAAAAACACTTTCTTTTGAGAGAAACTTGGGAAAGTCACGAGAGGGCCATTCTTTGGTTTTCCTATGGTGATTAGTGTCAAAGTGTAATTTGAACCCTATATTAGATAGGCCTTGAGTGCTTTGATCATCATTAATCATGTCATTTATCTCAATTAGCGTCTATGTCATTCAGTAATACCAGAATAATTTGAGGGTGTTTTGGTTGTTTGTGGATTTTATGCAGATTTGAACCTCAACTCTAATGTAAATGATCAAATTATGAGGTTAATTTTGAACAAGCATCAACAAGCTCAAAATCAATGGAAAGAAGTAAAGTGAAGTGAAATGAGATGCAAATGGGGCTATATGACGAGTATCGTAACGTGCAAAACAGTAATTCAGAATCATGGCAAACAATCAATCCTTTGCGACTTTCAAATCGTTTCGCAACAGTCATAAGTATCCAAAGACACATTAGTGGAATTTTATGGAACATCGCGGCGCACTGCTTCATCGACACTCGCTAGCTGCTTAAATTTAGCTAGCCGGGCACTGAACTATTAATCGCTACACCATTGCTGGTTTCACTGTAATTCGCCAAATTCACATGACCATTGCTACAATTACAGCTATTGCCAAATTCGCTAATTAGCTGTAAATTTCCTCAGAATAAATTTCCAGCCATTCCTTCAATTAATGCAACCGCCAAACTGGTTACATCAACTCGTCAAACAATCTTCAGTTTCAGCTGCTGTGGTTTTTTGGTAGTTTCATGTAATCTTGAGAGTCTGGCAACACTTCATGCTTTGTACAAAAAGAGAGAGTGAGAGAGGAGGTTACGTGCCGTGATTTGTAAGTTTTCTACTTATCGCTTGTAAATAAAGTTTGTTTTATTTTAAGTTTTGCTTTTATTTTTCTTCTCTCTTCTTTCTCTCTTCTTCTTTCACTTTCCCATGTTACAAACAACTTCCCTCAAGATGACACCAAGAGATAGCCACAAGCCTCCTCTAAAGAGGAAGGAAGCTAGCCTGCAGTAGTGGTTACATGTCAGTCTCATGTACTAAAAGTTACGTAGTGTATTTACGCCTTATCTTCTGTAAAACTCAATAAATAACATAGATGTTATTGTCTCACAATACTCATCTCTTAGATCCTAGTACTAGTGACAGGCACGGCTCTTTTGAGATGGTCCTTACTCGTTTATGAGGCAATATTCCACGCAAATTCTTCAAATTGGGGTTAAATAACATTTGTTTCTTAATGTTCACTAACACTTCATGTTAGCATTCAGTGCCTTGTGAGAGATGCACCGTGATTCTTTAGATGGTCTTACTAGCCTAGGTCAATACTTCCATGTTTTTGTGGTTCATGCTCTAGATGCACCTGATCTTTGTGATCTTACGAGCCTCTAAAAATGATAAAAGTAAATTAGGTTTTAACAAAAGGCCATGCACCATTATAACCCTGGCGACTACATAGAGGATAAAACCCAGGACATGTTTGCCCTAGTCATCAAGTTAGTGACCTAACCTTCAAAGTAAATTTTCATTGTTAATTTTTTAACTTTCAGCTTACAATTTCCTGTTTTTCAAACCATCTCCTGCTTTCAATGAATCTCTGAAGAGTCCAAACAGGTGCTTCTACCTTTCTGCTTCTAATAAAACCATTTTTATGAAGAAAACCCATCCTGCTCCACCTGATTCACTATATCAAGAAGAGTCGATTTCACTATAATGTTGTATTTTAGGTATAGTAAATTATTGTTGATTTTAGCTCAATTTAACTGTGGCACGTTAATCAAATGGCGCCGTTGCGGATGCAGCCCGACTACTAATGGAAGTCAATATACTACATCCACATCACAAGTGAATGTAACCTTTTACTCTTTGTATATTTCAACAGAACGCCACTTAAAGACTTGACAAGAATTGCAATCATTCTCACTTGTTTTTTTTTTCATTCGGGCCATTTTACTTCTTTTGTTAGATTAGTTTAATTTTCTTTGAAAATTTTTGTTGGGTTCTTAATTTTGTTTACTCTTAAGAACAGAATAACTGCACAATAAGATAGGGAGACACTGTGTAGGGTTTAATAGGATTAGTACACAACCTCTAGATCGAAGTAGTGAGGCATAGTGACAAACTGGCACTTGGTGGATCCTATACTGAGAACAACAGAGCCAACCAGAACCCCCTATGAACTAAATGATGATGGGGAACTGCAGAGGGATCAAGATCCACCCTCCTCAGAGTTAAATAGCGCCCATCCCGTATCATTCCCTCCCCAGCCGGAAGTGATGCAGCAAGAGGCCACTGCACCCCATTCCTGCACTACCAGCGGGTATGAACGTTCTGAAACCCACACACATCTTAGGGATTTTGAGGAGGTATGACCAATTTCAAGGAAGGTATAGATTTGATAATGACTCTCATCGCTGTGGTATTTCCATCAATCTCAAGGACAAGGTTGGTGACATGTAGCTCAACTACTGAACAGAATCAGCAAGAATCAATGAAATGCTGCAAAGTCCCTAAAGTTTTTTTAGTGCTCATAAGAAAACAATCTGAAAGACAATTATAATCTTTTGCAAACATGAAGGTGAGAAAGCTTTACTAAGAGTTTGGAGAGGTTTTAGAGACCATCACATGTCTCACACCCACCGGCTTTGACACATGGATGTTAAGGAACCACTCATATGGTATGTCTCCTGCCATGAGGCAGCTTTAGAAACCATGGGGAGATTTTTACAAACATCCCTGATGAAGCTATGGATTTTAAATTACGTGATAGAAACCCTTGTTGGTCAATGGAGTTTCAACCCTGTAAATGATTAAAGATGAAACCACCACCAAACAAAGGGTGGGATGTATAAACGCTCAAGACATGGAAATGAGGGCTAGGTTACTTCAACTCCAGCTAGAGGAAAGGCAGAGAGGTTTCTGAAGGAAAATGTCCCATGAAGTGCAAAGATCACTGACTGCACAACTTAATCATAAGAGAACATAATCCCAAGACACCCAGTTAAATGTTGGTTCCATGACCCCCTCACAGCGACACTTATGTCGAATGCACACACCGTAGGACAATCTTGCTCTAACAACCAAATGCTCCATATATGGGAAGGTTTATAATCCCACTGAGGAATCATCCTAACTCCTGTGATGGAGACTAACTCTCCACGGTGTACTCACTGTGAGTTGTCTCAGCTGTTCTTCAGCACTACAACAACCACCATCCTCTCTCCAAGAGAATGTCGTACTCAATTTGAGAGGAAGGTGGAAGTAATTTCTGTTAATGACCAAAATTTAACCACGTAATTAAAACAAAGAATTACACCTAATGAGAAAATACTTAATAAAAAATTTGATTAACCACAAAGATTCATTACAAACATTAACAGCTGCTTTAGGACAAGAAAGAGGGAGGTTCCCATCCCAAACACTTCCAAACTTAAGGGACCAAGGGAGTAGGGTCGCGGCACAGGTGTTAAGTCCATAATCACTTGAGGCGGAAAGAGGTTGATTCTAGTCTCCCGCCAAAGCCCAAGAATCCAAAGGTGGAGAAAAATGTAACCGAGCATACTCTCCTGGGAGAAGTTGATTGAAGCAATGAAATATCGTGATACTGTTCCTTTCCAGTGGCACAGTATGAAAGAAAAGGAAACTCAAAACAAGGTGATGGCTTGAGGTCTTATGCAAGTTAATATACCTCGCTTGGATCTAATCAACCAAGTAATTGCTTATAATTTTAAAGGATCTGCACCATAAAGTAGTAGACAGTAATTATAGTAGTACCCTTCACTGAATATAACATAAACTTAATCCAAAGTAAGTACCTGTTATATTAAGGATCCCTGGTTCTCCTGCCAATACTGGTCATTTGGTGGAATCATGATGAAAAATACTACGATTTAGGGAGTTTAATTCTATGCTATTTTCGCGATACAAGCTAGGGTTTGTGGGTAGCTTTTAAACCCACCCAATCAGTTAATTTCATTGGCCTGATAGATCAGCAAGCTGTCCTGGCAATAGTTGAGGATGTCCTTGTCAAAATCTGATAATTTCTACTATCCAAGAGATTAGAGTCCTGCACACCGCACCTGCAACTAAGAACCACAAAATCATAAAAAGCAATCATTTAGGAGACCATTTACATGCTTGCCAATGCAATTATTAATTCTTAGGAATGGAATCATGCAATTGAAATTTGGTGACATGATATTGGAATTGAACATTTTCAATTTGAATGACAGCCCAAAATTGTTAGAACACGAAAATCATAGCGATGAGGTTGTTCGGTTGTCGGTGTGCAGGTATAACGAGGTGCCCGAAAATACAAGAAGTGATCAACCTTGGTGATGAAGGAGAATTGGTCTTGCAGCAACACCAATTGCAAGCCAATTGCCAAATCACAACCATTCGGAGGAGCAGGTCAACTTATGGCCACCTAACATCGCTGGAGCGGGCGAGCCCTTTGCGTAGGTTGAGGAGATCATCCTCCTTGACCCCCTTGAGTATTTAGAACTTGAGGCGGTTCGGTGTTTTCAAAAACCGGTTGCGGTTCTGGGAATTTAATTTTTGTCTTATATTAGTTAATTACATTAGTCTTAATAATTTTCAAGAATTTTAACTTAGCTATTTTCCTTTCGTATAATTTAGTTTGTATATGAAAATGATATGTTTTAAATATTAATCATAATATTATAGTAAATTTGTTAAATTTTTTAGATTATATTATTCTTTAATATTAATAATTAATGTTAAGAGTACGATGTATTGCGGGGCGAAATGGCAAAATTCGGCTTAAGCGAAGAATTGAGGTGGGAAAGACCTTCAGAGGCTACCTCTGCGCTATAAAAGCGAGGGAGGGGGTTGGCCTCGATACACACTTCATATTCTCCCCCTCCCACGGTGCCACTGGGCTCCCAGCGCCCTTGGGTGCAGGCTCCAACTGTGTGGGTGCCACGTTGTTGTTTGCGATGGCTGTGCCGATACGGCCGAGCCCTCCTAGCCGTCATCAGCCGTGACCGGAGTCAGCTTCGCGTCGTCGGGGCGGGACGTGGCCCGGTATCCACGGTCGGCTTGCACCGGCGGGTGCGAGCCTTCACCACCGCGTACTGGGCTGGTGTCACTTCTTAGTATGCAGTTCATTACGGTACCACTTGATCTTTGGTATTCTATTGACCACGATTTATACATTCGGGGCCCTTTTCGATTCGATCAGCGAGCCTGGGTCGATGAGGGTATTGGCCAATCGCTGACCTTCGAGAGAGATTCGAGTTATTGAAGAGCGGTTGGAACCTCTGAGCCCCGATTACATATTGATGGAGTCCACCCTTTCGGCGGTTTATTTTGATATGAATATGTAAGTACATCACGAGGATGGGTCGATGTTGTCTCGGGTGAATTTAGCACACCGAAGCGGCCGCGACACGGTGCCAACTTCCAGTGCCATCACACACATCCCCAGGCCGTGCGACTAGCCTCTGGATTAGGGCGTTACGAACGCGTATGGGACCCGGGCCATCACGATGCCTCGGAGGAGGCGGGAGGACCGGCCTTCAAGAGGGCCCGTAACCGGGCCCAGAAGCCCAGTCAAATCATCGTCTAGACCGCCATCATCGCCAGCCATCGTTTCGGTGTGCCTCGGTTCATCCATAGGCCTCGCGGTCCGGGAGGCCCATGTTCGAGGGACACCCGTTCCGGGGAGATGCGAGATATCTGTGGCGGCCATTCGGCGGGGGTCGTTCTACGGCTGGTTCCTGGATTGATGCGACGGATACCGGGTCGATGGATTGATCGAGAGGTGTTCGCTCCTCCATTTATGACTCGAGACGGGTTCTACTGCCCGAGAGTGGTGGCGGTTCTACCACTCCATGACATCTTTCGGGTCGCAGACGGTCCCACGAAGTCCGTTCCGGGATAGATGACGCGAGGTGTACTTTCTGATCCAGCCCGGTTATTTGCGGCCGCGGGGTGCGCCTACCACAGCGCGAATCTTGGGGTTATAGAGATTAGGCCCACCCTCCGCCCAGGCGATGGTTGAAACAGCGAGGATGTTCTGGTAGCCGATTCTTTATCGGAGCGGCTTAGCCTCATATGCGCTCATCGACCATCTGGCTGCTTTGTTTATTCCCTCTGCGGCATTATGTCTCGGAAATCTTGGGGCATTGTCTCAGGATCTCGGGCGATTTGCGGTTCAGCCATCAGGGCTAGTGATTGCCGGCTCTTACGGGACGGGAGAGGTCCACCGGAGGACTGGCCTCATACGACGAGCATACCACCATGTCCAGGCTCCTTTCCTATGTTCTTGGCAGGATGGGATTTCAGGAGGAACTGGGATAGAGATGCGAAGACAGTGCCTCGGGTAGTAGCGGTGGACGGGATTATGACCTGCTCTGACTCCATTTCCATATGCATGTGAGACCCGGGAAGTGGGGTGGGGAGGCTGAGGATGCACGGTCTGTCACACGGAGAGTCTGGAGGAGTCCATCATGGCTCGGTCGTTCACCACCGTCTCCTCCACCCACTACTTCAGTTGCAGCCCCTACAGATACTCCCGGGCCCTCATATTCAGCACACAGTCACCGGAGATATACACATGTCATTTCGAGGAGATGCGGTGGAGTGATGGATGCGATACGCACTAAGGCCTCTCGGGCGGCTGCGACATCTGACACATGACCAGTTGGCTCGGTGGGGCCACTTTGGGACGGTGCCATTCCATGCTTCATCGGATCATGACCCATCACGGGTCTTCCTCATGATCTGCCCGGGAGAGAGGAGCACCTTGCGATGCGGCCTCATTGGATATCTGGCGTGACTCTTGCGTGGCTTCACCACCACCACCACCGTGATGAGGTGGATTCAGGTTTCTTACGGTATATGTATAGTTTTAGCTTTATCAGCGCCTACTAATTTTGATTATAGTTTTTTTTTGTATTAGCCATAGTAGCGGTGGTATGTTTTGTTGTGTAGCTTTGTTATGCATGTATTAAGCCATTTTGGCTATATCAGCTCACTGGATTATATATATATATTTTTGCATATTGTGTTTCTTGCCCAATATGTACAAGTATGTGTTTTTCTTTCAAACTGGACAATTGAATTGCTTCAACTGGACAATTGAATTGCTACAAACTGGACAATTGAATTGCTTTACCCCAAGTGGATGATTGAATCATCATTTTATGCTTCATGCTGGGGCCAATTCCATGCTTGAAACAATTTGTGTTAGATCCTTTGTTCGGCATGTTCAACATTTACTTACATGCTATATCCACTACTTGCACTCTAGATTACTTCTGTGGTTTGTAAATTTGTATGCCTCCTTCCACTTTGCAAAGCGAAGCATACAGGCATGTTGACAACCTAGGATAGATTTGAGTTACCAACTGGCCGAAGACCAATGTTGTGCTTAAAAGGAAAAGAAAGAAAAAGAAAAGAAAGAAAAAGAAAAATAAAATCGTGGAGTTTTGCTGAAACCCGAGCAGGTCCTTGGTGTATAGCGAAAACGCACATTTGATACCCTAAGCACTAATTGGTTGAAGTCATCGATTTTGTGTTCGATTACATGGGTGGATAGGTAGAATTTATGGAGTGTGGTGCTTGATTTTTCGAAGTCGGTTGAAGTCGGGGTGAAGCCTTTAGAGTTAGTGTCTTTGGTCTTTTGGCTTGATGCCTAAACCTTAAGTGGTTAAGTCGTCGGTGGACCCAGATTACATGGACTTTGGTGAAGTGGGTTTTCAGCATTGCATCCTACAATATAATTTGAAAACAGAAAGTGTAACTGACCCTATCTTAATTGTTCAGTTTAAGGCCATGTCAATCTTCCAGGTTGGAAGCAATTTTTGCATTTATTGACTCCAATCAAACACAAAATGAACCATTAGACTTAGATTACAGGAAATCCAAAGTTAGAAAATTATGGCAGTGTTGTTCTAAAGTGTGCTATGGATTTTGTTCTTGTATATGGTTTTGAATGTTGATTTCAATTGTTGTTTAAAGTAATGTAGTTTTATATCATTCAATAACCTTTTTTGAAACCATTTTGAAAATCATACATATCTAAATTCATATTTGCATTGCTAAGGGACTATAGCGTTTAGGTTGGGGGGTGTGATTAGTGCTTTCGAGTGCAATTTTGAACCTATAGATAAGGTTTTGAGTGCTTTTTGATCATTAATCATGTCATTTATCCCAATTAGGTATTCATGTCATCTATTAACATATCTTAATTGAGGTGTTTTGGTTGTTTTGTGACTTTTATGCACATTTGAACTTCAACCTCAATGCAAATGATCGATCATGAGGTTGGAATTTTAGTCTCGACCATCAACCGACGAAATCAATGGAAAAACAAAGGCAAAGTAGAAGAAAATGAGATCTGAGTTGAAGACGCGGCGAAGGAATGCGGAACCATGAGCGATTATAACCTATTTGGCAGCCCAATTCGCAACCCTTGCGAATTTATAAGCCCAATTTATAAGCAGTTCGCCGTCTGACACACATTGCGAAAATTCGCTAGCAAGTGCAGCGTATTCTAGGCCAACTCTAGCTCATTTAGCTAGCTTAGCGAAATTTCGCTAACTAAATTGCCCAGCATAACCAGTCTTTCACCATTGCCAGTAATTATTGAACCTGCCATAGTCACTACATTTGCCAAATTAAGCTGGCCATTTGCCAAATTAAGCTATTAGCGAAATTCTCCCCTGTGCTTGAGAAATTTGGGCCTTGTCATCCTCGTAATTAATGCAACCGCCTTCCAAACTTGGTTTATTACCCAATTAACCAACAACAGCCTAGTTATTAGGGTTTTGGTAGTTTCATACCTTGAGGAGTCTATCGCCCTCATGTTTTGTAATAAAGGAGAGGAGGAGGAGGAGAGGAAAAAAACAAAGTTTTGGTGATTTGTAAGTTTCATTTACTGCTTTTGTAAATAAAGTTTGTTTTATTTTAAGTTTGCTTTTATTTTCTCTTACCTCTCTTCTTTCTCTCTTCTTTCTTACTTTCCTTTGCCAAGCACACCTCTTAGAATGACAATTCAAGAGATGCTTGGCTAAGCCTCCTTTCCTTCGAAGGAAGGAAGCTAACAGCCAGTAGGGTTAAACATGTTGTCCTCATGTACTAAAGTTATGGGTAGTGTATTTATGGCCCTTATCTTCAAACTTCGAGTTGCATAACATAGGATGTTGTGTCTTGGCTAATACACTCACCATTCTTCCAGATCCGGTGTAGTGAGAATCTGTGGCTCTTTAGATGATCTTGCACATGAGGTAATATTCACATCATTGGGGTTATTCAAATTAGGGTTAAATAACGTTTGCTTTTATTGTTTGTGATACTCTCCATGCTTTAGGGTTAGTGCTCAGGTGAGATTACCTTGTGATTCTTTCTAGATAGTCTTTACTAGCCAGGTCAATACTCTCCATGCTTGGGTTCGTGCTCGGGTGAGAGATGCCTTTGTGATTCTTTTAGATCTTTACGAGCCTCAAAAATGATAAAGAATGTTAGGGTTTAAGCAAAAAGGAGCCATAACTATCTTGTGTTGACTCACATGGAGGATAAAACCTGAGGACATGTGTTTGCCCTAGCTTACCAAGTTAGTGACCTAAATCTTCAAAGTAAATTTCTTCATTGTTAATTTCCAGTTTTTAACTTTCGGTTTTACAATTTCCTGTTTTCAAACCATTCCACATTTTGAATGAATTCAAAGTCCAAATAAGCCTTACCTTCATGCCTAATGCAAACCATTTTTTATGAAGAAAGCCCATCCGTGTTAGGCCACAGACCGGCTATCTGCAGTAAGCGACTCACCGGCGGAGTTGTAGGAAACTTAGGTATATAAATATTGTTGATTTTAAGCTCAGCCTGCATCACTTCAATTAACCACAAGCACCATAAAGAATACCCCATTCTCTTTTAGCCACCGCATAAGCCGGACCCGGCAGCTCTCTCCGACAATGAAGCTACCCTTGCCGCCTGCACCTTATTTGGCCCCTGCGCTCACGGCTCGCCCGGTTTCCATTTGCAAGCCTCCACAATGGTTGGACAGCAGGAGGACATCGATATATAGGCCCGGGGTTAAGGCATTCTCACACGGAAATGCCACGAGGCACTTCGGGGCTGCAGCGAGACATCTCTCTAGTTCAGTCTTAAAGCACCTCGTGCATGTGCTCACCTTTCACGGCCATAATATCGAATCCAGCCTCTGTTGATATCCTAGAGGAGCCATAGGGTCTTTGAGCCCCCGCAAACGATACAATACACGGGTTAGGCCTCGACCCCCTCACGTGCATCACGGCCTCCATGGGGGCACACTTGGCCTTCCTAAGCGGGCAGGACATCTTGCAGGAGTCTTCATGTTCCTAGGCGGGCGCTGCAGTCTCGGTTGCTTAGAGAGTCTACACGAGTCATGCGCCTCAATTATCCCCTGCCTCGAGAATTAGGCGTCCACTATTTCACTGTGACTCGATACCCGGGAAGGTGGATTGTTGTGCCAAGGACTTTCACGGAGAGTTCTTTTATGATATACCAGCATTGGCAACGGACCCACGGTTCAAGAGATCCCTGCGGTGGTCCCTGAGTATTCTCTACCGTTATGACTCGAGCAATTTTTATCGCGGGTGGTTCTTAAGTTCTCACTTATCACCATGACTTCAGGGTGTCCAATCCGTCTGGCGATTTAGTATAGATGGTAGATTAAGATTCTCTTGTGAACCGGATATCACCGCCGCTCTAGGCCTACCAGTAGTTCTGGCTAACTCGGCAGATTATCGGCAATGGCCTCACCCCTCGCCTAGAGAGATGGTTCGCTCGCTCTCTTGAAATACAGCAGCCGGGTCTATCCTTGTTCGGAGGCAGCTTCCTCCGCATATGCTCCTCACATATCACATACGGTCTAATCTGTTCCCGCTTCAGCACTATTTACAGAGTAGAGGAGCTATTCTAGAAGCTCTTTGCTCCCGGATATCGAGGGGTTACGGTTCAATCCTACTTGAGCTTATCATGACCGCCTTACTTCATTTCGAAAGGTCCACGCCGCGAGGTCTAACTACGTGCGAGACTATTCCCCGCTTTTGATCGCCAGGTTGTTATGCCATGTGTTAGAGCACCTTGGGTTCCCGGAGGAACCACGTATTGAGCGTCGGCAGAGTTGTGCTATGATTATATCCCATGAGCGAACCCTATATATGCCACGCTCTTTTCTTTTTCACCAGCGGGAGGATGTTAAGGATGATTATGCGGAGGACCTGCCTAGGGATGAGCAGCCTATCCAGTGGTGGTAGAGGAACCTCGATTCGGATTCATCCCTCGATTCGCCTCCCTCGCCCAACTCCTCTTGAGGCGCGGAGGCCCGTCCTCCACATCCACGTGACCATCGAGCACATCCACATCGCCAAGGTTTCTTGAAACGTATGGATGCGTCAGCACATTTCACACCCTTACATCTTTCGGCACTTCTCGAGACGGTGCCAGTAGAGGATGGCGCGCCAGTCGCTCATACGGAATCAGGCTATTCTTCTTCAGATACAAAGCCACCTTAGTCTCCCACTAGTTACCGTGACAGCACCTATAAATCCCACCACTCATGGACAATCCACCGTATCAACCGGCTTCTTTGGATATATAGCGGTGTAGCGGTAACCGATCTGCGACTTCTACTACCAGCATAGTGAGAAGGTTGTACTTCCTTCTCTAGCTTTCTGATCCCTACCCAGTGAGGACACAGTGATGCTTTGGTTGGGGGGAGAGTTAGCGTCAAAAGTGGCATTTATCATACTTATGTTTTGTTTTGTTTTATACTTATGTTGTTTTAGTTTTATCAACTGCCTACTTGTCTTGTACAGGACTATTTGTTAGTATGTATTAGCCAATAGTAGGCAGTGGTTTTCTTTAACTTAGCTAAGTATTGTGTTAAATACATTATAGCTTATACTAGCCTTTTGGTTATATTAAAAACTTTATAGCGATATTTGCATTTTCTATTTTTCACCCACATTTTTATTTTAATTAACTTTTGTATATATAATGATTAGCCTTGCAATTTGATGAACTTAAGCCTTTCTAATGTTGACCATTACGAAGGGTCCTATCTTGGAGTTGAGTGGATATTCGTCAAATTCTTATTTGTATTGCTTGTTTCTTCCGCTTTTAGCTAACCACACACCGAGCACGTTAGGTCTCAATGTTAGGCTAAGAAACAGCACAAAACACCTTCTTACGATGCAAACCCTTTCCTAGTGTCGTTTACTCCCTTGAATAGGTTACAGACCCCATGCAAAGAAGGCCAATGTATCTCACATTAAAGAATAGAAAAGAAAAAAAAAGAATAGAATCGCATTGCTTTGCGCCAGAGCAGGCACGGTCCGAGGGCATATGGCGAAAGCCTTTAAACCTGGTGCCTAAGCTCTAGCGGTTGGGAGTCACTTTGAGCTTAGTGTCGCTGCGGGTGGATGGGTGAAGTTTAGCGAGTTGTAGGTGTTGGAGGCTCGAAATCATTCGAAGTCCGGGGTGAAACCTATAGAGTTTGTGGTCGAAAGATCCTCATGGTTTGGTGCCCTAAACCTTTACTGGTTGGGAGTCGTCGGCGAATCCCCGTTACACGGACTTTGGTGAAGTCGAACCCTCAGCATTGCACCCTACAGCGCAAAAGAATTGTGTAATAAGGCGAGATACGATCTATTTAGGTTGGTTAACATACAAGGTTATGGCATTGCTTCGGTTGGGGAGGGGCGTGCGGTTCGTAGTTATGATTGAGACTGTCAGAGCCGACCCCGCAGCATCTTAGAAGAGCCCGGTTCATGCCTCGGAGGGAGCTTGTTGGACGGAGTCAACGGTATAGTTTTCATTCTTTCGGGATGGATTTATTAGCTTAAGTTTTATTGATTCTCACTTGCGAATATGCATTACTTGTACAAACCTTTTTGACCTCCCATGTTATTGTTCTCTACTTGTTGATTACTTCTGGCATTGCTACGGGACTAGCAATGTGTCGGTTAGGGGTGTGATTAGTGCCCAAAAAGTGCTATTTTGAACCCTATTTAAGATAGGTTCTATGTACTTTTTTTGTACTAATCATATTAGTTAAACCGATTGACACGTGCGATCCCTTTGGTACTAATGGGTGATTTGTGTTCGAGGCTGTTTGTGGTAGTTTTTATAGGTTTAGGAGGCCTGTTCATACGCCGTCGAAGCTAGGCATGTCGAGTTGAGCTGATTTATCAAGTTCATATGATTTGCCTCCTTCGATTCGTAAGCCGAGGAGTGAAGAAGTGAGCGAGGAGCAAGCGGGGAAATTTCGCTACGGGAGAGAGAGAAAATTTCGCTGCTGCGACGAGGATTTTGCTGATATGAAATTTTTGCTGCAATAGCCAATTACCGTACTTAATTCATTACTTGTGGGGAGATTTCGCTACATGGCAGTTTTCAAGCTACGAGTTGTGAAATTTTCTCTGATGAAAATCCCTATTCCTTTTTTTGATATTACAAAAGCGACCCTAGTTTTTGGTTAATTTCATTTTACACCCTCTTTGTAATTATACTAGTTGGGTTAGATTGGTATTTCACACATTTGTAAGGCTATATAAGCCATTTACGAACAATTTGTAACCTAACTTTTGGTGAAGCATTTTTCACGTCTGATTTTGTTTTTTGGCCTTCACTTTCTCTCTCTTCTCTCCACCATCTTTCTCTCACTTTCTAGGCAACCCAGGCACACCCTTTGAGGATGACAACTCAAAGGATGTTTAGCCTAAAGCCTCTAAACCTTGAAGGAGGTTTCTAAGGTAGGTTGATATGTTTGCGAGGTGATCCTACGTATTTCCTGAAGCGAATGCGAGTAGTTATGTTTCAAACTTTCAAAACTAGGTTTAAAGGCTATTTGATGTACTTTCATTGGTCAATACTTGGCAAGCTTTTAGAGGGTTCGATTAATATTCTTAGTGTTAGATACAACGTATCCATTGTAGTTATTGTCATTTACGAGCCATTGGAAGTAGGTTAAATGCTAGATTTCAACTTCAGGAACATTGAATGCTTAGTAAATGCTATGTTTCAAACAGAAAAGGTACAAAGGGTTAGTTTTTAAAGTTAAACAAATATCCGGTTTTGGAAATGACTATAGGTCATCTTCCCTAATGCGAGAAATAACGAGACACATACACAACCTATCATACCAAACTATTTGAAAATTTCAAAGGACTTCTTTTTACATCTTATTTCAAATTACCTTCGGTTAGCATAGGTAGAAACAACCAGCATTTTTATACATATTCAAAATCGAAGAAAAACCTCACCATTTTGAATCATTACAAAATCATTTGTAAAGCGAAAACCCATCCTGTGTTGATCCTAGAGCCGCTATCTTGCGTGCTTTGCTCGCGGTAAATGCTGGAAGTATAAATATTGTTGATCCGGAACCCTACTGTGGCACGAATCATATACTTAGTCCATAATTAAAAAAATAATCTAACATTCTCCCACTTGGACGGCATAATCATAACTCAAATTTTTTCTCAATAGATTTACATAGTCATAACCAATCATATACAATTAACGCACCAAGAGGATACATAAATCGTACATAATCAGGTTCTGCTAATCAAAATCATAACTTAAATGCTTCAACAAGAGACTTACATAGCCTATAACCAATCATATTAATTAATACACTAGGAGGATATATAAATGCGTACTAATCGGGCGTTATTGATCTAAAGCATTTCAATGACTTAAGAGTATTGATTCAATAGAAGAAAACATCATTCTATCATTCATGGTCAAAATGGCCTTAAAATCATAATTAGACAAACTATCAAGATGTGCATGTAATAAAGAAAAACATGAGTTTTCATACAAAAACCACGAAAGGTAAAACTCCCACTAAAACAATCTTCTGGAAATATCCTAACAATCCCATGCGGTGGCCGATTAGTGCCCAAAAAGTGCTATTTTGATCCTATTTTAATAGGTTTTGAGGCGCTTTGTACTAATTGTTATAATTAACCCTAATAGACATGTTGAGGTCCACTGTGTACTTACGTATTGAAATTTATTTTTTGTAGTTTTTTGCGAGGTGGAAGCCAAATCGTCGTGTCAATCCAATCATAACAAAGTCGGGTTGATTTCCATCAATTTCATATATTTGTAATTTCAATAATTTAGAATGAAGAATATCAAAGCTTGAAGAAATGGAATAGAGCAGTGGGAATAGTAGCCGCAGGAAGCAATGGAACAGTGATGAATAGTGAAAATTCGCTACAACTTGAAATTTCGCTATATAGCGAAATTTTCGCTATATCGCGAAAATCACCACTTGTAGCGAAATTGCCTGCTTCCTATTTTGTGTATAAACGACCCCGTTTTGGTTTTTCTCCTTTCTACCCTCATTGTAATAGTTTTAGTTAGGATAATTTGGTAGTTCACTTTGATTGTAGGCTATATAAGCCATTGAAATCTGCTTGTTGACCTAAGTTTTGATTTTTCGAAGAAACATATGGGCTGTTTTGGCCCTCATTTTCTCTCTTCTCTCTCCTCTTTCTTTCCCCTTTCTCGGTTGTCAAACACTCCTCTGAGGATGACAACTCAGAGGATGGTTGGCTAGACCTCTTCCTCCTTGAAGAGGAGGGCTACCGGGCAACGATTTTAAGGTAAACTCTTGGTTCTCCTGTTTTTCACGCAGCAAGTTTTGACATTTTGGTTCCCAAATTTTCAACTCTAGGTTTAAAGCTTTTTGATGTACTTTCTTTGGCCAATACTTGGCAAGATTTTAGGGTTCGATTAGTTCTTAACTTTAGATACCGCGATATCCAAATAGTTGCCATTACGAGCCAGAAGGTAGGTTAAGGGGGTTATATTTTGTAGATGCATCCTCTTTGATCAATACTTGGTAATCTTTTTAGGGTTTAGTGGATGCTTATTATTAGATCATTAAGATTCATTAGTTATCCTTTTCACAGAATCATTGTAGGATGAGTGGTGATAAATTTTCCTTGAAGGATCCATAAATGCTAAATAATGCTTTCTATCAAAGGAAAATTATTAGGGTTTAGTTTTAAAGTTAAATGAAGTCCCAGGTTCGGAGATGACTATATGTCATCCCTTCCCAATGAAGTAGAACAGGGACCTCTCGGGTTAGCCTAGGACCTTAAACCCAGGTGGCTTGATGCTTCAAGGAGTTCTTTATATTTTATTTCACCTTATTTTCCAGTTTACAAACCACCAACCCCACTGTTTTTATCACCACCTTAAAATCCAAACCAAATTCACCATTTTTTAGCTTAACAGTAAATCATTTGTGCAAAGAAAACCCATCCATGTGTTCGACCCTAGAGCCATTATACTGTAGTAGTTTTGCTACGGCAGTAGGATTTAGGATATAAATTTTGTTGATTCCGCATACCTACTGTGGCACGAATCAGTGACGTGTTCTTGAAACACATAAATAGGTAAGCCTTTAGTAAATGGGTCTACCAACATGCTAGTCATAGGCGTGTGCTCAACTGAAATGAGGGACTTTGCAACTTTCTCTTTCACGAAAAAGAACTTCACATCAATGTGCTTAGAGCAAGAAGTGCTCCTAGTGTTTATAGAGAAAGATACAACTACGAAATTATCACAGAATAATTTCAGCAGTCTAGAAATGGAGTGAACAACCTCCAAAGCTGAAATGAAGTTCAACAACCATATTTCATGACAAGTAGCCTCATAACACGCCACATACTCTACCTCCATAGTAGAAGAAGCTATAAATTAATACCTTGACACTTTTTCACAAAACAGCTCCTTCAACCATCATAAAGATATAACCAGAAGTGGACTTTTTATCATCCATGCAGCCTACATAATCAGAATCACTAAAACAATCACCCTAAGAGTGTCAATATGTCGATATGTCAACATGAGATCCTTGGAACCCTGAAGATACCTCAAAACTTTCTTAACTACTTTCCAGTGGCTTTGACCAGGATCACTCAAGTACCTGCCCAACACGCATACAACAAAAGCAATATCAAGATGTGTGCATAATTAAGCATACATCAAGCTGCCCACAATTGAAGAATAAGGGGTTGCTTTCATCTGATCTCTCTCAATATCATTCTGAGGACATTAGCCTTTGGAAAATCTATCACCCTTTACAATTGATGCCTTACTAGAAGAACATGATCGCATATCGAACCCTTTCATAATGCGCTCAATATACATCTGTTGAGACAATCTCAAAATGCCACTAGGTCTATCGCGAAGTATCTGTATGCCGAAGACATAAGATGCTTCCCCAAGATCCTTCATATCAAAATGGTTAAGAAGCAATAGCTGGCACATCTCGATAAAAAGTTAGTATCATTGGTTCACGAGCAAAATATCAACATATAAAACCCCGGGAATATGTATTTGCTCCACTAACCTCCATATATAGCATTGATCGACGATGTTCTCCTTAAAACCATTGACGAACGACCTTCATCAAGCAGGAATACTACTTCTAAGCCTACACTTTAAACCATAAATAGATTTCTAAAGTTTACAAACCATGTGTTCCTTACCAATTTCCTCAAAACCACTAGGTTGAGACATGTAAACATCCTCAACTAAGTCTTCCTTCAAGAACGTTGTCCTCACATCCATTTGATGCAACTCTAAATCAAAATGAGCAACTATAATCATACTAATGCGTAAATGGTCTTTAGTGGACACGGGAGCGAAGGTTTCCTTAAAATCAATACCTTCTTGTTGTCTATAACCCTTAATACTAATCTTTAACTTACTAATATCTCTACATGCTAGTATACTTACTTGGTCTTGAATACCCATTTACCCAATGGGCTGCTGTTGGCTGGCAAATCCCTATCAGCTCTATTCTTTGATACGCTGACATGGAAGTCATCTCATATTTCATTGCATCGATCCAAAAGTTGGATTGAGGACTAACAATGGCTTATTTATAGGTAATCGGATCTAATACATTACCCACATCATACTCATGCTCTTGTAAGTAGACAAAATAGTCATCTGAAATTGTGGGCCTACGCGCCCTCTCTGACCTCCTCAAGGGTATATCCATTGCTACATCTAGGGCTACTGGATCTACATCAAGGGCTATTGGATCTACATATAGGGCTATTGGATCTACATCCTCAATTGGTTCATCATCGGCAGTGGCTATTGGATCTTTGGTGACAAATAGGGCTAATCGACGAAGCAATAGGCATAGGAATAAAAAATTGGTGTTTCTTAAACACAATTTCTCTTGACCCTTGGCTTATACCAGTATCATCCTCAAAATAGATAGATCAATCTAACTCACTCACTCTGTGAACCTCAACACTTGCATTTATACTATGGGTGTCACACTCACCTATCGTTAGGATCCTTTTAGGCCTAGTCGGTCTCCGAGCCTTGGGTGGGCTTATATGTGGAACATTGAGTGTATGTAGTTATTGGCCTCATGTCATAGGAAGCAAGTGGGGCCTCCCGAGGTTTTAACTCAATCAAAGTTTATTGGAGTATGTCGAATAAGGAGCACTTGGGCTTGTTTTGATCATATCTCCCTAAATCAGGCTTCGGAATGCGTGCACGTTTTTATTTTATGGACTCCTTTTTCTCCAAGGAATATTCTAGCAAAATTTAAAAAATTTTCCCAACCGGTGCTCAAAGTTTCAGTTTAGGCAAAATTCATTGAAGCATGTATGAATTCAGAGCACTAGGGCTTGTTTTGATCTTATCTCCCTCATCCGAACTCAAAATCATGCACCGTTTCTTTTGTTGGACTCCCTACTCATTGAAGAAATCTCTGAAAAAATGTGAGAATTTTTTATCAACCAGATCAACCGCTTGGAAACCGACTCAGTCGATTCAGCAGATTTCAATTAAAGTTCATTATTGGAGCAGGTTCGAATTCGGAGCACCCGAGCTTGTTTTAGTCATATCTCCCTCATTTAAACTTGGAATCACACTTTGTTTTTTTGTTGGATTCCTTATTCTTCAAGGAACATTTTGTCAAATTTTCAAAAATTTTCTCATCCGGCTCGACCAGTTGGCATCTAGTTCAACCGGTTCTTCGAGTCAGCTTGTATGGAGCATTGATTTTTGTGGTTTTGGAGCCTAAATCCTACTTGGTTTGGGCCCATAAGCACCAGATCAGTCCTAGACATGATTTGGGTCTATTTATAGGCTATTTTGTGGGTTGCCTAAAACCCACCTTGAGTCCATTTTGGATTCTTGGTGGTTAAGCAAATAAGTGAATGTAGCCAACTCCTAACCTCGTGAATAGAGGAGTGTTTATGGAGTTGGGAAAGTCGAGGCCGATTGGGGGGAGTTGAGGCGAAGGTGTGCAAAATGGAGTCGGCTCATAATTTTTATGAAAGAGAAATACAGCCAAAAAACGTGAAGCAGAGGAAGGAGAGGCAAGAAACAGGAAAAAGGGAGGAAAGAAAAGAAAGGAAAAAGAAGGAAAAAGAAAAGGATGAGAGATTCTCTAGATCCGGGTGGGAGTGATCTCTCTCATTTTGAAGGGGAATTCCTAAAGTTTTGAGCGATTGGATACCTGGTTTTGGAGGCAAAAAAGAAGGAAGACAAAGGGGGAGTACCCATGAATCCTACAGGTATGAACGTTGTATAGACACTCTAGTTTCTTTTCAGCATGTACCCTTTTTGATGTTTGCAGCCTCGTTTTAGGGCACTAGGCATTGTTTTGGTTAGTTCTCACTCATTCGGAGTTGGAATCGTATGCCGTTTGTTTTTTTGGATTCCTTACTTTGTAAGGAATGTTCTGAAAAATTTTGAGAATTGTTCTCAAAGCTCAACTGGTTGGGGACCGAATCAGCAGTTCATTAGGTTATATTTTCAGGAACAGCAGTTAGAGCACTAGGCATTGTTTTGGTCAGTTCTCACTCATTCGGAGTTGGAATTATACACCGTTTAATTTTTGGATTCCTTACTCTATAAGGAATGATCTGAAAATTTTTGAGAACTTTTGGAAACCGGGTTGACCGGTTAGGGAACCGGATCAGTCATTTCATTAGGTTTTGTTTTTAGGAACAACAGTTAGGATACTTTCCATTGTTTGGGTTAGTTCTCACTCATCCGGAGTTGGAATCATACACCGTTGCTTTTTTTGGGTTCCTTACTCTTTGAATAATGTTCTAACAAAATTTGATATTTTTTCTCATTCGGCTCGACAAGTTGGGAAACTGAATCATCTAGTTCGTTGGATTTTTTTAGCACAAGGATAGTATGATTTTAGTTTTTAATTGGAGCCATGACCTTCTACAGTCAAGCTCAAAACTGCTCCAAATCAGTGTAGGGCTATGTTTAGGGTCTGAAATGGGGTTTAGTTCAAGTTGATGTGGTCCCATTTTGGATTCATAAGAGTTAGGGTAAATGTTGGTCAAAGGGTGGTTAGTTAAGCACTAGTAGTCTAGTGTTTTGTAGAGCCCGATTCTTTGAGATGAATAGACATGTTTGTATAGCTGCACAAGTGTTGTAGCATCAATGAGTGGCTGAGATGCGATGTATGGTTGCTCCTAGCTTCCTTTTCTTTTGATTTTTAATTTTGAGAGATTGTTGTATGCCCGAAATGTGCGGTCTTCCCGCCTAGCGCGCAGCTGAGGACCATAGGTACATGCTTGGGCTTTGGTATTTTCATTTATATGGGTACATGGTGTTTGGAATTTGATGTTTGTGGTGCATTTGATCTTGTTAACTAGCCTCTTATGCAACGCTTGGCTGGTTCTGATGCGCACCCATTCATTTTGTTTTGTTGTGTGTTTATGCATGTCGAGATCTTGAGTAGGTTGGTGGTTGGGTCCATCTATTTGCTTACAGTGATCAGTTGATCTTTGACCATATGATCCCATGTGCCCAAATTCATTAGTAGAGACCAGTTCCAGGGCTAGAGGTGCTACCTTGCATGAGGTACCTTCCCGATAATGGTAACGTCCCCCAATCAAATCTAGTTTTAAGTGGACCTTTTTCTTTGTGAAGGTCGATGAGGGGATTTTGTTCTTCATTTTCCCCATTAATAATAATAATAATAATAAAAAGTAAGTGATGACTCCAAACAAAACAAGTCCTCACTAGGGACATATTTTCCAAAGCTCGAAAATCAACTCATTTTTTTCTATTAATAGCGAGTTACGTAGGAATGTGGATCAGGTAGGGTCCACAAATTGGCGACTCCATTGGGGAACGAACCCAGAATCTATGGTTTCATAAGAGGGTCAATATTGAACTTGAGTTGGGTATATTGAAGCACATGATTCATTGACCAGTAGACTCTTAGGCTACACAAATGACTGATGATCACTCACTTGGTTGGTGTTAGCCACTTTGTGGTTTGTTTATGCTTGTGTGTTCACTATTGGATTTTAGATGTTTCCGGATTTGGTTGGTACCTAAGCTATATGTTTAAGTTAGCATAAATGGTTAGTTTGTGTGTAGGTTCCATGGTAGGCTTGCTCTTTGTGCACGATTGATTGCTGCATGGCTACCCTCTCTCTTACATGACTGCTTGATTTGTTTGTGTTTGTGGGGCGCACTTGTATCCCCTTGTTTCCTTATCACTAGTCTTTGTCGATTATTCCTCATTGATTGCTTTAGTTGGTTGGGAGTCATTCCCAATTGTTTGCCTTCAACCAAGCTAGGAGTTTGGAGTAAGGTCTAGCGTAGGGGCTATATCGATGTTTCAGAGCACTATGGAGATGATGGATATCTGACCAGTAGACAAATGTATAAACCACAGAACAGTTTACTCATGGATACATCTTGTGGCCAGTGTAATATTTTAGATTGAGTTCAAGGGATCTTCCCCTAGTTATAATATCCAGTTTGATATAAGTCATCTAGCTTTTAGGACTTGCCTTTCCCGGATTGTCGACTTTTTTAAGCCACATTACCCTAAAGTATCACCATGCTTGAGAATCCCTCACGCCTATGAAGCCTTATATAGGTTTAGCTAATGACATCACATGTCGGTTCATTCTCCTGAAGGATTTTAGTCGCACATTATTGGTTTGATTTCAAGATTATTGATAGTCATGGAGTGATACCACTCTTTTGGATTGTTGATTGGGGCCAGGCCTTGGTTCTCGAGCTTAGATCTGGACAGAAGATAGAAATGTTAGAGGATCAGATTCACACAATCAGTTAGAGCAGATATCGGTCCGCTAGGAGATGGACCCTTAATTATTCTACTGATTGACCAATTGGGTGAGATTAGGGGATACCATAACATCTCTCAGAGATCCATGTTGGGACAGGGCTGGAAGAGTTGATGGGCATCAAGTGCATGTGCGATTCAGTACCGCATGACTCTACAGGTTCCACCACCACCACCATGCGGACCTTTGTCTGATAAGCCATCAGTTCACCTCACCTACACTGTTCAATCATTACGAGAACAGGAACACTCTTCTGGTTAAAAGTGGAACCACACCACATTCTGTAGTGGCCCATACATAAATTATTGATGACACCCAAGCTCGTATCGATATGATTAAGCAAAGGATCATGTCTCTGCATGTTTCTGATGGATTTATAGGTTAGGACGGATATGATGACCTTCCAGTGGAAGCCTTGCCAGTTGAGTTCTGCATGCCGAACATTAAGAGATACACGGGTATAGGGTGCCCCATATTCGCTGGTTATACAGGCGTTGTTATCTTGTAAACATATCTTTTGGATGAGGAACAAATGATTATGTTATTCCCCTTGTCATTAAGTGGTGCCGCTCAGCGTTGGTTTGCCTAATTACACCCTTTTAGACGTAAGACATGGGCTGATTTGGGACAGGAGTTTATTAGACAGTATTTTTTTAATACTATAGTGGACATATCCCAGAGGGAGTTAGAGGCCCTCAAGCAGAGGCCGGATGAGTTAGTCACTTCATTTATCTCCCACTGGAGGGAGAAGATAGCACATATTATAGATAAACCCTCAGAGCGCAATTAGATCAGTATGATTATGCATAGCCTTCAGCCTTGATTTTCTAGGCATCTCATGGGCTTTTGATTACTACCCGAATTTTCCATTTTCTCTGTAATGCAGATTTGAAGCCTTTGTAGTACTAATCAATACAAGTAACTCAAATGTAACAGATAAGCAAACTCACTAAATCAAATTACCCCATTGGGTTGATGTTTTGAGTTCATCACCGTAGATAGGGATTCAGCTCAGCCATGGAGAAACCAAGTTCAACTCATAGCTGCAAATCAAAAACTAGAAGAAAAGAGAATCGAAGCGAGAAGAAATGGAGCGGGAGCGCCAAAGAATTTCACGGGTTAAAATTTTCGTAACTGTGGGAATTTCACCACCGCGCCCTTTGTTCCATTTGTCCTGCTTTGCTTTTGACATTTTGACTTCTTTGTCACTTTTGGTTTCTTCCTAATTTGCCCCCCCATTGTATTAGTGTTGTTTTGTTAATTTTGTAATTTGTAAAGGGGGTTTGGCTATAAAAGCCCCAGACAAGCACTGTAACGAGCCATCTTCTTCATTAATAAAATTTTTGGCGCTAAGCTTTTAGCAGCTCCCACCTCTTTTCCTTTTCTCTCACTTTCTCCCATTTTCTCTCACTTTCGCTAACGAACACCCTTCGGGGATGCTTGACTTAAGAGCTGAGTGGCTAGAAACCCCTCCTACTTGAAGGAGAAGAATTTCTTTGGTCTGCGGGATCTAAAGGCAATTAAGGAGGAGTTCCATGTTTTTCATGCCGGGTATCCACTAAGTTCTTGATTCCTCCTGTTTAACTTTAGGTTTTGATCCCTTTTGAGTCACCTTTAATGGTTATTACTTGGTAAGATTTTGGGCTCATTAGATGCTTAATGTTAGATCCATTGATGTTCGTTAGTTATCATTTATGAGCCATTGTAAGGTGAATCAAGGTGACTTGTGTTTTAATGACTGAGAGCTTTAATGGCCAGTGGATGCCATTTTTAAAGAAGGACTGTGAAATTCGATTTTTATAGTTAAATGAGTCAGGTTCGGAGATGACTATAGGTTATTCTCAGCCTTAAGAAAGGACCACAGAAAACCCTGTTTCCTGAGAATCAACCCCAATGATCTAACACTTCAAGGAGTTCTATTTTACCTTTTTTTAACTCACTCTGTTTTTAGTTTCCAGCCATTAAAACTCACTGTTTTTATCAAACCCTAAAATCCAAATGGAATTCACCATTTTGAGCCAAGCACATTAATCATTTGTGCGAAAGAAAACCCATCCACATGTTCAACCACTAGAGCTCTTATCTTTTGTAGTAGCTATACTTCTGATAGTAGGAATAGCTGTTAATCATTTGTTTTGGCCATAACTTTTACATCCGAACTCCATTTTAGGCAATTTTGGTATCGTTGGAAAGATTATATAATTTAGAATCTAAATATAACCAGAAAGAACACCTTTGAGATTATGATAAAGGTGTAATTTTCAAAATTCTCCAACTGGTCACTTTTTTCCTCTCCTTTCTTCTTCCAACTTGTTCATTTGAAGCCCAAATGGAGTGAATAAGGTCTCGGTGGAAAGCTTGCAAATTCTCCAATCCAACAACAGGTACATTTCATCAAGGAGGTATTACTTCCTCCCTTAAATTTCCATTCCATAGCCACATTGAGGACAATGTTGAATTTGGTTGCGGGGAGAGTTAAGGAAGGAAGTGTTGTTTTATGTTTTTGAGCAAGTATTTTTGTTTAATTGAATGGCTTCCTAGTTAGTTTTTTTTTTTTTTACAAATAGTTCATGCTTTCAGTTTCTGATTTTCTAAAAAAAAAAAAAAAAAAATTTGTAATGCCCAGCTTGCAGTATGAGAAATTGAAATTTTGATCCAATGATTGTTGATATTAGAATGGTGTTATGCTTAGTTGAGTTGATAACATGTTGAAACTCTTATGGTATTCGACCTTTTTTCTTCCACATTGAACTAACCACACACTATGCACATTAGATTTGTTGAAAAACTGCCTTGCCTTCTAAGCCCTGCAAAAGTCCGGCCTAGTACCTTTGACCACCTTTAATAGATCGGGACCCCTTGAATAAAAAGACCCAATGAGTCTTTCAAAAAAAAAAAAAAACAAAAACAAAAACAAAAGAAAAAGAAAAGAAAATTGTGACACTTTGTCTTGAAACCCGAGCACGGTTCGAAGGGTATATGGCGAAAGTCTTTAAAGCCCGGTGCCCTAAACAAACTGGTTGGGAGTCACCGACTTTGTGCTCGTTACATGGGTGGATAGGTAGAGCTTAGCAAATTGTAGGTGATGTAGTTTTGAGCTCATTAAGAGTCCAGGGTGAAACCTGAAGAGTTAGTGGTCAAAAGATCCTTATGACATGATGCCCTAAACCTTAATTGGTTAGGAGTCATCGTTGGACACCCGTTACATGGACACTTGTGAGCTCGATACCCTCAACATTGCACTCCTACATCAAAAAAGGGAGTTGTGGAATAAAAGTGGGTCCTGATCTATTGAGATTGGTTAGTATGCTAGGTTTAGATAAAAGCTAGGTTGGGGGGAGAGGATAGCTTGGCATATTATTTTTGAAAACTAATCAAGTTAACACTTAGGTTTTTGTGGAAGATGTTAGGTTGGTTCTCTAGGAGTTGACACTGTTTAGACACTTGATTTTGCATAGCACACACTCTTCTTGAGATGGTCATTCGACCAGGGCTTTGTCTTCCCAGCTGCGGGTTGGGTTTTATCACTTCAATGATTTTGAAACCATTTTGTGTAGATATATTTACATAATATCACTTTTATTAACTCTCCTTCTTTCATTGCTAAGGGACTAGCAATGTGTCGATTGGGGGGTGTGATTACTATTCAAAAAGTGCTATTTTACACCCTTATTAATACAGGTTTTGAGCACTTTTTGTGTACTAATAAGCCTAATTAACCCAATTGGCATGTTAAGGACCTAGCAAAGCTACTAATGAGAACCACATTATGAATTTTATTTTATGTTAGAATGGTATCACCATAGATAGGGATTCCACTCAACTATGGAGAAACCAAGTTCAACTCATAGCTGTAAATCAAAAACTAGAAGAAAGAAGCCTGAAAGCGGAAAATGGAGGCCGAATTTGAAATTTTGCAACCTGCGAAATTTCACAGGTTGCGAATTGATGAATACACATTTGAGCAATAATTATAGTAGAATTTAGCACATCTAAATCACAATTTACCCACATTTGGCATAAGGATAGGTACTTTTAATTTCTTCTATGTTTTGAGCGTGAATCTTCGGGTTTAAAAAAGCGTAAGTATACAAGGATGTATGTTCGGGAAGCCAATATGAAGCACTACGGATGCGGGCAAGCAATTGATGAAGTCTCGGGAACTCCGGCAATACAAGGAAAGCATCAGAGGACCAAGTGGGTATCATTCATATGTCTCGATACACCTTGCATAAAAAGTAGCGAGTGGGCACATTGTGCAGGTACAACACAAATGTGTCTTAGTTACATGCGAAGAAAATTGCTTGATGGTGAAATTGTAGGTACATCACTAATGTCAGGGTATACATAAGAGTGCGAGATTTGTCCGGGAACTTCGATCATGCGCGAGGCACTCTTGTCTCAACGAACAAAATGGAAAATCACATTGGAGGGGGTATAAAGAAGAGGACACAAGTAATAGGCGGAGTTTTTGACTTCTAGGGTTTTAGGTTTTGAAAGGAAGAGTTTTCTCCATTTTTGAGTTGATGTAGATCAGTTTAGAGTTATTCTCTATTGGAAGCTTTAGATTCAAGCGTTTGTAATCTTTCAGCAGAAATAATTATCTTGTTTTAAATCCTAATATCTCACATTCGTCATTCTCAGTTTTACAAGTGAATGTTGATTTCCAAAAGGTACTGTTTTTATGATTAATCGCTCTTTAATTATAATTGTTCTTGTAAGTTTTATGGAGTTCTAAACTCCCTCTTGCTGGAATCCAGGAAACTCACCTGATTAAGGTATAATTCCTGGTCCTCTTTTGATCTTGATAGGATTGTGTAATATTAATCGCATGCGAGAAGGACATAAATCCTTCGTTGGGCATATTCTTGACAACGTGTTAGCAGAGATATCCTCGGTACAGTTGTAGCGATCATGAATGCAGAAGCTAAGGGTTCGTATTAGTGAACAGAGTGTTTAGTACTTTCGATCATCTCTATTTCAAAAGAGCATTTAAAGATAAATCCTCCGTCAAAGACCATTTATCAATGGTTCCTAGATGAGTTTATAAAATAAGGGTGGGGACTTACATGATCGGAGTGAGTGGAACCCTAAAATCGAAATTGTCTTTCTATTTTAAAGCAGTCAAACCAAATCAACCATCAGTCCTTGACACAACTTACAATTCTCTTCAATCCTTGCATAGTGAAATTAAAGCTCTCTTGGGTAAGATGAGATAGACCACTCCACAGTGGGGGCCGAGCACGTAGTTCCCACCAGTGTACAATTCTAGACAACTATAATTCTCGCTTGGGAATAGAATTCGGCACATGAATAAGAATGAGCATTTTGGTGTCGTTGCGGGAGTGGCGATGACCACGATTGACTTAGAGAGCTAGAGTGGTACGGTGCATTGCAAATGCAGTGCCGTTCTCCAAATTTTTTATTTTTGTTTTTTACTACTTGTCTTAGTAGAGAAATCTAAGTGGGTATTTCTTGGACGGAGAGAGTGTAATTTGCTAAAGTCGGTTTGGGCTTACCCAACGCGGCGCCGTCTAGTAAAAAATAGTCTTCTAGAAATTATGGGAAATCATAATGGGTCAATTGTCTCAAGATAACATTATACCTCAAATGGATCACCACAGTGTCGACAACCTACATTTAGAACATACTCAAAGTTCTGTTAACCCACGAGGACTCGATGAACCTCCTGACATGGAGTAGAAGCTACACTCAGTAGCAGTAGTAGGAGGAGGAATGTTAACTTCCAGCAAAATCAATATAGTCTCCTGCTCCTTTACCTAATGTGGAAAGAACCTTAGAGAAATCCTCTGACCTCGAGGACTCACATTAATTCTTGCATTAGTCTTCTGAAGGAGCCACTCATTCCTAATGAAGTCGAAATGATCCGAGTCTCTTTTTGTATATCAGGGTTGAATCTGAGAGCCCTTATTCGATCATGAGAGATTTTGAAGATGTTTGCGTGCATTTCTTTCTCTTGGCTCACCCCTCGACATAATCTGTTTAGTTTTATTTCCTTTTGCTTTAAGGAAAATTTAAAATTGGTTTCATTCCTTGGCGCCTAATTCAATCTTTACATGGGAAAATATGCGAAATGAGTTCCTCGACAAATTTTTCACTTTGCGTACTAATGCTCTCATGCTGGCCAGTCGAACTTTTTTTTACGAAAGAAGCACGGTGAGCCAGGATTTCTTTGCGGTATGGGAAAGATATAAGGATCTCCTCCATCTTATCCCTCGCCATGGATTGGATATGTAGAGAATGAATAATAATAAATACTTTCGCCGAAAGTTATCACTGAATAATAAGCAGTACATCCAGGGTGTTATTAATGCGGTAAATTCTATGAAAGAGTGCTAGGAAGCAATCCCGACTCTTTGACAACATAGCGAGAATGCTCCGAACTTAGGTAGCACATCCTGAACCTTTAAAGTGCATAGTACATCGGTAGCGGAATCCATCACTTAGAAAATGATGAGTTGCGAGCAAAAATTGCTAATTTAACAAAGCTGGAGGCCCGTAGAAGTGAAAAGGTGCATGAGGTGTGGCGTACCTCGAATACCCTCGGCACCTTGGACCCAGTGGAGGAGCCATGCATTATATCGATGATCCTACGCACTCGACCATCAAGTGCCCCGAACCTTCCCCTCGAAGTAAAGGCGCGAATTCAAATAGAGCGGGCCAATGCCCTTAATTACGAAGGAAACCTTTCAACTCTCGTATTAAAAACATATAATCTGGATGGGGTAAGCACCCTAATTTTAGTTGGAGGAATGAAGGAGGGCGAATCTTTCCAAACAACCACGGTCCTCATTGCCAAAACCATGGCTTTACAAATCCCATTCCACCATTTCGAATCAAGGCCATTGATTCCTGAACCACAATCAAGGTTCCAGCCATCGAGTCAAGGGACTCCATCTACAACCATATCAGCCGCATAAGAGAAGTGCGCGGAGGATATAGTTACACGGTTCGTCTGAAACCCGACCCAATCCACAAACACGAAATTAGAAGCCCTTTCACGAATGATGTGAGATCGAGATAGTAAGTTAACCTCATCATAGGTAACCTTGACAGAAAAACTCCACGTCTCGGCCTATTCAAAATCCACAAGGTCAAAAGCGATTATTGGGAAGTTTGAGTTCAAGTGAGGCTACCTTTGAACCTGTAAAAATTGTCACTGCCCTTGAAGTGGTAAGGTAGTTGACAAAACCATTCCAACCAAGGAACCATCACAAGAGTCTCGAAATTGAATCGGTTAGAAGATGAAATATCAGACAAGCCTCGTGTCCCACTAATACAAATGAATTTGATGATCACCCAGGAGGAAGACAAGTCCACCCATATCCCACTCTAGGCTCCATACCCACGTAGATTGAGAGCACCAAAGAAAGTGAATAACCATGCTGAAATTTATGAGTTATTCGGCAAGTGGCCCGAGACATTCCCTTGTTAGATAAGTTAAGCGAGAATCATCATATGCTAAATTTACAAGGATTTGTACAAGGTAAAAGGAAGTGGGAGGTGTCGACAAGGAGGCCTTCATGGTGACGATCTACCTCACTAATTAGTAGCCTCCAAAATGCAAGACCTAGGAAGCTACTACTATTTCTATAGTAGTAGGGAATTCAAAGTTGGGACACGCTTTAGTGGACTTAGGAAGCGAGTGTTAATTTGTTGCCTTATTCGGTATATGTGGACCTAGGGTTAGGAGAATTAGAGCCCGACCCGATATCACTCTCGATTAGATGACCGTAGTGTCAAATTCCTAGAGGGATAGTAAGGATGTATTGGTACAAGTGGACAAGTTCTATTTCCCAGTGGATTTTGTTGTGCTTGACACTCAATAGCCTGTAGTAAACGAGGAACTGGTTTCATTAATTCTTAGTCGACCGTTCTTGGCTTGCTAATGCCATTATACATTGTAAAGGCTGACTAATGACACTATCATTTGGCAACATGGTACATTAATTTGAACATCTTCAATGTTATAAAAGGAATGGGATGAAGAAGATGTGTGAAGTCGACATGGTTGATTACATGGTCTGAAACACTTGGATAATGTCAGCGTGATGATCCTCTTAAGGCATGTTTAGTCGGCCAGGAGTTGGGATGAAGGGTGACCCTGCTTTGGGTCGAGTTTTTTTTTTTTTTTTTTTTTTTTTTTTTTTTTTTTTTTTTTTTTTTTTTTTTTTTTTTTTTTTTTTTCTGTGGTGGGTATCTTCGAGGGTATTGGGAAGTTAATGGGTGGGCACCTAAATTTGAACCATTGCCACGAATGAGGAGAAGCGTACCCTCACGAGGAAAAGCCACCTAAGCAGGCTCGACCTTTGCCCACGCACCTCAAATACGCCTTCCTAGGGGATGAAGAGACTTTTCCAGTAATTATATCTGTCTCCTTGGAATTGAATCAAGAAAATCAACTTTTGGAGATATTAAGGTCTCACAGAACTGCCCTAGGCTGGACAATTGCGGATATTAGGGGAATCAGTCCTTTGATCTGCACACATAGAATTCACTTAGAAGAGGATGTTAAACCTTCTAGGCAACCACAGAGACGACTGAACCCAATAATGAAAGAAATGGTAAAGAAGGAAGTTTTAAAACTCTTGGATGTAGGGGTCATTTATCCTATTGCAGATAGCAAGTGGGTTAGCCAGTACGAGGTAGTTCACAAGAGAAATGCGGAGTTCTTTGTAGTCCTTGATGAAATAATGAGCTCATCACCGTGTCACTTCGAGGGTTGGAGGGTGTGCATGAATTCTGAGAAGTGAATCTTTGGTACTAGGAAAGACTACTTTCCCCTTCCATTTGTTGATCAAATGTTAGAGAGAGTTCACGGGGCATGAATTCTATTGTTTCTTGATGGAATTTTCGAGTGCAAATCAAATTGAGATAGCTTTGGAAGATCGAAAAACTACATTCACTTGCCATTTGGTACCTTCGCCTTTGGAAAATGTCTTTTGGATTATGCAATGCACCACGGACTTTCCAACGATGCATGATGGGAATTTTGGGTGACATGATAGAAATCATATTGGAAATCTTCATGGATTATTTCTCGAGTTTTGGTGACTCGTTCGAGCTGTTTAGAACTCGTGGGTTTTGGAGGTGTCGAAAAATCTTGTGTTAAATTGGGAAAAATGTCATTTCATGGTAACACAAGGAATTGATAATAGGCCACATAGTATCAAAAGATGGAATCGAGTTGATAAGGCCAAAAGAGTTGACTGATTTCCAACCTACACTGCTAAGTGTGTTGAGACATAAGGTCATTCTTGGGTTATCTTTGGTTTCTATAGAAGGTTTATAAAAGATTTTAGTGCTATAGCCCGGCCCTTATGCCTGCGCTAAGATGTCCCTTTCACATGGTCACAAGCTTGTGACCTTTGGCACCACTGGCTGAAAACATGCTAGTGTCACCACCAATCATGCACGGTCCCTAATTGGGACCTCCCATTTAAGATCATGTGCGGCTAGTGATTATGCCATAGGGCTGTGTTGGGACAGAGGAGACAAAAGGCTTTGTCATTTACTATCTGATAAGACACTAGACTACGCGAACCAGCTACGACCCGCAGAAAAAGGTTTCTAGATTGTTGTCTTTGCTCTAGAAAAATTTGGAGTCATTATATTGTTGGCTCCTGCCAACCATTTTACGATCATGCGGCTTTGAAATTACTTGCTCTCTAAAGCGGGATACGAAACCAAGGTTAACTAGGTGGATTTACTATGTCAAAGAGTTAACTGACCATTAAAGATAAAGGGTTGAGAATGTGGTTCTTTGACCACTTATCTCGGTGGATTCTAGAATCCCAACTCCCTTGGCATACCCACGTATGTGATAGCTTTGCGATGAACAACTCTTTGCTGCGGTTCATTACCCATGGTATCTTGACATTGTTAACTACCTAATGTGGCAGATTCAGGTCAATGGACTTCTCAACGAGAAAAAAGAAATTTTGACGGATATTAAAATCTTATTTTGTTCGTCAGTATCTATTTAAATCTTTTGTCGGATCAAATAATGAGAAGATGTACCCAATGATGAGCAGGTGAGGATTTTAACTTTTTGCCATTCTGAAACCTGTGGAGGGACATTTTCTCTGCTTGAAAAACAGCTGAGACAGATTTTACTATTTGGGTTTTATTGGCCCACTTTATTTAAGATTGTTTGATTTAATAAAACTTGTGCTCGATGCTGTGTAGGAGGTCAAGACGAAACATGATCACCTCTTTGATTCTAATTATTGAAATTTTCTTTTGTTGGAATTATCGACTTCATGGAACCTTTTCCCTTCTTGTGGCTATCTTTATCTTATTATCACATTGACTACGTGTCTAAGTGGGTTGAGGCAATTCCAACGAGAACCAACGACCATAAGGTTGTTTTGAAATTTATGAAGGAACATATTTTTTCTCGTTTTGGAACTCCTCGTGTAATTATTAGTGATGGTGGACTCCACTTTTGCAATCGATCTTTTGAAAATGCGGTAAAAAAATGTCGGTCACCCATGCAAAGTATCGATAACACCACCACGAGACCAATGGTCAAGCTGAGCTAGCTAATAGGGAGATAAAACATATTTTAGAAAATACGGTTGGCCCAAATCGAAAAGATTGGTCACTCCGTCTTCTCGATGCTCTTGGGCCCTCTGAAATGCTAAAGTTCTTGGTATGTCTCCCTATAGAGCTAGTTTATGGCAAGAAACTTGCCATTTACGATAGAGATGGAACAGGGCTTACTGGGCTGTCGAACTTTAATTCTGATCTAACTTTGACGGGTAAGCAAGCTTATTCAAACTAAAATGAACTTGAAGAAGCTATGAGGAAGGTAAGTATGAAAGCTCCAGAATTTACAAGGAGCGCTCAAGTTATTATGAGCAAATCTATTTCGGGAAAACTTTGAACCGATCGGGAAGGTCTTGCTATACGACTCAGGTGCGTCCCATTCTGGGAAGCTCCGCTCCGATTGGGTAGCCCATTCATCGTTAGGTAGTTTTATCCCTCTGAGAGGCGAGTGTAGATCGAAAATCCGGACAGAGAAAAATCCTTCAAAGTGAATGGCGGCGCCTCGGAAACCATTCCTTGAGCATTTCAATCCTGAAACGGTGAAGATTTGGTAGATCCCGCTCTACCAAGCCTCGCTTCAGTAACCTCATTCTCCACTTGTTGTATATAGTTTTGATTTTATTTTTGTTCTTGTCTATTTTATTGTTTTTACTTCATTTGCTTTTCAATAAAATAGAAAATAAAATCGTGGGGCTCTTGTTCTCTCTTTTGCCTCAGTTACATTTAATGGGGGTACCCTTAGTTTCTATGCATTAGAACTGATGCTTGTTTGTTAATGAGGGTAGAGTGTACACTAGTTGAAGCGTGCTTATGCGCTCGTTATATGTTCGTGGGTCAAATTGCCCCGAAATATGCCTCTTTTGGTATTATGTTTCACACGCAATGTACATACCATGATTTCATTCACTCTCCTACATCATCTTGTGCCGCGTACATCTTATGACATACACAACAAGCTTTGTGGTCTTACGTGAATTGTCCTTGTGCATTCTACCTTCTTGCCACAAACCACAGGACTTATGGTCGAGGATTTTTCTTAGATCTAACCTATTATTGCTTCGGTGTGCATCACTTTAAGTATGTTAACTTCATGCATCCTAGTCTTTATGGAACATCTTCGTAGTGGAAAATGATTCAAGGCCATTATTTCCTTGCATGCAATGGATTCGTAGTGTCTCATCCCTTGCACCCATTTTGAGCTTAAGTTGTCAAGTTTATTCGAACATGGGAATCGGATTTGTGGAGCAACGGGTGGATCTTATTGAGAGATTGAAGGTATCCCGAGGAATGAATTGCGATGACTAGGTGCAGATCACGGTCGGTTGTGGAATTTGAACAAGAGAAAAAGTGAACATGCAGCAAAACCCGGGATGAAAGGCAGTTGGAAAGGTCAAAATGTATAGTGGCACCACTGTTCCAAAGTGAAATATATATATATATATATATATATTAAAAAAAAAAAAAAAAAAAAAAAATCAGTTGGGAACAAATTAATGCGGAATTGACTTAGCGTGTGCCGTCTGACTTCTTTCGAAAATGGGCGTGGCGAGATGTGTGCAAGTACAACAAGCGTGTGGTGACTTGATAAAGTGGGCGTGGTGAAATTGTGTAGATACATCACTAATGTCTGGTACCGGTCGAGATTTGTTGAAAGGGTCTTTAAAAAGAAAAAAATTTGGCGCCTCATCCATTCCAGGTATTTTTTGGCACTCCACGGTAATTCCTGGCCTAGTTTACTCTCTCACCTGGCGTTTCAGAGCTGGATTGGTTGCGAGGTTTCCATTGGTGTCCAATTCCGGATTGTTTGTCTGCAGTCAATTACGGAAGTGGTAAGCCCCTACAACTCCTTATTAGCATTGTTGGTTTCCTCTTGGTTACATGAGTTGTTTTGTTTAGTTGGTTGGTAGTATTTTGTGGTGGTTGGGAGTTTGCGTGTCGGTATGGAAATGGAGAATGTTATCGATGTGCACGGGGGGCCGGCCAGTCTTGTTCGAGACGAGTTTTGGGATACGATGATATATATCACGGGCCGCCCATAGGTAGATTATTGCTGTCATTGCCATTTCCTTAACGCGTTAGAATATCCCGGAAAGGAAGGCATCAGAGTTCCTGCATGGAATGGCAGTGAAGAAGAGAAAATCGTGCCTCGACCGGTGAAAAGGAAGGAAAAACGAATTGCATCCTCTTCGGAAAGCGAGGAATTATCTGACAGTGACAATGATGAAGAGATAGAAGCGATGTTTGCGGAGACTCAGTCGAGACCCGAAAAATGGGCCCGGTCGATTCTGAGCTAAGGGTTTCCCTTTGCGAGAGGGTGTTAATTGAGCGTTTTATATTCTCATCCCATCGGGGGATTATCCGAGGAACGAGAATATGCATTTCGTACTGCGAAGTTCGCGGATACTACCTTGATAATTAAGAGTTCTACACCTGACCCTAAAAGGAAAATCGCGGGTTGAAAGCAGTATTTGGAGACCGGTGATAGGAAAGTAACCGTGTCACTCGACTCGATAAGCGCATACCCTACATTATATTCGCCTGATGCTTGAATCCCAGGCCATATCTTTCGGGGCTATTAAAAGCGATGCTCGGTTGTTCACTTTGAGGCTGTAATACATGGAGTGCCCGTAGGTGGATTTGTGAAAAAGAATTAGTTCTGAGAGCTCAAGCGGAATGCATGCGATGGAACAAGATCATTCACAATCAAATTAGCGACCGAAGGGTGTGAAAGAATCTGACCAAGAACGGTCGGTTTTTTATGCGAGGGTTACATATTGGGAAGGCGATTGACTATCATTAGTCATATGATGCTGATGAGGATTTCTTCGATATTCGCGTGCTGGCCCAGAGCATATTAGTTCCTTCACTTGGTAGTATTGTAGAAGCGGGGGGATGAGAGGCAGGTTAAAGAAAAGGAGGTTGTTACATAAGTGGGTAGATCACAAATAGACTGAGGCGAGCGAAGCGGCATCTGGACCCGACCCTCAGGTGCCTTGGTGCCTTCTCAGGGATCACACATCATCCGCATTTGACACCATTGAGTACATCGCCATTGAGGATGGAGGCGGTGGATAAAGGGATGTTCAAGTGCAGGGGAAGCAAGCGACTGGATCGGCGTCTTTCGGGGCTTGAGAGTCACATTTTCGGGAGGCGGCGATGGCGGATGCTGCCTGATTGAAATTTTGAAGAATTGGAATGGTTGTGTGAAGCGAGGATGCATTCTCTTGTTGAGGAGGATGAGGATGATGCTGCGTAGCTATATTTAAATTTGGCCCAGGGTGGTGTTGGCAGCCAGGGTAGTAGACCCGACCATGTCGTACCGCCAACACCATTTTGATCTTTTACGCTTTTCTTTTCATCAGCTACGGTCATTTTGCAACTATCCAGACCTCTTTGATTTCGGTTATGTTTGTTGTTTCTTTCCCGGCATTATCATGAGTGGTTATGTGTTCATGTTATATGATTGCTTACCGTATATTGTTCTACTTCTGGGTTCACTACTTGCATGACTACCTTACATTTCTTAAAAGCCATAATCTTATTTGAATAACCAATTTTGTGTTAGCACATTTATAATGTTCATTGTGTAAGAATGTGGTTGGTTTTAAATAGTCATGATGGTGCATACTAAAGTGGGTGAAATATTTTTATTCCATGATTGCTATTTTGAGATTCTTATGGCTCAGTATCTGGGCGCCTTGTGGAGATTCATACCTAGTGGGTAGTTTTGATCTAAATCTTGCTAGGGACTAGCAAGATGCGGAATGAGGAATGATGAATACATTTTGGCTTGATAATTATAGTAGAATTTAGCACATCCTAAATCACGAATTTACCCACATTTGGCATAGGATAGGTACTTTTAATTTCTTCTATGTTTTTAGACTTGTGCGGGTCTTTCGGGTTTAAAGCGTAGAGTATCTGAGGATGTATGTCAGAGTGATATGAAGCACTTCACGGATCTTGGGCGAACAATTGACGAAGTCTCGGGAACTCCGGCAATACAAGGAAAGCACCAGAGGACCAAGTGTACCGGTACATCATTCATGTGTACCGGTACACCTTGCATAAAAAGTGGCAGTGGGCACATTGTACCGGTACAACACAAATGTGTACCGGTACACATGTGCAGAAAATTGACAGTGGTGAAATTGTACCGGTACATCACTAATGTGTCTGGGGTACATACCACTGCATGGAAGTACGAGATTTGTCGGGAACTCGTCACGTACGCAGGGCCTCTTGTCCAACGAACCAAATGGGAAAATCACATTGGAGGGGGTATAAAAGAAAGAGGACACAAGTAATAGGCGATTTTTGACTTAGGGTTTTCTAGGTTTTGAAAGGGAAAAAGAGTTTTTTTCTCCATTTTGGTTGAGTGTGTGATCAGTTTAAAGAGTTATTCTCTATTGGAAGCTTTAGATTCAAGCGTTTGTAATCTTTCGACGAGAAATAATTATCTTGTTTTAAATCTAATATCTCACATTCGTCATTCTCGATTTTAAAGTGGTCGATTTCAAAGGAGTCGCATTTTTATGATTAATCGCTCTTTCATTAAAATTGTTCTTGTAAGTTTATGGAGTTAAACTCTTGCTGAGATCCACGGAAACTCACCACCAATTAAGGTATAGTCCCTCGATTCCTCTTTTGATCTTCAATGGATTGTGTAATATTTAATCACTTGTGCGAGAAAAATTTGTAAATCCTTCGTTAGGCATATTCTTGACAACGTGTTAACAAGATATCCTCGTACACATTGTGATCATGAATGCAAAAGTAGGTTGTATTAATTGAGAACAAGTGTTTAGTATTACTTTCGATCATCTCTATTTTCCAAAGAGCATTTAAGATAAATCCTGTCAAGACCATTTTATCAATGGTTCTAGATGAGTTTATAAAATAAGAGATGGGTTTCCCATGATCGAGGTGAGTGGAACCCAAAATCCCGACAATTGTCTTTCTACTATTTTAAGCAGTCAAACCAATCAACCATCACACTTTAGTCAATAACACAACCTTACAGATTCTCTTTTAATCCATACCCTTAGTGGAGAATAGCTCTGGCGGTCGATAAATTAGACCACTCCTGTGGAGATGGCTTTGTGGATTCCCTGCGGTATTGCAATCTTCAGAAATAAACATAATTCCCTACGCTTAGAATAGAATTAGGCACACGAATAGGGCTGCTGCAATTTTCACCTGGCATCCCTTTGTTCATTTGTCCTGTTGCTTTTGACTTCTTTGTCACTTTTTGATTTTCTTCCTAATTTTCCCTCGTTGTAATAGTGTTTGATTTGTTATTTTTGTAATTTGTAAAGGGGGTTTGGCTATAAAAGCCTTAGACAAGCACTGTAACGAGCCATCTTCTTCATTAATAAAATTTTTGGCGCCAAGCTTTCAGCAGCTCCCGCCTCTTTTCCTTTTCTCTCACTTTCTCCCCTTTTCTCTCTTTTTCTCACTAGCGAACACCCTCAGGGGATGACAACGGAGGATGAGTGGCTAGAAACCCTCCTCCTTGAAGGAGAAATTTGTTGGGTCACGAATCTGAAGGCGACTAGAGGTTCCATGTTTTCACGCGGGTATCCCACTGCAGATTCTGTTCTCAAATGTTTAACTTTAGGTTTGATCCCTTTTTGATTCACGCTAGCCGTTTATTATGGTAAGCTTTTGGGCTCATTGGATGCTTAATGTTAGATCCATTGATGTTCATTAGTTATCATTTATGAGCCATTGTAAGGTGAATCAAGAGTGACTTTGTGTTTTTAACGTGAGCTTTAATGGCCAGTGGATGCCATTTTTAAAGAGATTTAATGAGGGTCAATTTTTATAGTTAAATGAAGATCCGATTCGAGAGATGACTATAGGTTATCCTCCCCAACACGAGGAAAGGACCCTAGAAACCCTCAGTTGCCCTAGGAATCCAACCCCAGTGACCTAACACTTTAAAAAGTTCTATTTTACCTTTTTTTTTAACTCACTCTGTTTTTAGTTTCTAGTCATTAAAACCCCACTTATTTTTATCGAACCCCCAAGCGAATGAAATTCCGCCATTTTGGGCGTTGTCATTTGTGCGAAGAAAACCCATCCCTGTGTTCGACCCTAGAGCCACTATACTGCAGTAGCTATGCTATGGAAGTAAGAGGTGTTAGGTTTATAAATTTTGTTGATTCATGAACACCCTGCTGCACATGAATCAGCTTTCCATAGATAGACTTTGGATCATTGTTTTAAGCCCTCTATGGCATTGAGGAAGGAATAGCTAGAGGATTATGGGCATACTCTTCTCCTCTAGATTCAAAAGGGAAGAAGTCGGGGACAGGCCCCAGATCATTAGATATTAGTGCTATTAATTTTTGACAGTCCATGGTTTGCGTCGATCATGAGCTCATAGGCCGGTCTGTGGTGTTCCTTGCCGGATGGTACACGAGGTCGTGACTAGGTGCTTCCTATAGGCGAAGGGCTGCTGTATCCATCCCACCGCTACGGTGCTATTGAGGTACCGCCGAGCGTATACAACCACCGCTGATGTATGACGCCTTCCACAGGGCGACTAAGCGGTTATCTGGGATACCGATTCGATGACGCTGAAGGATCGATTTGAAGGCGTTGTTATCATACATGAATACCGCATGCCACGCAGAATTGATAATCTTCAGCGCCACCTCACCGCATCGCCAGCGAACCGCGACCGATTTGTGTCGCGGTGTGCCATTCAAGACGATTGATCAGTTTTGGTGCGTTTTGCGGGATACTGGCGACCGGACAACTCCGCTCATTGGCGCTGCGACCATCTCGCTGTAATGGTGTATTGGTTGGGTTTTGAAGCGATCAATGCGATGGGACGGATGAAGAATCGCGGCGGTGTTTGCTGCCGCCGGTTTTAGTGGATACACCTACGGCGATAGATCACTGGCAGATTCGGACTTATCGTATGGGGTTCCCCGAACCTACTTGATTTCTTTTTCGTATACTTGCGGCATGTTCCTCCCGCTGGCACCCTTCATTATGTTCGGAGGAGCGTGGGCTTTGTTCACGGGGGCGTTGATTGTTACACAAGTGAGAGGTAGCTCGACCTCCACTCATTGATTGGCCATTCTGCGCTGTATTCTGAAGATCTTGGAGAGATGATGATGAGATTCGCTGGTGCGTATTACGAGCTCATATATCCATGCGGAGCCATTGGCCTCATCCATTACACATAGAGATGCATTTATTAAAGCATAATCGGTCAAAGTTAACCAACATACCACCTATGGCTTATTCAGCACCAGCCTTTGATATTTACATGGATTACGTTTTTACGTGATTTACCACCACAGGTCGAGATCATGTTCGACCCTTATTCATTGATGTTTGCTTATTTGAGACAAGTGGTCGCGATCTTTGTCTGATGACAGCGGCTCGCGCGACGTTTGTCCATTAGTTCTTTGCCGTTTGCACTTGGATTTTAGTGGCTAATTTTAGCCTTCTTCCTTATTTATTGAGCTTATGATGGGACTCATAAGGCAATTATGGGCACACTCGGTACACATGTCATGATTGGGCCAGCTAAATACTCCATACTATTTCAGATTTTGAGGATTCAGTCATCCTTTAACCTGCTTCTTGGCAGCCCTTAGATTCATAAGGCAAGTGTTATACCATCATCCCTTCATTAGAAGTTTAAGTTGTTTACGAGGGCGCATTATCACGTCTGACTGACATAGATGTTGTGCTTCTTACAGTTTGCGTACGCATATCGACCACGGTGAGGATGACTGCATTTGACCAATTTTATTTTCAATGAGTTCAGTTGTCAATTTAGAGAATGGCTAATGAGATTTCAGTACTTTATGTCTTTCGATCGGCCACGGTAGAAATTTGGTACCCAGTATGATGAAGCGTATGTTATATGCGGCGAGGTTAGGTCGCGCATGGCGAGTGACGAGTTTACTTTCTGATTGATCATGACATAACCTATGGGTTGGGGTTACACTCTATAGGGACGATGCATGTCCTGTAGCATGGTGCGTTAGCGGGGTGAGGGCTCCTTGTTTAAGGGTTCCATTCGATTATCCCTTAAAAGCCATTACCTTTCGGTTGGTTGGCCCCACTTTCATTAGAGGATGAGAGAGATACCCGCCACAGGGTGCTGATCGCCCTTTACGAGACGAGATGGGATCAGCGTCGAGCGAGCCTTGTTGAGAACATATGTGTTGGATTAATTTACTTGAGACACCTAGTGCCATGATAGGTTCACCCCCATCACCGGGTCGAGCTAGTGTGTTCTCTATGTGTTTCCCCGAGGAGGTCCTTGACTATGACATACCTATGGATTTGGGGGATGATATTGATGGAGTGACTCTTCGAGATCTGACCACCACGAGCCTCGTTGTATTTTGAAATGTTTGGATTCTCTTGTTGATTTTGAGGATGTGACCTTTGTAGTGCCTTGAGGCGTCACGATGGACACTGATCGGCAGCTGCATTCTAGATGCGGCCCGCAGGCCTTGCTCACATTTTTATATGTTTGGGATTGCTATGCTAGAGATAGATGAAGATGATGAACTTGTTGCTGCGATATTATTCATATCATTTCTATTGAGGAGCGTGAGCTCTATGGACCCTATCTTTCTTTTTGGCCTTATGTCACAGGGTTTTTGTCACCCGCTTTGATGATATTCGATGGCTAATAGTGACATGGAAGTATTTTAGTATTTTTTTGTCCTGTATTTCCTTTGAATTACACCGCTCGCGCCCGACACGTATATATGATGTTGGTGATGTGGGAGACTTCAATGACCACTAGGTGGCGTTGAGTGTGATTTTGATACGAAGGGCGGGGAAAGTTACAGTTACTAGTATGTAGTTGATAGATTTTGGGAAGCCCAGATGGGCTAGGGAAGTTAGGGATTGACTCTTCCTATCTCACCAATAAGAGGAGTAGATTAGTTGACTTGCTAGTCGTACTTTGATGTATTTACATGGTCAAATGAGGACATGTTGGGCCTTAACTCTTTTATAATACGGCATCTTTGCACATTCTACCATGTAAGACCAGTTAAGCGAGAAGTGGGGAGACTACACCCTCGATGGAGTTTGTAGGTTAAGGAAGAAATTAAGAAGCAACTTAGTGTTGGCTTCTTGTCAGTAGTTGAGTATCGTGAGTGGCTGGATAATGTTGTCCCTATTCCCGAAAAGGATGGCAAGGTTAGAGTTTGTGTAGACTTTCGTGATCTAAACAAAGCTAGTCATAAGGATGATTTTCCTCTCCCACACATTGATATGTTGGTTGAAATTGTATGAGACATTCGATGTTGTCCTTCATGGATGGATTTTCTGGTATAATCATGTTATAGTGGCTGCAGAGGATATGGAAGACTTCTTTCATTGCGAATTGGAATTCTGCACTCTTAGGGTTATGCCATTTGGGTTGAAGAATGCGGGGCCACTTATCGAGAGAGTTTCTACTTCTACGTTCCATGACATGATGCTGAGATGTCAAGGTATGTGGGCGAGCACTGATAGTTGGTGAATACCTGATGAGTGATAATTATAATGGAATCTAACACATTTAAATCTGTTGCACTCACATTTTAGCATAAGAGCAGGTACTTCCCTAGTCCTCTTGTGTTTTAGATTTGTGCGGAGTCTTTCGAGGTTTAAAACGTAAATTACACAAGGATGTAAGCTCGGGAAACGATATAGGCAATGTGGATGTGGGTGAGGATTGTGAAGTTTCGGGAACCCAATCGAAGCCCAGTAAAGCACCGGAAGGGAGCCAGAAGTCCTCTTGGGGTAGAACTTCAGAGTCCCTGCGGTGCAGACTTCACTGGGGTGGCGGGTGGACAAGTCCCTGCGGGGTAGAACTTGAGTCCACTACGGGTAGATCTATTGGAAAATTAGCGTGTGAAGTCTGGGTAGGGCAAAGTCTACTTAGGTGAACTTTATGGAACTTCATGGAAAATTGGTGGCAGTCCTCTTAGAGTGGGAACTTAAGTCCTGGGTGGGAACTTTTCTCTCAAGACTTGGGGTGTCGAATTCAATGGGACCGTGAGGCACTTTCGTAAGCCGAACCAAAATGGGAAAATCACTTTGGAGGGGGCTATAAAGAGGAGGACACAAATGTTAGGATCCTTTGGAGTCTTTTTAGTTTTCTCTGGAGTTTTGGTTCTTCACTTCTAGGGTTTAGGTTTTAGAGTTTTCTCAATTTTTGAGTGGTACTTTGTAGATCGATTTAGTTTCATTTCTTGAAGTTTCGGATTCGAGTTTGTAAATCTTTGTAATCAAATATTTGATATAACTTTAAATCTTGGCATTCCATATTTTCTATTCTCGTTTTACAAAGTCAGTGATTTCATGAGTACTGTTTTATGTTTAATCGTTCAACTATCTTTAATTGTTCATCTAGTTTTATGGAGTTCTAAGCCCTATCTTATCTTGGGATCATACGGGAAACTCACCTGATCAAGGTAAAATCCCTCAATTCTCTCTTGTTTTCAATGGATTGTGTAATATTGATCATGACATGAAGGTTTTAAATCCTTAGTTGGACAAATTCTTGACAACGTGTTAACGAGATATTTGGAATTTGCGGTTATTGTGATCTAATGCCAACCTGAGTTCCATTTAATAGTGAGCAGTGTTTGGTATTGCTTGATCATCTGTATTTTCCAAAAGCATTTAAAAGATAAATCCTCAGCCGAAGACCATTTATCAATAGTTCCTGGAATGAGGTTACTAAAATAAGAGGTGGGACTTACACGTCGAAGTAGTGGAACCACAAAAATCGGCAATTGTCTTTATTTAAAACATTGGCCAATCAACCCATTAACATTACGTGAAACATTTGCTGCCCTCCTGGTTTCTTTCAGTCATAACCAGTGGAAGTAATCTGATCAGCGATGGACCAACCATATGAGGTGGCACATGGATTCTGATTATTACGATGCTAAACGACTATAATTCTCGGCAGGAATAGAATTAGGCATACTAATATCGGGACGAGCAATAAGTGAGTCAGATGAGAAAATCACTTACCAACCTTATAGAGGTTCTTTGAGAGGATCAGACGGTTCAGGCTAAGGTTGAACCCCAAGATGTGAACCTTTGGGGTAACTTCTAGGAAATTGTTAGGACACATTGTTAGTGAGTGAGGTATAGAGGTTGATCCTGAAAATATCAAGGTCATACTTGACATGCTTGCCTCGAGGACCTAGAAAGAGATAAGAGGCTTTCTAGGCAGATTATAGTATATCAGTCGTTTCATTGCTAAACTGACTGACATATGTGAGCCTATCTTCCGTCTTCTGAGGAAGAACCAGCCTATAGTTTGGAATGATAATTGCCAGCATGCTTTTGAGAAGATTGAGGAGTGTCTCCTTTCTTCTCTAATTCTAGTGCCTCCTATACCAGGGTGCCCTTTGCTTTTGTATTTTTCAGTTTCCAGACATGGCCTTAGGATGCATGCTGGCTCATTTCAGTGATTTAGGAAAGGAGGCGAGCCTTGTCATACGAGGTAAAGGATTCTAGGTATGAGTCACGGTCTGCCATGATTTAACACCTCTGTTTAGCATTGGTTTGATATCCTAGGAGGCGAGACATTATGTGATAGAGTATTCCATACTTTTAGTCTCACGATTGGATCCGTTGAGGTATCTGTTTGATAAGCCTGTTATGACCGGTAGGCTTTTGAGATGGTTATTACTGCTGATAGAGTTTGATATTTAGTATGTCTACATCATCATTAAAGGAGCGTTATTCTGAAATCATCGGCTTCTTTGCACAGTATCGATGTGAATAGGTGTTGATGATTTCCTTGATGAGTGGTTGTTTCCATGACCGTCTCATGAAATTGCGGTTATACTTTGGTTATTGCCTCGATCGATCGGAGTTTGGCATTATATCTGTTAATATCACCCTTTAGGTGATCATATTCCTGCCGATGGTTGACATTATTTGATCATCATCGATTGGCCGTGTCTGGTGAGTATGAGGCTTGCATTCTGAAGCCTAAAGGCTACCCGATCTTGGAGTTAAACGATTGGAGATCCATGGGGATTCGACTTGGTGCATTAAACGAACTCATAATTGTGGGGACTCGAGATAAGAAGTTTCCTTGCTTACTTGGATTTGTTGGTTGATAGGTTTGATGACTTGAGATATATACATCTGCCTAGAGTAAAGAATCGGTTCTTCGTCGTTAGCCACCATAGTTCCCATAGTGAAGTTCTTATGGGGTGATTGTGTGACCATTGTTGATTGAGGCTTCAGTCACACTGGCTTAATGTTGTTTGATTGGAGATATTGGCAAGGGATCAGTATTTGCCACGGTACCACAATATTTATTAGTTTTTGTCATGCAGTGCTTACCCAGAGTCAACCTTGGCCAAGGATAGGAGAGCATTGAGACATTTGGCCACCAGATTTGTTGTTTGTGGAGATGCACTGTATAGAAGATCGCTCGATGGCATGTTGTTATTATGTCTAGACCATGCCTCTGCAAATCAAGTGATGAGAAAGTTTCATGCAGGAGTCGGTAGCCCACACATGGGAGGTCATATGCTAACGCGTAAGATCATGAGGGCCCGCTGCTGGATTGACCATGGAGAGCCAGTTGTTTCGGTTGTCTGAATGTCAGTGTTAGATGCACAGAGACTTGATACACTTGCCACCTTCTGAGTTGCATGCACTCACATCCCCTTGGCCATTTTCAGCATGGGGTATTGATATTATTGGGAAGATCTCGCCCAAGTCTTTTAATGGGCATGAGTACATTTTAGTTGCCATCAACTATTTCACCAAGTGGGTGGAAGCTATTTTCTATGTTATATTGATAGTGGCTAGGGTGGCCAAATTCATTAGATCGCACATTATTTGCAGATATGGGGTCCCTTATGAGCTGATTTCTTATAGAGGGGTGCATTTCAGGGGTGAGGTGGACACATTAATTCAAGAGTATGGCATTTAACATCATAGATCGTCTGTGTACAGGCTGCAGACTAATGGGGTAGTTGAGGCTGGGAATAAGAATATCAAGAGGATTTTTCAAAATATGGTTGAGGCTTCTTGGGATTGGTCAGAGAAGATCTCTTTTGCGTTATGGGCTTATCGTACATCTTTTCGTACCTGTATTGGAGCTACCCCGTATTCTTTAGTGTATGGTATGGAGGTAGTGCTACCTATTAAGATTGAGATGGGATCTTTGAGAGTAGCACTGGAGCAGCAGATATTCGAGGTCGAGTGATCCCAATCTCGTTATGATCAGCTTAGCCTTTTGGATGCATCAGATCATGTTCAAGCCTATCAGAGGAAGATGACACATTGCGTGGAAAGAGTCGAGAAGCCCGAGGAAGTTTGAAGCGACTTGGTCTTGAAAGTCCTTAAGGGATTGATTGGTGCTATAGAGGCAGGATTTGAACCCGACTTGGAGTGGGTCGTATGTTATTCGAATTTGACCAGAGGGGCTTGACCTTGCTAACGAGACATAAACGAAAATTAGTTCAAGCCAATCGGCTGGATCATTTGAGAAGAAGTTTTTATGCATGAGATCATGGTCCCGAAGGATGGGTGGCCATCACTTGAGTAGTCATATTCCTGTGCACCTGATATATCCTATTGCTAGCCCTTTGTGCCTCACGCAGTTTATTATGGACTTTTTTTTTTCATTCAACCTTGCATACCTTTTATGACCTAGGTTGGGGGCCTGCCCCTATGCGCTTTATATTTATTAATTAGATCTATGAGAATTGTGCATTATGTCATTCTTCGTTTGTTCTTTCTTACATCATGACCTATTTATTTTCTTCTCCATTTGCATCTTCACTTTGCTTGCCTTTTATTTTTGTTTCTATCATCCTGTTTCTTTTCACTCTTATTTTCCCTTGTGTGATGATGACACGCTCATGCCCCAGAGCTACAGGTTAGGCTGGTCACACCCTTCGTTCCACCCTTAAGGTTTGATCCATGAGTCTTAATTTTAGGTACCATTTGGGTTTGGGATTTGAGGTTCATTGGTTCAGGATAAATGATGTGAGATTGTGCGCTGATGATTCTTTTAAATGTGAAAAAAAAAGAAAAAAAAAAAGTAGTTACGCTCATTCGATATTCACTTCATTGGTATTTAGGATTAGCATGGTTTGTCGGCGGTATTATGGCTTATTTTTTTCTCCATGGATCCAGGAGACACATTGGTGAGGTTTAGGTTTCCTTTACACTAGGTCCCCTGGGTCGTTATCCATAGCACCATTCCCATTTTATGGTGACTTGCCTCGATTGTATACGGGGATGAGTTGTCGTCATTGTCACATATTGCTACATTTGTATCTGACTCGTTTCTATTTTTTCTTCTACATCTATTCTAGAAAGAATCATTTTGTCGTATCCCTTTTCATTTTTTTCTATCCTCATCGATCGTCGTCTCACTTCATGAACGACGTGTCTTTTGGTGCACATCAATTGTTACTTGGCATTGTTCACTTATGTGTTGGTCGAGTCGCTTTGATCACATGATTCTCCGACATTTGGCATTGCGGACACAAGGGTTTAGCATTATCTATTAGGTATTTGGGCCTTTATTTCCCATCATTTCGTTCACCTTTCACCCCTGTCCTACATTACGGTCTGAGTCGTAAGACCACCCTGAGGCCATGAGATCTCGTGTTTGCTTCGACGCATTTCATATGGATAGGTTCCGTCTACTAATCGAGTACGGATTGTCGACAGGTCACTATTCTTGGGGAATATCGAGGGTTAAATCTTGCCTTTCCATTCAGTTTCTTGCCTTAGGTCCATGATTAGATACATATGATACAAAGAGTTAGGACCGTTGATGGCGCCTTAGCTTGATGTTTTAGCGTATTCACCTTTGGGGCATGCCGTCCTTGTATGTTGGCTTTAGCTCTTACACATGTTCATAAGCAGTCCATTTTGCCTAAAGACATTTTAGGCATCAGAGTTTGAGTAAGCCCCGTATTCAACTTGGTTTCTTCATACGATGAAGCACTTTTGAGTGCTGATCAGGGATCAGATTCATGGTATTCATTGACCAACAAGGATATGGATACTAGGGCATTCCCCTATTCATTGTCCTGTTCGCTCACGCAGATGATTGGGTTTTCAGTGATGTATTTTAGGGTTTTCCTTCGAGATATTTGAGTTTCAAATGTACACCTGAGGGGGCATCACCTTTATCGGTTGTTGGTGGATATTGGATGTTATGGATTAATTGAGAACTTTCCTGAGAATGAATGTTTGTATTTCGGCTTTGTGACTTTGACTTTATGTGTGCGGTGGTGGGTTTAGACTTGGTATTGATGCCTTAGACTGGGGCATAGTGATTCATGCCACAGTAGGGTATACCGAAATCAACAATATTTATGCCTAAATTCCTTCTGCACTTTATACTTTAGGCTATACTATGATATAGCGGCTCTGGTCGAACACGAGGGATGGGTTTTCTTCGCCTGAATGATTTGCGGTTAGTTCCAAGGTGAATTTCACTTTAGATTAGAACATTTGTAATAAAAACTATGGAGGTGAATGGTTTTGTTTGAAAATAAAGCGAAATAAAATATGAAAAAGAACTCCTTAAACATCGAATTTGCAGGGTTGAGATCTGGGTAAATAAGGGAGTTCTCGGGTCCTTTCCTTGCGTTGGGGAGGATGGCTATAGTCTCATTCCCAAGCCAAGATCTTCATTTGGCTATCAAAGCTGAACCTTAATAATTTTCCTTTTGAAATATAGCATTTAATGAACATAAATGCTCACAGGACCCGATAAGCGCATCACTAAATCTACCTCTGATAACTAATGAAAATGACTAATGAATCTCGATGGATCTAGCAATAAGCATCCAGCCCGAACTGCAAGAATTTCCAAATACGAGGTTAATCAAGGTATACAGATTTAAACCACAAGTGAAGGATGGAAACATAAATGTGATAAATGCTTGAATTAAAGAAACGAGAGAACTGACATTTTACCTCGAGCCACAGCCCGGTAGCTCTTCTTCAAGGATGGAGGAGTTTAGCCAACCATCCTTGAGTTGTCATCCTCGGGTGTTTGGCGTAGAAAAATAGAAGAAAGGAAAGAAAATGGAGATAAAGCAACGGAAAACTCCCTTGGCCCATCTCTGTATTCGTGGCTTAATCAAAGATTATTCTATAAGATTTCATTTGAGCTTATATAGAGCTCAAATAAGCAAAAATACAAAAATACCCTCAATACCCATAATACATGAAGGGCAAAATTGGAAAAAATCCGCAAGGAAGTCGGCGGTCGAAAAGCGAAAAACCGAGGTTGCAATTTTACCTACTTGAAAATTTAGCACTACTGCATAATTTTCATAAGCTTCAATTTCCTTACTCTTTCTACTTCTTTCATACAGTTTCTTATACGCAATCACGAGTTCGACTCGAATTCTTCGTGCTTGGATCGATTCAACAAATTTGGCATTAATAGCTTGCAAAAACTACAAATTAGCCATAAAATGCGATCAATAGAATAACCAAGACCTTAAGGTGCAAATCGGGTTAATTCGGTTGATTAGTACACAAAAAGTGCTCAAAACCTACAATAAATAGGGCTCAAAATAGCACTTTTTGGGCACTAATCACATAGCCCCTTCTTTGCGCCTTTGGACACATTTGATCCCTTCTTTTGTTTCAAGTTCTCTGGCGTTGTACCTTAATTCGATCCATTCTTTGCTTGGGGTTCTCTTCCTCGAAGGCCGTGGCTCGAATTCAATCATTTTGTTTTGGAATTCCTCCTGATCGTGCCCGCATTCGATCCCTCTTGTTTTGGGTCTCTCCCATTGTGCCCCTGTATCTGATCCCTTCTCTTTGTCTCGCCTCCGACATTGTGCCCCGATTTGATCCCCTTCTTTGTTTCCCTGCCCTCCCACATCATGTCCGATTCGATCCCTTCCTTTTGTTTCTGCCCTTCTAAGATCGCGTCTCTGATTCCATTATTTTTTGAAATGCTCCTGTGCATCATGCCTAGATTCGATCCCCTTTTATTTTTGCCTCTAACACGTCGGGACTGATCCTCTTTGTGCCTTGGGTTCCAAAGATCGCGCCCCGATTCGATCTCTCTTTGCTCTCGGTTCTCCAACATCGTGCCCAGATTTCATTAGGTCTTTATGGTGTATCAGGTCCTGATCACCTATCTTCCCAACTCATCGTGCTCTAAGCCTTTAGTCCTTCGGGCCGTGGCGACTTGGGCCTGCTTAGCCTGAACTCGGGTAAGGGGACAAAAATTGTTAGTCATCTAGGTTCTTCACTGCAGTTCACTCACTCTCGCAGACGCTTGCACTTTGCATCCACGATTCATCAGGTATCAAGATGGGCATATTTGTAGACCAATTTTGTCCCTCAACACGGTGATTTTTCCTAGAGTGTCAAAGCACTCACCCATCGTTTCTATATGGCACTCTAGTGTCCCTTTAGGCTTAGTCGCCCAGCCTCGTGGGCTTGTATATGGTACATTGAGGTGTATGTAGCATAGCAATGCGGCTGCATGTGAAAGCAAGTGGGCCTCTCAAGCGTTTTAACTCAATCGCAGTTTATCGAGTATGTCGACCAAGTGAGCATTTCCTGTGGTTTTCTCCTGTTTTCAATCATATCTCCTCATCCTAACTCTAATCTGGCACCGCTTTTATGGACTTTTTCTCCTGGCGAACTAATCAGCTCAATCGGTCCTCAAAGTTTCTCACCCTAGGCAGAATTCATTAGCATGTCCTCGACCTCGAGCACTTAGGTTTGCTTTGATCATATTCTCATACAAACTTGAAATCATGCAATCGCTTTGTTGGACTCTATCATTTGAAGAATTCTTTGAAAAAATTTGAGAATTTTTTATCAACCGAAATGACCAGTTGAGAATCGACTCATCCGGTTCCTGAGGATCGGTTTCTCCTCAAAGTCTGGGCTTATCGTGTTGGAGAGGCTCCCACCTGGGAGCACAAGCCATTAAGCCACATCTCTCATTCGGAACTCAGAATCACACTCATTTTTTTTTTTTGATTCCTTATTCTTTCAAAGAAATATTCCACACTATAGCCTACAAATATGCATTTCCCCACTATTATCATCAAGTTTTCCTTTGAGACAAGAATGATAAGTACACACCTAAAAATCTTTCAAAAATGAGTTACTCATTTTCCATACCTATGCTAAAGCTTCAGTGCTATGTGTTTGATTACAAAGTGTTGATGGGATTTCAGTTAAGAATATAGGTAGATGTATGAATTGATTTAGCTCAAAACTTCTTTGTGAGATATTTCCATTACTCATGCTCTTGGCTAGCTTCCACTAAAATCAATTCTTCCTCGCAAGGGTTTTTGTGGAGTGTAACTAGTCACAATTATCTCAATGTCGTAGTCCTCATAAAAATTTTTTAAATGCAATTATAAACAAACTCACCACCACCATTTGTTCTCAAGACTTTCAAAGGATGTCCACTTGTTTTCATGGTCTACTTTAATTTTTTTGAAGACTCAACACTTCAGATTTTTCTTTTACAAAGTGTAAAACCAGCTATTCACATCAAATCATCAAAACACTGGCAAAGTACTCTATATCATCATCAAGAGAGAGAGTCCTCATAGGTCTACAAACGTCTACATGAATTAACTCATTTAGACTTAAGGCTCGTCACTGCTTTGCTTCGGGAAAAGAGTCCCTATGTTTTTTTTCAATCGACACAACCAATGAGTGTCCAAAACAATTTCCATTACATACCTAGTTTAGTATGTTTTTTTTTTATCTCTTTTATATATAAATAAGTAGTTTTCAAGGCTTCATTATTAAGATTAGTTTATATTTACTGCTAAGTTAAATTATGGCATTTTAGGAGGTTAAAGATGGAGGAATGAAGATCTTTGCTCCACGTCAGAATATCCCCAACCTTTACGATGTTCTCACGAAGTGTTCACGTTCTAACGACGCCTTGCATCCCAACTTCATAACCTCACTGTTAGTGATGCCACTGGCTCCTGCCATGAATCCAACCAAGTTTGCACTGGGGAGGCGATCTTCAAGGTATATAAGGCTAGTGTCCCAATTTGCAAGGGGTTAGTACTTCAACAGGAATTGAGAACCGCACTTCCTGATCGAGAGGAGCTCTGTAGCTATTCGTCAAGATTTGGAGAAGAATTTGTGATTCGAAGAAGAAGACCTAGAACTCATCAATTTTCACTATTAAAGTTTCTTCTAATTTTATTCTCATATTTTATTCAATTATGGATGAATTGCACTTACTATGCTCTAAATTTAAACTAGGTTTTGATTGGTAGATATGGACATGTAGTTTATATCTAATTGCTGTAATTTCTTTTTCTATTGTTTCCGCAGAATGGAATCCCATATTGATTCATACTTGATTATATTTACATACATTGATTTCTTATCAACTTCACTGGTGGGAGTGGTTCTCCGCTAGATCCTATAGCTTATATAGGAATTGTATATATAAAGCGAATAAACCCAATTAGCTTGGTGCGAGTGAAATCATCGATAATTAGAAGGCCCATGAGGTTCGTGAGACGAAATCACCTCTGGGTTAGTTCGGGGTCGAAATGGTAGCAAGAAACCTAGTATTAGCTGGTAGGTTATTCTGACTTCGAGAGAGGTGTTTCTTGTAATTAAATTAATTAAGAATCACCTTTGAGAACTTTCACAAAACAATAGACATAGGATTCCCTGGGTTCGTATTATGGCGGAAGGTCCAATTGCTCCAAACCCTAGGAACTTCTTACTTATCTCTGAACTCCTTAACTTACGTGATCAATTTGCTTGATTAAAATTCAATGGGCTGAGTTTTGAATTTTGCTTCAATCTCCATCAAATCGACCGCTTGATATCATAAAAGTATTCTAATCTTGGTGATTTTCAAGATCCCCAATTCTCGCGATCAATATTTGTACATCTCAGATATTGTATTTCGATAAGTATATACTCTTCGAGCGGTTGCGCTCTTACACACCTTGATCACATATTTTATTTACATCACACAACACGCTATCAAGTTTTAAGTGCCGCTCGCCATGTGAAAATTACTAGCGCTCAAAAGTGCTTTCTAACCCTGCTATTGTAGGTTTTGAGCACCTTGGTGTACTAATCACTTAATTAACCCTGATTTTCACATTAAGGTCCCTTCATTCTGCATCGAAGAATGCATCTTATTGCGCTGACTTTATAGTTTTCGGCAAAGGCCATTTATGCCAAAATTGCCGAAATGATCCAAGGACGTAAGAATTTGAGTCGACCAAAGATTGCAGATTTAAACCGTATGAAATAAGATAAATATGAAATCAATGTCACTTCTAGAATTTTGCAAGGTTGCGAAATTTCGCAGTGTTACGAAACTACCTCCCTAGGCACTGTTCACTTTTCAACCCTATGACATTATTCCTGCTGCCCATTTGAATTTTTTCCTTTTGCCCTCTTGATTTCTTTCCGCTTTGCCTCGTAATTTAATCGTTTTGTTTGATTTTGGTAATTTTAGGCTTGTTTTTTGCAATATATAAGCCTAAGCAAACATCAGAATCTGATCTCTCTCTTTGTTCATTAATAAAATCATGGAACCTTCTGTGAATTCCTCGCTTTTCCTTCACTTTCCTTCATTTTCTCTCCCTTTCACTAGCCAAACACCCCCGATGATGACAATTCCTGAGAATTGTTTTACAAACCCTTCTCCTTGTGGGGCCGAAGGTCAGGCTGGTACAAGATCTTAAGGCTACTGGAGGGTTTCATGTTTCTCACGCAGTACTCACTGGAAGTTTTGTGTTTCCTTTGAACTCTAGGTTTAAATCCCTTTAGATTCACTCGAATGACCAGATTCGTACCCAGTGGTTCAGTGATGCTTAAGCCATAGATCCATCGAGATCTGGCATACCCTCTATTAATCATCGAAGGGGTGAGTCACGAAGGAGAATTGTTGTTCTTCTACCAATAAGACCACTGGCGTTCTGTATGATTACCAATTTTCAAAGGATAGTTATTAAGGTTGTAGTTTTATAGCTAAATGAAGATCCGATTCAGGAGATGACTATAGGTCATCCTCCCCAATGCGAGGAAAGGACCCTGGAGACCCTCAGTTGCCCTAGGAATCCAACCCCATTGACCTAACACTTCAAGGAGACTTCTTTTACATTTTATTTTAATTTATTTAACTCTTCGCCTAAACATTACAACCTCTCTGTTTACAAACCTAAAATCCAAATTGAATTCACCATTTTGAACTTCAACTGCAAATCATTTCCAGCGAAGAAACCCATCCTGTATTCACCTTCTAGACACTCATACTCAGCAGTATTAGCTACAAGTTGAAGAGAAGGCTTGTGCCTTATAACCTTATCGTCTGTGATGTCTAGCTACACGCTTAATGCAAATCAAATTACGCTGTTAACGGATGGTGCCTTAGTGCAAATGATGACCTGATGAATACTTCTGTGATCCTACTCATGATCCACGTGAATGATTTTTATTTTTCTTGCTTAGGCATTTTTTTGGCTTTCTTCACTTGTTAATTTTGGTTTCGTTGATTTATTTATTTTAGCTTAACCCAACCCTTTTAGGTAGGATTGTTTTTAGCTATTTGGTCTCGCTTTATTCTCACGCAGAGAATATGTCTAAAGGTAAGAAATTCTGAAGGTAGGTTGATCAAAGTCAGTGTTCTATAAGAGTCCAATTCTGAATTGAATATTAGTTTTGATTAAATGGAACACCTAGAGGGAGAGAAACATCACAAGATCAATGTGGAGAGAAAACCTAATGCATATAGGACCATAATGGACTATAGAACCTCCAAGGGTGAGCAGACCCCTCCACATGGTTCCTCCAGCTACTACACCATATGGTAGTACTTACAACCCTAGTCGGGGGAACTAATTCAGTTCCCTCATGAGAACCAAAGATCGCCACGCATGCATCTCCCGCTCTCAATATTATCCTTCAACTCCTCAGCTTCCACAACCACCATAGTTAACTTCTTTAGTTGAGCAAGCAATACTGAACTTGAGCAAACTAGTGGATACTTTCATAGAGGAGCAAAGGGCAATGAACGTCCAGGCCAATCAGAAAATTGACACATTGGAGAGCTCTCTGGACAAGAGAATTGATGGACTTCAAAGAGAAATTGATCAGAAATTTGACAACCTTTAGAAATCAATTTCAAGGCTCACTAATCAGCATCATGTTCATCAAGAGGAAGAAAATCGAGGAGGAGGCCTAAGTGACACCACGGGTGGGAGGAGCAAAGGCTTCAATAAAATTTATTATTTGAATCTCAGATATTGCGGATAAATAATCACCCATGGAGAAGAAAGAAGTGATCTCTAATGTCAATCGAGGAGGGCAAGGGAAAAAGGTGGGAAGAGCCAAAAGCTTATCTTTCAACCAATTCTATAAAATTGAATCCTAGTGCCACCGCCTGCCACCAAAGCCCATCACAAGCAAAGACCCCATCGACCTAAAGCAGATATCTTGTCTTCACCTACAACACATTCAACACCTAAAACACCTATTGCAAAGGTCATCCCATCTAAACTACCTGCCCTGCAAAACCTTAAGAAGCTAGTGGCCATTGTTCAAACTTTTGCCACTACATCGGTTATTACTGCAAACTTCGTCATATCAGTGATGGCACAAATGGATGGTCTGGGTGTTGGTTCAGGTTTTTAGTCTCCACTAGCTTCTGGGCCACCTCTAAAGGCTTGAGAACTCAAGCCAGGGGGCCTAGCCCCACTTTTGTTCATTTTTCTTATTTTATTTTATTTTGCCTTTGATTTATTTAATTTTCCTTAGATTTTCTCTAATTCTAAGTTAATTTTTACTTTGTATATTTTTTAATTTTTCTGCAATTTTTTAATTTTTCTCGCTTATTTTTTATGTGCCTGAGCTTAATTTCACAAAGCAGGGGAGGTCCAAGAAAACCTAGAAAATTTCAACTCACTTACAGTTGCAAAAAAATTCGCAAATCTCAGACCTTTTTTTTTTTCCTTTTTTATTTTTTATTTTTTATTTTATTTTATTATTATTATTATAAAATTTTCAAAATCAATATGTTTCTATTCAATATATATATATATAAATCGCATGTACAAGGTTGCGAATTTTCGCAACCTATGACACCCCTATTTTGTTTCGCCCATAACTTTCTCATCCAAGCTCCGTTTTAGGTTTTCTTGGTACCGTTGGAAATATTAGAGAGTGTAGAATATAAATATAACTAGAAAGAACACTTTTGAAATTTTGATAAAGGCGTAACTTTCAAAATGCTCCAACTTGTCACTTTTTTCATCTCATTTTCTTCTTCCAACTTGTTCATTTGAAGCCCAAATGGAGTGAATAAGGTCTCGGTGGATAGCTTGTGAAGTCTCCTATCCAAAAATGGGTACATCTCATCAAGGAGGTAACACTTCCTTCCCTAAATTTCCAATCCAAGCCCCATTGCGACAATGACATTCGTCAGGGAGAGTTAACGAAGGAAAGTGGTATTTATTTTTGTTTTGTTTCATTTTGAGCAAGCCTATTTTGTTGCTTAATGACTTTCTATTTAGTTTTTGTAGAGTTGTTTGTTTTGTTTGTGAAGTCAAGTAGTTTGTTTTGAAAAGCAGAGAATATAGTCATTTTTTTTATATAATACACACTTTACAGCTTGCACTTGCAGTTTTCAAAAATTGCACCCCATTTTTTTGTGTTTTTCCTAGCCTTTAGTTTGAAAAATTGAAACTTTGTCAAATTTTGTTGATGTTAGATTGATTCCATGCCTAGTTGAGTGGATGATCAGTTGAATTCTTGTTATTTTCGACCTTTCTTCCCCACCCTCTAGCTAACTAAGCACACGTGCACATTAGGTTTCAAATAATAGGTCAAGAACCTGCCTAACTCCTCCTAAACTTTGCAAACCTACTCCTAGTTTCATGACTACCTTTAATGTGTTAAGGACCCCAAAGAAGAATGGTCTTCCAAAATAAAAAGAAGTGGAAAAGAAAAAGAAAAAGAAGAAAATTGCAACGCTTTGCCTTGAGACCCGAGCACGGTCCGAGGGGTATATGGCGAAAGTCTTTAAAGCCCGGTTCCCTAAGCCAACTAGTTGGGAGTCACCGACTCTCAGGCTCGCCATACGGGTGGATGGGTAAGGTTTGACAAGTCAGGTGGCTGAGTCTCAAATCATTCAAGTCCGGGGTGAAACCTCGAAGAGTTAGTGGTCGTAAAGATCCTTATGACTTAATGCCCTAAGCCTTAATTTGTCGAGCCATCTGTGTGGATCCTCAAGTACTTGACTTTGCGAGGTCGATTCCTCAAAGATTACACCCTTACAACACAAAAAGATTTAGGAATAAGAGTTTCGTCTCGATCATTTAGGTTGGTTAGTGTCCTAGGTGGAGGCAAAGAGGTCGGGTTGGGGAGAGAGTTTAGTTTGGTAGTTTATCGCTGAGGAACCGATCAAACAAACACTTAGTCGGTGGAAGTCCTCGTCGATTCACCAAGAGGGAGGCCCTTTCATATCAATCCAGATGGCATCTTATCATTCTCTCTAGATAGTTATTAGGCAAGTGTCTGAGGATTCTCATCGGTGTCAGTATTACTCATTCCCTCAAGCAAGATCATATCTTTGCCTTTTCAACCCTCAAGACATAATTCTCAATACAAGCTTCGCTTGAATTTTTTTGGCTTTTGTTCATCTTTGATTCTTCCCATTTTGTCCTTGTAACAGCTAATCCGCTTGTTGGGATTTTGTGGTAATCTAGGTTGTTTTGCAATATATAAGCCCAAGCAAACACTGTAACCGGATCTCTCTCTTTGCCTATTAATAAATCGATGGGAACCTTCGCATTTCCCGCTTCTTTCTTTTTCCTTCACTTTCCTTCATTTTCCCTTTCTCACTAGCCAAACACCCGATGATGACAAGCCAACTCGAGGATGAGCTGCTAAAACCCCTCCCTCCTCATGGAAGGTCGGCATAAGACCTACATATCAACGGATCCACTCGAGATTCATTAGTTACCTCTATTAATCATCGTAGCGTGAGTCAAGGAGAATCGTTTTCACTGGCCGAGACCACCGATGCCTGATTACCAATTGTTCAAAAGGATTTATTAAGGGTTAGGTTTTATAGCTAAATGAAGATCCGATTCGAGATGACTATAGTCATCCTCCCAACGCGAGGAAAGGACCCCCGAGACCCCTCGCTTGCCCTAGAATCCAACCCCATCGACCAATACTCAAGGAGACTTCCTTTTTACATTTTATTTTAATTTATTTAACTTTCAGTTTCCAAACATTACAACCCCCCTGCTTTTACAAAAACCCAAAATCCAAATTTAATCTTTACCACTTTGAACTCAACCTAAATCATTCAGGCGAAGAAAACCCATCCTCGTGTTCGAATTCCTAGAACCACTATACTACAAGAGCTAAAGCACAACAAAGAGAAGGTTTAGGTTTATAAATCTTATTGGTTCGAAGTCGCCTAGCTACACGTTTACATGCGAATCAGAAATTTGCAATGTTTGATGTTGGTATCAATACTAAGTACTTCTTTAGTACTTCAAATGATTTTTTTTTCATAATTCTATTTGCGGTGTCCTCGAGTTTTGATACTTTTTGTTTTATTTTTGCTTAAAGTTTCATGTACCTTTTCGCGATTTTTGCAAGCATACGGATCGTACTAGTAATATCTCTAGATATCAACCCCATAAGGAAGGTGTGGTTTTAGCAAGGATTGAGTACCCCAACTACTGAATTCATCCACTATTTGAGAGACTCAATGGTTTGGTAAAAAGGGGTTTCCTAAACTAAACTAAAAACAAAACAAAACAAAACAGGGTATGATCAATGTTCGCTTACAAGGACAAGTTTAATCTTAAAGAAAGTGCTTAAGGAAATATACTAGGGTTGATTGGTTCTGTTGATGCATTTGATTTATATTTATGAAGCATCGACAGTGAACGTACATGTTCGGGTTATTTGCATGTATATAAATTTTTCATAAAACAACCAAATTTGGTAAGTGTACGAGTAATAAGTATTATAGTGGGTTTTTAATTAAAAACCCAAAGCATCAAACCCATATGAAAAATTATTGAATGGGGATTAAGTAATCTCGATCATCAAGAATTTTACTATCTAAGCGATATGATTGATCGTGAGCGATAATTAACTAAAATTTAAATTAAATTAAACTAACCTAAATCTTGAAAATAAGAAAATAAGTGAAGTGAAATGGAAGAAAAAATCTAATGATTAACACTAGGGCTGGTTGCATCCATTGGTGGGTTTATGACTTAAAACCGTAAAATACCAATTAACATAAATACATCCTTATATTTACCCAAGGAACCCGATACAAGGTTTATAATTTCATGTTTCCCCTTAATTTGTCACACTTCATTCCCATTTCTCCTTTCGGTCCTTCTAGGTCCGAAAGTGATAATCGGTTCTATGGCGACCAACTTTAGGAATTCTATCGGTCTCTTTTTGGTCCTTATAATAGAATATCCTGGTTATGCTCCGATCGATTTCCTCTGGGCCATTATACAATCTTTACATAATACTGAATGCTGTCTATTCATTAAAAATCCACCTAGTATTAGCATTCCTAATTTAGTCTCTTTGATTGCTAAATTGATTTTAATAATCGTGGACATTAAAGGTAGAAAACTAATCCCTAAGTGATGCTTCCACCGTCACTTTGGAACCCTTGAAGTCGGTTTCACTCACCCCAGAGCACAACAATTCGGTAAACCTTGAAAAATCAAAGATCCACAAACATACAACTTCCACACAAGCACATGGATTCATATAAATCATTCAATAAAACCCTAAGTCTACCAATTTCAACAACCAAATTTAAAGGAGAAATTAAATTTACTCATAACAGCCTCAAAACCCAACAACATCATTTTACACCAAAATAAAATACCTGAAGTGATTGGTGATTAAGAGTAATGTTAAAGAAATACAAAACAAATGTGTAATCAATCCCCTCCAAAACTCAGCTCCACTACTACAAGATGTCCCCCAACAGTTGGATCTTCCAAATACAGCTCCAAAAATGAGCTCAAAATAAAGTAAAAACTAAAAACCCTAGAAAGTGATTCAAGAAGAAGAGATGAGAAACCCTAAGGAGGGTGTTCTCCCCGTAACTAAACCCCACAAACTGAAAAGACTATATCATATGCATCGAAAACGTGGCCATTGATGGGCTCCAAACCAAGTCTTCGATCCAACTGGGGCCGGCCCTTCGCCTAGTAAACCGAGTTTCACCTAGGTAAAGACACATGTCTTCTTCTTATGTGGTGGTCCTTTTGCCCAAAGCAGGGCTACGCTCTCACCTGTGCAACCTCGAGAGAGGTCCCGGCATGATTCAAAATGGCGTTGCTGGTCCGCCTCTAGGTGAAGGTCTCCTCCGCCTAGGCTAAACTCTCGCCAGCGGTCAGCTCTAATCCTAGCAACCTCGAGAGGATCTTCTAATTTTCAAATTTTGTTCTGCTTCATGTCATCTTATTCTTGCTTAATTTTTCTTTCATATTCTGTAAAACATTTCCGAATGGGGGATTAGTGTAATATTGATAAATAGGGTGTGAATTTAGCATTCGAATTATATAAATGCATGAAAAACACACTCAAAATGCATGTATATAATCCATAATCAATAAAGACACTGCACATGTCAAAGGAACTACATGGTAGTTTACACTTCGTGTCTCCCTCAATTTCCTCAATCCATCTCTATTCTCCTTTCGATCCATCTAGTCATGAAGTATGGTACTTGTATAAGACAATTTCTTTCCCTGAATCCTATCGTCACCTCTCACCATATAATAAGATTCATCTTGGACTATGCTCGAATCAATCACCTCTCGGTCCATACGATCCTCACATAATGTTGAGAGGGTACTACTCCTAATGAAATCCATCTAGTACTAGGCATTCCTAATTCCCTAGACTTCTTTAATTAGTTTAATTAGTATTTCAATTAACTAATTCATACCTTAAGAGACCCGAGACAAAATTTTAGGGCGTAATCCAAGCGTCACCAAGGATGCCCTAGTATGGGGATCGAATATCCAACTCTCAATATGGATTAATTAATTAAAACCATAATAATCCTGTAAGAACTACACCCAACTAACAACATCTACACAAGCATGAATTCACAAAAACCATTCTAAAAGATATATAAATCAAACATCAATTTACACCACAACTTAGAGGAAAGTTTAGCTACTCATAACCCACAAAACGGTCAGTCATCCATAATAATGAAAGAGATGAGAAGAGAGGAGAGTTAGAGATACAAAATGAATATGAGATGAGGAATGCTCTAAAACTTTGGCCTAAGGCTGTAGGAGGTCCTCTAGTTGATGGATTCTTCCAATATTACACCACCCAAAGTGAAATGAACAAAATCACAACCCTAAAGTGATTCAGAAGAAGAAAGGAAAACCCTAAGGAGTGGCGTTCTCCTCAAAATCGAACCCTAAACAAGTCTAAATACATATATTTATAGCCTTGGAAAATTGGCCAATGATGGGCCTAAAATCACTGCTGTAGTCCAACCATCGCCCTTCTCTCAGATAAAGGCTTTTTTTTACCTGCAAACCCGAGAGTTGTCTTCTGATGAGAGCCCTTCGCCGCAACGAATGATAGCTGTCATGTGAACCTCTTCACCGGTGCAAAGGGGTATCTTCATGCGGCGAACCTATATTTTATCTTTATCTTTTCTTTCGCTGGGTCATACAAAGCTCTTTCCTTTCACCACTCGCCGGCTAGCTTAACCACGTAACTCAACAATCTCCTTTCACTTAGTTTCTCCATCATTTTGCTTAATTTTCTTTCTAGTCCTGCAAAATATAAGCAAGTGGGAGATTAGTGTAATCTTTAAGAATACAAGTGTGAATCTAGCATTTAGGTTACCAAAATACATGTAAAACACTCTATAAATGCTAATAAGATTCAATTTATCTCGTACTATCAAGGTATTTAGAAAAATAAATAAATAAATAAATAGGAGTTGAACTCATTATGGATGCTTTCACTTATTCGGGCCTACTCAAGTTATCATTCTTGGGGCCAACTGAATTCTCCCCACCAACCAATTTAGAATGCTAGGCTCGGTTAATAATGTTGAAAGCACACCCTATCCTTTGTAGGTATTGTAATGGCTCTCATATGAGCATAGATTGTCAGATGAAGAATCCATTCATAAAAGCCCAACTACCCCATCTTCCACAAGAAAAGACATTAACTATATAAAGATGGTTGTGCTCATGTCTCATAAATGAGGCAAGCCAAGTTCAACTAGGGAAGAAATTGAGTATAGTAGAGATGGTTAGAAAGTACATACCCGATTCACGGATGATGTTATGATGCTTCAAACAATTCTATTCTAGAAGACCAACAAGAAAATTTGATTAGCACCATTGAAGTGAATCCAAGAGAAAGAGATTGGAAATTCATGAAGACGTCTCTTTAAGAATTGGGGGAGAAATTGAAGAGGTAAATGAAAAGCAGAAGTTTGAAGAGTCAATTTGAAAGCAATCAAGAATGAAGATGAGCGTCAACTTCTCTTCCAACCCAAAGAGAATAATGAAAAAGTTGAGATAATTCTGGAGATGACACCTTGGGCATATGTGCAAGAGGAGCTACCAAGTGAAGACATTCCATACATTTTGGAAGTGGAAGAGGTCAAGGCATTGATCGAATACAGCGGAAGCCTCCACAGAATACAACGATCACATCATTTAAAGAGAATGTGCTCGGAAAGCAACTAAATGGGCAATACCACTGGTTGTTAGAACAGATAGAGGGCATCATCGATCGTAGTTCCTGAGCTCCAGCTGGACTCATGTAACTACGACAAGAATTTAATCTTGTCTCGCTTTGCTCACGCTTTCGCTTCTCGAGGTCAGCGACAAAGAAAGGTAGATCGGTTCAATTCTAGGCACCAAACATGCAGAGTATCCTTTTTTAGGGAAGTTGTGCAATTTTATACTTATAAAAAAAATTTCAAGAGTTTTCCTTCAACGCCTTCAATGTTATTTCCAACGTCATAACGTTGATGCGTGAGTTTTTTGAATCCTCTACCACATCGCGACACGTGGGAGCCGCCAACCTTCTGTAAAGACTCTCGAAGTTCATCACGTTGAGCATAACTCCGTCGTGACAACCAAGTCCCAAATTTCTACACCCTCTTGGGAACGCCGCAATGGGTGTCAAGGCCTAAAAATTTAATTGAACCTTCTATAAAAGTCGCAACGCTAAGCTCTCGCCATATGTACAGTTACGGTTCCATTTTCATCTTCTTAACTTCTTACTTTCTCAATCTTCTCGTCCAGTACTCCATAGCGCATCTTCCACAAGCCTTTCGTTATTCTCTGCTGCCCTGAAGCCCAAGCACAACATTTGATCGAGATTCACTAGTCTTCTTCCAATCACCAAGGCTTATTCAAGCTACTAGAGGATTTCCAATTTAAGAGCATTTCAAGGTATAAATCTTCAAGTTTGTTGTTGCTTTGGATTTGTTTGACATTGAAGTGAAGCATTGTGGATGTATTGAGAACTCTAAGAGACTCGGATCTCTTTAGGAAACTTGAAAATAAGTGTCACACTGGGTGTTTTCGATAAATTGCCCGAGGACACCGTAGAAGGGTATACAAGAGCACTATGATCACCTTAGTATTTGGTGGAGGCATTTTCAGGTAAAATTTGAAGGTCTTTAAGCCACATTTCAACCCTAACCACTTCTATGCCATCATGTTCTTCCAAGAAAACAAAATTCAGCTTAAAAGAGGAGCCATCGAAGCCGAAGAACCGATGGAGATTATATTCACAAAATTTTGGAATTCGGGAAGCCTCGGCATCCTCACCAATCTCTCACGAACAGGATCTCATCAAGTGAGAAGGGAGCCCACCCACCCGAGGGATCTTTCCGAAAACACAGCAAAAAGAAGGAAGCGCAATCTTTTGTTAACCTCTCTCAAATAACCGGCCAACAATGAAAGATAAATATCTCAAACAACTCGTGACTGAGAGAAGGTTGAAACGCAAAAGATATGGTCAGATCTGATTCACTGACGGAAAAGCCTATAACTCAGCCGCCAAGAGACGACGCTCCGAATCTAGACTTTAGAAACTTAACTGTAATCTTTAGTTGATGCAGCGGTTGAATGTTCCCGCCCCTGGGCGTAAAGCAAAGAGTGGAAAATACTAAAACACGAGGTATGGGCGATGCACTTTGCGTTTCGTTACCGATCGACAATCCGTGCGTGGTACATCACCCTCATCCACATCGACAATCTTCAAATAACGTCGGCCGCGCAGCGGTCAAACAGCAAAGCCTTTTGCCGAATCGCCACGACCGTCCGCCATTCGGATCAGCACGCGCAATCGCGCACATAGAGCGACGCCATCCTCTCGAATATATCGCTCGGCACGAACCTCAGCCGCATATTCCCCCGCCAGAACTGCTCGCGGAGCGCTCCAGCGCCTGGCGTGGATTAGGCGCTTTCCGTGACGCGTCCATCGGTCGAGGCAATATGTCGGTCGCAAAACGGCGGTCTTGGGGTACGAATGAGACTCCGCGAAACAACATTCCGTGATGTTATGAAGCGAATTGGTGGCCATCGCAAGTTCTTCCATGAACCGAGGAAAGAAATGAAGAAAGATGAGAAGGAGGCATCTCTTAATTGGCAACTCACCAACTCATCCATGATAAGACATCCATCCCGTAAATCTGAGGTATGGTTATCCTTCATTTTAACCAGACAGAATAACAACCACATCACACTCGACGATGAATCGTAAAGAATAAGTGGAGATAGTCTTTAAAGTTGGGTCGTAAGAGCATCATCACACCAACCGCTCAGCCCTTTCCCAACAAACACCCACCACCACCACCAAAATGACCATCTCATCACCAGGAGTTCACTGACTTTTACAATATGCATGAGGACAAAACCATCTCCGAGAATTGAAGAAGACACTTGGTCTGAAGTGGTCACCATGTTGATCACCCTGATCAAACATCCACTCCCATGACTGCCCTCGGCCCACTGCCCATTATTTTTTTACCCACTGCAGGCACTGCAGGACCATGCTTCATGGCCCAGTAACAACCTGAACACGGGTTCTGTCTCCAATCCTTTATTTGGCCCATCTGGAGGCCTGGAGCTTGTTTGTAGTTTCAGCTTCTCCCAGCCTTCAGAAGCCAATTTACACCACTGATGTCACTGTCTCTATGTTATCTTCTAGTTTCATCAGTTCGCTCGCTCACTTCTATGCTTCTGAAAAGCTCACAAAAAGCCTCCAGCTGTTTCGACGCCCTGCCTTCACTACAGAACAGTCCATCACCACAAAACAATTGGCTATCAAGCGCCGTAGCCGGATCGGACCCTAGGGTTCTTTCAAACGACTGAATTGTGTGCTTCTGCATGGTACGGGTGACTTAGCCTTTCCTCGTGCTTCTTCAAGAAGCTATTTTTCAAGGAATCTATCACGCATTTTATCTCCTTTGTACTTCTGGCCCTGTTCTTTTGCCTTGGATTTCAACCAACCTCGGGGATTCTAACCGACCTAAGTGACGGGACACTGTAAATCCAAAGAGGTGATCATTACCGAGCGCCCCAACCAAAAAGAGAAAATACAAAAAACATAATAAAAAAGTGAAAAAGAAAGATAAAAAGTAAAAGAAACAAGAAAAATGTCAAAAAGAGTTTTGTGAATAAAAATAAGTGGGATCATCCGATCGGAATCTCGAGCATAGTCTAAGGAGTCTTTCAAAGCCTAATGCCCCGAGCTCCATAAGCTTCGACTTCAGTCAGCCGCCGAAATTCAAGGGAAAATGGCATCATCTATACTTGTTGAATAAAAAGAGAGTCTCTCTTCAAGCATCTTTATATCAGTTGTACCTTCATCTATGGGGATAACCCTCTCAACAAGGTCCGCAGTCCCGCGAAATGAAGAGGAGAGACACTTTTTTCGGCTTCCACACCTCACACTGGAGCCATGAAAGATCGCACCGCAGTTGCCCCTCGATTGTTGGGACAACCCAACAACTCCTAATGAAATGCTAAAATACTAAAATTTGAAGTGACAAACAAATAGGTTTGAAAATTCAACTACCCAAACAAATTGATGTATGCATTACCGGTGAAAGCAAAAGGAACGGCGAGGAATAGAAAGCGAAGGGATTCTCGAATATGTTATTTAAAAGGAATAAAAAAAGGATGTACAAAAGATGCGGTAATACATGCATAGACTACCTTTATACTTTGAATAATTCGCTTGAATTTCGGGGATATATTAATGGAACGAATGAACTACTAAGCCTCTCGAACAAATCGTTCCCCCCCATCATGCTACCCGTCATGTTCAACACAAGGGTGTCGCCAATTGTACACCCGCATTATTACAATAGCTAAATATTATTTTTCCGAAAATAAAAACGACAGAATTGAAGTTTTAATACTAGAGCTAAGGGTAAATTGGTACTGGTCACTGAGGACCCTTAGGTCATTAATGAGAAAGTTCTAGTGGTCAATGTATAAGATTGGGAATGTGATATGCAAATAGAAAGAGTTAATTTATTTAAGAAATTGCTATTATTAGTGAAACCTGCAAGTCGTGTAATGGGTATAAGACCAAACCATTCAGAAAAGGGATATGCTCTCATTTTTCGCCTAAACAGAGTTATAGGGGCAAAAACGTGAAGAAAGAGAGGAGAAAGTTATAAAAGAAGAAGAAGAAGGTTAAGAGAGTTAAGGAGAAAGGAAGTTATAATGAAAGGAGATCGGTCAAAAAAGGTGTAAGTGGTTTTGGTTTGATTTTAAAACATCTTTTTCTGTGGCTCGGGGTCGTAGGGAACTTCAACCCTTGTATTTGAAGGGATAAGTGGATGGTAAAACCCTAATCCTTGGTTATTTGTGTAAGGATTAGATTGTATAGGGGTACATTCATAAATTTCTCAAAAGCTGGGTGGTTTTATCCTTAACCTTAGATCGCTTGAGTGATGGGTTGACAAACCCTCTAGATTCTGTTTAAGATGTGTTTTGGAAGATGTTTTGGTTGAATAAAAGTATTGATGTGTGCTTTGAGTGTCAAGACTGGGTTGGAAACTCATGGAAAAGGGGAAAATCATACCATGGGTAATGAGGCCGATTTTTTCTGCTGGACCACCGTTAGTGATTTGGCCATAACTGCTTCATTTTTATTACTCAATGAGTGATTAGTTGCTGGTTAAACTAGATTCTCTATGATACCAAAACATCCTCGAAATAGGTACCTCAAATTCCTTGACTCTATGTGGCCCACAAATTCACTCAAAGAGGGGCTATGTTCAAGCAAAATTTATGCTTCGCTTTGATCAGAATACCGTGTTTGTTGCACATAACTCAAGTTTCTGCTCGGATTTGGGCGATTCAAGTTGAGGAGAACCTGTAATGACCTTATCTTTCAAATGAGTAATATGGAGATAGGAATACAAGAGGTAAGCTTTGTGTTGAGTGTGTTGTTTGTGTAACCCCTAATAAGGTGTTAAATGTTGATCCTAGTAAGCTGCAAAAGAGAGAAAGGCACTCGGGGGGGATCAAGGCTTTATGCTGAAGGTATATGAACATATGTGAGTCTAGAGTGAGATAAAGCAGTGTGAATCACTTGAGTACTTTTGTGTGATTATGGATTTCAGAGGAAATAAAAAACCCCAACCTTATTGAATGTTATAATAAGAAGTTACTGAACTGATTTGAGGTCTAATGATAGAAGTCAGAGTGGATTAGAATTTAGAACGCTTCCGACATCATTTGGGGCATGAAGGAAAATTCTATCGAAAATTGTAACAGCTCTAATGAATAGTGATTTTTTTTTCTATTTTATCCCATGGGAGGGGCTGCAAAGGGATTTTTAGATGAAAATTTCAGCCTCTATGACTTTGAACCCATATTTAGAAGATAATGGGAGATATCATGAATAGTGATTTCCGTGACCGAAATTCCTAAGTCAAGGCCGAAATTTTTCTGAATTGAGCCGAAAATGTACTTTAAAAGGTCCTGAATAAATCATAAAGACCAACGAACCGGAATAAAAGTGAAACTGAGTCCCGCTTGGATAGTTTCCAAAGTTTTATCCTAACGTAATTCTGCAATACATGCTATCGTCTGATACTCATTTTAATGATTTCAAATTCATTTGTAGATTTCGTAGCTCGAAATCACCATGAAGGATTTAGTTAAAATATTTTATGTTCAAATTTAAATGAGTGATCTACCTATGGAATATTTTTGACATATAATCTATATAAAAGCAAAGAATGTGCGTAAAATCGAGATAAAATCGCCATAATGGAGATATTTAATTGTACTAGCCAATCAAATCTTTCTTAATACAAGTTATGATTTAAATAATGGTAAATGACTTGGTCTCATGGGAATGGACCAACACTGAGAAGCTTGGAAAGAGTAATTCAATTTTAAAACCCAACTCAATGATATTTTGTTACTTAAGGGCACTTTTTGGAATAATATTTAAAGTCTAAAATTTGGGGATTTAAGTGCTCAAAAGATGGGATCACGATAGAGAGAAAGAAAGGAGAAAAGAGAGAAAAGAAAGGAAGAAAGGAGAAAAGAGGAGGAGAAAGGTAAAAAGTGGTAGAGGTGAATTTTTATTCTCTTTCAAGCTTCCAAGTGAGCTCCAAGTGAATCAAGGAAGAAAGATGGCGGAAACCCAAGAAACAAGTAAGTTTTTCATGGTGGGAAAGTTGATTTTTATGTTTTTCATGCTTAATGATTTGATTTTCTTGTATGGATGTGCCAAATTAAAGTGGGCATTTCTAGGTTGAATGATGATGATTTTTTGAGATAAATTGGTGAAAGCTATGGATTAGATTAGGGTTTTTGACAAATCACAATCACTTGTTAGGCTTGATGTAGACTTTGTGTGGATATGTTGAAATGGTATAATGCATCAGATTTAAGTATTAGAGTGAAAGAAAAAAATTAAGAGAAACACAATTTTGGAAAATTTTTGGGCAGCAGTCTGGGAAAAGGTAAAAACATCCAGCTTGCTTAACTAGTTTTGGTATTTTTGGCCATAACTTCTGCTCATTTCAGATCGGAATTGTTTGATTCAAATTTGCAAAATACTTTAGGAAAAAATTTATCTAAAGTTCATGCAAATTGTAAACTTAAAAGTGCCCATAAAATGGTTCAAAGTGGATGATAGCAGATTCTGTTCTTGCCAAACTGAGTTATTTGTTGTGCAGATTGTGTTATATGGTTGAGGGTTTTTGAGACAATTTTGCACCAGTACTGAAAGAGATGTCATTTTGATATATCAAGAACTGATCTGAGAGCTTCACATCTGAAGACCGTTGGAATAATTTTTGAGTCATAAAGTCTATAGGGTTGGTTGGAAAGTATCGTCGTAAAATGAATGAGTTTTTTTAGTGCTTAAGAGTAATTTGTTCATTTGGCTTTAAATGAATGTGTGTGTGGATTAAAATGGAAGTTATGATTAATGTATAGTTGTGATTTTCTTGGAAAAGGGTGAAAAGGGATGATTCGACGTGGAACGGGAACTCAACGTGCTTGAATTTGAGCGGTGAACTCGTGAGTGAAAATGATATTGAGAATTTAAGCTTTTTAAAGGCTTTATTATTTTTAATGTTAAACTCGAAGTTTAATGTAAATTTTTATGTAAATGTTAAGGCATATGAAATGTTTTATCTTGCATTGTTTTATTTTTAATCAATGCATATATTTATATGTACAACATGTATGCATATGTTAAGGTGATATGAAAGTTAAAATGTAAAGAAAGATATGTATTTTAATGATAAGGTAAAGGATTTAAAATTATTTATAATATTTTAAGAAATGTTTTACTCGATGGTTACCTAAACCCCCCATGGTAAGGAGACCGATACGGCCTAAGTACTTTAAGCGCAGTAAGTATGATTTCAGGGTAAATGGCAAAGGGTTACTAACCGAGGGAGGGAAATAGGTGCTCAGAGTAATATCCTTACACGGATAAAGCATTATGACTGGAACCCTATGCAAAGCTGTGTGAGTTTCTCCGCAGCCGTAGGTTATGACCGAATGTGACCGTCTCCTTCACCGTCGCACCCTGAATCGCTTCTGTGTTTATTCCGGGTTCCACCGAAAGAATGAAAGAAAGAAATAAAAGAAAGAAAGTTTACTGCCATACAGAAATGCTCATCGCGCTATTAAATGAACTTTAATGCATGCTATTATTGAAAGAAAGTTTAAGGTATAAAATGCTTAAAGCATAAATGATTTTAAAATGCATGTTATTTATTGAAATAAAGTTTAAGGCATAAATGTTAAAGCATAAATTGATTTTTAATGTGGTATAAAGTATTTATCAAAGAAAGTTTAAGGCATAAATGTTTATCAGATAAATGGATTTAATCAAGATAAGTATGTATTACTTGGTATATAATCGAAATGCTTTTCTAAATGAAAATGTACACTCACCGGGCTCCTTTAGCTCATTCTTTTCCGTGGGCTTCAAAACATTTTCAGACCCAAGACAAAAGGCCGATGAGGACCCTCCGTAAGTACTGAGTCGAGCCATTGATGAGACGAAGAGACCGTGATTTCATTGTATATATAATTTGCATATCGCTCATGGTGATTATTTTGTTATGCATGCATATGTATAAAGTCGGGCGCGAACCACGTAGCTGACCTCGCCGACCCAGGTACGTAGGCGCTTCCGCCCAAGTCCCAGCTTTCTCACCAATTTGTTTTGATAAAATGTGCATGGACTTTAAGAGGGTTTGGAATGTTTTGATGATTTGAAGTAAACAAATGTATATGTATGTATATTGTGTTGATTGGGTTGTGACTCCAGAAGTCCTAATATGGAAGTATACAATTGAAGTTTATAAGTGTTTTTAAATGCTTTTATCGCTTGTAATTTGGGAAAGTCCAAAACAGGAAACTTCCGGGCCAATTTTTCTCGAAAATCCAAGTGTTTGAAAACAAAAGAAAAGAAAGAAAAAATTTTTACCACTTCGCTTCCTCGCATTATTTTCTAAAGATATGTTAAGGATTGAAAAAAAGGGTTCGCCTCTTATTGATTTTATTTGACTGCTTTATGGAAGTTTCTATATCCATTGGAGTGCCTGAGGTCCCCCCTCATGAGGTTGATCCGGTCAGGGATCCCGTGCTAAGGAATCTTATGACTTTTTATTTGCGCATCCTCGAGTAGCCTCTGCTCGACTTCTCGAGACTGGCGATTTGAATCCAAGGAAGGTAGGGATCTTATAACCTTCTCCTCGCCAGACGCGGCTTGATGTCATGGGAATTCTCGCAATTACTGCGTTTTTTGACCGTGTGATTTTCAGTGATATATAAATGTATATTTTTATATATATAAATTCAATTAACCGGTACAATGATGTTTTTAAATATCCGCCGTGGTTGAATGCTTTGTGAAATTGTTTTTAAAGCATGACATGGGTAAGGAGATCGTGTGAGTCCCTGACGATGTAGCGGACACCTGACATCCATGACCAGTCCCCTCGGGCTGTGGGCCCCGTAAAGGTCACGTATATATCTGATGTGGGCATATCCCCTCGGGTGTAAGTCCCAAAGCACTTGTCGCATAACGATGCGGGCATATCCCCTCGGTGGTAAGTCCCAAAGAATTTGTTGTTCTTTTCTCTCGTGGATGGATCGGTTGTCCCCCGGGTGAAGTTCCAAAGAAAGTCATGCCTTCTCCACGAGGGTCAGATGGTGGTAGTATCGCATCTCATGTGTTTTCATCATCAACCTATTATTTGTAAATTGTTCAGTGTTTTATATCTTGAATTATGTATAAATTGAAATGTTTTTATGAGCATGGCTTGTTATGGGGATTCACTACCGAAGTTATTCAACCACCTATCATTTCCTCCACCTGGGGACAAAAATTTTAGACCACCAAGCAAGTGATTACCGGAAGTCGACCTCGGGTAGTGGTTTTTTGAGGATGGAAGTTTGCATGTCAACCCAGCTTGTCGGGTGGTCGGAAAGCATACATTTTGATGAATATTTAGTGTTACGTGGATATCACACTATATATTCGACGTCAGTACTCGCGGATCATCAGATATTTCGCTCTTCAGGTAGCCACTCCGTTTTCGGGAACTTTGTGTAAATGTTAGTTTTGATCAAGTGTAAGCTGCATAGTTCGTGGGCAATATCGAGGAATTAACTTTGCACCGATATATGTGTATGCTCGGGAGACCCGAGTAGTGCTTTATTTACGCTTCGTGTGATTACCCGCGGAGTTTGCACTCAAGTTGTTAAAAAACAGTGGTGAAATAGTAACATAAATCACAACCTATGGAATTCGGGGTGACAAATTCTTATTATCAAAAGGCGTAAAATGAGAAGATGGTAGCTGAATTTCTTGACTCGCCGGTTTGATCCGCCCCGCATCAATCCATTTTCTTTCGCCGTGATATTTGCCGTCAAAATAGCCGACAGGGAGTCGGGTTGCTTGCGTTGATTACCAATCTCTCAACAATATTACCATCAAAGACAGCTGATCTTATCCCCGCCATCGACGAATCCCCTCGATGGAATTGGCGATGATCCCTGCAGATTTTTCCAAGCTCGACCGTGTCGACCATCGTGACAGAAGCTTAAGAGACCGATATTCATAAAACTGCTGACATTACGACTTATCAGATGCCCTTCTCGCTTACAAACGCCCCTCCACCTTTCGAAGTTTTGAATGACTGGTCACCCTGTGGTACTTACCAAGTTCATTCTAGTTTTTTTTTACCACATTTTCGTACAACAAAGTCGTCGAACACCATGTCAACCACCTCGTGTCGCCAGCCCTTCAAGTTTTATCTATCAATCAATCGTTGCCAAGAAATCCAAATGTTGTTAGCATTTTACGTGTCGCATACTTAGATATCTTGGTTTCCTTTGCAGAGTAATAGCTGATCTCGACAAGACACTCCGCTCGGCGGCTCATCTCACTACGCCAAAGAAGAGGAGTTCGTGGTTTTTAGATTAGTCGGGTTACTATCATAAATTTATCGCTGGCTCGGAGGATTGGCCGCACCACTCACCGCCTATTATCCAATGTGGGTTTCAATGGACTTCGAGGCCGCCAAAGTGTCTCTCCCAATTAAAGAAGGCGCCACATCTCCACCGCCCTCCGCTACCGCATTTCTCTCTAACTTTGTGATCAATGCATGCTTCAGGGAGTAGGCATCGGAGCTATTTTATCACAAGGCCAGCCAATTGCATAGTTTAGTGAAGCTCTTAAACCCTAGGCCTTGACTTTATCAACATATGAGAAGAAGATGCTATCAAAAGTCAAAGCCATCCGTAAATGGCGAACATATCTCATTGTTCACGGATCGTGAGAAGCTTAGTACATTTGTCGGAGCAACTGATCACAATCACGCCTAAACACCTGCGGTTACCAAAAATTCTCAGGTATGACTATATCATTGAATACGAGAAAGGAAAAGAGAAATGTGGTGTTGATACTCTCACGGGTTGGAGAGCCTAACTTTCTTGCTGTGTCCTCGCCTATCGCAGACTAGTGGACCACACTCCAGCAAGAGGTAGCAATCGATCCATTTTATAATCAGTTGTTGGGTTCACTACCACCCCAATATTCCTTACGAGATAGGGTGCTCTTCAAAAATGGGTGTATTTATTTGAGTCCCTCTTTGTAGCTCATTCCTACCATTCTATCCACCCATCACTCTTCACCGCCAGGGACACTTCGCTATCATAAACATCGAGTCATTTCGTTGCAAGTTTCACCCGCCTCATGTGCACCGCGTCAAAGACTCTATAAAAAAATTGTGATGTCCGGTTAATGTTGTAAATATGATAATACACGACTTGGGTTCGTTATTACAACTGGCCGCCTATACCTAATAAAATCTGGACTGATATCTCCACGGATTTCGTGGAAGGATTGCCATTATCCCGTGGCAAAAATGTCATCATGGTAGTGGTTGATTGCTTGTCCAAATATGCACACTTCCTTCCACTCAAACATCCATTTACTGCCCTCACAGTAGCTCAAGTCTTTCTCAAACAAATTGTCCGACTACACGGAATGCCAACGTCTATTGTAAGTGATCGTGATAAAAATTTTATTAGTTTATTTTGGAAGACCTTATTTCGGTTGCAGGGGACAACTCTTTGTATGAGATCTAGTTATCATCCACAGACCGACGGTCAGAAGAAAGTGGTTAATCGCACACTCGAGCAATACCTCAGGTGTTTCACGCATGAACACCCAACCAAATGGGCTGAATGGGTAGCATGGGCTGAATATAGTCACAACACTTCCATCCACTCATCCACCAAAATCTCCCCTTTTGAAGCAGTATATGGTCAACCTCTTCCAACTCTCCTTTCTTACATTCCAAGCACAACAAAAGTTCAAGCCGTGGATGAGCTTTTGCGCAACCGTGATGACATTCTCCGTGCCTTACGTCGGAATTTGATTGTTGCCTGTGACCGCATGAAGTCCCAAGTTGACCAACATTGTCGGGAAGTTGTTTTTGAGATTGGTGATTATGTCTACCTCAAACTTCAGCCGTACAGGCAGAAGACCGTAGCCATCCGTAGCTCCATGAAGCTCTTACCTCGATTCTTTGGTCCTTACAAGATCCTTGCACAAGTCAGACCAGTGGCTTACAAACTTGAATTACCGATGGCTTCCCAAATCCATGACGTCTTTCATGTGAGTCTTTTAAAGAAACACATTGGCTCTGTCACCTTTGCCTCCCAGCGCCTACCTCCCCATCTCCTCTCGACATCCGTAAAGGAGAATGATATGTAGCCATTTTCCATAAGATCGGTCACCGAGCATGCCTCCAAGAATAGACCAGCATCATCACCGCAGTCGGTGACTTAGTCGCAGTTTGCCACAATTGGTTGTAATTTTCTTCCATATTTGTGCCATTGTACTCGTTGCTATTTTGCTGTTTCCCTTTGTAAACATTACTTGGTTTAGCAACAGCCCAGAGCCAGGAACAAAAGGTATGCAGAAAATAACTCCTTGAGAGCTAATGACTAGCCAAGAAGAAAAAAAACAGAGGGTCAGAGAAGGGAAGAAATCTGGAGTTATTTTCTGCATACCTTTTATTCCACAGCTCCTAGGCTATTTATAAGCCGAGTGGAGAATTCCTATGTAGAAGGAAACAACAAAAAATAGCAACAGGTTGTGGCACAAAATGTGAAAGAAGTTACAACCATTTATTGAAAACAAACTACAACTAAGTCATATTCTTGAGGCTGATGATGCTCAGGTCCTATTCTTAAGGCTGAAGATGCTCAGGTGCTTGACCCAGTCTTATGGAGAAATAATACATATCACTCTTGGCTTGCATTCTCCACACAGTTCTTACAATCCTTAGCAGCAAAATCCCCTCTGCATAGCGCCCTTCCATAAACCTGATTAATATTACTTCCGACAGAGGTACTGTTAAAACCTGTGAGATATGTATTCGAAGATAAGGCCCTTCAGGTTATTTTCAAATGCGCTATTGGGTGGGTAGGTCTTGTTTGAACATACTTTATCAAGAGGATCTGCAGTAACAGAGGAAGAGTAAAACCAGGAGGAGGAAAGAGCAATAGCATAGCTGATAGCGAATCTTTATCATTCTTCATATTTTTGGAGCATATTCGATCACATCTTTCCCCAAAAATCAGGGAAATGAACATTTGAAAAGTGTTAGCACATCTCAACAAATTTAGCTATGATCATGCTATATAACCTCTCATGTTTTGAACAAAAGGGTGTCGCTAATGCTGGCTTACAACAGTTGAAAACATCTCGAGGAAACAACAATGCTTGAAGCAGGAAGCAGCCAGGAAAAAAATTGATGGTAGGACCAAGTATGCCACATGATGATGGCAATTAGGCAGAGACTATCAATGCATTTGCTTGACCAACCATTCTTGTGTAAAGAACTCATTACCACATTATTTTCCAGATTTTATTATAAATAATCTCTGTAAGCCGGTTCTCTCCTATTGGTATGTGAAAAAATAATCATTTAAACTTGAAGAAGTGATCAATTGATTTATAGGAAAATGCTTGGTCCATAACCTGCAGGAACTGAGTAATTTACAAGAAATAAAAGTAATTGATGGCTATATTGGGTGGTATTAATCTAATACACGAAAGAGAGTTTCAAAGATTTTTTAACTTGATTGAGTCTTCCTGCGGCTTAATTTATGGTACTAAATCTTTAACACCATAGGATGAGACCCTGGGTTAGGTAGCGCATGATGCTAATGATCATAAGATCCAGCGAGACAGATATGCTATTATAAAATAATCACAATTTTTCAAATATATAAGAAACGCATCCAATATAATAGAAAATTATATCGACATCAAATGACTGGAGATTGTTGTCTCTTCAGAAAGTAATGAACCAAAAATGAAGTTGCCTATAATTTTGAATCAACCTTCGCCCATCCTGAATTCCATTTAAAATGGCCATGTGATGGACTAATTAGTAAGGTAGGACAGCCCACCAAAGGACAAAGCTTCAGCTCTTAGGCACATACTGCAAGAACAAATACCATTGACCAAGCCCAAGTGCTAAATTTAGGATAAATTAAGAACGAGGCTTAAAAGGTCATGGATAAGCCAGCCTAAATCAGCTTCATGGACAGATTAATCAATTAATCATATGTTCTAATTGGTTCTGCTAATGTCAACCCCATTATATTTTAAATTGAATGTTGCTTGCCATGCCTATGGGGTTTGGAATGAATATAAATCCCAGTCTTGGCCTTGTTGGGTAATACGGTGGATTACGATGTTGTGTTTATTTGCAAGAGACTGCTGACTGGCTTTTGTGGTCCACTTTGCATTATGAAATGAGATGAAAATAGATTTTCAGTCACCTTTCCTGAAGTCAACCTTCTGCCTGATAATTGTGCATTTCATAGAATCATGAGTTGGGTTCTTAACCTATTCTTCTTCTTGTTTGTATCAGAGGCTTTTCTTTACCAAACAAAAAAATGGTTGGTAGTTTAAGATAGAAGGTACATACAATTTCTATAGACAGAGTTGAACAAAAAACCCCGACAGGCTGTACCGATATAGACACTCATAAGAATGGTGGAACAAATTGTGGTGGTCTTCTTGTTAGAAATCTTTGGAACATTTCAGTTGATTGAAATGAATCATCCTTCAAAAATCAAGTTAGAAACTGGAACTGAGATCAATTGTATTCATAAAATCAAGGGCTCTTTTCTGCATAATACAAGACTACTAGGATTAAACTCCAGATACCAACATTAGTGTATATAGGTTTACAATATGATGAAACTTTTTACTAGTTCGCCAGCTGCATCAGCGAGGCCTGATATTTGAAATTGTCAAACCATTGACAGAATGACCACAGACATTTCTTTCATCCCAATCAGTGAATCTTCCAATGGAGAAGGCCGGTCGTTCAGGCTGGCGGAGGGCCGCAGTTTCACTCTTTCAACTCTGACAACAACAGATGACATGGTTACCTATCAAAAAGTAATCTTCTTGAATGCATGGTAATCCAATGTCGTAGCATCTCAAAAATTCATCCGGACAGCATAATTCAACCAATAATGGGTCCATCAAATCCAACCCCTTTCCTTCATTCCATAGTTGCCATGCCTGCTGTTGGGACTTTGGTATCCACAAAATCCTTAAGTGAATGAAAAAATGTGTCGCCGTGACAATTGGCATTTGCTTGGTTATCTGCTTGACGGACGTGTTTGTTCGTGGAGACATATTTGGGTTATTTATACTTTCCCGTTTTCCATTTTAGATATAACAAAAACATTCTCCTCCAACGGCTGCGTATCATTCATTTTTTGTGCGATTGTTTTATGAAGTTGGAGTTCGTGAGGACCTCCGTCCGTACCGTTCGGAGGAGCAGATCCGTTATCGCGGGAGACCAATTTATGTATCGCCGATCTGAGTTGAGGGCTGAGTCGTCTTGGGATACGACGTTCTTCGTTGGGCTCGGATGCAACTTTCTAGTATTGTTTATGCTGCGAGGTTTGTTTATTAATTTTTTTGTTTACGTTTTGAGCGAGCAGCTAAAGAAGCTAATCTTAAAATGAATTTGTGTTCTGTTCGTTTACAGGTTGTATTTTTTTTTTCTATTTCTGTTTCTGCAGTAAAACGAATTTATTTATGACGAAATTTGACTCAAACATTTTTCCTGTACTGCAATTTTTATTAAAATATTTATTATAGTTTATTCAAATATTTTTTTCTGTACTGTAGTAAGACTATTTTTTTTTTCTGGTCATTTCTGTCTTATACTTTGATACAGAATTTCATTATGTTCGTTCTGTTCGTTTTTTGTTCTGTTTGTTTATGCAGTACAAATATTGCACTGCAGTTTTTCGTTCTATTCGGTATTACAAAAATGCCTATTCAAATATATTTTTTTACTGCAGTTTTCCTGTTCGTTTCATATTAGCTGCAGTTTTTTAGTTTCTGTTTTATTCATATTTTGAAGCAGTTTTTCGTTTCTGTATTCATTAAACGAAGATTTGGACTCTGCTCGTTTTGGACTTTGGAACTTTTGTTTCTGTATTAAAATAATTGTTACAGTTTATTCAATTTTTTTTTCTATACTGCAGTTTATTCATTTGCTTCTGTTTGCAGTTTATTCAAATAGAGTCAGTTTATTCAAATTTGACTCTATCCGTTTATGTACTGCAGTCTTAAATTCACATATTTGTTACAGTTTAGTCAAATATTTCCCGTTTCTGTACTGCAGTAAAACGACTGTTTGTGTTATTTTATATTCCAGTACACTGCATGATTTATTGCTTTGTTCAAGTTTGCAAAGCGATATTAGTTTATGTTAATTTAAATATAGATTTTGTCTTGCTACGGGTTTGTTGTTTTATTCCAGATATTAATATCAGTTACAAAATGCTGAATTTCTATAAATTTGTTTTCAGTTTGAACTACGATTCTCATTTTTAAATTTACGCTAAAAAAAACGTATGTTTTACGGCACACTTGCTTTGTAAAAGCATCGCATTTCGGGTTTAATATTTTGCTGGCACCGAGTGCGTTACGATTTTTATTACGCGCTACCAATTACGTATTACAGTTTTGTACGCACCGTTTACGTTCGTATTCAAATTTTGAACATGTTACATTTTTATCGTTCGAAATGGCGCCGTATGTTCGACTCGGAGTTATGCTGATAGAGTCATGGAGAAAATCGAGAAGGTTGATGAGTGGAATTTCGAGAGATGGCGATAAGATGTTTTTTACATCTTCATTATGAGCTTGGCGAGATTAAGCGATGAGGATGGTCTAAATTGGACGTTGGAGGAGGCAGATAAAGAAAAGTTGGTTGTTGTGGATGCATGGAATCACTCGACTTCTGTGCCATAACTATGTCCTGTGATGCAGGAAAATACTCTCTATAACGTCTATGAGTAAGTTGAAAGCGTGGGAGTTATGGGATAGTCACGGACAAAATTACAAAGCGAAGATCTTTGGTGAAGAAATTCATTGTCGGTAAATTTACGGACTTCAAGATGGTTGATTGAAACATCTTAAGTCGGGTTCAGAGCTCAAGTGGTTGTGCATGATATTCATCTTTGAAGAAATGACTGCAAGTGAGACATTTCAAGTGAGCTGCGTTCATTGAAAAGCGCCACCATCTGGATTTCAAGTTATACCAGCTTATAAGAGAAAGGAGGCATCACTTGAAGACTTGATTGTTTGGTTGAGAGTTGAGAAAAACGATAAATTTGTCACGAAAAGTTAGGAAGAATCTAGAACTTTGAGGGCGATGTTGTTGAAGGATCGAAACCAGCAGAGAGGAAAATGCCTATGAAGTCTGAGGGGATTCAGCAAGGCTGAAAAGTTCATTGGCAAAGTGCTTCAAGCGCTAAGCAGGAATACGGACATCGAGCCAAAGGCTGCGAGCAGAAAAGACATAAGCATGAGCAAAATGTAGTGGAAAAGATCTCGATGGTGTTGATGATATCGAATTTGGCGCTATGATGTCAGAGTGTAATATGGTGAAACCTAAGAGTGGTGGATTGTCTTCAGACAGCTTCGTCACATCTATGCAAGCGGATCGATGTTTAGTCCTACACAACCGTGGGGGGTGATGAAAAAGCGTTATATGGGTAATTCATCAACCTCTAGGTTGAAGGTGTCGGAAGATTGCTCTAAAGATGACATGCAGGCCGTGACACTAGTGTGTTACGCATGTGCCGGATGTTGAAAATTTAGTGTCGGGCTCTGCCACCAGCAAGAATGGCTTCAAGTTGGTTTTTGTATCGACAAGTTTGTACTCTCAAAAAATAAGATGTATGTAGGAAAGGTTATCTAAGTGATGGTTTGTTTCCAAGCTAAATGTAATGGTTACATTGTAACGGGGATGATTTGAATAAAGTTGCTTCTTCTTATGTCTTGAGTCTTCTAACATTTGGCATGCTAGACTAGGATCGTTAACATAAGTCGATAAAGAAATTAATGAATATGGGACGATCTTAGAAGTTTGACTATCGAATGAGAAGTATAGTGTGTGTTGAATCTAAATTTTCTAAGCCCCCGCTTCACTCTCTGTAGATAATAGGCTTAGAGCGGCACAAGATTTAATGCCTTGCGGTATGCGATATGAAATCCAATAAGTCAAGAATTGGTAATAAGTATTTTATTACTTTTATAGATGGCGGCTCGCGGTATTGTTATGTTTGCTTAGTAGCAAAGATGAAATTTGTGAATGCTTTAAATCTTATAAGGCCGAAGTTGAAACTCAGTTGAACGAAAATTAAAATCATAAAATTGTGAGGAGTGAATATGAAATTCCATTTGAGGGAAATTTACAATAGGAGTTTGGGTATCGTTCATAAATTCACTTGCTCATATACACCACAATCTAATGGAGTAGGCGAGGAAAGGAAAAACCGGTCTTTAAAGGAAACAATGATGCATTGTTGAATAGTTCTAGTTTACACGGAATTTGTGGGGAAGGCTGTTTTATGTAGAATTTTATTTTAAATGTCAATTGCCCCACGAAAGACACAACAAACTCCTATGAGAAATGGAAGGTAGAATGCCTAACTTGAATTATCTCAAAGTGTAGAGTGTTTGGCTAAGGTTAACGGTTCCTAAGCCTAAAAGGTTAAGGTAGGACCAAAGGCTATTGACTTTGTTTTTATCGGATATGTCAAGTAACCAATGCATATCGTTTTCTTATTCCTTAGTCGAGTCCCGAGATATACATGTCAATACGATCATTGAATCAAAGGCGCTTCGTTCTTTGAAAATATATTTAAGTATAACATAGTATATAGGTCTATTGATAATAATAAGAGGTCTGAGATCTTATGTATCTAGAAGTGATCCCAATGGGGATGAACCTGGAAGCGTAGTAAAGACGAAAGGACTTCCACGTCTTTTGGATATGATTTCTTAATGTATCTGTTGGAGATAGACCTGAGACATTTCAAAGGGCGTGGCTTCGCCGGAAGCCCCGTTACGGAAAGAAGCTATCGATAGTGAGTTGAATCCATCTTGTCAGATCATGCATTGGAAGTGGTTGACCTTCCTCGGTAATAAACCCTTTACAATGTAAGTGGATTTTCAAGAGGAAAATGAAAGTGGATGGTGCTATTGATAAATATAAGGCTAGGCTTGTAGTAAAAGGATACAAGCAACGAAGGTCTGATTATTTTGATACTTATTCACCTATTACTAAATTACATCTATAAGGATGCTAATTGCTATAGCGGTGTATAAGCTTGAAATCCATCAAATGGACGTAAAAACGGCCTTCTTAAACGGAGATTTGGAAGAAGAAATATATTTGAGACAGCAGAAGATTACAAAACATTCCCGAGGCCGAGAAGCGAAAGTATATCGGCTTATCAAGTCCTCTATAGTTAAACAAGCACCATTAATGGCATACTAAATTAAGCGAAGTCATGTTGTCGAATAGTTTCAAGATAATAAGAGTCACGATAAATGTGTATATGTTAAAAATGACTCAATTGCTTTGCATTTTATGTCTATATATAGACGATATGCTTTATATGACGATGATGGTGAGGTATTAAGAAAATCAAATGCTTTCTTGCAAGTAAATTTGAAATATAGAAAGATATGGGGTCGGCGATGTTTATTTAGGAGTTAAAATCCACATAAGACATCTGGAGGATTAGCTCTATCACAATCCGTATATTGACTTGATTTCTTGAAAGTGCAGAATCTAGGTATTTAATACCCGATAAAGACTAGATAGATGTTAATTTACATCTTTCACAAAATCTTAGTGAAAACAAAGCTTCCAAATGAGTATGCTAGTATACTAGGCAGTTTAATGTATGTCATGAACTGTACTAGGCCGGACATAGCTTGTGCGGTTTGCAAGCTAAGTCGATTTACAGTTAGTCTAAATGAAAATCATTGGAAGCTATGAAACGTTTATTGGACTACTTAAAGCATACTTTCAGATCATGCTTTGCATTACAGAGCTCTCTGCGTGATACTTGAAGGATATTGTGATGCAAATTGGATAATCGGCACTAAAGACACAAAATTAACAAGTGGATATGTATTCACACTTGGTGGGGCGGCCGTGTCTTGGAAATCATCCAAACAAACTTGTATTGCTAGATCCACTATGGAATCAGGAATTGTGCTTTGGATAAAGCGGTGAAGAATAGAGTAACCGAAGTTTCTTGGAAGATATTCTAATTGGCTTTAAACCGATTGCGTATATGCATACATTGTGATAGTTAAGCGGCAATAGGAAGGGCAGGAATGTGTATAACGGTAAGTCTCGACATGCATTCGAAGACATGACCTGATGGAAGACAACTTCTTCACAAGGTAGGTATCACCATTGACTATGTGAAGCCAAAGATAATATTGATGATCCATTGGCAAAAGGCTAACTAGAGATGGTTTTTCAAAAATAATCGGGGAATAGGTTTAAGGCCTCTAAACAGTCATCTCTGTGGTTTACCCTACCTAGTTATTGAAGTCCATGATCTGAGTTGAAAGGGACAACTAAGTTATGAGACGGTGTGAAATCTTTGTCTAATTATTTACCAATCAGATAAGAAACTTGATATTAATATGTAAGAAGGTTAAGCAATAGCTTTTGTGATTATGAAACTATAGGTTCGAAATCACCTATGTGAGTGAAGTGAGAGTAGCACCTTGAGGGTGACAAGTAAATTCTAAAACACTCGTGAGACGGTAGTGTTCATGGCCAACGAACACAACGGTGAGCCCGATTTTGTTAGAAATGGTTGTGTGATTTCTATGTCTGGAAGCACACGGCGAGAAGATCGACGGTTAAGACATCAGTCTAGCGATTGATGAGGTAAGCAGATAAGCTGCGAGAAAGTTCTGAATTTACTTATCACGATCTAGCGTTTTCTCATGGAATAATCGCACTTTGCATCTCATGTACACGGAGAGTATTGATGTCAAAAACTTTTCTGTCATGTGGGGGATTATTTAGGGACTTTGGTATACAGTCTTAAGTGAATGAAAATCCTCATACGAGCAGACATTGTGGTTCTTCTTTTGAGCAGTTGTGTTCGTGAAGACACTTCTAGGTTATTTGTACTCCCGTTTTTCCATTTGCAAGATATAACCAAAAACATTCTCCTCGCTTCAACGCATATCATTTATTTTATGCGATTGCAGTTGGGTTCGCCAAAGGTCCTCGATCAGTACCATAGGAGGCGGGATCAGTTCTATCTGGGAGGAGGCGGTGTCACCATCTCAGTCTGATTGAAGGGCTAAATTAGATCCTAAGGATACGGCGTTATTTCTTTGACTCCGGTCCAACATTCTCCATTTGTTTATTTTTGTATAACAGCTAGGGTTTTGTTTTTTGTTTACTGGTGTGCAGATGAAATGACAACACCTGCCGACATCATTCGGTGGGGTCGAGGTTAAACAGCAGCAGTGTTTTCCATCTGAGAAGGCAGTTCAAGTAATCTAGATAAACTCATAGCGGAGAAATTTAGGAAGCAGCTTGGAAGATGGGGCGACATTCTTCTACGATTATGAGCTCGAAAAGAACTCCCAAACTAAGCCATCAAACGAAATACGGCCTTCCACATAGCATACTGCGGAGACCATTATCTGTCAAAGAAAATAGTAAAATTCAAGTTAGGATGGTGAGGCTAGCTACTCATGGTGATGGTGATGGTGATACAGCTATTTTCATAAAGAAAAAATAAAAATAAAAAGAATCAACTCTTTAAAAACCAGAAACCTAGCACCCTGCATGTTCAAAAGCTATTGTTGATGTTAGCTTCTGTAGCCTCCAAATCCTTGCCATTCACAAAGTCGAATATCTTTAGGTTCATATCAGTCGATAGCACATTGTTTCTTTAAGATCACACATGAATTGTGTGGTACCCTTGGCACTGGGTCCAAGATACACCTGATAGGCCTTTTTGCACGGGATACATTTTGATTCAAGCAATACGGCCCAAAATAGCTGTTACATCAAAACCATCGATCTTGTCAGACGGGAAAGTCTACGTCATGCGAAATGCAAGATCCTGTCCCGGGTGTCCTCTAGCATCTGAGATATTTGTCCACGGGTCTCTCAATATCCCAATCTAGTACGTCTTAAAACATTAATCCTTACTAAGGAAGAATTGGTCTTTGATGAGGAAAGACAAATTTTACCACTAAGTTCATGATATTAACTCTCCAAAAATCAAGGATAATTGGTCTTTGATAAGAAAAGAGAGATTCTATCACCAAAATCACAAGATTATATTTCCAAGAATCAAGGAGAAATCTAAGTATAAAACAAAAACTCCCCACGAGGGAAAGGTATGTAATTCTAACTACTGAGACTTTCTTCGCTGTCTTCTCCGTCTTTTGTGACTTAATCGCCGGAGCGCGCATATCGGACCCGCACTGCGGGTTCGCGCCATTTCTGCTAATGCCCCGAATATCAGACGATCCAGGTAACAACAATTGGCATTGTCTGTGGGAACCAAGCAAAAAGTCTCATCGACGACCTCTGAGGCTTGGCTCAAACAACTATCGGTAGCCGCTACCACCGCTGATGGCTCAGGCGATTCCCATTCCGCGTCGGTCCGTCGATTCGGATGTAATGATATGACCCGATGATCCCGATGGCACGGTCATTTCTTCATTGGCGTCAAGATATGGAGAAAAGCGAAGGAGGCGGGTAGATGAAGGAATTGCAAGAAACCTTGTGAAGCGCATTAATGATCGTTTGCGGACCTAAGTAAAAAAGCGGACCTAAGTAAAAAAAAGGTGTGATCTTGACGAAAGAGACGTGCAAGATAGCGGTCAAGCAAAGCATCCAGTCATTCATAATAAAATAAAGAAGCCCATCGTCCTTGACGATGTAGATATCCTAGTGAGGCGGGTGGTTGGCCTCGATACAGCGAATCTCTCCCGACCACTTAGCAAAGTGGTCGCACGGAGGGACGCTCCACGTCGCCTTGCATTCGGCCAATTCCACGATTAGTGCGTTCGCGTGGGCAGCGGGCGAGAGTCGAGATCGATGAACAAAGTGCGGGAGCGCATTTGCTACCTATGAGCGCAATGCCGCCCATGCAACCGGTTTACCCCACCTTCGGAACAGGGTTGTGCTCTATATACCACCTACAGCAGTGATTTGAAGTCCTAATGACATGCTCTCTTCACCCCTAGGGCAGCACACCCTTGATTACGAGCCACCACGAGAGTTTGTCATGCCACCCTTTGCTATGTTTGATGGCTCTAGCGATCATTATGACCACATGCTCCGAGTCTGATCGACTGATGACTCTAAGCGTCGAAAATGATCACTGCTATGCGAAGTCCTTAGGCGCTGGTCTCGAGTAGGTCAGCTTGGTTCCACACGGAACCTTGCACGTGGTCGGTAGAATTCATTCAGTGAGCTCTAGACCATATTCATCTCTCAATACCTTTGTTCAGTACGATAGAAGAGGAATATTAGTTCTTTGCATACTATAATAAAGCAAGAAGAGGAAACCATATGGGACTTCACCAAGAGATTCGGGCAAGCCGTCTAATAGGTAGAAGTTTACAGTATGGACGCAATCCTTCAGAACTCCAGGAAGAGCTTTGCACCGTCTACTCGTTCTTCCACTCATTGTCTTTAGACCCACCAACTACAATGGAAGAATTGTACAAACGGACATATAGATATTCAACCTTGGAAGACAATATTCGTGCAGTGACTCAAACTGTCATGATCACGAAGCAATGGGTTGGGCGTAAGCGGAAGGGGGAAGAAGCCACTTGAGCCTACTTGCGAAGCCAGGAAAAAAAAAGGGAAGCAACCCGAGACCAACCAACGCTTGTGAAGAAGAGGGAGCCCAGTAATTCACTCCTACGAATATCACACATGGTACTACCTCTCATATTCCACGACTTACCAGTTCATAAGCACAGTACCATGATCCCGGTGAGGACCCTTCGAGAGAAACCCCGTCCATGCGATACGATTATCATAGAGATCATGGGCATGAGACCAACAGGTGCCGAAGCCTAAAACTCTTGGTAGAAAGACTGATTAAAGTGAGGCACCTTAGAAGATATATCAGGGAAGTTGATTGCAAGGAAGTATTCACACCTACAACAAGACGGAATCCCACAGCCGAGGGCGGCTTACACTTTGAATCTATACTTGCCATAAACTATACTAGGAGGGCACTTGTGAGTAGAGTACCAAAATCAAAGCGCTAAGAAAAAGAAGCTTTGAGCACCCACGGTTCGGCAGGAGTGCTTGTTGTCCGCCTGACGGTAACTAGGAAAGATAAAGCATATATCAGACATATCTTTTCCTCGATGGCCAGATAGAGGTCAGGTGCCTTTACTCATGATGCTTATATACATCCCCTTTGTATTACGGTTTGATGTACGGGGGTCTTTGGTAGATCACAGCGACACTGAATTTCATTCTGTACCGCTTTCCAGCCGGATGAAGCTTTCCACTTTTTAATGTGAATTCGGCCGAGCAGAATCTCTTAGGCTTCAATGGCTCAACAACCCACAACTTACTGGAGATATCACACTTCTGTCTGAAACGAGAGGCATCGCAATCGGTTTTATTCGGTTATCGGCGGGGACATATAATTGCATAGTAGCGGGGCACGGCGCACTCGATGAAGGGTGCATCCATGACGCATATCATCGAATGAATTCGGTTATTTAACCGGTCTAAAATGGGTCCAATTGTCTTCCTAAGCGGCTAGTTGGCGTAAGAGCGATATTTACACAGTTATCCGTATGAAGGAATAGAGAGAGGAAAGAAAGGAGTTGGTCGTTCCTCTTTTGGGATCACATTCCCACATAGCAACTACAGCTCGCCGCCTAGGTAAGGACGGAAGAAAAGGATCCATTAGTTGTGGATCCTGCAGGGATAATAGCATTAGACAATGAAGAAATTCACATATATTGACCTGCATTTATCCAGCGAAGAAAAAAGAAACACCTCTGACCCGCGTATTGTTAGGGAAACGCGTAGATGTATTCGCTGGAGTCGGTCGGACATGGTCAAGGATCGACCAGCGTTAACCCTCATAAACTAAACATTATTACCCGCGAAAACTGTTAAGCGAGGAAGATAAGGCGCTTCCACCCAGATCGCCATCAGATTATTCAAATAGAGGTAAACAATCTACTGAGTGTAGGTTTTATCATAGAGGTAAAGTATCCTGAATGACTTGCAAACGTAGTGGTCGTCTTAAAGAAGGGCGGTAAATGGCGAGTATCCGTGGACTACATGGACCTTAATGAAGCATGCCCGAAGGCGAAACCACGCCCTGAATAAGATTAGATCGCGATGCATACGTATTCGGGCATAGGATCGCATCATTTGGACGCCTTCTCCGGCTATCACGGATTCAATGCACGCGTCAGAGAAACTGACCTTCATTATGCCGCACAGGCTATACTGCTATAACGTGATGCCCTTTGGTTTAAAGAACACAGAGGCGACTTATCAGAGACTGGTGACCAAGATATTTCGGCCACTGATTGGCAAGACAATGGAAGTCTATATTGACGACATGCTTGTCAAGACAAAAGAATGCCCCGATCAGACAAAGCACTTGCAAGAAACTTTTGAGTTGTTGTGCACAAACGGTATGAAACTCAATCCCCTAAAGTGTGCGTTTGGAGTCAGTTCGGGTAAATTCCTGGGCTTCATGGTGACGCAAAGGGGGATTGAGGCTAATTCTATTCAACTCGGAATGATGGATCTCGCCTCCTACCACCAAAAGGAGTGCAACAAGCGGCCAGGTGATTGGAAGCTCTAGGGCGATTCATCTCTCGTTTTACAGACCAATTGAAGCCATTTTTTACCACTCTAAAAGGGGCCAAGCATACCGACTGGGATAAAGAATGCGACCAGGCCCTTATAGCAATCAAGCAGTATCTCACCAAACCTCTAATTTTGGTTATTTTTAGACAAGTGAAACTCTCTATCTTTACATAGCTATTTCTGATGTTTCAGTAAGTGCAACTTTATTCAAAGAAGACGAGCATCGACAGCATAAACCCATATTTTTTATAAGCAAGTCCCTATCTAAGGCAAAAACCCGATATACCCGTCTCAAGCAAGCGGCACTGGCCTTTAAGGTAGCCGCTAAAAAAATCCGCCCCTACTTCCAGGCGCACCCTATTATTGTACTCACCAACCTTCCTTTGAGAAGCACCATACATAAGCCCAACCTGTCAAGGCGAATGGCTAGGTGAGCAATCGAACTAAGCGAGTTCGGCATTCAATTTAAGCCTAGCGTTGAAGGGACAGGTACTGGCTGACTTCTTAGCATAAATTCCTCAATAAGAAATGGAACCAGATAGCTCTGGCTGGTGGACTCTGAATGTGGATGGCGACTTTCGACAAGCGGGAGGCGGCAGGTACGCAGCTTAAAGCCCCAACCCGGAAGGGTATAAATGGGGCCATACGTTTGAATTTTCCTTCTAACATGGTGAATATCGCGATCATAATAGACTCGATCTCGCAATCTCAGTGTCCTCGAAAAAAATCATCATAAGGCTGACTCGATTGGTGGTAGAAATGATAAACAGAGAATATGAAACAAGAGACTAGCGTTTGGCCAAGTATGTGAGTTTAATTAACCTACGGTAAGGAAGTTTTGTGGCTTGGCGGTTGGAACATTTCTCGAGAAGCTCTAATGAAAAGGCAGACGCTTTGGCTATCGTAGTTGTGATGAGTGCTCAACCCGCAGTTTATCATGTTTTCGGGTCATTTCATACATTAATAAGTGTGTTTATCGCCTTACATTTGATTCTCGGCTTCTTATGCATTTCAGGTGAAAACGACGACATTTGGAGGCTGTGCGGAGGCTTGAAGAAGTATATTGGAGAGCTTAGCCCCAACGTCGCAACGTTGAGGTCAAACAACTCAGTAGCCAACGTCGGGACGTTGCGGGGACTTTGTCAACGAGAATTTCAAATAAGAGGAGGAAGAAAAGAAAAGGAAAAGGAGGAGAGAGAGATAGATACGGTAAGGCGAAGACAATACATGCATGATTTGAGAGATCTTGTGATTACTATATTTGTATTTTCTTTCTTGAACTCCTACTTATTAAAAACTCAATGATTGTAATGAACAACATGATGTTAGTTTTAATACTAGGATTTTTGTTGTACCCTTGCTACATTCATATGGATTAGTTATTAATGCAGTTTCATTCAATACATCCATGGATCTAATGTCGACTTGCTCTATGTTCTGTGATTTATCTACATGGTAGTGTTTGGCTAACATTAACATGCACTTGCCGAGAATCTGAGATCGGGAGATACAGGGATACGAGTAGAGTGACACTTGGTAATTTGGAGAGTAGAGATTTCTCGGTTCCAAGTGTGGCGATTAAGGTTTAATCATTCAAGCGTCTCGAAGCTTAGGGTTGATGCAAATATGCTATAAACCCTACTAGCGAGATAGGCAAATATAGCTGAGGATATCCGTAGGCCGCGATCAACTGCGGCGTGAATCAGGTTAATGTGCTGAATGATCGATTTGCATAGATTATAATCCCAGATGTGGCAGGGGAGACAAAACCCTTAATTGAGTTTACAATTTGTTTAGGATCAACTTTTCATTATATTAATCATAATCCTCAGAGTTTGAGACCCAGATAACATTCTAGAGCTAATTCCGGTATTCAACACACTTCTCCTTGTGGGAACGACACTTGACCAGCCCTTGCACTCGTAAACTCGCGCATATACTTAGCAGCGTGCGGGCCCTGTTTGCACACAAATTTTATACAACATATACAGAGCCCGTCAAGTTTTTGGCACCGTTGCCGGGGAGAAGTTTTGTGTTGATATTGACAATAGCGCAATTAGATATTACTCTAGATTTGTTTTCTTTATTTACTTGGTTATTCTGTTATACAAGTACTTGTAATTTGGTCTTTATTGTTTTTGTGTGTGATTGTAGTAAAGGATGATGTGTGTGCATGCGAAGACGGGGTCAAGGTGAACTACTTCCGTTCAATCCTGAGCCAAAGAGAACCTTAAACCGATTACGCAAAGAAAGAAGAAGCACCTGAGAAATCCTAGTAATCATGCGAAAGGTAAGATCGGGGCGAGCAAAGCAGGCCGAGAGACGGAGATGGGAATAATGGTAGGAATTATGCTCCCATGCCGTTTATATAGCCAAATGATCCTTTTATGTTGCTAGAAGAGTTTGCCTTACCACCTACAATTGTTCAATCTGTTATACGAAGACCGCCTATTCAAGCGAACAATTTCAAGTTAAAAATAGTAACCCTGCAAATGCTACAGAATATTCAATTTCACAAACAGCCAATTGAGAACCCAAACATGCATTTTACAAACTTCATTGAAGTATGCAACACAATCAAATACAATGGAGTAACAAAGAAGCGGCAGGCGAGATTGTTCGGCTCTCCTTTAGGTGATAGAAATTTAAACATTGGTTGATGAGCCACTACCCAGTTCCATTACCTCATGGAATGATTTGGTGTAGAATTCCTAATAAGTTTTCCGCCCTCAAAGATCACCTGGCTTGAACAAAGTTAACACCTTTAGACGGTTGGAGGAGAGCTTAGTTGAAACACAATGAGAGATTTCATGAGCGGTGGGAGTGTCCACATCACGGTGACTAGATGGATGTAAGTCACACCTTTTATAGCGGTCACGAAAATTGATTCTACCATAACAGTTATAGATGCCTCGGCCCGGTAGCGATGAAGAAGGCTGCGAGACGAGCATATGGAATCTTAGAGGATATGGCTACTAATGGTAACGGTGACGAGGACGGTACGTCTGGGAAGACGATGGGAGGTCTTGGACCTGAGAGGTCCTCGCAATTTGATAAATCATGTCGCACAACTCACCAAACAGCTACAAAGGCAGCAAGGTACTATAAATGATGTTCAGACTAACCCTTGGGAGATATGTGAATCATGTGGAGAACAACCGCCATTACTCTGAGTGCCGGTCGGGCCGGATGATAGTAGACGGGGCCACGAGTATGTGTGTCGAAGTTGTCGAGCCACAACAATAGGGTTAGTATTAGGGGGTACACCTATCAGGGCAGATGGAATTTGAGAATTTGCGAGGAATAATCGAATAATCGAACTATGGATGGAGGACGATCAGAATAGCATGCCGTCACCCCAGTGAAATGGCGCCATCGAGGAGAAAAAGTAGATTTGGAAGAAGCACTAGCTCAAATGCTCACTTCCCATACAACCTTTATGAATGAAACAAAGTCAAACATGCAAAATCAGTCAACCCAATTAAATAACTAGGCAGCACAGTAGAGAAACTTGGAGGTGCGGAAATGGAGCTGAATAGCGATCTATTGGTAGAAGGCAGAGAAAGGTTCTTTGCCCGAGAAAATTCGAGAGATAAACCCGAGAGGTGAAGGTAAGGAACATGTTAAGGCTATCACCTTAGAAGTGGTAAAGAACTAGCAACACTGGGGCAACCACTAATAGTAAGAGAAGTGGAAACTTAGGTTGTAAACTAGTTCAGCCCGAAAGATTAGATGTAAGGGGAGTAGCCTCAAGAGAAGAAGTCAGTAAGAGATCAGATGAAAGGAAAGAGACTGAGAAACAGGCAGCTATAGATGAACCCTCTACACCAGTCCTGTATCCTTAAGGTTTGAAGAAGTATAAACTGGACAAGCAGTTTACCAAATTCATGGAAGTGTTTAGAGCTGCATGACATCAGTTTGCGGATGCATTGGAACATATGCACGATAGGCGAGCGTGATGTGTATATATGCGCCTATGCGCCAAGTGCACGCAGCGTCGCCTCAAGTAATATAGTGTACCTAGAGTACGGATATCGATCCACGGGGACAAGTGTATTGAATACAGAGATTGACCTTTGGATATTATCTGGATGTAAGCTTTTGAGTGACAGTTTACTAATATTTGGACTTAAACTAACCTAATTGTTCTTAATGAATTACTGTGTTGTGGAGACTAGGGTTATGTCTCCCCCTGCCACATTTGATGGATTAATTCCTATAGAAATTACTAGTCGGTTTATTCATGACTTGTTGATGGCGGGGTGATCGTGCTACGAGATACCCTCTCGAAAGTGCATCAGCTATCTCCTAGTAGGGTTGAGTGTATCTACTGACCTCAAATACTCAGAGGCGGCAAATGTTCTAACCATGTCGCCACCCTGGGATGGAATATCTCTATTGCAGATTGACCAAGGGCTGCTCTATTCAGATCCCTGGACATCCTCATCTCTCGAATCTCGGATACTCCTGATCTGATCCTTGCCAATGTTGGCCGAGGCCTTCATGCTCAAATAAACCCACGGATATAGAGCAAACTCTAACAAGTCATAAACAACTGAATAATATAAAGTGCGAATATTTAATCCATGAAATTGTACAGGGTTCAACAACACCCTAGGTATAAATCTAGAACATACTGAATATGAGAACACAAATATTTAATCTATAAAACATCAGTACTTCTATCCGAAAAGAAGAAAATACAAAAGTCGGGCCCTTCTTCAATGTCCTGCTACTCTAATTTCCGTGCCCTAGTTTGTACGATCTCCGATCTCCGATGCCTCGAATTCTGGTCCCCTTTTTGCTTTTAATGATGGAGAGGCAGAACTCGCGCTGACGTAGCGACGTCTCAACGTCGCGACGTTGAGACGTCGCGACGTTGCCGCTTATTGACTTCTATATATGTTGATGACCGCTGACATTGGGGCGTCCGCGACATGGGGGCGTCTCGCGGCGTTCAGAGCGATCGCGACGTTCCAGCCATCTTTATGCACTTCCACCCTCTGCTCCAGAATGCTTCCAAAAACTGTCCTTTTCACCTGCATTCACACCAATTGCACAAATCAGACATCGGGCTACAAAAATACGTATTTAAATATAAAATAAAGCTAAAAACGTAAGACAGACGCGGGTATGACCTGAGTATTTTAGGCACTCATCACACCCCCAAACTTAGCTTCTTGCGTCACAGCAAAGACGACTCTAAACTCGACACACACCCACCACATACTATAGTCTAACACTAAGATAGTGATGCACATGCTGATAGATAGAGGATCAAATTGGACCGACTCACAATGCTGCCGTTTTGTTCGAAGTTCACAGGATTCGCAAGGGTGTTCGACTTTCAAAAGAACTAGGTTGAACTCGGTGAAGTTGACTAGTGCCTCAGCCTCCGAGGTATTCAATAACCTTTCCCAAGGAACCAGTGTGCATTAAATAAATGACCTCTAGTTGCTAATGGGATTCAGGCGCCGAGCTTGAGTTGACTCTCACCTAATTGGGAGAAAATCTAACTACGAAATGATAGGAGCGCGCCTTGCTTTCTAGCATACCTCTCATAACATCAAACAAAACTAGTGTCAGTAAGTTTATGCTAGTGATGTTCATGTAGCGGAGCTTAGTTGGTGACTCCCACCTGAGTTAGTTAAGGGCACCGGGCATTCGGAGTTCCCCTCGAGCGTCACCAGAGACACTGTATTTAAACCTAAGGGCCCTAGGCTATAGAAACCTCAGTCTCTTTTGTCACAGCAGGCGGTGAAGTCAGTGACTCCCGACCGGGTTGGCTCGGGGGCCAGGCTTTAAAAAGGCATGGACTATGCCGGGATTAAAGTTTGGAAGATCCCACTTATTTTATGCCTAAATATTTTTTCTCTTTTTTTTTTTTATTATTATTATTTTTTTTTTAGATTTTTGGGGCTCGAAGGCAATCCTCTTTTATTAACGGTGTCCCATATCTTTGGTGTTTAGAGACTCCTAGGGTTTGTTGAACCTTAGTAGCCAGGGTTCGCCTCCCTAGGCCTACCTGAGGTCATCATGTGTGAGTGTATTAGGCTCGTTGAAACATTTTTATTGAATATCCGGAGGTGATTATATATACCTAATTAACCCTAATTCCAGGCATCAAACACCCGATGAATCCTTTTAAGGTATACCTTTATTTTCCATGATAATAGTGGTCGGCCCAAGTGATCTTATTTGTCAAACATGGAAACACACACACAAACTACCTAACCACGATACCACTAAACATAGATATTATCTACCAAAAACACATACAGAAACTAAACACACGACTCGACAACCTAAAATGAAAAAGCGTAAATGAAACTAAACTGAAACACAAACTAACACGCGTAAACGAAACTAAACTACGGCACTATCTAAATAAAAAAAATAAAATAATAATAAATAAATAACTATCACAACACAATAGTAATCTAATAAAAGCAGATCATCACTCACCCCAGCCCCACAGCCCCGAACAAAAGTATCAATGTCTCACTGGCAAGAAAAGAATAGAATAGGGTGAAGGGAACTCACAGTGATCGGACGGTCAACTGCCAGTGAGGCGGCAGATGGTGATTGTGCGAAATTTAGAGCAAGCTAGGCACAGGAGGAATTCTTTAACTGCTGGAAAATAGTGAAGCAGTTGCTTGAGTTTGTATGCATGTCAGCGTGAAGGGCCTCCATATCCTATGTAAGGAGGACACGGTGCTCCTGGGTCTCATCCCAGAACGCATTAAAGCGATCGATGGGTGACCGCGGATATCTCATCCGGGTGTGGAATTGGAAGGAGTGCCCAGCCGAGGAATTCGGAATTTTATTAATTGGTGGTGGAGTGGTGGGTGGGTGGAGGCGCGAGGTCTGCCATGGGGATGCCCATGAGTCAAGCAGCGGGCGCAGTCAGTTGTGGAGCTAGATCCTCGTCAGGGCTCATGGCCCAGGAGTCATACGCCTCGGTCGTGGTACGGTTTAATAAACAGATATAGCGCTAATTGGGTGTAACCACCTCGTTGTCATCTAAGGGCACCGCCCAGTTTCGTTTATAAAAAGCCACCTTATATAAAGGAAAGGGTGCCCCAAGTTCATCTTAACGTCCGGTTCATGGAGGATGGCATCCTGCATAGCACGCCCGACATCGAGCGGAATATCACGAATGATGGCATAGTTGAAGCGAGGCAAGCTTGGCGATCACCTCACACACGTTAGGTCGGTCGGGAATGGGGGCGTGGCGTGATGAAGTGGTGCGGACTTTGGGATATAGGCCAAATGCTTGGCCTTGAAGTGGACGACGTGCCCATCATTGTTGAGCTTCCACTCACCCCGCCCGTTTGTCAAGACCCGAATGACCTCGGGGTAATCGGGCCTCTCGTAGAGCCTATCGAAAGGCTCCGGGGGGACATGATCAAGATTATAAAATTGGTTTATAGACTCCGCACTGAAGTCTACCAACACACCCCGCACCCGGACCATCTTGACGACGTGGGAGGCGAGGTTGGCGTAGAATTCTCGCACCACACTCATCGCGGCTGGACGAGGTGGTTGGCAAAGTGCCCACCATCCCTATAGTCTTGCGGAAAAAGTCATCAAGGTGGTGGAAACCCTTTTCTTTGATAAAGGATCGGTTCTTGCAGATGGTGCCGAACCGATCGGTGGCACCTTTGTTGACAAACCTCGTGACATCGAAATTCGGGGTCAGGTCCTCACTGACCCGACCCCGTTTAGTAGGCAACTTCTGCCTCTTACCCGACATTGGTGCCCAAAGAAATGCAAGACTGCCTAAGGTCACAATGTAGCCAAATGGCACCAATAGGGCCACACCTGGATGTTTAGATATGTGTGAGGCACCTAAAATTGCACTATGAAAGCTAAGACGAATGGGCTTTCGTGAGCCTGAGCCTAATACCTACAGCCAGACCACTATCGGCTCAGGCTAGACCCCAATATGGAGGACTAGACCAAACCTGGGTGAACAAAACCTAAGCAAGTCCCGGACACCAATGCTTGGTGTGGAAGGCGCAAGACAGGGGCTGAGACAGTGGTGAGTGGTGGTAAATGGTGGTGGTAATGCCGGTGAGGTGGTAGGAGGGCAAAACAATGACCTCCGACGGGTGAAGAAGTGAATTCCGGCAAGTGTGGGTGTGTGTGTGCTGCGAACGCCAAAGGGATGCAATAGGGTTCAAGCAAGGAGGAAACAGGGTAAGAGCAAAAATTAGGGTGTTTTTGGCCTTAAACAGAGCAACGTCGCGATGTTCGGATGCAACGTCGCAACGTTCGGAGAGAAAGCAGCCAGCGTCGGCGTTGAGATCGACATCGCGACATTCTAGGGGAGTGCAAAACCCGGCGTCGCGGCGTTGAGATTGCGTCATAGCGTTCCAAAGAATTACAATCCAGCGTCGCGGCGCTCAGGAAGGTGGCCAGCGTCGCTGACGTTTAGGCGTCATAGCGTTACCAACGTCATAGCGTTACCTTTGTCGCCAACGTTGAAAGTAGCGTCGCAGCGTTGAGAGAGGCACAAATGCAAATTATTCAACAATGGTCAAGGTAAAGAAGCTCCCCTAGTGCGGTGGTGACTCCTCCCAACCACGAGTGAATTTCTTGAGCGGATCCTCCTCATTACTTTCGATCGCAGGTCCTGAAGACAGACATCCAAAAGGAACTCCCGATTACGGACAGAAACAGAAAAACAAACCAAACTTAAAACAAACCAGAAAAATTAAACAGTAAATAGAAATTTCAAGAAAAGCTTGGGTTGCCTCCCAAGAAGCGCTATGTTTAATGTCGTTAGCTCATTGACCCTATAAATCTCAGTATTAACAAAGGGCAGAATCTATGTCGCTTCTTGTACTTCATTTGATGCGGTCAATGGAATGGTCTACTTATCCGCATGGAACTCGCCCCCAAAATACGGCTTCAACTGTTGTGTGGTAACTGTGAATGTTCCTTTCTCAGGATGCGTAACCTCTGCCTCAATGTGGGAAAGACCTTGGTCCTTTGTGAAAGGTCAGACCATCTAGACTTCAATTTCGGGGAAAAAGTTTGGGAGGCGGGGTATACAAGAGGACTGTTGTCATACTCGAATTCCTTCACAGTAATGTGTTATATTGTGACTTTTGTCCTTTCCTTGTAAATGCGGGCAGCTTTCGCAGAGCATAACTCTGGGTCGAGTCTAGTTCAGCTGAAGTTTTGTAGCGGTCGGCTTCTCCGCGGCTGGTGTACTATCCATGTTCATTTGTCGGGTTGCCCGATAGGCTCGATGCTCAATTCCCTTTGGCGGGTGGCATGCTTTCCATAAACAATTCTAAAGAGGCGAACCTTACCCAAGGGTGTTTTAATCTTTGTTGATATGCGAGTGCATCTTCCAATCCTTTTAGACGGTCGTTCTTGGGCCCCGTGCCTGTTTTCTCGGAATGGACTTAATTTCTCGATTTGATACCTCTGCTTGCCCATTTGACTGTGGGTGATATGCAAGGGATGTATGATGGCGCACCCCATACTTTTGCAAGACTTCGTCAATCATCTTATTGCAGAAATGAGTTCCGTTATTTGTGATCAGTGCTCGAGGAGTGCCGAATCGCGAGAATATGTGGCTGCGAAGAAATTGAGCCACTACCTTGGCATCGTTAGTGCGGGTCGGAATTGCTTCAACCCACTTCGAGACATAATCTACTGCCAGCAAGATGTACAGGTTGTTATAAGATGGGGGAAATGGTCCCATGAAATCCATCCCCCATAAATCAAACAGTTCTACTTCCAGAATGGGATGCATGGGCGGTTCGTCCTTTCTAGAAATGCCCCCATTTGTTGACATTTGTCAAATGTGGATACGAAATGATGAGCATCCTTGAATAAGGTAGGCCAGTAGAAGCTGGATTAGGCTTACCTTAGTACATGATCGTAGCCCAGCTGAAATATCCACCACATGGTAAAAGTGACAATGGTTCAAAATCTTGCTCATTTCTCGTCTTGGTACACATCTAGGATCACTTGGTCGTATGATATGTCTATATAGAATTGGCTCCTCCCAATATTAGTGTTTCAAGTGTGCGAAAAACCTCTTTTTCTGCTGATAGCTAAATTCCGGAGGGATTACCTTGGCTACCAAATGGTTCCGTGTCTGCAAACCATGGAGCAGCCGTTTGTCTTCAATAGGTAAAAGTTGCTCATCAGGAAAGTCGTCATTCACTTGGACCTCATCACTTGCCCCTTCTAACCGTGAAAGATGATCTGCAACTAGGTTCTCCGTGCCTTTCTTGTCTTTAATCTCAACGTCGAATTCTTGTAGCAAAAGAACCCACATAGAATTAGTGCGGGTTTGGCGTCCTTTAGTCATCAAGTATTTTTATGGCGAATGATCGGTGTGGACTACGACCTTGTTACACCAATGTCGAATCACGGCCTAAATTTGCCAGCAAATGATAGCGATAGTTATTTTTACTGTAGTAGGCGTAATTCAACTGAGCATCATTCAAGGTTCTGCTCGCATAGTAGATTATCACGAAATATTCTTTCCTAGTTTTACGCCTAAAAGCTTGTTCCAATTTGCCAGTCACTTGCATCACCGTCAGCTCGAATGGAAAGGACCGATGCAGGCTACTCTGTCAGGAGCCGATACAAATTTATCTTTCAACGAGGAAAATGCGCATGCACAGGCATCAAACTCAAATGGGGTCCTTGGACCAAGAGATAGGAACACTTGTTTTGCAATCGAGAAAAGTCTACGATGGGCGTCACATAGAATCGACGTGGCTAAAACTTCTTATCCCTTTTAGATGAGGGTGGGTAATTTTGATTGCTTGATCTTTGCTTTGTCTACCTCTATTCCTCTTCTTTGAAATCAGTAATAAAAATTTCGCCTCTTGTACCATAAAATGTCACTTCTCCCGATTGAAGTCTGAGTTGGTCTCCTCACATCTTATTAACGATCTCGGAATTCTCCAACCGGTTGTCAAATGAACTACCTGGCGAAAAAATCATCCATAGAAGACCTCGATTGTCTTTTTGACCATATCGAAATGGCCATCATGCATCGTTGGAAGGTGCCCGGCGCATTGCACAGCCCAAAGGGCATCCGCCTGAATGCGAATGTCCCATAGGGACATGTGAATGTCGTCTTCTCACAATCTTGGTATAGCAATTTTAGTTATGCTTAGGAATATCCATCCAAAAAGCAATAGTATTCATATTGATTTGTCGATCAATACGATCTAAGCGGCCCGATGGGAAATGATCTTGTCGAGTGGCCTTGTTCAGTTTCCGATAATCAATATAAATTCTCCACCCGGTAACTGTTCGAGAAGGCAGTAATATGTTATTTTCGGTTCTTATGACAGTTGTTCCCCCCTTCTTAGGTACTACTTGAACTGGACTCACCCATGCACTGTCTGAGATAGGATAAATTACCCCTGTATCCAACCACTTTAACACCTCCTTGCGGACTACCTCTTTCATAGTTGGATTCCAGCCTCCTGGCTTCACGAGGGTTTATGACCATCTTCCCGTGAAATACGATGCATGCATGGAAGGCGAATCCTTTTCATCGACTGAGACCATCAGGCGCATTTTTGTGATCTCTAAGGACCCTCAATAACTTCTCTTCCTCTAATTCAGTCAAGGATGCTGAAATGATCACTGGTAGGTGGATCTTATCCCCGAATCGCATACTTGAATGGCTAGGTAATACTTTTTGTTCCGTCTTGGGTGGTTGTTGACCAATGGCAGCGTTTAGCACTTTCACCTAGAGATTAAATCTTTCCACTTCTATTGGGTTCGAAAAGTCATCCATTTCACATATTCCTCTGCCTCTTCACTCATATTCTCGGAATCATATGTAGGCTGGCCTCGAAGGATCGAGTGAGACCACTTTGGTAGACAAACATAGCCTCACTATCTGCCATGAAACAGAGTATCACTCTCTGTAGGATGTCTCCACACGACTTCAAACACGTTGAACCTGACTTCATCTCTGCACTCCTCAATTTTAGTTCTCCTCTCTCTCTGAACATCAATCATTGCTGCGCCGATTCTGAGAAAGCAGTCTACCAGATTATGGGTATTTCTTTATCCTCTTCCATATCTATTAGTAAATCTCTTTGGGAAGAGATAAACTTGTCAATAACTACAAAGACATCTTCTATCACCTCTCGGATGCTTTAAGGACACAATACGCGGAATTTGAAGTGTAGTTGTAGTTGGGACGAGCTTCACACAATCCCGACGTTTAAAAATGAATGAGCGTAGAGATTAATCACAGCACCCAAATCACCTGTGCTCTCTAGATAGCATTACTTGATAGTGCAGCGGGATAGTGAAAGCTGCACAGGTCTTTTAGCTTTGCGGCTTCCTCCCGAAGTATGGCACTACACTCCTCGATTAGGTTAAGCTGTTTGAAATCTGCCAGATCTTCTCTTACGAGAGCCAAAGATGTCCTTCATAAATTTACACACCTGCTTGGGCATTTGTTCGGGCGCCGGTAAGCGGGATATTGATGTGCAGTTTCTTGAATACTTCCATGAACTTGGTGAACGGCTTATCTAACTTATGCTTTTTTAGACGTTGTGGATACGGAATTGGGGTTGTGGGTTGTGGGTTGTCCTTTGCTTCTGTTGTGTTTCCCTCTGAGACTGTTTTTCTCTTAGAACATTCCCTACTCTGCACCATCATTACATTGAGAATTTGGATGACTTTCTCAGCCTCTACCTCCTTTATCATTTGGGATTGCTCCTGTATCTCCAATTCTTTACCACTTCTCAGCGTGACTGCTTTAACATGTTCATTCCTTTCTCTTCTCGGGTTCACTTTTGAATTGCTTGGTAGAGATTCGGCTGCCCCTTCTGTCGATCGTTGGCCATTGGCCATACGTACCTCTAGAGATTTCGACTATCTTTGCTTGATTGTTCGATTGGGTGGCTGTTGTTGCACTCTGCTGTCTCATTCATAAAGGCGGTATGTGAAGGTGAGCATTTGAAGCGAGGCTTATTTCGATCACCCTTTTCGGGAGGTGGTTCGCTCACTCGGGGTGGTGGCATGTTGTTCTGATTGTTCCTCCATCCATACCCTTGACTGTTCTGATTATTCTGATTTTGATTATTACGCCACCCTTGGCCTTGGTTTTGGTTCTGATAGTTGTTTCCCCCATACTGACCTTGTTGTTGTGGCTGACTCTGATTAAACCTCGTACATCTTGGGCTGCTCTACGGGTTTAAGCTACGGTGACATTACGTCTTTGTTGTCTTGTCCTCCATGAATTCACACAACTCCATGGATTGAGTGCGTATGGCGTGTGATGCCTTGCTCTCTGATTAAGCGTTTAGTCGGTGCTGCGACGCGAGTAACGGATTATTGAACCTCATTATCCGTGCCGCCCATGGCTTTTTGCCGGTGTAGTCTTCTCCTACAGGTACTGATTTGTATTAGCAGCGGCATCTTCCGAGATTTCATATGCTTGAGTCAGTGGTTTCTTCATTAGTGCCCCTCCGACCAAGGCCTCCGATCCTTTGTTCTAGTTGCATTCCTCAAACCATTATAGAAAGTATGGAAATGCATCCATCTGGTCAGTCTGTGATGTGGGCATTTCCTCCAGCAGTTCGTGAGGAAATCATCCATTACCTCTTTGCCGGGTTCTCTCCCTCTAGTTGTCCAAAGTATTGATCTCTTGCCGCAGAGTTGTGCAATTTTAGTGGGAAAAACTTGGTCAGGAACTTCTGCACTAAGTCGTTCCATGAAGTAATGGAATCCGGTGGCTGACTTGTTAACCAATGCTTAGCTTTATCACCTAGTGAGAGTGGGAACAATATCAACTTGAGTGCCTCTTCAGTGACCCCATTGTACTTGATCGTGTCGCAGACTTCGAGGAAGTTGGTCAAATGCATATTTGGATTCTCATTGGGCAATCCATGAAATAAGATGTTATGAAGCATTTTGTGGGTTCTGAAACTTATTTCGAAGTTGTTTGCACAGATAGGTGGTCTTGGATAGGTACAATACACGAACAACGATGGCGTGAGGGCAAACTCCTCTAGCAACATGAGATGGATCATATATGGGTACGTATAAGCGGCACGGGTGCTGATTCCTTAGTTATTCCATTTATTTTCATGGCTTTCGTTTTGCTCAATGTTAAGATCTGATTGCTTCATTGTTCTCCATGATTGCTAGATTTCTAGTGTTGCATTCTCTTGTTCTCTCGTATTACGTGAAAAGTTCTTTACGGCTCGGATCAAACGGATGTAAAATTGACGATCTCGTCTTCACATGCGCTCGTAACTTCTTAATTTGAAACACACACGAAACAAAAAGACCAAATTACCAGTACTTGTAAAAACAAATAAAAACAAAAATTCCATAGTAGTATTTAATTGCTCTATTCTCTATATCTGCTAAACTTATCCACGGCGGCGCAAATTTGATGGCGGCGTGATGTGTATATATTTATGCCTATGTGCGCAAGTGCACGCGTCGCCTCAAGTAATATAGTGTACCTAGAGTACGGATATCGATCCACGGGGACAAGTGTATTGAATACAGAGATTAACCTTTGGATATTATCTGGATGTAAGCTTTTGAGTGACTGTTTACTAATATTTGGACTTAAACTAACCTAATTGTTCTTAATGAATTACTGTGTTGTGGAGACTAGGGTTATGTCTCCCCCTGCCACATTTGATGGATTAATTCCTATAGAAATTACTATTCAGTTTATTCATGACTTGTTGATGACGGGGTGATCGTGCTTACGAGATACCCTCTCTCGAGGTGTATCCTCCTATCTCGCTAGTAGGGTTGAGTGTATCTCTACCCCAACTCGATACTCTGAGACGCTTAAATGTTCTAACCTTAATCGCCACCCTCAGAATAGGAATATCTCTATTTATCGAATTGACCAAGGGCTACTCTATTCAGATCCCTGGACATCCTCATCTCTCGAATCTCGGATATCTAGTACAATCATGCCAATGTTGGCCAGACACCACCACCATGTAAATAAACCCACAGGATATAGACGAGACTACAACAAGTCATAAACAAGCGGAATAATGCAATATAAAGTCGAATATTTAATCCATGAAATTGTGTGAGTTTCAAACAACACCCTAGGTATAAATCTAGAACCTCTTTGAATATGAGAACACAAATATTTAATCTATAAAACATCGGTACTTACATCAGAAAGAAGAAAATGCAAAAGTCTGACCACTTCAATGTCACACTACTCTGGTTTCCATGCCCTAGTTCGTACGATCTCCGATCTCCGATGCCTCGAATTCTAGTCCCCTTTTTGCTTTTAATGATGGAGAGGCAGAACTCGCGCTGATTGCCGCTTGTTGACTTCTATATATGTTGACCCAACGTCGCGACGTTGGGACGTCACGACGTTCCAGCCATCTTTATGTACTTCCACCCTCTGCTCCAAAATGCTTCCAAAAACTGCCCTTTTCACTTGCATTCACACCAATTGCACAAATCATACATCGGGCTACAAAAATAAGTATTTAAATATAAAATAAAGTTAAAAACGTATGACAGACGCGGGTATGACCTGAGTATTTTAGGCACTCATCAATGCCCAACTATGTCAAATTTATGAAAGATATACTGTTAAGGAAAATAAGGTTAGCAGATTTTGAGACGATGAACCTTATTGAGGAATGTAGTGCTATACTTAAAAGGAAACTACCATATAACATAAAGGACCCAGGTAGCTTCACAATCCCATGTAAGATTGGGAACTTGATCTTCGAGAGAGCCCAATGCGACTTGGGAGCCGGTATTAACCTCATGCCTTTATCTATTTTCAGACAGTTGGGGTTAGGTGAAGATTTAGACCCTTGGTATCACCTACTGTGCGGATAGATCATTGAAACATCCTCAGGGAGTGATAGAAGATGTGCTAGTAAAGGTAGATAAGTTTATCTTCCCAGCTGATTTCATAGTGTTTGATAGGGAGGAAGATAAAGAGATACCCATTATGCTAGGTAGACCATTTCTAGAAACTAGCAGGGTTATGATTGATGTGAAGAAGGGAGAATTGAAATTAGGAGTGCAAGACGATGAGGTTACATTCTGTGTATTCAATGTTATGCGGCATTCAATAGAGAGCGATGCATGTTTTATGATAGAGGCAATAGAGGCTATAGTGTCTAGCCAAAGTGGTTTGACTGACCCTTTAGAGACTAGCCTAATGCAGAACGATAAAGAGGAACTATGTGAAGAGGCCGAAGAGTGTGTGAAATGGATGGACTCCTTCAAGCCGAACAAAAGAAAGTATTATGAGCCGTTGGAAGAGAACCCCCAGACTTCAGTGCCTTCGATTGAACGACCACCACAGTTGGAGCAAAAGCCATTACCGAGTCACTAGAGGTATGCTTATCTAGGGGCATCCTCAACCTTACCAGTAATCATATCAGCATCTTTGACAATAGTAGAAGAAGATAAGCTTTTGAGAGTACTTCGAGATCACAAAGATGTTATCTGATGGTCTCTAGTCGATTTGAAGGGGATCCGCCCCTCTATATGTATGCACCGGATCCTATTAGAAGATGGGCACAAACCTTTAGTGGAGGCTCAGAGAAGACTCAACCCGACAATGAAGGAAGTGGTAAGAAAAGAGGTATTTAAGTGGTTAGATGCAAGAGTGATCTACCCTATTTCAGATAGTTCGTGGGTAAGCCCAGTACAGGTTATTCCAAAAAAGGGAGGGACCACGTTGATGAGGACCGAGAATAATGCACTACTTCCTTCTCGAACAGTTACGGGATGGAGAATCTGCATAGACTACCACAAGTTGAATAAGGCAACTACAAAATATCATTTCCCACTTCCGTTTCTGGATCAGATGCTAGACAGGGTAGCAGGGCATGAGTATTATTGTTTCTTGGACGGGTATTCAGGTTATAATAAGATCACTATATCACCAGAGGACCAAGAGAAAACGACATTCACGTGCCCGTATGGTACGTTCGCATTTTGGTGAATGCCCTTTGGGTTATGTAACGCACTGGGCATGTTTCAGCATTGCATGATGGTTATATATTCATATATGGTCGAGAAAACAATTGAAGTATTCATGGATGATTTCTCAGTGCTAGGGAAATATTTTGATGATTGTCTTAAGAACACGAGGCAGAGCCTTAATAAGATGTGAAACTAACCTTATCTTGAATGGAAGAATGTCACTTCATGGTGAAGAAAGGCATTGTATTGGGACACCGGATCTTAGAAAGAGGAATCAAGGTAGATAAAGCCAAGATTGAAACAATAGAAGAGCTACCTCCCCCATCTTCAGTGAAAGGAATAAGGAGTTTTCTGGGTCACGGAGGATTCTACAGGAGATTCATAAAGGATTTTTCAAAAATAGCTAAACCCTTATCAAATCTGCTTGTTCAAGGAGCACCTTTTGAGTTTGATGATCAATGTATGCAAGCGTTCTTGTTTCTAAAAGAGAAATTGGTGTCAGCACCTATTGTAGTAGCACCAGACTTGGATCTTTCGTTTAAATAAATGTGTGATGTGAGCGACTACGCAATAGGCGCTGAACATTGAATGATGCACAACTCAACTATGCAACAATTGAAAAAAAGATTTTAGCAATTGTGTTTGCATTCGACAAGTTCGGCCGTGCCAGTTGGTATGTCTGCGACTACATTATGCGCGAACATTGGAATGATGCCTGACTTCGGCTATCGCGACAATTGAAAAGATTTTAGCAATTGTGTTTGCATTCGACAAGTTCAGGTCGTACTTGATTGGTACAAGGTAATAGTACACACCGATCATTCTGCTATAAAGTAGTGATATTGGGGGCGATGAGCCGAGACTGATAAGGTGGGTGTTACTACTGCAAGAGTTTGATTTGGAAATTAAAGATAAAAAAGGAACTGAAAATCTAGTAGCCAACCATCTTTCATGATTGGAAAGGTCAAGTAAAGAAATCCATATCAATGATGATTTTCCAGATGAACAGCGCTTGGAGATTGAAGACAAAGAGATAGTACCTTGGTTTGCCAATTTTGTGAACTACTTTGTGGTAAGAGTGCTCCCACCAAAGTTTAGTTATCAGCAAAAGAAGATATTTTTCACATAGTTGAAGCATTACTACTAGGAGGGGCATATTCTGTATAAGCATTGTGACGATCAAGTGATAAGAAGATGCGTCCTAGAGGAGGAAATGGAAAATATATTAATTCATTGCCACAATCTAGCATGGGGGGGCACTTTAGGGGGAATAGAACAGCTGCAACAGTACTTCAATCGGGATTCTATTGGCCCACCCTGTTCAAGGATGCTCACCAGTTTGCGTCTACATGTGATTAATGCCAAAGAATGGGGAGCATATAAAACGAGATGAGACGCCCTTACAAACCATTTTAGAGGTAGAGTTGTTTGATATATGGGGGATTGATTTTATGGGCCTTTGCCATCATTCGGCAACATACATTCTCTGATGGAGCTATGTTTCTAAATGGGTAGAGCCATACCTACGGCCCGATGATGCCCAGTGGTAGCAAAGTTCCTTGCGATCCTTCACCAGGTTAGAACTCCAGACATTGTGTTGAATACAGAAAAATAATTATGTTGGAATTTAGCATCTTGAGTCATACTTTGCTCACATTTTGCATAAGAAAAATTACTTTTAATTGTTTTTCGTGTTTGGACTCCCCTCCCTCCTGGCTTGGAGGAGGTCGGAGGCTGGATGGCGCGTCGATGAGGATGCGTTTTCTTGACCAGGGCTGATGAGGAGGACATCGCGTAGTAGCATAGTAGGCTAGATTAGGGTGGTGTTGGCAATTGGGTAGAGACCTGGCCGTGTCGTACAAACACCCATTTGTTCATTTGCCCTATTGTGTAGCCTATGGTCATTACAAACCTTAAAGACCTTTTTGATTTCAATTGTGTTAGTGTTCCTCTGGACTTTTATGCATAGTAGTTGCGTGGTTATGTTAAACTGTGCCTCTATAATATCGTTCATTTCATTTCAGTGCTTGCATGGCAGCTCTTCTGTTCTCAATTCCATGATCCTTTATTTGAATAGCTTGGTTTTGTGATAGCTTGTTGTTATGTTATTGCTTGAGATTGTGGTTTTGGTTTTCATCGAGTTAGTGGTGCACACTATGTCAGGCTGAAGTACTATGCTTAATTTTTGCCCTTTTGAGAAACTTGCAAAACTTGATTGCACATAGCGCATTTGTTGGAAATCATTACCAGTAGGTATCACTAGTTTAAATCTTACTAGGGACTAGCAAGATGCAGGTTGGGGGGTGTGTTGAATACACAAAAGAGCAATAATTATGTTGGATTTAGCATCTTCCAAGTCATACTTTGCTCCTTTGCATAAGAATAGGTACTTTTAATTGTTTTTCGTGTTTACGGACTCGTACGGGTTTTCATGTTTCATACATAATTGTTACGAGTTCATGTCAGGAAGCGAATATGGATCATTGTGGATATGTGGCAAGCAGTGAAGTTTAGGGAAGTGCAAACAAGCTGGAAACAATGCGAGAGGAAGCGTACCGGTACACCTCAACTTTTGTCTTAGATACACCCATTGAAAGCACCATTGCTTGACACATGCCCAGTGCTCAGACCTATCTGGGTGTACACTATGCGAGAAAAGTGGCGAGAATAGCATAGGTACACACTAACCTGTACCGGTACACCTGTGTGAGAACTGCGAGAATTGAGCAAGAATTCGATTCTAATGAAAGAGACACCGTTGTCATTCAACTTCTGATGCGGGATCCTGATGGAAAAGGGTATAAAAACAAAGGAGAGAAGGAGAAAGCGGCTTTTGATTCCGAGGTTAGGTTTTTTCATAGGAGAAGTATTTACTTTCCATAGTTTTTTGAGATTTTATAGATTAAGTTGAAGACTTCATTTTTAAGGTGTTGATTTGAAGCATATGTAATCTTTAGTAAGATACACATCTCGTTTTCTCTCGATGTTGGTATTTTTTTCATTCCTAGGTTTTGCAATTGTGAATGATTTTCTCAAAGTTCCTTTTATGAATAAATTCCCTTCAATTATAATTTGCCTTATAATTTCCATGGAGTTCTAAACTTTTATCTTTGGGGTTTACGATTGGGAAACTCACCACGATCAAGGTAATATCCCTCGATTCCTCTTTTATACTTGATGGGATTGTGTGATGTTAATCACTTGTAAGAAACTTTATGAAACAGTTGGGAATCCTCTTGACAACGTGTGAACGAGAGACCCTCGGTACACGTTGTACTTGATTTCAAATGCAAGCTAAGAGTCTGAATTAATTGTGGAACAAGTGTTTAACATTCCTCGATTGTTTTTCATTCTAAAAGAGCATTTAAAGCAAAATCTTCCATCGAAGACCATTTCATATTAAATATAGATGAGACTATAAACTAGAGTGGGAATTACGTGAGTATTGGTGAGTGAAACCTAAGTCAGCAATCATCTTTCTATTTTAAAATAGTCAATTTAATCAATCACTTTCGATCAACGAAACCTGACCCCTTAATTTCCTTTTAAATTACACACTTTTTGGAGAATAGCTCCTAACGGATCAACAATTTAGACCACTCCCTGTGGAGATGACCTGTGGACTCCACAGTATTACAATGCTAGACAACCTTAATTCCTACGCTTGGGAATAAAATTCAACATACGAATAAGAGCAGAGAAGCATTTTTGGGCGCCGTTCTTGCAGGAGTGTGATCAATCAGGTTGATACGAAGAAGTAGAGGTAATTTGCAATTGCATTGCAAAATCAGTGCGTTCTCTACTTTTCTTTTAATTTGTTTTGTGAGAAATCTAGGTGGGTGTTTGCTTGGAAAAGGGTAAGATTAGTGCATGTCGGTATGGACTCATGACGGCAGCCTTAGACTTGTATTGCACCTCACAGAAATTCTGGAAGAGTCCGTAGTAAATTCGATTGTTTGAGATAACCCTACCTCTACCGAATGGACCACCGCGGGAATCAACAACCTCTGTTTAATCAAAACGCTCAAGGAATTCCTATTAACCCACAAGAACTCCATGTCACCTGGAATAGGAGGGGGAAATGTTAACTTTCAGGTGGTCGATATGTTCCTCCGCTCCTTTGCTTAATGTGGAAAGAACTCTCAGTTTTTGCAACCTTAACGAACCACACAGGCTCATGTGTCGCCTTCTGAAGAATAATCAATTCCTCATGATGGAAATGATCGTCTTTTACACCGTATATCAAGGGGTGAATTTAGGGAACGCACTCATTGAGACTTTGAGGATGTTTTGCGAGTGCATTTCTCTCCTCTTGGTTCACCTCTCCACATAATCTGTTTGGTTCTATTTCCTTTTTGCTCTAAAGGAAGGCCAAAATCGGTTTCATTCTCTTGCACCTAATTCGTCGTTACGTGGGAAGACATGCGGGATAGATTCCTTAACAAATTCTTCCCTCCCTTGCGCCTATAATGCTCTCATCAAACCAATTCAAATTTTTTAAAAGCGGGTGAACCTTTGTAGCGGTATGGGAAAGATACAAAGTTTCTCATTTATCCCTCATCATGGTTTGGATGTGGAACAAATGCAATGCGTATTTTCATCAAGGACTATCAGCAGATAATAAACAATACATCAAATGATGTGTGCGAGAGAGTTTTATGAGAAAAGTGCTAGGGAGGCAATTCAACTCTTTGACACCATAGCAGAAAATGCTCGAACATGGGAGACTAATACCTCCGTAGACACAGCTAAAGTGCATAGTACACCTATAGGGGGAGGAATCCATCATTTAAGAGAGAATGATGATTTGCAAGCAAAAAAGTCGCCAATTTAACAAAGGAAGTTGGAGGCTATAGAGTTGAAAAGGTGAGCAGCGTAGCAGTGTGCTGAGTACCCTCAGGTACCCTGTGGACTGAAGTGGAGGAGCCATGCATCATATGTGATGACCCTACACTCAACGATTCTTGCCCAAGCCTTCCTCCAAGTTAAGGAGCAATTCCAAATGAGAGCAAGCTAATGTAACTGCAAAGGAAACCTTTCAATTCTCCATGCAGAACATATAATCGGGATGGGGTAAGCACCCTAATTTTAGTTGGAGAAATGAGGAGCCCATAACTTGTCAAACAATGCGAATTTAATTATCAAAACCAAGGTTTTCAAATCAGCTCCTCCATTTCAGAGATCAAGGTCCCCAAGTTTCCTGTGAACCTAATCAAGGTTTCCATCCATCGAATCAAGGAATCCAAACCCACAGCCTTATCAACCTCCACATAAGAGAAGTTTGGAGGATATAGTAACACAGTTCGTTGATGAGTGCCTAAAACACTCAGGTTATACCCGCGTCTGTCTTACGTTTTTAGCATTATTTTACATTTAAATACGTATTTTTATAGCTCAATATCTGATTAGTACAGTTGGTGTGAATGCAGGTGCAATTGAATTAGAAAGGCGATTGTTGGAAGCATTACGGGTAAGAGGATGAAAGTGCATAAAGATTGGTTGGAAGCGTGTGACGTTCCAAGCGTCGCGGCGTCCTCTCTGGCGCCCCAGCGTGCGGCGTTGGGTCCAGCTAATATAAAAGTCAACAAAGCGGCTTAGCGTCGCTGACGTCGTATGATTCTGTCTTCTCATATTTAAAAGCAAAGGGCGAATTCGAGGCATCGGGGATCGTCTGAACCCGAGACACGAAAATCATAAGCGAGTGAGATTGATCTGAAGAAGAGCCCGTGATTTGTATTTTCCTTTTTAGACAGTAGTCGCGATGTTTACATGGCTATATTGATATTCTCTTATTCGGTATGTTACAGATTTATACCTAGGGTGTTGTTGAACCACATCACATTTCATGGATTAAAGATTAGTATTTTATATTATTCAAGTTGTTTTATAATTTGTTAGCATCTTCTTTATATACATTAATCATTTACACATGATGATGTCGGCCAACATTAGCATGACTATCTTTGAAGTCCAAGATTCGAGATAAGGATACCTAGGGATCTGAGTAGAGCAACCTTCGGTTGATTCGGTAAATAGAGATATTCTGATCCCGAAGGTGGCAATTAAGGTTAGAACATTTAAGCATTTCGGAGTATCGAGTTGGGGTAGAGATACACTCAACTCTACTAGCGAGATAGGCGGATACACCTCGAGAGAGGGTATTTTGTAAGCAAGATCACCTAGCCATTAATAAATCATAAATAAGGCTGAATAATATCATACTGAAACAATCCATCAAAGTGCGAGGGGAGACATAGCTAGTCTCCATTACCTGATAATTCATTCAGTTAGTTAGTTTTAGTTTTAAATTCGGGCCTTTAGTACTCTTTCACATAACATTATAACCGAGATAATATTCAAAATCAATCTCTGTATTCAACAACACTTATCCCGTGGATCGATATCAGGCTCATGGGTACTATATTACTTGAGCGGCAGCGTGCACTTGCGCACATAGGCGTACTTTTATACACATCACGCTTTCAGCCTATCGATTTTGGCATTGTCGGTGATAGGTTTAAGTGATATAGAGAATAAAACAATTAGATATTACTCTTGGAATTTTTGTTTTTTATTTGTTTTTTACAAGTCTTTGGTAATTTGGTCTTTTTTTTTTTGTTTCATGTGTGATTGCGGTTGGGTTTCGATTGAGTACATGCGGCAATGAGATCGAGGTTGACTGACATACGTTTGATCGAGCGAAGAACTTTGCAAGATACGAAAGAAGCGGAACATACTAGAAATCTGCAAACATGAAATGATATGAAGACGGGATCTTGGCATTGGAGCAAAGCGAGCCACGAGAGAGGCCGGGAAATGGGAATAACGAAATAATCAAGCACCCGGGCCGTTTATACGGCGGATGATCCATTCATGTTATTAGAGTTTACTTTTTCCGCCCCTGATTTGTTGAAACGGCTATCGAGAGGCGTCGAGCCAGAACAACCGAGTTGAAGTCGGTCACTTTCTGGTACTTCAAAGTATCCTGTTCCACGGGTTGCCTAATGAGAATCCAAATATGCATTTGACCAACTTTCTTGAAGTTTGTGACACGATCAAGTACAATGGGGTCACTGAAGAGGCCCTTAGGTTGAGATTGTTCCCACTCTCACTAGGTGATAGAGCCAAGTATTGGTTAACAAGTTAGCCGGCCAGTTCATTACTTGGGCGATTTAGTGCAGAAATTCTTGACCAAGTTCTTTCCCACCCTCGAAAATTGCACAACTGAGATCATTTTTTGGACAACTAGAGGAGAGGCTGACGGAGGCATGGGACAGATTTCACGAACTCTTGAGCATCTGAATGTAGTGATGATCATAGTTCTATCGTTAATTGAATCTGCTAGGCATTGATTTGTTTCTCCGCGGGATATAATGAGACTTTCAGAATAAATGCAAATCTAAAATCTTCTGCTAACCAAATGTGTTAGACTACGTTAAAAATGGGTTCTAATATTACAGTTCAATCATGTTGTGTTCTCAGCAGTTGAATAGGCAGCGAGCTACGCGCGTGCCATACAAAAACTAACCCATGGGAGTTATTAAAATACGTGGAGGGCGGCACAATAGCACAGAATGCCGGTCGGAAACCAAACGGTAAGAAGCGAAGCCCGGTCACGTGTCGAGGTTGTCAGAGTTGATCCATGACAACAAGGGCGGTATGGGGGAAACAATTGCTCGAGAATCAAAATCAAGGCCAAGGGTGGCGTAATAATCGAGTCGAAGCAGTCGGAACAATCAAAGGGTATGGATGGAGGAACAATCGAACAATATGCCATCAAACCCCGAGTTGAACCCTCTGAGAAAAGGTGGACTTAGAACAAGCCCTTACCGCAATCTTTTTGACCTCCTCTACTTTTTTATGAATGAGACAAGGAAAATGCGTGACAGGCCACGATTGAACAATCAAGCAGCGTAGTTGAGAAACTTGGAGGTACAGATGGGTCAAATGGCCAATCTATTGACAGAAAGGCAGTCGGGTTCCTTACCAAGTAATTCAGAAGTGAACCCAAGAAGAGATGGGAATGAACATGTTAAAGCGATCATCTTTGAGAAGTGGTAGAAATTGGAGACACGGGGTAATCCCGGTTATAGAGGTAGAAGCGAGAAGGTCATCGGCCCGGTCGAATCTTGTGCGGATAGGGAGCAAGCCTCGGAGGCCTGATCACAGAGGAAACCTCTTGAAGTCGGAACTGACCCGCAAATTCCATATCCTGACATCTAAGAAGCATAAGGCAGATGCGAGTTCACCAAATTCATGGAAGTGTTCAAGAAGCTACACATCAATATCTCGTTTGCTAATGCTTTGGAACAGATGCCCAGTTATGTAAAATTTATGAAGGACATACTATCTCAGAAGAGAAGATTGGCTGATTTCGAAACGATTCTTAAGCGAGAATGTAGTGCTACTTCGGAGGAAGCTGCCGCAAAAGCTAAAAGACCCAGACAGTTTCACTATTCCATGCACCATTGGAAATGCTATATTTGAGATAACCTTTGTGTGATTTGGAACGACATTAATCTACATGCCTTGTCGATTTTAAGCGCGTTTGGGATTAGGTGAAGCTCGTCGGCTACGAGTCACGCCGACTTGCGGCGGATCATGAAGCATCCGAGAGGGGTAATAGAAGATATCTTAGTAAGGTTGACAAAGTTTATCTTCGGCTATATTTCATTGTATTAGATATGGAGAGGATATAGAAATACCCATAATCTTGGGTAGACCGTTTCTTGCAATGCGAAGCGATGATTGATGTTGAGGAGGCGAAGTGAGTGCGGAGGATGAAGTCGAAGTTCAACGTGTTCGAAGGCGTGAGACATCCGTGAAAGTGATACATGTTTAAAGGCGGGGGATGTAGGCCTATCTTGTGCAGCCAAAGTGGTCTCTGAATCCTTTGGAGGCTAGCCTAGTCTGAAATGATTATGAAAATATGAGCGGGGCGAGGAATATGTAAAATGGATGGATTCTTCCGGGACCCGATAGAAGGGAAATAATTCGAATCTCTAGGTGAAGGCTAAAACACGGTGCCATCGGTTGAACAACCACCCAAGATGGGCAAACCTCTACCTAGCCATTTGAAGTATGCATATCTTGGGGTAGCATCCACCTTACCAGTGATCATCTCAGCATCCTTGACTGAACTAGAGGAGGAGAAGTTATTGAGGAGGAGAAGTTATTGAGGGTCCTTAGAGATCATAAAAATGCACTCGGATGGTCTCTAGCTGATTTAAAAGGGATTCGCCCTTCCATGTGCATGCATTGTATTTTGCTTCAAGGTGGGCATAAACCTTCGAGTGGAACGCAAGAGGAGGTGAATCCCGACAATGAAAGAGGTAGTCGAAGGAGTATTGGGAAATGGTGAATCTTTTGGGATAATTTATCCTATTTCGAGGGCGAGTGCATGGGTAAGTCAATTCAAGTAGTACCTAAGAAGGGAGAACGCCATAGGCAAGGAATAACGCCTTTGCGCGCTCGAACGATTAAGTTGGAGGATTTGTATTGATTATCTCAGGCCCGAACAAAACCACTAGAAAAGATCATTTCCCATTGTCGTTTACGGATCGGATCTTTGGATCGATTCTTAGGTCATGAGTATTATTGCTTTTTGGATGGATATTCCGGCTCTAATCAAATTGCTATAGCCACGAAGATCAAGGAGAAGGCGACATTCACATGCCTATGGGACATTCGCGTGACGGATGCCCTTTAGAGGCATGCAATGCGCCGGGCACTTTCAATGATGCGATGGCCATATTCTCAGAGCATGGTTGAGAAGACAATCGAAATCTTCATGGATGATTTTTCGGTATTGGGAAATTCATTTGACAACTGTCTGGAAAATTTGAGATCAGTATTGGTGAGATGCGAGGAGACCAATCTTGTACTCAATTGGGAGAAGTGCCATTTTATGGTACAAGAGGGTATTGTACTCGGGCATAGGATTTCAGCAAGAGGAATAGAGGTAGACAGAGCAAAGATTGAAGCAATAGAAAAATTACCTCCACCCTCATCAGTAAAAGGAATAAAAAGTTTTTAGGCCCTTATTTAGTTCTATCGGAGATTCATCAAAAGACTTCTCTCGGATTACCAAAACCATTGTATCTAATCTCCTAGTCAAGGGGACCCATTTGAGTTTGATGCCCGGTGTTTGCGCCTTTTCAGTATTAAAAAGATAAATTGAGTATCGCTCTGGTAGCCACGGATTGGTCCTTTCCATTTGAACTTATGTGTGTATGGCGATTTTGCGGTGGAGCGGTGTTAGGGCGAAGCTTGAGAGAAAATTTTCGGAGTAATCTATTATGCAAGCTGAGACAGAATGATGCTCCAATTGAATTATCTGCTACAGAAAAAGAACTTTTGGCTATTGTCTTTGCTTTGACAAATTCGGGCCTTATTTGATTGGAAACAATTCGTAGTTCACCTTGATCGATACGCCGCATTAAATACTTGATGACTTAAAGAGCGCCAAATAGTTAATCGGTGGGTTCTTTGCTGCAGAGTCGACGATTGAGATTAAAAAGGCAAGCGCGGAACCTAGTGGCGAGATCATCTTTCACGATTGGAAGGAATGATGATAAGGTTCAAGTGAATGAATTTAGGACGAGAAACTCTTAGCTATTGTGACAAGAGGCGGTTCCATGGTTTGCGGATTACGTAGATTATTTAGTAGCGAGTAGTCCATAGAATTTAACTATCAACAAAAAAGAGGTTTTTCGCACACATGAAACTTTACTTGTGGGAGCCAATCCTCTCTGGACATTGCGCCGACCAAGTGATCCAGAGATGTGCGAAGATGAAATGAACAGTATTACGAACCAACTGCCACATACACCATGGTGGACATTTTGGTGGCGAGAGAACGACCTTGAGTGCTTGATCGGGCTTCTTGGCCTACCTTATTCCAAAGATGCTCATCATTTCGTATCCAAATGTGACCAGATGTCAACGAATGGGGCATTTCTAGAAAGGAGACGAACGCCCATGCATCCCATTACGGAGTAAAAGCTACATTTGACCTGAGGATAGATTTCATGGGACCATTTCCCCGGAATTTTATATGAGCACATGCATCTTGCGCGATGGGTGTGTCTCGAAATTGGGTTAAAGCAATTAGGCCCGCACTATACTTGATGCCAGGTAGTGGCTCAATTTCTTCGCAGCCACATATTCTCACGATTTGGAACCCCTCGGGCACTGATCATAGATAACGGTACTCATTTCTGCAATAAGATGATTGACAGGATCTTGCAAAAGTATGGGGTGCGCCATCGCACATCCCTTGCATATCACCGCGATCAAATGGAATGGCCAGTGTCAAATCGAAATTAAGTCCATTACGGAGAAGACGGGTTAACGGTTCGGGAAGAACTGGTCAAAAAGATTGATGATGCACTTTGGGCGCCACGAGCGGCATTCGTACCCTTGGGTATGTGGCCCTTTAGAATTGTTTATGGCAAAGCATGCCATCTTCAGTGGAATTAGAACATCGAGCCTCTTGGGCAACTCGGCGGAGTTGAACATGGGCCAATTACACTAAGCCGGTGAGCGGCTTGCTACAACTTCGATGACTAGGCAGTTCAAGAAAAACATGTACGCATTTACAAGGAAAAGACAAAAGCCTGGCACGATAAACACATTACCAGGAAGGAATTCGAGGTGGGACAATAAGTCCTCTTTTTAATTCCCGTCTAAAACTCTTTCCTAGGAAATTGAAGTCTATAATTAGGACCTTTCCCGCCATTGACCAAGGTCTTTTCACATGGAGGCGGAGTTACGTCACGAGAAAGGAACATTCCACAGTTACCCATGATGGTTGAAGCGAGTATTTTGGGGGCGAGTTCCATGCGGATAAGCAGACCATTCCATTGACCGCATCGAGACCTTGGTATAGTAGCGGTCATAGGCCTAGGGTTCAGGCACATTGAGATCGGGGCCGTCAGGCTAACTACATTAAACATAGCTTCTTGGGAAGCTGACCAGAGCAAGTTTTCTTGCAATTTTCTTTTTTCTATGGTTTAAATTTTTATTATTATCCGCTGGCATATTGGTTTTCGTTTCTCGTCCGTAATCTGAATCTCTTGATGCCTACTCAAGACTCCCCACCCGAAAGTCCGAGGGAGGATCCGCTTAACAAGTTCAAGAGAGTCACACCGCATGAGGGGAGTTTTCTTATCTTAGACCGCTGTCGATTTAATTACATTCGCTTCTTCGTGACGCCGCGACGCTGCTTCAACGGGCGACGCCGCAACGCCGCTGACGTCAACGCCGCGACGCCTCAACGCCGCGACGCCACACTTTCTTCCCGCACGCCGCGACGCCGGCCAACCGCGACGCCGATTAATTTCTAGAACGTCGCGACGCGGGCGCCCAACGCCGCGACGCTGATTTTTACCACCCTTCTCGAACGCCAGCACGCTGGAGCCCAACGCCGGCGTTGGTGTCAGATCTCCGAACGCCAGCGACGTTGGATCTCAACGTCGCGACGTTAGTTTTTACCACTCTCTGGAACGTCGCGACGTTAGATACTTTCCTCTCTGGAACGTCGTGACGTTGCCCCCAAACGTCGCGACGTTGCCCTGTTTAAGGCCAAAATCACCTCATTTTGCTCCTACTCTTCCTATCCTCGCTCAACTCCTAGTCCCCCCGTGTCACCCTTTTCTCACCATACTACGGAGTCCCTACCACACCGGTTGGAGGCCAGTGTTTTGCCCTCCGACACCTTCTCTGACTCCACCATCACCATCCCCTTCCCAAACTCCCAATCCACTCCGTCCCGCCGCTCTCTGCCACACTCCACCCTAGGCGTCCTCGCACAAGGTCTAGTCATCCACCTTAGGTCTAGGAGTCCACATTAGGTCTATTTCGGCCTGGTGTGGTCACATTTGTATCACGTTAACTCGCTAGTCTTCGCTTCCTAGTGCACTCTGTGTGTTTGTCATATTATCTAGCCCACTCGGTGCCACCTGGTGCCATTTCATCGCATTACCCTCCTGTGAGCCCGAGCCCTCGTCAACACCAATGCCTTGAAAGAAAGCAGGTCGCTTAGCAAAACTGGTCAAAGCAACAGGACCCGCCTCGAATTTCGATGTCACACGGCTCGTTAACGAGGGTGGCGCCGCCGACGGCTCGGGCACCATCCGGCAAGAACCGTTTTTCATTAAGGAAAAGGGTTTCACAACTCCTATCGATTTTTTCCAGAAGACTATCACACAAGTGGACGGCGGCACTTCAACCACCTCATCCAAATTTCATGATGAGTGTGGTGCGAGAATTCTACGCCAACCTCGCCTCCCACATCGTCAAGAAGGTTCGAGTGAGGGGTGTGTTGGTCGACTTCAAGAAATGATCAATCACTATTATAATTCGATCATGTCCCTGAACCGTTTGATCGCTTTATTTAGTTTGACCGACTACTCCCGAGGTCATTCTCGTCTTGACAAATGCGCTGGGTGAGTGGAAATCAGTCAATGAGGGCCATGCCGCCCACTTCAAGGCCAAGCACTCGCCCATATCCCCTAAGGTCCTGAAACACGCATCACTTCATCACGCCGCCTCATTCGACGACGAACGTGTGTGAAGTGACTCGCCAAGCGTGCCCCTCGGCCAACTATGCTATCATTCAGATATTCCTTTCGATGTCGGCAAGTTATAGAGGACGCCATCCTCCATAACCGGGACGCTAAGATGAATTTGGGGCACCCTTTCCTCATTTATGGCTTATGCAAACGAGCTGGGGTGCCCCTAGATGACAATGAGGCGTGGTTACACCCCATCAAGGCAATATCAGTTAAGAGGGACAAACCGGGTGTACCACGACCTGAGGGGACCTACGATTCAGCCGCTTGTCCCTGACGAGGACGAGCTCATGACCATCGTGCCCCGCTTTAGACTCCCGAACGATCCCAGGGGGACGCGCCCTCGCCTCACCCACCTCCACACCACCACCACACAAGAAACATGGAGGCAGCCCCCCACCCTACACCCGATTCTCGAGAGGACCCTAAGGTTTCCCTATCATGATTTGACGACTCGGGATGAGACCTGTGAGCACCGAGCCCCTCACACAGATACGGAGGCTCACCACTTGCATACCTGCCGCCAACTGTGCCATTATTCTTCAAGAGCGCAGTCCCTCTAGCCCGCCGCACAGCCTTCATTTCCATCACCACCGCCACTCACGTTGACTCGCCTGATCACCAGGGGAGTTCCTATCTTCTTATGTTATTTCATTGCCAAGTAGACATTGCCCATTTTTATTTAGGGGTGGGTGATGTCAGGGTTTTTCTTAGATTTATCTCGTAGTTTATTCAGGCCGCACTTATTTTCGCCATGCATGTTACTTACATTTCGTTTAGTTTCATTTACGCTACTCATCTTGGGGATGTCGAAGCCTTGTGTTTACCATGTTTGTGTTTGTAGATCATATACATGTGTAGTGGTGTCGTGTTTAGGTAGTTGTGTGTGTGATGCCACAGTTTGAGAACAGGTCACTTTTGAGCCAAATCCACTATCATCGTGGAAGAAAGGACTTATCGGGATGTTTGAAATGATCGGGAATTAGCCTAATAGGCGTGGGAGGCATAGTGAATCACCTCCGGTTATTCAAGAAACTATTTCTCAAGGAGCCTATCACACTCACACACAAATGATCTCTAGGGTATGCCTAGGTGCCGAGCCTGACTACGAAGGTTCAACAAACCCTGGGATTCTCTAAACACCAAAGATACAAATCAGTGGAATAAAAAAGAGGATTGTTCCAGCCCCGTAAAAAAAATGTGATAGGAATAAGGGATCTTCCACCTAATCCCTGGGTACGTCCGAGGCCTTTCAAAGCCCACGCCCCGAGCCAACTGCCGGATTCATCGACTTCACCGTCACATAGGATAGAAATATGAAGTTTCCTCTACGCCTTGTGGCCCTTAGGAAGTTTAGTTGAGGCCCTGTGGTGACGCTCGAGGAATCAAACGCAAGGTCCCAACCAAATCGGGGTGGGGAGTCATCAACTAATCCTCGCTATACGAACACTTAACATAAACTACGCACTAGTTTTGTTCTATGTCAGGAGTAGCAGATATATTAGAAATCGCAAACTAAGTAAGGCTCGATCCTTTCAGAAGTTAGATTCTCCCACCAGCGAGTCAACTCAAGTTTCAAACAACCCAAGCGCATACTCAGAGGTCATTTATTTCACGACATGTGGTCCGGGGAAAGTTATCAATATCTCTGGATGCTAAGGCACTAGTCAACCTCACCGAGTTCAACCTAGTTCTTCGAAGTCAACACTCCAAACTCGTGAACTTCAAATAGAACGGAAGCTGGTGAATCTATCCACCTGATCCTTATCCATCAAGATGGGGCATCACTATCTTCAGGTTAGACCATAGCATGTAGAGTGTGCGCTCGCTGAGGTCGGCTTCGTTGGGACAAGCAAGAAGCTAAGTTGTGTAAGGTGTGATGAGCGCCTAAAACACTCAAAGTTATACCCGCTACCGGTTTTACGCTAGCATTATTTTACATTTAAATACGTGATTTTTATAACTCAATATCCGATTAGTACGCTTGGTGTGAATGCAGTGCAATTGCGCTAAAGGCGCTTGTTGGAAGCATCGAGCAGAGGATGAAAGTGCATAAAGATTATTGGAACGCCGCGACGCTCCAACGCCGCGACGCCCTCACGCCAGACGCCACCGTCAGCGACGCCGATCAACTAATATAAAGTCAACAGCCGCGGAAACGCCACGACGCCCCAACGCCGCGACGTTAGCGAAGCCCCATCTTCTTCACTACGGTAGCAAAAGGGGCAATGCACTGAGGTACTGGGATCGTGCATTTAACCAAAGGCACTAAAATCATAGCAGAGTGACATTGATCTTGAAGAAGAGCCTGTGATTTGTATTTTTCCTCTTTTTAGACAGTAGTACTGATGTTTTACATATTACATATTGATATTCTCTTATTCAGTATGTTCTAGATTTATACCTGTGGTAAAGAATAACCCCGTCACATTTTCATGGGATTAAAGATTAGTATTTTATATTATTCAAGTTGTTTATAATTTGTTAGCATCTACTTTATATCAAGTAATCATTTATACGGGTGATGTTCCGGGGCCAACATTAGCATGACTATACTGAGATCCGGCATTCGGTGATAAGTGATACTTAGGGATTCGAGTAGAGCAAATATTTCTTCTGATTCATAAATAGAGATATTCCATCCGAAGGTGGCAATTAAGGTTAGAACATTTAAGCATTTCTCGAGTATCGAGTCTGGGTGGTAGATACACCAACTCTACTAGCGATACAAAGTGATACACCTCGAGAGAGGGTATTTCAGGAAGGTGATCACTCAGCCATTAATAAATCATAAATAAACTGAATAATATCATCTTTTAAGAAATAATCCATCAAAAGTGACAGGGAGACATACCCCAGTCTCCATTACACAAAGAATTCATTCGATTAGTTAGTTTAGTTTAAATTCGCACGCTAAGACTCTTCACACAACATTTATAACCGCATAATATTCAAAAGCCACCCAGATTCAACAACACTTATCCCCCCGGGATCGATATCCGTCACTATAGGTACACTATATTACTGAGGCGACGTTGCACTAAGAGACACATAAAGGCACTTTATACACATCACACTTTCTAAATTTATCATCTGCACAAACCCAACAATCCACAAACACACTCGAACTCCATTCTAAATGATGTGAGATCCCAAATAAGTGTTTTCAACCTCTTCTATGGGCAATTTTAAACAAGAAAAGGAAACTCCCATCCTCAACCCATCCAAAACCCACAAGGTCAAAATAATAAGAGTTTCAGTCCGGGCTGAGGGTACTTTGAACATCGTAAGGTCGGCCACTACTCATGGTAAGGTAACTGACAAAACTATTCAAACTAAGGAACCAATACAAGAGTTCCAAAGTGGTCTGGGCTGAGATGATGAGGTCGAACAAGCCTCATGATCCCAAAGCCGTATATTAATGCAGGAGTCAGTAACAAAACAAGGTTACCTATATCCTCCAAATTCCATACCCTCATAGGTTGAGAGCCTCAAAGAAAGTGAATAACCATTCTGAGATTTATGAGTTGTTCAAACAAGTGAAATTGAACATTCCTTTACTAGATGCCATTAAGCAAATTCCATCTTATGCCAAGTTTCTAAAGGATTGCGGCATCTATGAAAAGGAAAACTAAAAATAACAAGGAGGCATTCATGACTGAGCAATCTACCTCACTGATTCAAACAATTCGCCTCAAAATACAAAGACTCCGTGAAGCCCTACTATTTCTATAGTAGTAAAGAATTCATGTCAGACATGCCTCTTAGTGGATTTAGTGGGCAAGTGTTAATTTGTCATTTTATTCAAGATATGTCGACCTAGGGTTAGAGAATTAGAGCTAACCAATATCACCTCCAATTAGTCGGACAGAGGTAAAATTCCTGTGAGGGATAGTGAAGGCATGTATTGGTACAAGTGGATAAGTCTCTATTTTCCGATAGATTTTGTCGCGGCTCACACTCAACCTGTGGTGAACCAAGGAACCCGCCTTCCCGCTGATTCTGGTAGACCATTCTTGGCCACTGCTAATGCCATCATACACTATAGGGGAGGCCTAATGACACTATCATTTGGTAACATGATTGTTAATCTGAATATCTTTAATGTTATCAAGGGAATAGGGGATGAGGAAGATGTTTGTGAGGTAAACATAGTTGATTCTGTGGTACAGAAATACTTAGATAATGTCTCACAAGATGACCCTCTCATGTCCTCGTCTGGGTGTCCTAGTTGGGATGATAAGTGACCACCATCGACCTGAGTTCCTACACTACAATCGAACATAACGAGGTATTAGAAGTTAATGGATGGACACCTAAATTTGAACCATTACCACCAACGGAGGATGTGGCATTACCTTTCCAAGAGAGCATCACCCACGCCGGAAGGTGAAACCCTACTATCACACCTCAAATATGCCTTCTAGGGGTAGAAGAAACTTTTCCCAGAATCATATCTTCCTCCTTAGAGTTGATCAAGAAAATAAACTTTGAGATATCGAGAACCCACTGCACGTCTAGGATGGACACCGCGTATATTAAGGGAATTAGTCCCTTGATCTGCACTCATACGATTCACTTGGAAGAGGATGTTAAACCCTCTAGATAACCACAAAGACAACTAAATCCAATAATGAAAGAAGTGGTTAAGAAAGAAGTCTTAAAACTCTTGGATGTAGGTGTTATTTACCCTATTACGCATAGCAAACGGGTTTTACCCCAACCTGTAGTCCCTAAGAAACTGAGTCACTATGGTCGCAAATGAAAATAATGTATTGATTCCACTGTACAACCTCCTATTGGAGGGTGTGTATAGATTATATAAGCTCAATGTCGGTACTAGGAAAGACCACTCCTCTCCCGCTTGTTGATCAAATGCTAGAGAGAGTCATAGGCATGAATTTATTGTTTTCTCGATGGGTATTCAGGTGTACAATCAAATTGAGATAGCTTTTGAAGATCAAGAGAAAACTACATTCAATTCGCCCTTTTACTTTTGCCTTATGAAATGCCCTTCGATTATGTAATGCACCCAAACCTTCCAACTGCATGATGGGAATTTTCAAGGACATGATAGAAATCATTTTGGAAATCTTCATGGATGATTTCTCGCCATCTAAGTGACACATACGAGGGATGTTTGAGAATCACGTAAGGTTTTAGAGAGATGTCAAGAGAAAACCTGCAGGAACTGAAAAGTGTCATTTCATGGTGACCTAAGGGATTGTCTTAGGCCACATAGTATCGAAAAATGGAATTGAGGTGGATAAGGCCAAAGTCGAGTTGATCTCCAACCTACCTACTCCTAAGTGTGTTAGAGACATAAGGTCATTCTTGGGACATGGGCCGGATTCTATAGAGGATTCATAAAGGATTTTAGTGCTATACCGTCCCTTACTGCATTTCACAAGGATGTCCTTTTCGCATGGTCACAAGCTTCAGGAGGCTACCTTCCTAATCTCAAAACAAGAAGTGTCGCCTCCCATCACGATCTCCTAATTGAACCTTCCATTGAGATCATGTGTGACGCTGATTATGCCATAGTGGCCATGAGGACAAAGGAAGCATAAAAAGGCTTTTGTGATTTACTATGCTAGCAAGACTCTAGATTTCGCTCAAGCAAACTACATAACCACAGAAAAAGAGTTTTTAGTCGTCGTCTTTTCCTTATAAAAGTTCAAGTCATGCATCAGAGGGCCCCCGTGAACCATTTTCACGCATCACTTAACGCTCAAGTACCCGCTTCTAAAACAGATACCAAGCTCTGCTAACCAGGGTGGATCCTATCAGGCCAAGAGTTCAACCTGACTATTAAAGACAAAAAGGGGGTCGAGAATGTGGTCGCTGACCATTTATCTCGATTAGTTCCGGAATCCAGTTCTCATGGCGTAATTCCATAGCATAATTTCTTTCCTAAGATGCCTTTTTCTTGTTCATTGTCCATGGTATGCGGACATAGTAAACTACCTAGTGATTGGTCAAATTTCCAATGGATCTCTAACAAAAGAGGAAATTTTGGTGGACAAGAAATATTATTTCGATTATCCACACCGTTTAAATATCGCCTGCACCACTCCTGATGAGAAGATGTGGTACCCAACGGATGATATTTGGGATACTCACCTTGCCATTCGAAGTCGTGGAGGGCATTTCTCCAGAAGAAAACAAAGCAGATAAGATTTTTGGTGTTTGTTTTCTTTGATCGGGCCTACACCGTTTAAAGATTGTTTCGAATTTTGCAAAAACTGCGGCTCGGGTGCCACCACCAGTGGAGGGGCTCAAGAACGGAACATGATGCCTCTACCCCCATTTTAATCATCGAGATCTTCGACCGTTGGGGTATAGATTCCCATGGGGCCTTTCCTTCTTGTGGGTACTCATATTATTATCTCGTTGATTACAGGCCATGGTCAGAAGTTATTCCATGAACTACGACCACAAGGTTGTTTTGAAATTTATAAAAGAACACATTTTTTCTCGATTTAGGAGTAACTCGTATATTATTAGTGATGGCGGACTCCATTTTTGTAATCGTTTCTTTGAAAATTTGTTGAAAAAGTATGGAGCTCCCACAAAGTTTCAACTAAGATACCACCCACAAAACCAATGGTCAAGCCACCTAGCTAATGTGAGATCAAACAATAGTCGAAAACGCCGCTCTAAATCTAGCGACTGCCGTCGCTTCGACTTTTTACCGATGCTCTTGGCTTACTGCATCGCTTTTAAAACTATTCTTGGTATGTTTCCTATAGGCTTGTTTATGGCAAGGCTCATTTATCCGGCTGCCGAAATGGAGCACAAGGCATATTGGGCTATTAAAACTTTTAATTTTAATGTGGATCAGGCAGGTAAGCAGCGGCTGTTGCAGTTGAACGAGCTTGAGGAATTGAGGCGTGAGTCATATGAGAGCTCCCGGATTTACAAAGAGAGGCTCAAGTTGTTCCATGATAAGTCCATCAAGGCTGAAAACCTTGAACCCAATCAAAAGGTACCATTGCATGCTTCGTATGCTTCAGGAAACTCCCCGGCTTCGTGGACTAGCTTGTTCATTGTTAAGGTAGTTTACCCGTACGGGGCAGTGGAGATTGAAAATCCGGATACTGGAAAGTCTTTTAAAGTCAATGGCCAATGCCTGAAGCCATTCCTCAAGCATTTTGACCATCAGGAGAATAGTGAGGACTTGTAGATCCTGCCACGGGATACTCCTTCAGAAAATTGCTCTCACCTTGTTGTATATAGCGTTTCTATTTGTTTTGTTTTCTTCTTGCACTTCTTATTTCGCTTTATTTCATTTGCTTTTCAAACATAAAAAAAAAAAAAAAAAAAAAAACAGGCCTCAAGGTTTCTATGTCGCTCCCATTCTCGCTGGGCACCCTGCATTGAGGACAATGCTTGGTTTTGTTGTGGGGGTAGGTATACACTGGTTGAATTCTCTATGCGTTTGTTACATGTTCGGTGTATGGCAAAAATTTTCGAATTGTGGCTCTTTTAGGTATAGTACTTGACCTGCAATGTATGTAGCCGCATGATTTTATACACACTCCACATCATCTCAATGCATGTACACTTTAACAAGCATGCACAAAATCTTTTGTTCATATTCTCGATCTTATCACCTAATTCTCGTCAATCTCGCACACAAACCACTGACCTTCGCTTCCATACTCGTCTCGCCTCGCCAGGCTCCCATCCAGGCATTAATTTGGCATGTCATGTTAACTACGTACCGGTACAGGCGTGTTTTTGGTCAAATAGGTTTTTTAACCCCATGTTTGCACCTTTTGACATTCACAACCTCACCCATTCTCTAAAAGACAAAACCCTAGCCCTTTTTGCCCTCTCACACCAAGCAAACCCAAGTTTGTCTGCCTCTTCGCCAAGAAAGTTTATCGCTCGAATTCTATTCTTCTAAGGTTTCAAAGATACGAGGATGCGGTAAGCACTTCGAATTTCCTGAGATATGCTTTTGTGGTATTATATTGTATCTCCATAATTTTGTCTGGTGGGTTGGATTGGTAGTATTTTGCTTATTGTGCACAGGCTTCGCTACAGAATGGGGAGAAGGTTTATCCGACATGGCAGCACTGCCCTGAGTCTTCCTGCAGATGTCACCTGGATGTTTGTTTCAACATGTCCCAGTCTGGGGTCTCATTATTATTACTGCCCTTGTCACACTCTGTTATAAAGATCTTAACACCTTAGTACAAGTTTCACTTCATGATGTCTAAGAAAATAAGAACCCATACCTCATGCTTTATATGAAATGGAAAAGAGCAAAGACGTTCATCTTCCTGAGTATGAGGAAGTTATCTAAGAATATGACAGAGGTATGATCCAGGCCATGTCAAGAGGCTCTATCCACTAAGAGAGAATGCAACAATTCAATTATTTGCCACCCGGATTCATCGTGAGAATCAATAACATTAAATCATCCGGAACTGTGGTAAAATATTCAAGAAATAAACTCCACGCCAAAAATTGAAGTCTAGGTCTACCCACCGGAATCATGAGGTTTTCATGATCTCAATCTTAGAGAGAAAAACTAGGCCGGCCAGAACCTACGGGCAGGGGACCACCGCCGGTGTTATAAAGATCATCCGATTTGACATCAATCTCATGCCGCCTCATATATTGGATCTAACTTAGACATCCTCTGCGAAAATAACATTTTTGTATCAAAGTTTTGGTTCGCTTATGGACTACGCGCACCATCCTGATGGTTGACAGCCAAATGTTACTGGTGCCGCAAAGCTCAAGATAAAAATGATCAACAAGATCTCGTTCGCTGAGATGAACCATCCAAAGGCAAAAACGAAATATCCAAGCAAAGAAGAAATCGTAGCTTTTATACGAGGTGATGACCGGAAGCTTCGTAATCATGCCTGAAGTCATATGGTGCATTATAAGAGACTCTTCTCATAGCCTCATCGAAGTAGTATATTCCATTCTATCCCTAGTGAAATTCAGGAAGCCGCTGAATGGGAGTATTAAGAAAAGAGGGTTATTCCTAAGTCACTATTACAAACCAAACAGAGGCCAAGAGCCGAGTCGCATCTACGACCCCACCCTTCACAAATTCTGGTTATTCCCGAGGCCTCTTCATCTACAAAGACTGCGCTCCGAGCACATCCCCGTTTGAAAGAATGGAGCCGTCGAACTCAGCAGTGGCTCTAAACATTTTGGGAAACAAACAACTTAGAACTAATGTGCCTCCAGTGCCTCGAGTCATATTTACTAAGGAGAGTCCGTTTGTAGATTCCCTCCTCCCGACTTAGAGGGAGATTCGAGAAATGATGACTCCGCCGATGAGGATGCGTTTTCCACACTGGCGAGGAGGGGATATCGCAAAGAGTAGCATAGTAGGCTAGATTAGGTGGAAGTCAAGTACTGCAGAGACCTCACCATGTCATGCCAACACCCATTTTGTTCATTTTGCCTCTATTTGTGTAGCCTATGTCGTTTACAAACCTTAAAGACCTTTTTGATTTCAATCAGGTTAGTGTTCCTCCGGACTTTTATGCATAGTAGTCGCGTGGGTTATGTTAAATCAGGCTCTATATCGTTTTCATTTCATTTCAAGCTGCGATGGCTCTTCGTTTTCAATTCCATGATCCTTTATTTCAATAGCTTGGTTTTGTGATAGCCATTGCTATGTTATCGCTTAAGATCGTGGTTTTGGTTTTCATCGAGTTAGTGGTGCACACTATGTCATCAAGTACTATGCTTACTTTCATTTCGAAACTTTGCGAAAACTTGATCGCACCTGCACAGATTGTTGGAAATCATTACCAAGAGGTATCACTAGTTTAAATCTTACTAGGATCAGCAGATGCAAGTTAAAGTGTTGAATACACAAAAGAGCAATACCTATGTTGGAATTTAGCATCTTCAAGTCAGTACTTTCTTTGCTCACATTTTGCATGCAAGAATAGGTACTTTTAATTGTTTCTGTTTCTAGACCTCGTACAGGTGCTCTTCATGTTTTTAGCATAATTGTTACAAGGGTTCATGTCCCGAAAAACGAATACGGATCATCAGGATGATGGAAACCGCTGGTGAAGTTTCTGAAAGCGCAAACGCCGGGAAACAAATGCATAGAAACTATACCTGCGACACTCCAACCGTATCGATGCACCCAAGCCGGGCACCAAGATAACCCACGGTGATGACTCCAACCTATACCGGCACACCTATGCAAAAGTGGCAGAGACCGAACCTGTACCGGGCACAATCACCATCCGCATCGGTACACCCGTGTGAGAGAATTGGCGCAGAATTGAAAAAGAATTCACCAATGAAAGGGCACGTTTGTCATTCAACTACCAATGCGGGATCACAATGGAAAAGGGTATAAAAGCTAAAGGAGAGAAGGAGAAGGCAGCTTTTGATTCCGAGGGTTAGGTTTTTCATAGGAGAAGTGTTCTTTTCCATAGTTTTGGCGAAGTTTTTATAGATTAGGGTTGAAGACTTCATTTTTCTGGAGATTGTTGATTTCAAGCATATGTAATCTTTTAGTAGGAATACACATCTCGTTTTCTCTCTGAGTATTTGGTATTTTTCATTCCTAGGTTTTGCAATTGAATTCTGATTTTCTCAAAGTTCCTTTTATGAATAAATTCCTTTCAATTATAATTTGCCTTATAATTTCCATGGAGTTCTAAACTTTTATGTCGGGTTCTACTATGGAAACCCACCCCGATCAAGGTGCAATATCCCTCACCTCTCTCTTTATACTTCAATGGGATTGTGTGATGTTAATCACTTGTAGAGAAACTTTATAAAACCTAGTTGGCATCCTCTGACAACGTGTGAACTATGAGACCCCGTTACACATCATCTGATTCTCAACTAAGAGTCCCACTATGAATGTGGTTAATGTTTAATGATCTCTGATTGTTTTCATCTGTTACATTTTAAGAAACCTTCATCATACGATCATATTCACCAAATGGTCTGAGATGAGATTCAGAAACAATCAAGAGTGAATTTACGTGAGTATCGGGTGAGCTGGAAACCCAAGAATCCCAAGAATCATCTTCATTTTAAAAATAGTCAATTTAATCAATCACTCAATCAACCAAACACAACCCCATAATTTCCTTTTAAATTACACACTTTTTGGAGAATAGCTCCTAAGGATCAACAATTTAGACCACTCCCTGTGGAGATGACCTGTGGACTGCCACAGTATTACAATGCTAGACAACCTTAATTCCTACGCTTGGGAATAAAATTCAGCATACGAATAAGAACGAAGCACATTGATTACAAATGGAGGAACACACTTCTGCAACAAGCTTGTAGACAGCGTTCTGAGAAATATGGTGTTCAGCATCATACAGCACTTGCATACCACCCACAGACTAATGGCCAAGTAGAGGTGTCAAACAGAGAAATCAAATCTATCTTGGAGAAAACGATCAATAGCTCGAAGAAAGATTGGGCGAAAAAGATAGATGATGTGCTCTGGGCCTATAGAACAACATTCAAGACACCCCTAGGGATGTCACCATTTAGGCTTGTGTTTGGGAATCCGCCACTTGCTTGTGGAGTTATAACACAAAGCATACTAGGCAACTTGGTAATTGAATATGGATAAGAAAGTGGCCGGCGAGAAACGCATACTGTAACTCAATGAATTAGAAGAGTTCCGCAATGAGGCTTACGAAAATGCTAAGATCTATAAAGAAAAGACGAAAGCCTAGCACGATAAACATATTGTAAGGAAGGAGTTTGAGCCGAGTCAACGAGTCCTCTTATTTAACTCCCAACTCAAGCTCTTCCTAGGGAAATTAAAGTCTAGGTGGTCGGGACCATTAACCATGACTTAAGTTTTTCTGTATAGAGGGGTGGAAATCATGCACCCAAAGAAGGGGAGCTTTAAAGTCAACGCGCAATGATTGAAGCCATACTTTGGACGCGACTTTCATGCAAGCAAGTAGGCGATCAATTTGAGCACACCGGAAACAGTGCAGTAGGGAATTCGAGCAATCTCATAGTCTCGGGGCATTGAGATTAAGGGAAGTCGAGCTAACGATATTAAACAAAGTGCAACTTAGGAGGCAACCCAAGCATTTTAAAGTTTTTCATTCATTAGTGTAGGTTTGAATATGTTTGGTTATTTTAGAGATGGCAATTTTTCGGAGACCGTAAACTTAACCTAATCACATTGTGTGTTGTTGTGTTTTCAGGCTCCGAGATCGAAGCGGCGACAGAGAGATAGCTTGGAAAATCTGCTCCAGGGTTAGGCAAGGATCGGAACCTCAATAGGGGAGTTCTCCTTAACTTAAAAATGTCTTTATTAAAAGTTTGTGTTCACCCTCTCTATAACATCGCGACATTGAGGAAAAGTGGAAAAAGCAGCTCTCTGTAACATTGCGACGTTGGTTCTCAACATCACAACGTTTGCAAAGTGCTTCTGAGCACCTCTCGGGAAAGTCCCAATGTTGGATCCGAACGTCGCGACGTTGGACTTTCCACTCTCTGGAACGTTGTGACGTTGGATTTAAGTATTGCGATGTTGGATCTCAATATCGCGAGGTTGGAAATGTGACTATCGGGAACGTTGCAACGTTGGCCCGAACGTCGCGACGTTGCCCTGTTTTTATGAATATGAAGTTCATATTTCCAGGTCCCACAAATTCGAAACCCTAACCCCCACCTCCCCCCTCCCCTCGTTGATTTTTGCAGGTTCAATAGCCAAACCTCTCCTAACCTTGTTCTAAACGAACTTCACATCCATCAGAGACTTAAGAGCACCTCTAGATATAAAAACCCTAGAGTCCTCCCATTTTCATATCTCTTCACAATTTCCGGATTTCGAGTGAGCCAAGGTGAAAATTGAGTTTTTTTTTTTGTGTTTTTAGTTTGGTTTTCATAAGGAAGGAGATTGGAGGGTGTTTTGAGGTCGTAGAAGCCTTAGGTTTTAGCCAAGAACACTATCTCGCGTAGTGCACACTAGGTGTTTGATTTTTTGCCTAAGTGAGATTTGTGTGATTTTATTAGCTATTTAGGGAGAGGTTCATCACACTAGGTATTAGAGGCCGAGTAGAGCTTTGTTAAAGCCTAGAAGATTAGCCAACCCCTACCTCACTGGGTGCCCAATGTCGAGCAAAAAGTATAAATTAAGCTCGAAGAGAAACCGAGCAAGTGAAGAGCTCGCTCATGATTACGATCATGAGAAGTTTGTCAACATGAGTACGGTGGAGAAATTTGGCCTAATCTCCAAGAACCGATCCTTCATCAAGGAGAAGGGGTTTCACCAACCCGACGATTTCTTTCGCAAAACTATTGTGAATAAGGGATGGAGAGCGTTTTGCCAACCCTCGAGGCCGGCTACCACAATGGTGGTATAAGAATTCTATGCCAATTTAGCCTCCCATGCATTGAAAAGGGTCAGGGTACGTGAGGTTTTGGTAGACTTCAGTGCGAAGTCTATCAATCAATACTATAACCTTGATCCGATTAATTCTTGAAGCCTATGATAGGCTTCACGAAACCCCCAACTATCCCGAAGTTCTTAGGTTGTTGACCAATGGGCAGGGCGAGTGGAAACTGAACAATGAAGGGTACGTAGTTCACTTCAAGGCCAAACACTTGACCTACATTCCCAAGGTATGGCATCACTTCATCACATCCCGTCTCATCCCGACGACCAATGTGTGTGAAGTGACGGCCAAGAGGGTCTTACTCAACTATGCCATCACCTAAGACAACCCATTTGATGTCGGACAGGTTATAGAGGATGCAATCCTTTATAACAAAGATGCTAAGATCAATCTCGCATCCCTTTCTCATTTATGGTCTATGCAAGCAAGCCAGGGTGCCCTTAGAGGACAATGAGGCTTGGATACACCCGATCAAGGCGATAATGGTTAAGAAAGACAAATCGGGTGTACCAAGACTAGAGGAAGTGTATGATTCAGGAAATGAGCACTTAGATAAGGACGAGCTTATAGCCTACCAATCTAGGTTTGGAATCCCAGCAAGTACCCAGGGAGAGGCAGGACAGTCATCCACCCAACCCCCACCACCACCACCATTCCAAGAGGAAGACCCTGTCAGTCCTTTCACTACACTGGAGGACCAGGTCCATGACCTGACAGCTCTATTCGATGCGTACTGGGATGAGACCCAAGAACACCAGGTCTCCATCAGCCAAGACATGGACACACTCAAGGCAGACATGAACACCGTCATGTGCAATCAGGCTACAATTCTGAGCAACCAGCAATCCATCCAGCAACAGCTTGTCCAGCTCCTCACCTTTCACATGCTATCGCCACCACCACCGCAGTGATCCGAGTGATCACCAAGGGAGTTCCTTCCACCCTCATCTGATATTTTGTGACATTGAGAACACTGTCCGTTTTTATTTAGGGGGTGTGGGTGATTGGTTTGGTTTTCTATTTTCATTTGTTTTATGTGTTTAGGTTGTTTTAGTTTTTTATGTGTTTAGGTTGCATGTGTCTTTGTTTTTATGTATTTTTTTTTTCTGTTTGCATGTTTTAGGTTGTGTAGTATTATGTTTTAGGTTTGTTTTAAGTATTGTGTGTGAGTGACGCCATGATCGCTAATGGGGGGTCATTTTGATTCCAAATTTTTCAAAAAGAACAAGCAGAAAGTGAAAAAGGGACCCTTAGGTTGTGCCATGATCTGGAACGGTATGCTAGGAAAGGTTAGGGTGACTTAGTTTAGTCAGCTCCTTTCCACTTCAAGAAGCCATTTCCCAAGTAGTTTATCACACACACACACCGATGATCTCCAGGGTATATTAAGGCTCCGAACCTTGCTTACAGGGATTCTACGAGCCTAGAAAATTTCTAACACCTAAGAGATGGGACACCTTTAAAAAAGAGGATTGCCAACGAGCCTCAAAAAAAAAAATGTGTGGGTAGAATAAGTGGGAGTTTCCAATTGGAATCCCGGGCACAGTCCGAGGGGCCTTTCAAAGCCTAATGCCCTAAGCCAACTGGGCGGGAGCCATTGACTTCACTGCCTGCTACAGGGACACTCGATTGAAACCTATAGGCATTAGTTTTCTTTCATTCTTAGGTATTACGTGAATAAGAAGGGTGCATTCTTATCCTTCCGTCTTTCGAATCTTGAAAATGGGCTAGTAGACTTCAAGTTTGGGGGTACTAGACTCTAGGTATATGTTGGATATCATGAAACCACTACACATACACTTATAGGGAAAGGTCATTGAAAACTTAGGGGGTTGAGTTGCTTTGTCAACCTGACCTTGCTTAGCTAAGTTCCTTAGAAAGTTGCACAACCTTAAGGTTCCCCTGATTTTAGAAGATAAAGGCTCGAATTGCAAGTTTGGTTCATTATGACTCTCTTGTTTGGCATCATGTATAGCACACTCATGTTGTAGGCGTGTTGGTGTGTCGGCCATGTGTGTTTCTGTTATGAAACTGCTTTCGGCTTTTGAGGACAAGCAAGAAGCTAAGTTTGGGGGTGTGATGAGTGCTCAAAACACTCATCATATACCCGCAGTTTATCATGTTTTCGGGTCATTTCATACATTAATAAGTGTGTTTATCGCCTTATATTTGATTCTTTGCTTCTTGTGCATTTCAAGTGAAAACGACGGCATTTGGAGGCTGTGCGGAGGCTTAAAGAAGTAGATTGGAGAGTTTCGCACTCAACCGAGACGCTGGAAGTAGATTGGAGAGCTCGCACTCAACGCCGACCGCCGAGACGTCCCAACGTCGAGACATTCCAACGTCGCGACTTGAGGTCAGAAAACTTAGTAGCCAACATCGCGACGTTCCAACGTCGCCTAGACTTTGTCAGCAAGAATTTCAAATAAGAGGGGGAAGAAAAGAAAAGGAAAAGGAGGATGGAGGGAGAGATACAATAAGGAGAAGACAACACAGGCGTGGTCCGAGAGATCATGTGATTATTGTATTTGTATTTTCTTTCTCGAACTCATACTGATTAAAAACTCAATGATTGTAATGAACAACATGATGTGTTAGTTTTAATTCTAGGGTTTTTGTTGTACCCTTGTTACATTCATATGAATTAGTTATTAATGGAGTTTCATTCAGGATATCCATGGATCCGATGCTCCACTCTCGCTCTATATATTCTCGTGATTTATCTACATGGTGGTGTCGGGCCAACATTAACATGCTAAAGACTGCCGGTAACCGAGATCGAGAGATACAAATTCCCGAGGATCCGAGTAAAGTGACACTTGGTAAATTGGAGAGTAGAGATCTCCCGGTTCCAAGTGTGGCGATTAAGGTTTAATCATTCAAGTGTCTTGGAGCTTAGGATTGATGCAGAGATGCAATCAACCCTATTAGCGAGATAGGCAAATATACCTCGAGAGAGGATATCTCGTAGGCACAATCAACCTGCCAGCGTGAATCCGCTAATGTACTGAATGATCAATTCTAACTAGATTATAATCCATTGAGTATGGCAAGGGGAGGCAAAACCCTACTCCCAGTTTACAATTTGTTTAGGATTGGCTTTTCGTTATATTAATCATAAATCACTCAAGTTTGAGACCCAGATAATATTCTATAGCCAATTATGGTATTCAACACACTTTTCCTTGTGGAAACAACACTTGACTAGCCACTACACTACGTAAACGCGACGCGTATACTTGCGCATATGAGCCTACGTTTGCACACAAATTTTATACAACCTATACTAAGCCCGTCAAGATGGGTCCCTACTAATAAAGAAAACAATGCTCCTCCCCGTATACTATCATCCAGAGTCGTCGATCACTACCAACCAGGTGAATGAAATAGATGAAACAGGTCCTTCTTGGATGACACCAGTAGCCCGCTATTTAAGTTCGAGGGAACTGCCGGATAACAAAGTTGAAGCCCATAAGATACAAGTCTAGGCCGCTTGGTTCACCCTCATTAACAGTCAATTGTATAAACAATCCCTAGGCTGGCCCTATCTTAAATGCCTCACTCAACAACAGGAACAGTACATATTTACAAAACTCCATGATGAGATATACGGAAATCATCCAAGCGGAAAGACGTTGGCACATAGAGCTCATACCCAAGGCTACAATTGGTCAACCATGTAGGTGGATGCCGCCACCTATGTTAGGAAGTGTGACCACTGCCAGCGACAGGCCCCCGTCTCAAAGCTCCTGGCTCAAGGTTTAACAACCATAACAAGCCCCTGGCCCTTCGCCAAATGGGGTATTGACATAGTTGAACACGCCATCGCCGGCCAAGAAGTTGTTGCTAGTTGCCACCGACTACTTCAACAAGTGGATAGAGGTCGGGCCTCGCATCCATCAAAGACAAGAAGTCGTCGCTTTATATGCGCGGAAAAATACGTGTGTCTCCGGTGATACCCTAATCAATTGTACCGGCATAATGGGTCGCAAATGATAACCGGGTATATAGGAACTTCTACAGTGAATTGAAAATCAAAAACCTATACTCCACCCCGCTGCACAATTTCGGAAGTCATCGGTGGTATTCATCACCATATATGGAGATAAGGCCGTCATCTTCTACGTAAACCGGATTTCACCATTCGAACGGAAATTCCTAAGGAAGCAAACACTGAAGCCGTAATCAAAGACCTGGACACGGCTGACGAACTTCGGGAGGCAGCAACTGTACGCATAGCATCCTACCAGCAGAGGTTGGCAAGCTTGCACAACCGGCATGTAAAGCCGCGTACATTCAATGCTGGGGAATTAGCCCTAAGAAGGATTTTTGAAAACACGGCTAACCCAATAGACGGGAAGTTCTAGCTCAACTAGAAGATCATACGTTCGAGTAGTGGACAACCGGTTCTACGCCGCTAAGTGAGGCCGTGACCGACTGGCCGTTCTTAATGTGGAATGCCATGCACCTTAAGAAGTATTATCAATAGCGTATTCTTTAAGGAAATTTTCATCAATAAAAGATTATCCTTTACACGTTTCCTCTTAAAACCTATAATTTGTTCTTTCTAAAATACCAGATACGGTTGTTGTCCGACTGGCATCTAAAAGTCCAGATACGATTGTCATCTAACTAGCATCTAAAAGACTAGATACGGTTGTTGTCCGGTTGGCATCCAAAAGTTCAGATAGTTGTTTTCTGGCTGGCATCTAAAATTCCAGATACGGTTGTTGTCCACCTGGCGTCTAAAGTCCAGATATATTTGTTTTCCGGCTGGCATCTAAAAGTCTAGAGACGGTTGTTGTCCGATTGGCAATCTCTAGACATAGTTGATGTTCTGTTGGGATTTTTGACAAACATGGATCGTGCCTTGTTGACATTTTCAAATCTCATTAAAATACGGTAAGTGTCGCCAATGATTACAAATAAAGTATATATGTATTAATGGCCAAACGACGCCACTTGAAAAATCTCCCAAAATAGTCGAAGCTAACATATGAAAGAAAGCCCTATTCCTTGGCAACAACACCCCCTTTCGAGTCTTCAACCACCCCGCCTTGATCTACTTCTCCGTCTTTGGCCTCGATCAACTGCTGGGGCCGGGGGGCACCTGGTTGACAAAAAATTCTGGAGGAAGTGGGTTGGCCTCTTAGGAAAACGGCGCCACTTGCAAAATCTCCCAAAATAGCCGAAGCTAACATATGAAAGAAAGCCCAATTCCTTGGAAACAACATCCCTCTCCGAGTCTTCAACCGCCTCGCCTTGATCTACTTCTGGGTCTTTGGCCTCGACGGTTGTTGGGGCGGGGGCACCTAGTTGACAAAAATTTCGGAGGAAGTGTCGCGCAGTCGCATGCTATCCGGATCTCCGTCGATCCTCACAGATGTTGTTCTTGAACACGTAACATCCATATAAGCCAAAGGAAAAGATAGTCTAAAGATTCCCGATGGCTTTTTCTCAAGGTTCCTCCCCATCTTACTGCCGGCATACGCAGGTTACACCCCACCTTATCGACTCGAAAATCTGCAAAGAAGGGATGTTTGCCTCGCCTACGAGGGCTTGTTTGGGTCTCTGCTAGAGATCTCACTCTTCTAACCTCGCGCCCACCTCTCCTCCCGCGAATCGGCCAAAGAATTTAGGGCCTTCAAAAGATCAACTTCTACCCTAGCTTTACCATATCCTCCTAATGCAGCCACTAACTGGGCCGCCCTAGCTTCTTCCTTGGCCTTATATCTTTCTTTCTCTACTCGGATAACACTTATCGTGCCATCTTTGGCTTCTCTTTCCCAATGCTTTGCCGAAGATTCCGCCTTGGCCAGAGAAGCGTTCAAAGTCTGATGATGCGAAGTGGCCGACTGGGCATAAAGCCGCAGTTTCTCAGCATCATCTAAGCAGGACTAAAACTCTCGGTGCTGGAAAGCCATATTCAGGATGGCCATCACAACCTGGGTGCGAATTATAGAGTTAGAAATGAAAATTACTACACAAAACCCGGTAGTCACGTTACAATGAATCAACACTTACCGCAGTTTATCGGGTGGAAGTCAGGAGTCGTTGCATTTAGCATCCCATCATCGTCAGTCGGAAGGCCTCATTCATAAATAGTGGAATAATGGGTATACTTCTCTCATAGGGTCAGCCACGTATCCTCGAAAAAGCAATTCGAATAAAGGTCGTGACATGTGCATAAATCAAGATTCCTCCTAGCTTGAAGCGGGCCCAACCTGCGGATTGGCTCAACACATCCTCGAGATCCGAAACCGCTATATCTGTCGAGGGATGAACCCTCTCTAGTGGCGAAACACACGTATTTCTACTCGAAGATCCGTCAAGTGTCACTGCTTACTTGGTCCGATGTTAAGAGATTCTCATGAGAGGTGCTAGAGCGGTAACTACCCCTGATGGTGCACCCTTTCCAACCTCTTCAACATTTGGAGGGCTCGCACCTAGAACCCCCTCCTCCATAGGTGTATTAACCTCATGGAAGCAAACCCAAGGCTGGGCCAAGCCATCGGGTGCTAGGATCGAGGACTCCACCAAGACTACGCCCAACTCTCGGGGTCCCCATCCGAAGGAGACTCCGCCCAGGCCTCTTCTCCCCGACCAGAGGTGGCCCCACCCTCTAGGCTCACTGCATCAAGATGCATCCATGCAAAGAAACCCAGTGGCGCTAAACATTTCTTCCTCCTCAGAGGGCTCACCGTCGACTACTTTCGTCCAATCTACGAAACCTTCTAACCCGACGCCTCACGTTTTTATTTTTCGTGTCGCATGCCTCTCTTTCTGCCAATCTAGCGTGTCAGGACTTGAGGTCAGGGTAACACGAGTAGACCTCTCTAAGATCCTTGTAGTGGCCTCCATTTTGGTCTCTCCCAGTAGAAATTGCTCTGAGAGAAGTCGTCGACTCACAGGAGACGCAGAAGAATGAAATGCTCCCTCTCAATGACCTTAGCAAGCAACGAGCAGGGAATGATGGGAATGATATAAGGGAAAGGACCACCGCCCAACTCTCATAAATTCTTCACCGTCAGCAGAAGCTCATGATTGCGCTCTGCCTCCATTGTCTTAAGCAATCGCCTAATGTTCTCTAAGCCAGCCTTCAATCTAGCGTTTAATAAATTTCGACCCGCCTACGCCGTCGAATGACATCAAGAAATGTAGGTACGTCGCTCATAATCCACCTAGCAGAGCATGAGTTACAACCTAGCTAAAACAAACCTGGGAACACCAGGGACTAATTCACGTCAAAGGGAAGCCCGAGAGAGTCATGCCTCATACAAAGGCCCTCGACTGTTAAGTCTTGGGGGAGTTGGGAATTGGATCTAAATTGAAACCTTGGTTGTGGGACGGACATTGACAACTGCCCCAAATCCAGAGGCCAGCAGTATCAAACATTTCAAATCTCACCAATTGAGATCTCTGGCCAGATAAAGAGGTTGGGAGGCCTGTTGCAACCATTAAATCGAATAAGCGTTAGATTAATAAGTCTGAAGGTGCAGGAAACATGTAGAAAGCCCCAGCTACCAATGATGGAAGCAGGGAACTGAAGTCCCGAGCTATGAAGCACTCCAGGTAAAATGCTTGTTTATTTGTTATCACTTCTCTATAGGTCCAGAAGAGCATTGAATGATCAGACAATTCTAAACTAATGTTGTCAGGAATTTATAAAAAGGACCTTAACTCCTCCATGGACATGGAAGAGACAAGGTTGTTTGCAGAAGGCCACTCTTGAGTGGGCCCTCTCCTGCGCCCAACCTAACTGGTGGAAGTCTTCTCTTGACCTCTTGCAATTACTCTAAAACTGAGACCGAAAAAAAGAAAGAGGAGATCAACTCGACAATATCTACCAGCGAAGTGTGGGGACTAACAACCCTGAAGCTTTACAAAGCTTATTGGGATGCCTAACGGGCTGAAAGTGAGTGTGTAAAATAAGGTGGGAAACGCAAACCCGTGTGCACAAGTATACGCGTCGAGATGACGTAGTGTAGTGGTTAGTCAGTGTCATTCCCTCGAAGAGAAGCGTGTTGACCTCTTGATTTAATGACCGACAATATTTGGATCCTAATCTATTAGAATTCTGACTAAATTACTAGAATTAACAAAAACTTAAAATTGGTATTAGAATTATATATCGATGATGAAAAGCCTAGGGTTTCTTAGTCTCACTACCACACTTGATGGATGTCGATTCAATTAGGACTTATTGAGTATTCCATATGAGTTACGTTGGCAGGTTGATCTTTTTCTCTAAGATGTTCCTCTCTTGAGATATGTTGCCTATCTCCTTGGCCCAAGATGTAGTACATCTCTGCCTCAGCCTCGACTCAAAGCGCCTAAATGCTAAAGCCAGGTGCCACCTTGCGTGCAGAATATCTGATGTCGACTACACAAGTGTTGCTATATGTCCACTAGAAGTCATCTTCTCTTGATCTCAAACTCCCAGCTTTAGCATATCATGGTTGGCCAGACAATAACATGTAATTAAATCCATAATTAAAGCAAAGATATGAACTCATATTAAATATTCAAATAAGTCAAAACTAAAAATCAATCCATCAAGCGTAGTTGAGAGTTTGACAAAACCACAAAGAAAAGAATTAGTTCATCATATTATTCATTCTGGATTGGCCAATTCGAATCATGAAGTAGGTTGAGGGGAAGAACTACGAAAAAATAAAGTCTTCGTGATCTTTTCCCCGAATCCGCTACTCTGTGATCCCCCTCTACTTGTATCTCCTTTGCTCTTTTAGATCAATCCCCCTCTTACATGCAAAATTACTTCCCACTTTTTATACCTCCGGACACGAACCCATGTGGCCGAAAAATTAGGAATTATGCGAGTTCAGTTTTGGAAAATGGTGCCTCGCTTCGCATGGCACAAGATTTGCCGCTCTTTGCATAAGCGAGACCCTTTAAACTCACAGAATCTCTGGTTTATTCTTGCGAAAAGGGGTCTTATTCATGGCGAAGGGTCTTTCGTCATTCTTGTCTAGGTAGCACTTCTATTATACGCCTTTTGTCATTTAAGCACTGTTATTTTTATCTTTTAAAGCGCCGCACCCAGTTCTTATTATTCATATTCTATAGAACAATATAATGAGGATTAGCATAATATTAATGAAAAGGCGTGAGTCATGCATTTAGCTATAAAGAACAAGGAATTCAAGCCCGAAATGCACGCATGATTCATCTCGATCAACACCCCTAAACTTAGCTTCTTGCTTGTCCCCAAGCAAGAATAGACTCCACCCAGGACTCGCAAGAATAACGTGAAACTATATGATGATATGGGTTAAGCAGTGAAGACGAAGAAGGAGTCCATATTAACTAGTTCAAAAGATCCAAGGACTACCTTAATTGTTTGGCTTTCAAGAATGCACTTGAGTTGGTCTCGGTTGACAGTAGTGCAGCTGAATTTAGTCTTTCGATAATTTTTCCCCGAGAGTCTAAGTGCGGTTGAAGTGTGATCTCAATATAGGTTATTCAGTACCCCAAACTTGGATGAACACCTTCTCACTTGGAATAGGCAACACGGAAGGATGAGAACGCGCGATTTATTCGCTTTAGGCACTCTGGGGGATTAACTGCAAGACAAATCGGAAGATTACTAGTGCAGGAGGTTTGGGTGAGGGGTTCTGGCCAGCGAGATCCATTGGTGATTCCCCACCGGTTGGTTAGGGCCTTGCTGGGCATTCAGTTCTCACAGAACTTCACCCGAACACTTTCTGACAAGCGTTTCTGAGTCTAGATTATGAAGATTACCCATCCTCTGTCACATGTAGCGGGCAGTGAAGTCAATGGCTCCCGGCCAGTTGGCTCAAGGCATTAAGCTTTGAAAAGCCCCTTGGATTGTGCCTGGGATTCCAATTTGATGATCCACATTGTTATTATTATTTTTTATTTTTTATTTAGGGCTGAAGGCGATCCTCTTTTCAGGTGTTATATGAGTGTTTACTTCCTAAAGTTCATGAACTCTTGCATGGTGATAAGTCAAAACATACCCGAAGATCATGTGTGTGTGTGCCGAGGATAGCCTACTTTAGGATTTGAGTTCTTGAGATCTAAGAGCGGCAGGTTGTGGTTATTCTCAGCTTTACTATGGAGTCCCAATTATCAAAGCAACCCTCGAGTCCACTACTTCATTGAGACATGGCTTGTTTTGAATTTACTACAACTCTTTTGTTGCCCATCATGCTCAAAATTAAGGCAGGGGATGCTCAATGCAACTCTGAGACTGTCATATTATAATATGTGCAATTTGCATACATGTTGGTGCATGGGAAACAACCTAACACACGCCTAAAAAAAAGGGACCTAAACATGCAAAAATAGCAAAAATAACCCAAGTCAAAATAAAATTAAGTCAAGATAACAATCAAAATAAACTCGAGTCACCATGCCCACTAGGCTTGGCGACCGGTGTTCTCGATGAGCGAGAGAAAAAGATGCATCGTCCCCGAGGAAAAATCACTCTGAGGTAGTAGGCGGTGGCGTTGTGTGAAATGTGGGTTGGGCTCAGGCGCTAAGCAATGAGTCTTTAGCTGTGGATGTTCGACCATCTCAGCACGTGGAATCCGTAATGCTTTCGGAGACAGCCCAGGTGCTCATGGGACTCCCTCCCGATAAGCGTCGAAGCGGTGAGTCCATGGATGCGGTGGCCGGGGCGGGTGAACTAGAGGGGACCTCAGGTGTAGAAATCCTTTGGGTTGCTCTGCTAGAGTGTGACATTTGGGACATCATCGTCGATCTCATCATCGGACTCGTCGGGGCTTAGAACTTCACCACAGGCGATGGAATGGGCGGCTGCACATTTTTGCTCCTGGGAGTCTAACGCCCGGAACCCACGCCAATCGGCGCCGTGATGATTGGGAGGGATGGATCAGGGCTCCAGTGTAGCGTTCGTGAGTCGACTCGATCCAGCCCCTCACTGTGTAGTCGGAGTGTGTTTGGAATCCATAATTATGGCATGAGGAGGATCGTCTTATCTTCCTGCGGTCTTGAGATGTAAGGTAGGCTTGATTTTAACATAAAGAAAATTGTACCAAACCTTAGCCACAGGCGTGAGCGTTGGCATCTGAAATGTGGTAAACTTGCCCGTCGACGGATGGCTCCTCTGCATGCTAACTATCGTGACTCTGCGTTAGGCTCTCGAAGTCGGTGGCCCTGAAATAACACGTGGTACTCCTCCTTATCAGTCATCCACTGACTAATAGATTTGGTTGATGGTCGGGGCGGAACTGAGGCCACCTACACGGTTCAAACATAGTGGGCGCCAACCCTAAAACAAAAGTGGAGAAGAATTGGAACTCTGTGCGATCGAGGCCACTCAGGGATCAGGGGAGCCTGTGAGATGCAACCATCCTGCGTGCGGATGGAGAAGTTTAAGAAAGCATTTGAGGTGGGAAGGCCCTGCTCCAGAATGAAGGAACGATTAACCATATGACTGATGCAAACAACTCAGACCTACAAGAAGATGGATAAACAGCTGGGAGGCAAATGGGAGAAGGAGGGATTTGCGATGTGGGGCACAGGCAGATCATGTGGGTTGTTTGGGACGAACTTCTTAAGACCATGGTGGTAAATTTCGGCTATCAATCTACAAAAATCATAAACCAGACACAAGCAGGAGACGAAATGGTGCAAGAAAATCAGTTTGAGGGAAAACTGGATGGTCGGAGGGTATTTATAGATGTTTAAAATGTGTGTCTTGGCTTGGTAGCCCCGAAGGGTCTTCTGGCTGCAGCGAAATACGCTATCTGACGGGGCTGGCAGCTTACCCGCTACGGCCAGGCTAAAATCTTTAGTGAGCCTGCATAGCGGCGGCGAGGCTCTTAAACTGCTTTGGGTATCAAAGGGAAGATTGGCAAAATTTGCTCTCCCTCTGTAGGCGCGTAGAGAGCTTCATCGCGGCGGACCAGAAAATGGGAAAATGAGTCGTTGCCCCTCCGCAACGGCGTAAAGGGCTTCACCGCAATGGACCAAAATGATGGGACCCTGCTTTTCTTCCCTTCTCCTTTAAGACTCGCCAATACTTTAAAAATAAGCAAAGTGGATTTCAAAAAGAGAATTTTCACATAAGCCAAATCAAAAAAGAATGAAATACATAAGTTTTAGGAAAAAAGAAAATCTCTAAGCTTGGGTTGCCTCCCAAGAAGCGCTATGTTCACGTCAGTTGGCCTCGACCATTCTGGAGACTCAGTGGTCATCTGGAGGAATTGGGAATGTTAACTCTCCGTAGTCCTTTCAATCATTTCAGGTAGATGGACTATTTTCTTGTCATGGCCTTGATCCTCTAGGTAACTCTTTGTGTAGAACAAGACTTATCCCATAAGTTTACCATGTCGCCTTGCAAGAAATATTTGGGATGAAAGTTCGAGGTATCATTATTAGGATCGTCATCTGGGTGTTTCATGGGCCGAAATACATGGAAGGTGATTTCTTCTCCTTGGGCTCTGATTTTAGTTCTCATACATAATCATTTGCAATAGGTGTAGAAATGGCCTACCACCGGTATGATAGGTATTTCTTTATCTTCTTCCATATCGAGCGATGAAATCTCCTAAATACTGAACTTGTCCACTTTAACGAATGTCTTTATCAAAACCCCCTCCCTTGGGATTGTTTCGATCGACTTTATTATGGCCCGGAGTGTGGCGTGGTTGGAAGCGAGCTCACCTAATCCCAATCGTCTAAATATGGGATGTGGCATGAGGTTGATACTTGCTCCCGTATCACCTGAGGCCTTCTCAACGATGGAATTTCCAATTGTGCACGATATAGTAAAGCTGAGTCTTTCGGCTTTATTGATGTTGAGTTTTACACCGTTTGTGAGATGGCACTTCGCTCCTGGTGAGGTTTCTTATCTAAATCAAGCGGTCTTCTTTTCTTAGACGAGTATTTCCATTCATGAATTTCCATGCCAGAGCATACTGCTCTAATGCATCGATAAACCAAATGTTTATATGCAGTTTCTTGAATACCTCTAGAAACTTGGTGAATTGTAATCCCGATTGCTCTTCTTGGAGCGTTGAGGTACGGAATTGGGATAGTGGGTTCAATCCTATGTGGTTGAGCCTCAGACTCTGTTTCTTTTTCATGACTTTCGATGTTGTTCCCCTCACCACCTTATTGTCGATGCGGCTGGGAATTTGGATTACTTCTTCAGTCTCTGCCTCCTATCCTTTGGTGGGTGCGCACAGTCTTCTTGGTTCTTTGCCATATGGCCAAGACAGCTTTTTACATGTTCCATGTTCCTTCTTGCCTCGGGTTCACTTCAGAATTACTTGGTAATGCTCCCCGCTGCCTCTTCGTCAACCGGGAGTAGCCATTTTAGCCCATTTGGCGCCTCCTAAGTTTCTCATTTGTATTGCTGATTGTTTAATTCAGGTGATGCATTCAATTTGCCTTGTTCTCATTCATTAAGGCGGTGTGCAAGGTGAGCATTTATGCAAGTGCTTGCTCCAAGTCTACTTTCTTCTCAGGGGGTGGTTCATTCACTTGGGTTAGTGGCATGTTATTCTGACTATTCCTCCATCCATAAGTTCAGTTTTACGTAATACGATTGCCTCCATGTCTACGGCCTTGATTCTGGTCGATTATAATTACATCTATTCTAATATGCATTGCCTCATACTACCCTTACTATAATTGATTCTCCTGATTCACATATTGGGCATGCTCTACTGTCATCTGCCCTGACTGACACTCCATAGTATTGTGTTGTCTACCGCAAGATTCACAAATTTCCCATGAAATATTATTCTGAATAGCATTTATTGTACCCTGTTGCTTCTACAGCTGTCTAGTTAACTGTGCGACATGGTTTACCAGGTTGCTGATAACATCTGTGTCTACTCCTGCTAAGGGTTTCCTAGGTGCCGATCTATCTCTAGGCCAGTGATTAGTATTAGTAGTTGTATCCTCCAAGATCTAAATGAAGCGATCTTTGGTTTTCTTCATCGAGCACCTCCGTGAAGCGTATTTGATGATTGTTCAACTAATTATGTAAACCATTGTGAGGCATTATACCGCATCCACTTAGTTAATTTGTGATGTGGGGCATCTCTCGATAGGCGATGAAATCTCTCCCCGAGCCTCAGCTACAGTTCTCCCCCTCGAATTGTGTAAATGTATTAATTTCTTTTTGGTGAAGTATTTTCTGAGTGGGAAATTTTTAGTTGAGAGGTATTCTTCATGAAGTCATTCCATGAGGTGATAAATGCAATTTGTTTGATTAACGATTACTTAACTGATCACCTATTATGTCAGAATAATCGTAGTCACGAAACTTCTTAGATTACTCCATTATACTTAGTATCCACAGAGACTTGATAAAATTTGGTCAAATGTGCATTAGTTCTCTTGGTAGCCCGTAGAATTTAGCATATTATTGAGCATACGTAAAGTTACTCCTTTTAGCTTTCAAGACATTCCTTGTATGGGTGGTGACGTATAGTGGCCCGACAGCTGCAGGTGGCAACCTGACTCTCAGTAGCATATGCGGGACCTTCAGTATCTGACGATTGTGGTGGCGGATTTCTATGATTCTGTCGGATTACGTTCCTCATGGTTCATCCATAATATGAATACATCCTTCATCTACTTGGTGTTGCATGATTTGGTGGAGTTCTGCTTGAGCTCCTCTACGTATTAGTGAAATGTCGGTTAAGTTGAATCGAATGAGTAGTGCCACTGTGATCTTGTCTTTGCGTACACTCTAAATACTTTCTACGAAATCACATGTATGAGATCGAGACGAATAACAACAGGATACGATAAAAGGAGAACACGTAAACCAAGAATAAAAGTAAAAAATAAAAATAAAAAATAGAAAATGATCAATGATTAATGCCCAAAAAGTGCAATTTTGAACCCTATATTAGATAGGTTTTGAGTGCTTTTTGCACATTAATCATGTCATATATACCAATTGAAGTGTTCACGAAATCTCTTGCGTAGTACTTATGCCATTTAGAGAGTATTTTAGGTACATTTCTGAGCTTTACAATGCACTGGAGTTCAATGTGAGATGAATGATGAATCCATGAAGTTTGAACTCAAGTCTCGACCATCAATCGGCCCAGAGATCAGAGAAGAGAAAACCCGAGGCAAGGTAATAGAAAATGTGATGCAGTTGAAGACGGAAGCGTGCAGTGAAGGATCAACAAAGTGGAATTTTATTAAGCTTGCGAAAATTTTACAGCTAGAGATGCGAAAATTTCGCAACCTTTGTGAAATTCACTATTTCTCATGAAAACACCAAATTTCGCTAGACCCATCCCCAATTTCGCTATATTTCATAGCGAAAAACTGAGTTCGCTACTCCACCAAGAATTTCTTTATTAAATGAAACCAGCTAGCTAGCAATTTTCCATCCTGTGAGAAATTTCTGTGTTTCATTGAACTGTTGATTTCGCTAGTTAGCGAGTCCTCTTAGCAAAGAAATTAATGCCATAATCTTGCATAATTAATGCCCAGGCCGCCTCGAACTTGGTGTATTACTTAATTGTCGATAACTTAGCCAATTTCATGGTTTTTGTTTTCATATATACAGGGAGGCATATAAGCCCCTCTTGTTTTGTAACAATGAAGTATTGGTGAACAAATTGTGGAGAAGATATTTTGCAGATTTTCATTTTACATAAATAAAGTCTTGCTATTTTGAGTTTTGCTTTTATTTTCTTTTCTCTCTTCTCTCTCTTCTTTCTCTCCCTTTCTACATTTGCTAAACACACCTCTTGAGGATGACAACTTTCAAGAGATGCTTGTCAACCTCTTTGCTGAAGAGGAAGGAGCCAGCAGTGAATTGGGGCATATGCATCTTGTCCTCTTATAATTCTAAAGCTGGGTAGTGTATTTATGGCTCTTATTCTCAAAACTTAGTTTATAACATGGGATGTATTGATTTGTATCTCTCATGCTTTGGAATGTGATATTTGGGAGATGAGTTTTTCTGAGCCTACGAGATAATATTTACATGTTAGGGTTCTTCAAGATTAAAGGTTAAATAACATTTACCGTTATTATTTTGTGATACTCTCCATGCTTTTGGATCCTGTTGATTGCTAGGGTGAGAGATACCTTCATTTACATTCTTCAAATGGTCTTTGAGCCTACGAAATGATAATTTTAATGTTAGTTTAAACTAAAGGGCCATAAGCTGCATGCTACTGTTTTGACTCAAATAGGAGATGTTTCATGGAGTGAGGTTTGCCCGATTAATATAGATCCGGTTATGCCATGGACTATATGTTGCATGTCATGCTTGCGAGGATAAACAGGGACACTTGTTTGCCACTAACTTGCCAAGTTAGTGACCTGAATCTTCAAGTTAACTTTTTCACCTTTTAATTTCGGTTTTACAGGTTTCTCAGTTTTTCAACTTCATTCCCCTTGTTTTGAAATACAATTCCAAAGTCCAAATGAAAGCCTTACCTTCATCTGCTTGATGCAAACCATTTTAGGATGAAAAACTATCCAGGTGTTAGATCTGGAGCCACTATCTTTGCGGTAGCTTGACTACGCGAGTAGTAGAAACAGGTGTATATAAATTTTGTTGTTCCCAGCTCAGCCTCTTTGGCCCAAGCACGAATCAGTAATAAGTGAGAAAAATAAAGAAATTAAAATTCATCAAGAAATCTATCCTTCAGACGGTTGTCAAATATCAAACACTTAAAATTCTCCCACGCGCAGCACAACTTGTGGTTTGAAAGTGAGTGTGTAAAATTAGTGGGAAAAGCAAACCTAGGTGTGCATAAGAATGCACGTCGAGATAATGACGAGTAATGGTTAATTAAATTATCGTTCCCTCAGAGAAGCGTGTTAACTCTTGATTTAATGACTTAGACAATATTTGGATCTAATCACAAAAGCAGAATTATGACTAAATTACTAAAAATTAACAAACCTTAAGAATTTGATGTATTGAATTATATCGATGATAGAGAAACCTAGGGTTTACCATCTCCTACACACTTGATGGACAATCGATTCAATTAGGACTTATTGAGTATTCATATGAGTTATGTTGTGGGTTGATGCTCACAAGATATTCTCTCTCGAGATATGTGTTGCCTATCTCATAGTGGGATGTGGCCATCTCACCGCCTCGACCCTCGACTAAAATGCCTGTACAAACCCCGAGTGCCACACTTGCGATACGGAATATCTCTGTTCTTGACTACCAGTGTTGCTTTAACCATGTCCCCGAAGTGAAATGCTTATATACGATCTCAAACTCGGCTTTAGCATGTCAGGTTGGCAGGACAATAACATGTAATTAAATCATAATTAAAGCGAGATATGAGACTCATATTAATATTCAAATAAGTCAAAATGAAATCAATCCATCAAGCTTTGTGGTTAGGGTTGACAAAACCACAGAAAAGAATTAGTTCATCATATTATTCATTCACAGTTTGTGGTCGAGATCATAGTAGGTTGAGGGAAGAACTACGAGAAAAAATCGAATCTTCCACGATCTTCAGAAATCAGTCTCACATTAGTCCCTACTGTATCTCCTTTGCTTCTTGTCGATCCAATCCCCTCTCTCCTGCTTCGAAATTACTTTCCTTTTATACCTCAAGACACGGGCCAATCAATGGCTCAGAAAATTAAGGTTCTGTGAGTTCAGTTTTGGAAAGGGTGCACTCGCTGTCACGGGAGGTTGCTTATTTGCTTTGCATAGCAAGAGACCCTTTAAACTCACGGTCTCTGGTTATTTCTTCTTGAAGGGGGTCCCGGCTAACGGCGAAAAGGTCTCTCGGCGCTGCATGCAATGCACTTGTTTGTCGCCTTTTGTCATTACATACGTACATTTTTCTATCTTTTTGCTGCCCTTTTGATTCCAACATCGCCATATTCTATAGAAACGATATAATATAGGGATTAGCATAATATTGTGAAAAGGCTGGAGTCATGCATTTTATTTATAAAGAACAGAATCTGACTAAAATGCACGCATGATTCATCCCGATCCAATAGCCCCAGGGCTTGGGTGCATCAAGGAAACCCCACGTAGGTTCCATCCAGGAAACCTACTAGGGGCCCGAAGAGCAGCGTTAACAAGAAAAGTAATATGACGAGACAACCCGCACAAACGAAATCCTGGCGAAGAAAAACCCGCTGAGGATAAAAGCGATCGAAGATTCTCGAGCGGCTCCTTTCTTAGAAAACGGGAGTGCTACAAAAATGCGAGAGGCTCTGACAAAAGATTTGAGCAAAAGCAAGAAGAGTGGCAGACCCCTACTCTTATGTAGGGTAAAGGCATGCACAGGTGCATTAAATGTGCCGATGGATCAACCACAATATTGGGAGATGTGCTCCTTACCCCCAATGCTTAGTATTCGCAAAACATTTCACCTTCTAGGGCTTAGATCCGTCTAGCAAGTGGGCCCTTAGGCTTATCTATCAAAATAGCTCGGGGCATGGTAGCAGAGCAAATCCCGACAATCAACCGCAATGCGGGAAGGCGAAAAACTCATCTCAGAAAACCCGAAATAGAGGCTTCTCGGGAACTGACTTGAACAGGTAAGCTCCTCACATCCGGGATCACAGAAAGAATGGGAAATAGAAAACTTCGATGCATCAATATGCCCCGAGCTTGATCTCATTAAAATATGCCAAAATGTCAATAGTTACATTAAAGCCAAGACAAACATATCGAGCAGCCTTGGTAGATCCATTCTGAAATATCAGGTAAATATACTAGAAGTACAGTTCTGAAAAATGGATAATCAAAGGAAGAGATGTAAAAGGAAAATAATAGGAAGAAGAAGAAGGGAAAATCAAAGACAGAGAAGAATCTCTCCATTATCTAAAACTGAAATCTCCTTCCTCTTAGCTTTGCCTTATAAGTACCACAACCTGAAGGTCCAGTACGAGGGGGCTTCTTGACACGGAACTGAAAGAAGAGAGCGATAGCATAATCAGGCCCCTTGTCCATGACCTACGCGTTCTCATAGCGCCCGACAAAGGCTACGAGAAGGTGATGTTGGCATAATTAGGCCTCTTTATCTAGGACACGTGGAGTCGGCCATGAGACGTCATCTTCAAACACACAATATCCATAAGTGACAAGCAGTTATAGAGACTTCTGAAAGTCTCCACCCACCATTATTCCACCTTCACTATCCTAAAGAAGAATTCACGACCATTGGAAACTTCATAGATTTCGCTAATTCACCATCATATATATAGGGGTGAGATTCCGAAAGGAGCATTAAATACATCATTGGAAACCTGATATTTTCTACAGTAATATGCGCATGAACATGCGCATTAATCACCTCAATTTCAATACTATGGGACCTTTGAAACACAAGTATTTTCCTTGGGAAGAGCATGATATTCTAGTCAGGAAAAAAGGGGGGCATTGTGAGTACCATGAAAGCACTGGGCTCGAGACCCACCAGTCGATAGGTCGGCACACACACGGGGCCCGGCCTGCACGAGGCCCATTGCCTTATTCAAACTGTCTGACCCAAATAACTGTTGCATCAAAACTATCTGGAACTAATCGGGACGGGAAGTCACATCGATACGAAGTCTCAAATCATATCGACCATCCTACCGCATACAGGATATTTGTCCACGGATATCTCAATATCCCAATCCGGTACGTCTCAAAACATTAATCCTTAATAAGGGAGAATTGGTATTTGATAAGGAAAGACAAATTTTATCACTAAGTTCGTAATATTATCTCTCTAAAAATCAAGGAAAATTGGTTTTTGATTAGGAAAGAGAGATTCTATCGCCAAAATCACAAGATTATCTTTCCAAAAATCAAGGAGAAATCTAAGTATAAAACAAAAACTCCCCACGAGGGAAAGGTATGCAATTCTAACTGCACAGACTTTCCTCTTCATCTTCTCCATCATTTTGCTGACTTAATCATTAAAGAAGTGGTAGAGCACAGCGCCGGACCCCTTTTTGCGAGTTCACATCGCTCTGCGAGTGCCGAAGGTCAGAACTGATCAAGTAACAACATGAATGATTCTAGAGTCGAATCTTCATAGAATATAAATTCCTCGAGCAATTCCAACAATAATATTAAATCATCTTCTCTAATCAAGTTGTGCACGTCTCCTTGGATCTAAGCATACCAAATAAAAATAACTCACTTGAAAAAAAAAAACATTCTCGTTTTATTTTTTTTTTTTTGAAGAGAAAGTATTGATCTTGAACAAAACAAATTCAAACCCAAAGCTAAAAAAATTAAAAGCGTGCAAGATGATGTATGCAAACCAAAGAGATAGACATCTAAGCTACTGTTAGGCATATATTCATAGACAAGCATCTTTTCCTCTGTGTCCACACAAAAGCCCAAAAGCCTGACCAGATTCTTGTGTTGAAGTTTCATTATTAGCAGAACTTCATTTGTAGATTCTCTGAACCTTACTCGAGAGTCAGCAGAAAGCCTCTTAACCGCTACTTCCTTTCCATCGCGCAACACACCCTAAAGAAGAGAAAACACAAGGGTAATTCACGACCTTTGAATAATTAGAATTAGAATTCATTTTATACCTTGTAAACAGGGCCAAAACCACCTTGTCCGAGCTTATTTGATTCAGAGAAATGATCAGTCGCTTCATTTATAGTTGTTAAATCAATAAAGGGAAATTCCTGAGAATTGGGCTTTCCTTCCTTGAAATTGAAGGACGCGCAACAGGTTTGCCTAATATCGGGTAATTGAACTTCTCGAATTAGATACTGTGTTCTCTCTGAAACAAACGGAAGAGAAGGGGGTGGGTCAATAACAAGGGGGTCCATGAGGAAGAGAGAAACCACAATCATTTATGCAAAATACTCACATACAAATCGGCCTTTTCTTTGAAGTCCTCGTTGCTAGACAATAGACATAGAAAGCCAAAGTTGCCACAGCCAAAGAGACTACTGATACACTTATAATGATCAGAATCATCCCTATTTTCCTTCTTCCATCTGTATTTGAAAGAACATGAATAAAAATATGAAACTTCATTTTGTATTAATTAGTTTCCATTGATCTCAATCATTTTATTTAATGAAAACTATCATGGTAAAGATTATGACTGTCTACAAAGTACTTGCCTTTCCTTGTCCCCGGGTTTGTGGAGAAATAGGGCCTCCAGGTTCAGTTGCACCTTGATAAAAGGGTAGAACTCATACCTTAGATAACCTTCGACTGAAGCCTTGCACCTCGTGAAAAATAGACTGCTAAGATTTGTGTTATGGCGGTCTGAGGCATATACTAAGAGTTACCTGGTGACAAGTCTGGAGCGCATTGCACAAAGTGCATATAAGGTATCTGTATCTGTGAGACTACTGCTTTGGTGGCATACATACCAGTTGAAGAAATTGAAAACTGCCTGATTGAGGAAAAATTAAGGTTCTGCAGGTATCATTCACAACAGATCTAAATCTCAGCTGTTCTGACTCCAGGTCCGAAACATTCTTACTATTATCTAGAGGAATGTTCTGTGGCCTCAAATGCCCAACAAATGTTTCATTAGAATAGAACATTTGGCATTCTTCCTCCCATATGATGGCTTCACTCATGTTTGGACAAAGTTTCTTGACAGCTAATGCTGCTGTAGAAATGCAGTTTCTGCATCGGTCATCTGTAATATAATAGAGGCACAAAAAGGCACCATTAACTCTGTCTGGGCCATTTCCAATGGAGGTATTATTGAAGTGGGAGATGGAAGTTTTAGAAGGTAAGGAATCAAAGAGAGTTTCAAGATTACTTTGAAAAAGACTATTAACTCCATAAATAGTGGTGGTTGAACATTCCTTATAAGGAGGATCAGCGCAGACAAGATTAGGAAAGCTCGCTAGAACAAAAGACATGATCAGAAGCGATTGAATGGCTTTTGAAACACTTTGGGAGGACACCATGCTTAATTTTCATTTGGAATAACCGTCTGGACGACCCTAATGCTCAGTTTCTCTAACCGTTTGGACTATAAACTACTCAATAGTCATTGGATTTCCTGGGAAATGTTTTTTCTGGATCTTAGGACAAGTATTCAGTCAGCAATCAGAGTTTCCTGGAAATTATGTTTTTGTGTGCTTAAAGAAGTCAGCGATAAATTTGACTTTAGTTTTAGGACAGTGGTAAAATACTCATCAAGGCTGTACCAGGAAGGTGTCTATGCTTCCTATATTAAATGAAGCAGGACTCCAGTGTCATGTTGTATGGAATACGGCAGAATAGTATTAGTCCTAGCAAAACAATAATGGATTTTGCTGCAGATTTTCATATTAATATTTTTAGCAAAAAAATTTTCAAACGTTCCATAGAAAAATTGTACTGTTACTTAACTAGGACAAATGTATGACATCAACAACTTATAATGAACTACTAATAAAATCGATATTTTAATATTTTCATGATCTATGTGGTAATTATGTCCTAAAAGAAGTTTGGAACGGACTCAAATATTATAAAACTTGGAATATGGTAAACCCTAATTATATATGTCATATCCTACATTCAATTGCGGGATTTTTCTTCTCTCCTTCCTTTGTAAATGACATGACAGTAAGCACAAGAGGCATATGGGTGATCAAGACTCAAGCCAATAAAAACAATGATTTTTTGGGAAAGAGACTGATGAAGTTTTGCATAAATTTCATCTTGAATATATAAAATCTCAGTCAATAGAGAATATATATTTATTAAATATTCAACTGCTGTTGCTGTTAGCATTGCTACTGACCGGCGTTTTTGATGCAGGACAGACAGACGGCCATTGTCCCGCATCAGTTGATTACGGAAATTTGTTAGGCCTTTGTATATGGGGCAACCTCATGCCCGTTAGCTAAAGAAGCTTTTGGGAGCTTATGATATATGGTCTGCATCATATAGTATCCAAGCTAGTTTGGGTTCAGCTCACACTGTGCGTTGGCTTAAGCTTTAGGAGTATATGTTGTCCCACATCACTTTTCATCGGCATTTTGCCAGCCATCGTCATCCTTGAGTTAGTTTCTACGTGCATGCTGTCCAACAGTGATTTTTTGCAATATCAAGTCATTATCTTCCATTTTTAGATATTCATTCTTTTCCATTTGGCTGGTGATGTTTTGCTTCCACCAATGTGTGAATGGTCAAGGTTAATTTATCCTTATCAACAAAAAAAAAATTGATTGTGTGCGGAGACGGTGGGCTGGGAGTGGGGAGAGGGGGAGGGGGCATGAAAATGATTGTTTTTATTTATATGACCTTTTCATTTTGAAATTATATGTAAGAATTATTTAGAAGTTGCATAACAACATGAAGAAATGCTACAAAGGGGAACATTCCTCCTTCAAAATTTAAGATGGTCAATGAATATAAATCCCAATCTTGGCCTTGTTGGGTCATATGATGGACCATGATGTTGTGTTCATCTGCAAGAGACTGTTGAATGCCTTTTGTGGTCCACTTTGCATTGCATTTAAGAAATGAATTCATTTGTCTTCTGCCTTAATCCGTTTTGTTATGCACACAGTATAGATACTCATAAGATTGATAGAACAAATTGTGGTGGTGATCTTGCTAGAAATCTTTGAAACATTTCAGTTGATTGAAATTAATCATCCTTCAAAAATCAAGTTAGAAACAGGAACTGAGATCAATTATATTCATAAAATTAAGGGCTCTTTTCTGCATCATACAAGACTACTAGGATTAAACTCCAGATACCAACATTAGTGTATATTGGTTCACAATATATATGATACAACTTTTTACTAATTCACCAGCTACATCAGCAAGGCCCGATATTTGAAATTGTCAAACAATTGACAGAACGACCTCAGACATTTCTTTAATCCCATTCAGTGAATCTTCTAATGGATCGGAGAAGGCAGGTCATTCAGGCAGGCGGAGGAGGGTTACAGTTTCACTTTTCAACATGACAAAAACATATGACATGGTTGGCCTGTCAAATGCATCTTCTTAAATGCATAGTTTTCCAATGTTGTAGCATCACAAAAACTCATCCGTGTGAGTACCATGGTCTTTAGATCCACTGCTCAATGGGCCCAAGGCCCGTTTGGCCCAAGGCCCGCCTAGCCTGCCATGTGAAACGACCCAAGCTCACCTACCATATTAAAACCGTAGGGTACTACCTAGATGGGAGAATCAAGAAATCCACCACAATGAGCTAAGGTGTCTTCCCGAAGCCAGCTTAGGAGACAAACCCACCTAAAGTTTTAAGTCCCCGATTGGCTAGTCAGCTACATATGACAAGTTCGTTATGGATAAATAGATGAAGGCGGGAAATATGAAAAAGGTATTTATCCGCGAATTTCCTAGTTTCCAAATCCCGTACTTCTCGGAAGATTAATCCTTGATAAGGAAGAATTAGTCTTTGATAAGGAAACACATATTTTATCCCTAAGATTAGGAGATTCTTTCTGGAGAGAGATGAGGGATTTGTGAAGACCCTTCTATAAACAGGAAGATCCCTTGCAAAGGGAAGGAAGCAATTCAACTCATACTTTTTCTTCTTTCTCTCCACATGTTTACTAACTTAATCATCGAGAGGCGGTCATTACCATGCTGATCACCCTTTGCGGTCCCCAAATTCGTCTTTGGTGCGAGGGCTCGGAGAAGATCAGGTGACAACAATTGGCGTCGTATGTGGGAATCGAACAGAAAGTCTCTTTTATAGGCTCCAAGGCTTGGCTGCGCGTCTCTGCAGCCCTTCGTCTCATGGAACTGTCGATTCCCCGCTCGCGCCCGGGTTCTTTTCGAGCGGTTGCAGTGTCGGCCGGTCAGATGATCCGATCACCTAGGGTCGATTCTTTCATTGGCGTCGGGACTTGGAGAAGCAGAGGAGCAGCGAGGCGGGTGAAGGATTCTGAGTCCGCAGCGAGCGATTCTGAGAGAATGACCGGAGTTCACGACCAGGATAGAAAAGTCGCGATCTTGGAAAAGATGTACGAGATGGCGATCAAGTTGCGTATCTAATCACTCGCAATAAAGGGAAGGAACCCGTTATCCCTGACAATGTCGACACCCCCACAGACAATGTGCTATCCTCAAGCAATTCCCCATCTTTGAGTCTCTCACCGACAAAGAATGCTCGGGAGAGCGCAAAGGCCAAGTCGCCAAAGGGCCTTCATCCATGCTAGCCGAGCGATCTGTTAGTGGCACATCCTGAGGCAAGGAGGGAGACAAGTGGGAGCGAGAACTAGCGGTCTGAGGCCCTTGGGAGCGTCGGTGTGCAGAAGGTGCGACGCCATTAGTATTGCACGCAAAGCACGATGCCGCTAATGTAAACATACATCACGCCTTTGATCTGAGACTGACGTTAATATGTACAGCTTGACCTTAATTCGTAGACCAGATGTGTGCTCTCTCTTGCCCCAGGGCAACATATGTGATTATGAGCGCCTCCTTGAGTTTGTCCTCACAAACACCCGTTCAATAGTTACGATGACCGCTACGATTATATGCTCCCGTAATCGAGGCAACAGTCGAGATATCGTGGCTGGCCATTTGTTGTGTAAAGTGTTCTCGGCTAGCTTGCGGGGGCTTGCGTTACCCTGGTTCCACAAACTCCAACGTAACTCAATAAGCTCATTCAATGAACTATGGGGGGCATTCGTATCATAGTATCTTTGTTCAGTGAGACAAAAAATAAACATCAGCTGCTTACAGACAATTCTCAAGTTGTCCAGCAAATAGAGTCGTATAGCATGGATGTAGTCCTCCAAAATTTTAGGAGAAGTTTTAGGCCTGCTACTCCTTTCTTCCAATCACTGTCTTTAGACCCACCAACAACAATAGAAGAATTATACAGGCAGGTTGATCGGTACTCAATGATGGAGGACAATATCCGTGCAGCAACCCAGATTGTCATGATTACAATCCAGCTAGTCGAAGGAAATAAGTCATTTGGAAAGAATCCGTTTAAATCCAAGGATGGTCAGAGTAGAGACCGAAAGTGATCCCGTGATCAGTCACAAAAGAAGAGAGAGCTCTAGCAATTCAATCCTATGAACGTCTCTTATGAAAGGTTGTTGCCCATCATTCGCAACCTTCCAGGTTTAAATGGCCAACACCGATCCAGACGGATCCCTCCCATAGAGATCATGGACATGAGACGAACAGGTGCCGAAGCCTGAAGTTTATGGTGGAAAAGCTTATCAAAGCGGGACACCTTAGGAGGTATATAAGAGAAATTGACCATGGGGTGGAATCAGGGTAGGTCGCGGTACCCACAAAGCAATGGTCAGGAGGAAGCATCTAACAAAACTCTCTTAACAGATTTGAGAAAGCGCCTACATTCGGCTAAGGGAAAGTGGGTTGAAGAGCTACCCGGAGTTCTTTGGGCCTATCGAACCAACTTGACCATCGCTTAATTGGAGTGTCACCATTCACCCTCCCACTTCCTCCTATGGGGTGGAGGCGTAATCAGCAAGATATTGGAGTGTACGTTTGACGAAAATCCCTGAAGAGGCTAATACTAAAGCCCTTGCTAAAGACCTAGCTATGATAGATGAGCTCCATGAAGCAGCAGTTGTGCGTATGGCATCATACCAAAAAAGAATAACAAACTTATACAACAGGCGGGTAGGACAACGTGCATACCAAGGTGGGGACAAAGTCTTAAGAAGGGTCTTTGAAAAGACCAGATGTCGCTCTAAGCCTGCTGACACTTTCAAAAGACCAGATGTGGCTCTAAGCCTGCTGGCACTTGCAAAAGACCAGATATGGCTCTAAGCCTACTGGCACTTTCAAAAGACTAGATATTCTAGAGCCAAAACCTAGGGATGGTGACTTGTATGTTAGCCCATGTGCGATCCCTACCGGCTTCTAGCTCCTAAAAGATTTAACATTGATACCCTTAAGCAACTATCCTAGTCAAGATTCGTGGAAAAGAGTTGTGAAATAAAAGTAATCAAGTAAACTAGAATCGTATTTCATAAATACGCTAGTAGCATCGATAGTTACATAAATGTTCTAGCGACCAAACGGGCCAATTACAAAAAGAGGGGAGAGAAGAAAAAGAAAGGAAAAAATCAAATCTGGTTCCCAACAGAAGCACTCTTCTCAGGCTTCTTTGTCTCTTCGTTCTAATCTACCCCTGTTGTCTTGACCTCAGTGGTTGCCGGGGCCGAGGGGCACCTGGGGTTTGTAAAGAACTCTAAAGAAATCGAGTTGGAGGAGTCGGGCATACCATCTGGAACCTCTGGTTGGTCTCCACAAATGTTGTGTTTGAACACACAACATCCATGGCCATAAGCAAAAATCGGCTCCAAGGCCTTCTGGTAGTCTTCCTTCATGGCTTCCTTATCCTTGTCTACTTGAGAGTGTAGGGAGGATACCTCATCCTTAGCCACCCCGAGCTCTAGCAAGAGTGACATCCGCTCAACCTCTAGGTGGGCAGTCTCAACCTCTACCTTACGCCTAGCCTCCTCCACAACTGCCAGAGCTTCTTAGACCCTAGCCAAGTCATCATCTACCCTTGCCTTGGAATCACTTGCTGCAACGGAAGCCAGCTGAGCTACTTTGGCTATCTTCTTAGCCTCATCCCTCTCCTTCTCGCCCCTCGCACCTTCTCACCAGCCTTAGCCTCCCACCTCCCAGCCTGGGACCTAGATTCGGGGCTCGCTGTGGAGGCATCCAAGGCCTGGTGCTTGGAAACGACCGATTGCACATAAGGCCACAGCTTCTTGGCATTGTCCAACCGGGCATGGAATTCCCTATGCTAGAGAGCCATGTTTTGAATAGTGGTGACAACCTATAAAAGAGGAGATGCTAGAAGAAAGTCACAAAGCCAAACTCACGTTCAGGTACTAAAAGTCAAAACATACCAGCTCAATTGACTCGTTAAAGTCGTGGTTGAGGATGAGCATCCCATCTTCGGCCACACACTAGAACGACTTCCTATCCAAATAACTATGGAAGGGGATGGAGTACTCCTTAGCACGAGACACCACCCATACTTGAGAAGAGGGGTAGAGGTCGTGCATGTGTGCGACCAAAGACTCCCTCTTGTTGAAGGGGCTCCAACGATCAATGACTCAGCAGCTTCAGACCGTGTAAAACCAGTGAAAATTTTAAATTAAATTTTTCAAAAAAAAAAAGGGGGTGTGGGGACAAGAATTTACCGAAATAGTCCTAGAAAGTCAGGATTTTTAGATCTCTGATGATCAACTGGGATTGCACCGTTGGAATCGCCCGAATCTAGCTACTCGTCAATTTCACTGAACTCCTGAGATAGCCTGGTAATTTCATGTATTTCGAGGCAATCTGCAGTCGCGACACATGGCGAGCCATGTGGATGACTGATGAGTCCAAAAACTCATGAGATTTTTAATACATTTTTCTGAGTTTATAATGAGAATAATGATGAATTGTTTGCAGAAAACTGATAATTGAATCAACTTCCAATTCTGCGAAAACATGTGAAAATCAAATTTTAGCAAAAAAAAAATCATAAGAAATCAGCCTGCAGCAGAATTTAAGTCAAAACTGGAACTGAAGTCGCGACAGGAAGTGCAATTTCCAGCAATTCCAAGTCACGACCTCAACAAATTTGGATTTGAAGAAGAAACTGAAGAGTGAATAAGTGAAGTCGACCTCGTTGAAAGGAAGTTGAGACAAAATATGACTTGGTCGAGAATAAAAGAAGCAGTCAAATGAAGAAGTTCATGTCGCGACATCATTGCGACGCGACACCAAACGGAGATAAATGAAGTCATGATACCACCATGAGGTCGCGACATGAGTCGACTACAAAGCCAGCAAGAACAAATTTTCTCAAGTGCAAAATGTCGCAACTAATTTTGAAAGAAAGGACTTGTTGTCGCTTACTTTGGATAAGAATGAAGATCACTACCAAGGTCGCAATGTAAACTCCAAATCAAACGACCAGAACTAATGAAGAAGGGCATGGGCATGTCGCGACACCACTTCGAGGTCATGGCTGCACTGAAAGCTAAAGAAGAGACACAGGTCGTGACACCGATTAGAAGTTGCAACAAAAGATTTTCAAGAGGCTGAACATGAGGTCTGAGTAGTTAGAACAGATAGAGACATCAAACACTGAATCGGAAAGATGTCGCTGACGCCCTTCGGGTCGCTGGCACGCTTGAAGTAAAGGTGAAGTCAGCGACGCCCTTAGGCCCACATCGCCAGCGGGAAAGAAGGTCACGACGCCCCTTCAAAGGGTCGCGACATCCGTTGCAAGGGATTATGGTTGCGACGTCCTTCAGCTGTCGCGACATCAGCTGCAAAGAATGGAGGTCGAGACATCATTTAGCTGTCGCGACATCATACCCAAGAGATGCTGAAGACAAGTCATGACAATAAACCTCCACGACATCAAAGAGCCCATAAGCATACTGAAGTCACATCAAAGAGATCACAATGCATAATGTTGAAGTCGCTGACAGAAGAGAAGTCGCTACATCGTAAATGTACCATAAACATAACAAAGGAAGTCGCGACGTAAAAGAGAGGTCGCGACATCAAGTCAAGGTCGCGGACAAATAAACGGGAGTCGAAGCATGAACAAACAAACGGGCCGCTTATTTAAATCCACAAATAGGTGATCGTTAGGGCCCAACTTAGAACCCTATAAATAAGCAGCTGCTAATGAAGAAAGCAACATGTCGTGAAAGAGAAGTCCTCGGGTAGCCGAAGGCTCGTGTAGTTTAATTTTCTTTTTCTTTATCTTTGTTTTGTCAAGTATTTTTTAGATTAGATTAGAGTAGATTGTTATGTCTTTGGAATTTCGATCCGATGTTAGTTGTTAGCTGGAAGTTTAATGCGTAATGTTATTTTCTTCAAATTATCAGTCGGTCCGTCTCAAGTCCAAACAAATTTTGGGAATTCAAACCCGCTTCGATCTATAGTAGTTCTTTGATCAAGGACTCCACTGTTGTAATGAAGTAATTTAGAAACCCACTTCGCTGAAGTACTCGTTGTTAGAATTTATCTTTTTCGCAAAATTTATCGTAGTCTACTCGAACTCGACTCTGAATCGCTTGTCGGTTTTGTTTATTGTTGTATTCGATTCAAATATTAGTGTCCTAAACCTCGTAATAGGATCGTTTACTCGATTTCAGGAGGCCCTTTTGGAAAGTGACACAGAAGGCATTCCCGAGAGTTTTCAACAATATCCAAGGGTATGCGAACCTAATATTAGATCTAATGGGTTTCAAATTCTAATCGATAAATCTTCTTCTCACTTGAAACCGAGAATGAGTTGAATGACTTATCAATTAAAATGAGCAGAGTTCGCCGATTCGAACAAAGAAGTCTAACTCGTGTTAGCAAGGATCTAATCAAGGAAAGAATGAATTGTTCCACTTTGAGGATGAGAAACCAAGATAGTGTAAACCAATGCTTAGCCTATGTCTTAGGATCTGTTGTTTACAAATTCCATGTTCGGCATGAAGTATTGAAAGAAAATACCCATAACAAGGCAACTGGTGACAAAGTAGTTATCTAATCCTCTCGCAGAGAAACAACAAGGAAGATTGGGGAGTGGATGAAATATGCTGGCATGAGATCCACATGGCATTACCTTCTTATTGGACGATTATAAACCAGTTCTATGAAAGCAAAGCTGCAGAGTAGTCAGAATTGATGCTTCTACAACAATGTATCAACGCCCTTGAAAAATCAACCTATCATCTATTCTTTAATTTCTTTTTATTTTAGTTTAAGCATTATTTCATTTTGTTCTAGTTTACATATCTTTATTCTCTTTCATTATTTTCAAGGTTATAGGAATATATCCATTGCAAAATCATAGTCCAAATACTGATAAATCATAAAGATATATTATGCAAATGTTATAGAGCTGAGTAGTCGTAGTTGGATTGGAGAATTCTTGAGATCTCTATAGGATCGATATCTGGACTTAAATCCACTTTATTACTTGTTCGATCTGTACACTTGCAGAATCATGGATCAAAACCAGAAAGAAATTTATCTAGTCTTAAGGAAACCATTTTTAATCAGTATAATTGCAAAGAAATATAACAAACAAGTTTCATGGTATTATTGCTGGGGATTAGACAATAGTCCTTTGATAATAGTGTCATAAATTTGCATATGTCTTTTGGTTAAGTCCACAACAGTTTCGCGTCGCCGCTGTGGATCGAAAGAATTAATTAGATCAATATTCTGACGAAAGAAGGAAATACTAATTTGGACATTTTTTTTTTTTTTTAAATAACAAAAATAGCTTTTCAAGTAGTGACTACATTAGTCACTAATTTTTAACAATCCATGTTGAAAATATTTGTTAGGTTTGACTAATCCTATTAATATGAGTATGCTTTTATTTCAGAGAACCTTTAATGCATAGGAAATGTGGATCCGACCCGATTCCCAGCCAGACAATCGACCGAGAGAACGCCAGGAGCTTAAGAAAGACAAAATAGCAGAAAACGCAATGGCGGCGTAAGAGAGACATGACCAAACAGGAATGTAGGGATAAGAACTTAAGACCCCCATTATCATACAATGGTATTTCGACGCCACATTCAAGAAGAGTATTCCCGTAATCACAAATTTCTACAAGGATGAAACACCTTTGAACTAAAGTCAGCTCTTAATTACAATGGTCTAGCAACACGCTTTATCGTCATCCCCGAAGACCCAAATGAGCACCGGGGAGGATTTCTTAAGATGGCTAATACAGTGAAGCTGAACGGTGTGAGACCAGAGGTGATAAAACTACATCTCTTCCCATTTTCTTTGAGAGACATAGCAGCCACATGGTATGAATCATTACCATATGGATCTGTTGATACTTGGGAGGAGTTGGTAGAAGCTTACTTAGGCAGATTCTTTCCCCCATCTCTCACTTCAGAGAGACGAAGAGAGATAATTGTATTCCAAATGCGGGGAAGATGAGATCCCGTATGCTGGAAAGATTCAAAGATTGGCAGAGGTGCTCCAATGTATGGATAGACTTGAAGACCTAGTATGGATATAGTGTATCACGCTCCGAATCGATACATCCAAGGGTATTATCGATGCTTCGTGCTGTGGAGCATTCAAGCGAAAAAGTGCTAAAGAGGCAAGAGATCTAATAGAGGACTTAGCAAAATGCAATATGAAAGCTCCATCTGAGTTTTCAAGAGGTAGTAGCAGAGGAAAAGGGGTCATGGAGCTGAGCAAGATGACAGCCATAAGCTGTTGGATGTTATAATGCATAGGTTTGGTTGACAACAAGAGAGGAAGATGCATACCGCTTCATGAAATAGAAGCAAGAGAAAGAGAATTGATGAAGAAGTGTCGATGAGGTAATGCAAGGAAGGTTCATGGTGGCCGAGGGTACTAAGTACGTGAACGAGCAAAGAGCATTATTTCAAGCCAAATCCTAACCTGCCCATTCACTACCAATCAAGACTGAGGAACCATGAAAATTTCTCATATGGTGGAGGGGCATTACATGGCCCAAGGCGTGGACAAGATCCTCAACAAGGGATATCAGCCAGCTCACCAAGGTTCCAGAAGAAGAAGGAGGTGATGGCGTAAATGAATACCGTGGTCGTGAGGAGAACCCAACCATCGCGATCGATGCCGTAATTCATAGGGATAAACAAGAGTTATTATAATTCCATGAAATTGCAAAACTATCCTCGACTTGGAAACTTTCAGTTCCCGATACCTAGATGTTTCAAAGAATGCTAGTGCTTCACTCGAAAAATCTAGAGACACAAGTAGGGAATCGGGCCCCGAATATGCCAAATCGTGAACAAGGGAACATTCCTGACACCCAAGAACCCTAAAGACCGGCATGGCAATCTGAACTGAGAAGTGGAAGGATTTGAGCAGCAACAAAAAGACAGATAGAAACGAAGAGACTGAGGTAGAGAAAGAAGAAACTGAAAAGAAAGAAGAGAAGAACAAAATTCATCAACAGATGAAAGGAAGAAATGACCCAAAAATAAGGGAGTACCATCTATGCCTCGCAGCGCATTCCCACGCAGACTTCTCGTGTCAAAAGAGAAAAACAAGCTAAATTCGGATATTTTCAAGAAAATAGAAATAAATATCCCATTTGGAAGAGGTGATCGCCAAATGCCTTTATGCAAAATTTCAAGGGAGGCAGCCCAGCAAGAAAAGAAAGATAGCCGAGGAGGGTATAGGTTAACTTGATCGTCACAAGGCAGCGCCAATATTCAACAAGCCCTGCCAAAGATGAAGACCTCACAGCCTGTACTATTCCCTGCCTACAGGAAATGGAGTTCAGCAAAGCTTTATGACTGAGCAAGTATAAATTTGATGCCTCTATCAAAGGCAGAGACTTAGCTTCGTGAACTAACCTCTACAAGAATTACTTCGCTGTGATGGCTTGATAGATCAATGGCACAAACCGTAGGGCATTCTCGAAGATGTACTGCCAAGGCTGGGAAATTCATTTTTCTAGATTTTGTTATCATGCGCATGGAGAAGATCCTCAAGTTCCTCATTAGTCGGGAAGACCTTTCTTAGCAATAGGTTTGGATCGATCACGACATTAAAGGTGAACCGACACTGTGAGTTGGGAATGAAGCAAAGGCATTTTAGTATTCATAGGAGTCCTGGAACATCCTAATGTAGATAAGACAAGCTGTATGGTCAGAAGAAGCAATAGCCTTCTCAATGAGCAAAGTGAATTCTGATCAGATTATTCAAAACTCTATCAATGAAATGAGATGAATTTTTAGTACTTTGAGAGTTTGATTGTGAAGTTCGCCTTCAAATTTGTTTAATAACAGCGCCTCAAGTATAAATGAAAAATAAGATGAAGGAAAGCAATTTTACACCAAAACCATGGGCAGGAAACTAGCCGCATAAGGGTTAACATTGAAGGAGTTGTTCAACATTTGAAATATGAGTTTTTAGAGCCGTAAAGAGAAACCAGCAAACATATCAACAGATCACCGTCAAGAACAGGTTGGGTCGGTAATTTTGGAGAAAATACAAGAAGCAATTGTTTCGGGTCAATCAAGATCCTGAAAGGTATCAGCCCCTCTATTTGTATGCACAAAATATTGTTGGAAGATAATGCAAAAACTTCTATTGAGCATCAAAGGAGGCTGAACCTAAATATGAGTTAGCTATCGTAAAAGAAGTTCGAAATTGCTAAATGCAGAGTTTTACATATGCTATAATGATACTGGGTAAGCCCAGTGATACGTGGTTCGCTAAGGTGGATTCAATCAGAATCGTAATGAAAAGAATGAACTTATTCCTACAAGAATCGTGAGACAGATGGAGGGTTTGTATCGACTACGTAGGTTCGAACAAGAATCGTAAAGGATCATTTTCCTACCTTTCATCGATCAAATGTTGGATAGGTTAAAGGTGACACCTCATTTCGCTTTCGATGGATACTCGATATAACTAAATAGCTATTGCAGACTCAAGATCGTATAAACCACTTTTACATGCCTATTTGGTACTTTTGCTTTTAGAAGAATGCCATTTGATTGTAATGCTCCCGGGGTAATCTTCCAAAGATGGCGATGTCTATTTTCGAGATGAAAGGTAAGAAGTTATGGAGATCTTCCATGATTTTACAGTATGATCCAGCTGAACAATGCCTACATAACCTGGGACAAAAGATTTAAAGGTGCAAAGACAAAATCTAGCTCGAATTAAAAATGCCATTTTATGGTTACGTATGGGATTGTCTGGGGCACAGGTTTCGCACAGCTCTCGGGCATGTTCAAAGGTTTCAATTATAAGAGACTTAATGCCACCCACTACGCCAAGGGAATCAAGTTTCTTAGGACATCGATTTTATAGAAGATTTATCGTAGATTTCAAAATTGCCGTGATCACTATGCAGATTGGGTCGGAGAAAGATAGTGTTTTATTGATGAATCCCCGCCATAAAGCATTTCAAGAAATCAACCAGACTAGTGGAAGCTCCCATCATGGTAAAACCGCATTGAAAGAGAATTCGAGATCATGTGTGATGCCATGATTTTGCAATGGGAGCCGTATTGGGACGTAAAGAGGAAAAGTGTTTAAGGCCATCTACTACGCTTAGCAAAACCTTAATGAAGCACAAGAAAATTACTCTACTAATAAAGGAGATGCCGGCAATAGTGTTTGCATGAAAAATTCAGGCCATATATTTTGGGTCCCATGTCACATACACACCGATCATAAAGAATTAAATATTTAACGGCAAAGAAGGGCTGTGCCAAGATCAATGTGGTATTATTGTTGCGTGAATTTGATTTAGAAATTAAAGACAAGAAGGGCGCGGACAATGTGATACCATCACTAGCTAAGAGTAGTAGGAACCCACTGCATAAGAAAAGGAAGAGAAATAGCGTAAAATTTTCCGTATGAGCAATATTTCAACAATACCAATCACCCCGTATGTCGATATTAGAATTTCAACAGGAATTATGCCACTAGAATTCAGCCTACCAAGAGAGAAAAGGTTAAGGACTGATAATAAGATACTACATCTAGGATGATCCATATTTGCTTAAAAGAGGAAATGATCCGATTATAAGGAGATGAGTACTGTAGTGAGCAGCTAAAGGATTTTACAAAGAATGTCATGCATCACCCCACTGAGGACACTTTGTAGAAATAAAACAGCCCACAAAATTCCTCCAAGCAACAAAGGATTTTACTCGGCCTACAATTTTAAGGACCTGCTTAATGGGTAAAGCTGCGGTGATCAATGCCAAAGAATGGGAAATATCAACAAAGGCACGAGATGCCCCCGCAAGGTATCCCGTGTGGTGCAATTGTTGATGTAATGGGAATTGATTTTGGCTGTGGCCTTTTCCGCTATATTTGGGAAATATATACATACTCCTAGCCGTGGATTATGTATCAAATGCGTATGTTACTGGTCTCTAAGAATGATGCCAATATAGCTGCAAGTGGGTTTTACAAAGAAATATTCTTAGCGTGACTAGACACCTTAACTATACTAAGTGATGGAGTGAAGCCACTTTGCAACAAGGTGTTTGACAAACTCATGAGCGATATTTAGATCAACACATTATGAGCTCGGGCTTATCACCCTCAAAACAAACGGGCGTCGAAATTTCCAACGTAGAAATAAAGAAAATTCGAAAAGACTATGAGTTCTAGCAGAAAGATTGGTCTGCTTGGATGATGCATTACGTGGGCATACAATCGGCGAAACTCCCATGAATGTCCCTATACAGACTTGTCTTGGAAACCATGTCACCTCCCTTCGAACCGGAATACAAAGCCATGTGGGCCATCAAACAAATTCGAACTTCATTTCAAAATTGTGTTAGAAGAGAGACTTCCAACTCCAATGAATTGAAGAACTGAGAAACGGCTTCATGACAATGCTAGAATATATAAGGACAAGACAAAGAAATGGTACGATCAAAGGATTCTCGAGGAAAGAGCTCATAAAGTAGGATCAGTCTTCATTGCTTAACTCTAGATTAAGATTATTTCCGTAGTTTCGAAATCAAAATGGATGACCATATACAAAGTGGTGTCAAGTACTATCTGGGAGCAAGAATAATTCCGTGGACTGATACCGGGAAGAATTCACAGTTAACGGCAAAGACTAAAACATTATCTCACAGTGGAGAAAGAACAAGAGTTAACCTTAACTCGGTGAATCGAAAGAGAGAAAACTCAAAATGCCTAGGTCCAAATTTAAAGACTCAAATACAGCTCATGGAGGCAACCCATATAGATTTTTTTTAGTTTCTTTATTTAGACTCAAAATTTTATTATTACGTTGTTTTTGAAAAAATTTTTAGTTCTATCATGATTTGTTAGAAATCAAGTGTAAGTACTAAATAATTTAATCCTTTTGAATTGTTACAATATGCATGAAGAATCAAATGGCTCAGCGAGAAGGAACAAACCTCAGGATTATCGCAACACTTCACAGATTGTAGAAACTTTGAAAAAGGGGAGTACTCTTTCTCCCTACATGTATTCGTGAAAAATCGAATAATGCATTTTTTTGCATTGTCGTGTGGGAGCCGACAAACGGATGCTAAGAAGGTGCAAATTAATAAGGAATGAAAAGATGTCCGATCATCAAATTTGTGGTAGTGCATTCAAGGTCATGAATTGCATTTTTATGTCGCTACGTAAATCGAGTCATGCATGTAAGTCGGTGCTGCAACTAGTCAAGATCAGAAGAACATGGGCATGTGTAATCTTAACAACATTTATGTCGCGACATAAATAGAGGTCGCGATAAATTCGAGGTCGGATCGATCTCGAGGTCGCTGACAAGAACCATTCCTTCAAAAGAGAAGTTCTGCGTCGTGGACAACTCAACTATCAAATATTCGATGTCGCACCGATGATAACTGCCCTCCCATTGGGCGCACGGCGTCGCGACAAACAAGAATAAGTCGCGACATCAGAGACAAGTATGCCAGCTGGGCAGCTTTTAATTTTGCCCTAAATTTAATGACAGCACACAATCGCAGCATGAAATTAAAGTCGCGACAAGCACAAATAAATGAAGTAATAAAGAGCCCACAACACAATAATTGAATTGCAACTGTTGAGAAACTCCCTCCACTACCATCTCCTTCCTTGAAGCAAATACAACCTTTCATCTTCGCATATTCTCTAGTTCTTAATTCTTGCAAACCCTAAACCCGAACTTTTCCTAAAACCTCTCGATTTCTTCGACGGTCGTAACCTTCAACCCTCATCCCAAACTTGAGCGAAATCATGGAGGAGTATACTCAGATTGAAGGGGAAGTTCATCTGGAACCTGAAAGGGAGAACAGGCCGTTAGAACAACCGGGGAGTTCAACCAAGCATAAAGCAATGTGAGGAAGAAGGGAAAGGAAAAGCACAATGTAAGAGGAAGACGAGTTTGTCTCAGAAGAGGCTTTCTCGGGCCGAAAGCACTATGTCGAAAGGGATTTTGTAGGAGAAAGAGGTTTCACCAACTCATCTCACCGCTCAAGGAATTGATAGAGAGCAACGAGGGGTGAGAGAATCTCTCGCAAACATCAAAAGTCTGGATATGTAGCCGTCGTTCGAGAATTTTACTCCAATCTGGTTGGAGGAAAAAGAGAACTCCGCTTATGCCGAGGAGTCCGGGTGCCTACTGGAGCGAAGACTATTAATGAGATGTATGGGATGGAAGGACGTAAAATGCAATCAAAATTCAAGAAGCCGATGAACAACCCTAACCGTGAGGCTTTCTCATGGTGAAAATTCAACGTACTGTGAAAGTGCGCAGAAAGGAAAAGGAAAGCAAAGACCTCGAAAGGTGGGAGATTTGACAGAGGAGGCAAAGGTGTGGTTCTATTTCTTATCCTCTATTCTGGTCCTACCAAGCACGTCTGCACAGTAAGAGAACAAGAAGCAATCCTTCTATGCCATAATCAAGGATACAAGATCGATGCCGAACAGCTTATCAAAATTCTATAATGAGGTATCACGAAGGTAATAATAAATGGGTTTGATCCTCACCACAAATCCATCACAAGGTTATATTAGGCCAGTGTGAAGGAATTTCAAAGAAGAAGAAGAGGTCCTAAGGTTTACCACTCACCTGACGGAGTCAGAAGGGGGCCAAAGAATCAAAAGAAAAGGGTGGTCATAGTAGAAATGACCAAGGGATGAAAATGAAAATGCAATACAGAAGAAGACACCTTTCGTGGCGAAAGGTGTGGAGAAGAAAATCTAGGAAGCACATCAGTAAGGATACTTGTATGTTTCCGAGGATAGAGAGCAAGGGAAGATAAGCCCCATAGATTTCTCAACTCCACCGGCTAGCCTCCCCACGGCGAACAAAGAGGTTTCAGAGACTCGTGAAAGCCTCTAAGGGAACCCAGAGCAATAAATCAGTCATCGGAAATGCTCAATCTCTATTCGTAAGAGCATGGAAGAAAGAGAAGAGAAATTTGAACCTCCAAAGAAAAAAGTTCGTAGAAGAGGTTTATGAAAAAGAATCAAGAGGTGATCAACATTGGGAAGAAGAGATGAAGAGAAGAGAAGAAGTACATGAAGCTGAGATGAAAAGAAGAGATCAACAATGGGAAGAAGAGATGAGTCGAAAGGAGGAACATATAAAAAAGATCCTGGAGCAGCAAGAGGAGAAATTTAAAAGGAAATGGTGAAGAGATCAAGATTCACTCGAAGAAGCAAGCTAAAGTCATGAATCATTCTACAACAATCGCATGATCGCGATTCTTAGCTCCCCTCAAACTCATAAAGGCCGTGGATGCGCATCAAGAAGAAAGACTAAGGAGCATCAAGGGATTCAAGTTCCTATACACCCAATGTTCAAGGATTTTGAAAAGAAGATTTAAGGACAGAGGATCAAGAGCTACGATAAGGACGCCATTGTACAGTGAAACCGCTTGAAAATTGGATTTGATTAACAACAATCTTTCCAAATTTGAAGTCATGGATCAAATGGAACGCACAAACGAACACATTGGGCATTTAGACAAGATGATCTGAATAAAAGATTGATCTCACAAATGAATTGATCCTCAAGAGCATATCGAAAGGGAGAAATGCTCAAGAAGAAAGAAGAAACACAATGAAATTTCCTAAATTCAATCCTAATTTGGTCAGCTCTTTGATCTCGATCCCCAAAACATCTTTGCTCCTTCCTCAAAAAGAAAAAAATAGACTTTCCCATTGATTTATCCTTCTTTCCCCTCTTCCTGATTGTTGTTCTCAACTGTTGCATTACATCATTAATAAAACAAGAAAAGTTGTGAAAAAGAAAATGTTTGCTTGCTTGCAGTTAGCTTGTGTTTTTACTTTTTGCTTAACTTCTTTGGAAAATAACATTGGGATTTAGTTCAAGAATGAAAATGCTGAAATGTCATAATCTGAACTAGTTGAAGTAGCTCGATCAGAGATAAACTTGAAACACAAATAATTGCAAAATCAGGCATGAATAAAGAACCGGAATTGAGTATTTGCATCGCTCATAGATTCGGGCTTTATTGCAAAATTGAAAATTGCTTATTGTTGATAGAACAAATACTTGTTTTAAATAATGTAAGTATACAGTGAATAAGTACAAGTCTTCAAGAAATAATACACATTGGTCAACAAAACTTATGAAACTTTGACAAAGAATTAGGAAAATATCTTCCTGTGAAATTGTGATTTAGATCTACACCCTAGAACTTGTTTGATTATTACTGAGGCGAAATCCTAGGTGAAAACAACCAACAGAAATGATAGAGGCCATCCTCGCAAATGAGCCTTTAAGTTTACTCCTCAAAATATGCTTAAGCATATTCTCTAGTTCCTGATTTGAGCCAAATAAGCCTTATTTCTTCAACAAACAAAGAATTGAAAACCGAAATTCCCTTCTCGTAATAAACCTCGCAAAAGAACCCAAATTATCCGCTTCTAGTTCGTGAGAAGCTTAAGATAAAGGAAGAAACAAGTCTGGGGGAATAATATTCCCGCATTTTGACAAAAAGGTTGAAGAAGTAAAGAAGGTATGCTAGTGAAATAAGGAATAAGTTTGTCTTGTGGCCTATTTCCTTGGAACAATTAAGTCATAGGGGTGTTTTAACACCTAGCACCCTAATGCCAACTGGTATGGGAGTTGCTAGCCCAAAGTTCTCTAAGAGTAATAGAAAGCCTAAGAAGACAAAACATTGCACTATTCCAAATCATAGAGAAGTAAAGGCAAAAGAGTTAAAGAACAAAGGAATCCTGAATCAAGTACATATGGAAGGATTCCATAAAAGAATTCAAAAAGGAGGAAGCAGTTAAAATTGAGGAGAATCAGAAAAACAAAAAATGAAAATGGAGAAGGTCGAGGCAACAATGTAGAGATAAGCGGAAACCGGTAATTTACAACCTAAATTTCCATTATCTACCCACTACCTAAGCCCAACATTACAAGCCCGAAAAGAACTCATTGATTTGAAGGTTGAATTTACTACATTAGCGAGATCAATATGAAAAACAAAGTACGGACTTTGATAAACAATGGTTTTAAGATTAACTAAATTCAACATGAAGTTGAAAAGGATTGATGACCTCGCACAATAATACGTAACAAGACTTTGTTGAATAAACTGCTTAAATACATTAGTTTATCAAGAAATTCTTGTGATAGAAGTACACCAGCCTTGTTCTCTTGCATCAAAACCTAAATTTGAAATAATAAGTGATATCTTTTAATTCCAGATCGTAAGGGTGGAATGAGAAAGAATGTGGAATAAATCAGAAAATGTCCTTAAAAATTTTCTAGTTTCTATTTGTTTGAGGACAAACAATTTCTTCTTTTCTTTGCTTGGGGACAAGCAAAATTTTAAGTTTGGGGGAATTTGATGAGTCCAAAAACTCATGAGATTTTTAATACATTTTTCTGAGTTTATAATGAGAATAATGATGAATTGTTTGCAGAAAACTGATAATTGAATCAACTTCCAATTTGCAGGAAAATACAGCAGAAAATCAAATTTTAGCAAAAAATCATAAGAAATCAGTCATAGAGGAATTTAAGTCAACCGGAACCTAAGTCGCAACAGAAAGGTACTTAAAGAATCCAAGTCACGACCTCAACAAATTTGGGATTTGAAGAAGAAACCAAGAGTGAATAAGCGCTGACCTCGCAGATGAAGTTGAGACAAAATATGACTTGGTCGAATAAAAGAAGCAAATAAATGAAGAGAGTTCATGTCGCGACATCATCATGACGCCGACACCAAACGGAGATAAATGAAGTCATGATACCACCATGAGGTCGCGACAAGGAGCCACTACAAAGCCACAAGAGAACAAATCTTCTCAAGTAAAGGAAGTCGAACTAATTTTGAAAGAAAGGACTTGTCACGCGACTTGATGCGAATGAAGTTAATAACACTAAGAATGCGAATAAACTCCAAATCAAACGACCGAACTAATGAAGAAGTGAGAAGATGTCGCGACACCACTGAGGTCGCGATGCATCTGAAAGCTTAGCAAGACATGGAGGTCGTGGATAATCGATTAGAAGTTGCAACAAAGATTTTCAAAGTGGCTGAACATAGAGGTCGCGAGTAGTTAGAACAGAGCAGAGACATCAAACACCGGATCAAGATGTCGCTGACGCCTCGGTCGCGCGACATCGCTTGAAGTAAAGGTGAAGTCTGACGCCCTTGCGGTCGCGACATCACATAATGAAAGAAGGTCACGACGCCCTTCAAGTGGGTCGCATATCCGCTGTAGTGATTATGGTCTCGACGCCCTTCGCAGTCGCGATATCAAACTGCAAAGAATGGAGGTCGCGCGATATCATTTAGCTTATCGCCGGCTATCATACCCAAGAGATGCTGAAGACAAGTCATGACAATAGTAAAACTTCCACGCGATATCAAAGAGCTCATAAGCATAACATTGAAGTCGCAATTTTCAAAAGAGATCACAATGCATAATGCGCTGAAGTCGCTGACGCGGAAGAGAAGTCGCTGACATCGAATGTACCATAAATAGAATGCTGAAGTCGCTGACGTAAAAAAGAGAGGTCGCTGGCTATCATGTCAAGGTTGACAAATAAAATGGAGTCGCCATACGAACAAACAAATGGGCCAGCTTATTGAAATCCACAAATAGGTGCATCAAGTTAGGGCCCAACTTCAAACCCTATAAATAATGCCAGTTTACCATCGAAAGAAAGCAAACGCGCCGTAAAGAGAAGTCCGTAGCCGGGTATTGTGTAGTTTTAATTTTCTTTTTCTTTTTCTTTGTTTGCTTATTTTTTAGATTAGATTAGAGTAGATTGTTATTTCTTTTGAATTTCGGATTCGATGTTAGTCATTAAGTCAAGCCGAATGCACGTTATTTTCTTCAATATCGCTCGGGTCCGTCCAAGTCCAAATAAATTTTGGAATTAAACTTCCAGCTTTCCGATCTACAAAGAGTTCTTGATCAAGGACCTACCGCTAGTGTAATGAAGTAATTTAGAAAACCCAAATTGAATTTACTCGTTGTTAGAATTTATCTTTTCAAAAATGACATCGTAGTCTACCGAACTTCGTACTTGAATCTGCTTTGCCGGTTTTGTTTATTGCTGATTCGATTCAAATATTAGTGTCCTAAACTGTATTAGGATTGTTTCATGCTCGATTTCCGTGAGGCCCTCCTGAAAGGACACAGAAGGCATTCCTAAGAGTTTTCAACAATATCTGGGCGGGGGTGCTAACCTAATATTGGGGATCTTAATGGCTCTCAGGAATCTCATAAATCTTCTTCTCACTGAAACCGAGAATGAGTTGAATGACTTTATCAATTAAATGAGCAGAGTTCGCCGATTCGAATGTAAGTTCAACCCGTGAGCAAGGATCTAATCAAGGAAAGAATGAACTGTTCCAATTTTGAGGATGAGAAACCAATATAGTGTAAACCAATGCTTAGCCTAGTGTCTTAGAGATTAAGGTTTACAACCATGTTCGTATGTTATTGAAAGAAAAATACCCATAAATAAGCAAGTAACCGATTAAAAGTAGTTATCTAATCCTCTCAGATTCGAGAGAAACAAAGGAAGATTAGATGACAAATATGTCATTAAGGAGAGATCCACACATGGCATTACCTCTCTCTCTCTCTCTCTCTCTCTTCTCTCTTCCTTGACCTGATTATAAATCAAGTTCATGAAGTAAAGCTACAAGAGTATTCAGGAATTGATGTTTCACAACGCTTGTATTTTCAATGCCCTTTAAAAACTAACTGATTGCCTATTTCTTTAATTTCTTTATTTTTTAGTTTAAGCATTATTTTCATTTTGTTCTAGCTTACATATCTTTATTCTTTCATTATTTTCAAGGTTGCTAGGAATATATCCATTGCAAATCATAGTCCAAATATATGTAGCTCAGTAAATGTGGTAGCTTGACGAGAATCTCTTGGTATTCACTGGGATCGATATATGGAATTAAATCCACTTTTATTACTTGTTCGACCAGACACTTGCAGAATCATGGATCAAAACTTAAAGAAATTTATCTAGTCTTAAGGAAACCATTTTAATCAAAAGATAATTGCAAAGAAATATAACAAATAAGTTTCATGGTATTATTGCTGGGGATTAGACAATAGTCCTTTTGTAATAGTGTCATAAATTTGCATATATCTTTTGGTTAAGTCCACAACAATGACACATGGCAAACCATGTGGTGACACATGGAGAACCATGTGGTGACACATGGCAATCCATGTGAGTGACACATGGCAAGCCATGTGTCACAATGAATGGCAAAGGCATGCATATGTGACACATGGCAAGCCATGTGTGTGACACATGGCATGCCATGTGTGTGACACATGGCATGCCATGTGTCAACATGCATGGCACCCTTGAAGGCTATAAAAGGGGAGTTCCAATTCAGTTTATGGGGGGCAGCAAGCTTCAGCTCGTGGGAGCAGCAAGGAGAAGGAGGAGGAAAGGAAAAGAGAAAGGGAGGAAGGAAAGGAAAAAGGAAAGAGGAAAAGAGAAAGGGAGGAAGAGAGGAAAAAGAAAGAGGAAAAGGAAGGAGGTTATGAGGCGCACCCGACTTCCAAGCAAAGAACCTGAATCGCGCCGCAAGAGAGGTAGGTTTCCTCCTACTCCAGTTATTTTATGCCTAGGGGCCACCGAATGGTCTAACGGTTTCGCCCCATTTGCGGGGCGAATTTAATATGTGTGGTTTCCATTGTTACCAGGATGGTCAAAGACCGCTTACTGAGTTCCGGATCGTCCGAGGTAAAAACTGCGGTTCTAGGATGGCAAAATCCTGAGCCGTAATGGTACTGTGGGTATGCCCAAATTTCCGCACACCCTTGTGAATCGGCCGCTGGCCAAATTCTCGACGGTCATAACTTTCGTCCGAACTCCAGCCCATGCATTCTCGGGATTCTACCGAAAGCTCAAGTCTAAATTTAATAAGATAGTTCTCGCCAAAATGTAGCTGAACATTGGGTTGGGTCACGGATGCTTGAGGAATGGTCCGTCTGATTCTAACTTCGCTTTCTGAACCCGCTTGTAACCGAAATGCTTGGGACCGCATACATACCGAGTAGGGAATTGTGTGTTGATGTTCTCGCGGTAATTACAAAATCGACTCTCTCAGACTAAGTCCGATTATTTCTATACAAGCATTATCGACTTACGGCCAGAATGACTAATGTTTGTTATTGCCATAAATTCAATGACATATTGAAAATGTGAAATTATGGATATATGTGTGATAAAGATGGAAATAATTATATGCATTGGGCTGTGTCACTGACACACTATGCCTCAGCCTGGGAATATGAATTATAGCATTACTTACCTAATTAATGGTTGGAATTATGTTAATACATGCTTGAATGATGTGTTGACATAAATGAATTGAATGATAGAAAAGATGTAGTGCATGCTTATGTGATGTACTTATTTGAATGTATGGAATATTAACATGACTCCGCATGTATATTGATGTTGAATCGAATATGGAATGTTGTGTGCATTGCATACGAGTGTTCATAGCACAATACATAGTGTACGGTAGAATGTCCATGTAGAGGTCTTCATACATTGGTCATGGGTTTATGCAAAGGGTACAAACCGCATTGTATCGTGCGGTAACATTGCATTACATGGGTGTGTACATGGTATCGGGCTCGCACGCGTTTGGTGCAAAATTGTGGGCTCGGGAATGGAACAAAGTTCAACTGAAGTTCCACAGCCAGAAATGAAATGGAAAACTAATAGTGTCAGCGAAGGCAGTGGATGTGACACCCCCTCGTGAAAAACCCAAAACCTCGTTAGACAAATGATCCACGAAAGTCCAAAAATGTCGTAGGGTAAGAGACCCGTGGTGCATCCCTAAAAAGTTCCCCTTGCTTTCCCAAAAGACAAACAGATTAAATAAATATCACATAGACTACTGTTGAGACGGAGCTCTGGACTCCACTCAGATTGATTTCATTAGCACTTGCATTGGGTGGTGGCCTGAGGTTAACCCGCACATGGGGCATGAGTGTCATCTCATACATGCATGTGAAGTTTTTTTTTCCATGATGTGTGACAAATATGTATGCACGGATTAAGTTGTTGGTTTGATCAGAAATGATCATTTGCATGTGCACCTAGGTGGGAGTAGCTCTTTAGGATTTATCTCTACTGGCATTAGCTCACTCCCGTCGGGACCCTTTCGTGCACAGGATGTGACAGTGCACGGCGCTCCTAGAGGCCTGGATTATGGCCAGCCGACCGTGGCCTCGATTCATGCTTGTATATATTAACAAACTAGTTTTAATTTATGTTTTGTATTAATAACTCTTGGATCTATGTAAATGTATGGTTTTGTTATCAGAAAGGGACGAGTATGGATGATGGGCCCTATCAGGGGTCATTTTACTCATGTGGCTGGTCTCTATGATATGAGACACATGTGTTTCCGCGCAGTCGACTCAGGGTCAACAGACCCCCCTGGTTTCGGGCGCCACACCAGAGCCACCGTGTCCACCGGCGATTCGGGCCCCACACCTACAGAGTCATATGAGTCTAACATTAGCCGGTCAAGTAACCTTGGCCTGCAAGGATCGGTATTTGCAAGCCTGGCCAAGAACGACAACCCAACGGCTGTCTTTGATGGAGCCTTCCCCACAACTCCAATAGCATTGAGAGGCCCCCCCGCTGGGATCCTATCCTCCAGCGATGCACAAGCCTCTCTAGAAGCATCCTTTGAGGCACCCTCCAAAGCTGGCAGAGCATCGGAGGCTCATTCTGTAGAGTCCACAACAATTACTGGAGGACTCTTCTGAGCTTCTTCATCTGGACCCGATCGTCTTAAGCGCTTCGCATATCATAGCCAGTGGGTAGTCTCTCCCCGAGCGTCACGCAACCGCTAGAGCTCGACCCTAGCCAGTCATCCTCCGCTTGCCTTGAGCCACTCACAGAATCTGGGCACAAATTCGGCGACTTCACGTTTCCTTCTTGCTCTTGCATCTTCCCTTCGTGACTAGCCTTAAATTCCTCCCGCTCCCAATGCTTAAACCTAGATTTAGCCTTGGCCAGGGAGGCATCCAAGGCCTAGTGCTTGGAAATGGCCGATTGGGCATAAAATCGCAGCTTCTCGTCATTTTCCAACCGAGAATGGAATTCCCTATGCTGACGAGCCATGTTCCGAATCGTTGTGACAGCCAGTAAAAGAGAAGATGTTAGAAGAAATTCAAAACATCAAACTCACGTTCAGGTATTAAAAGTCAAAACATACCAGCTCAACTAACTCATTAAAGTCGTGGTTATGGATAAGCATCTCGTCTTCTGCCATGCACTAGAAGGACTTCCTATCCAAATAGCCGAGGAAGGGGATGGAGTACTCCTCAGCATGAGCCGCTACCCTTACTAGGAGAAGAATGGGGTAGAGGTCGTGCATGTGTGTGATCGAAGACTCCCTCTTATTAAAGGGGCACTAACGATCAATGATTTCCTAGGCAGCCTTTGGGCCAGGGGCCACCGTGTTTGGAGAAGGTCAGTCCCACTCTTGCGGTAAAACATACGAGCTTAGCATCAATCGATCAGGTAGCCTTGGCCTACGAAGGACATCATTTGCAAGCCTGGTCGAGAACGGCTGTTTTTGATGGAGCCACCCCCATAACTCCAACAGCATTGGGAGGCCCCCCCATTAGGACCCTATCCTCCAACGATGCACAAGCCTCTTTGGAAGCATCCTTGGAGGCACCCTCTAAAGCCGGCAGAGCATTGAGGCTCTGCCTCCTCAAGAGTCCACAACACCATCAAGCAGGACTCTTCTTCATTTTAATCTGTAATTCGATTGTCTTGAGCGCTTTTCACTGTGATATTTCGTGAGCCAAAGTAGTTTCCGAAAGTGCTCGTCAGCTTTTGCATCCGTGCGAACCCAGCTAGGCTGTATATCTTCCTCCTTCTCGCCGAGTCACTAGCGGTCGGGATCCAACCATTCCACATAAAGCCTCTCTAATCCCATGTCGGGCGGCCTGATCCGCTCAAGGTGATCTTTCCCCTTCTTCTTTCGTACCGCGCCCTTTATCTTTCCCTTCTTCAGCGTGCGCACCGGGGTGCAGCTGGGGTACCTACGCCAAAGGTGATTGATCCAGCCAAACAAAGCTGACCAAGGCTCCTTCAGTGATCTCGGCCTGAGGCTCTTCAACGAACCCTACTTGTGAGAAGCTGCCCGGGATCGGCTTCAAAAGGTCAGTAAGGACAAAATGTTCACCCCTAACGAAATCTTCTGGCAGCAAGTGGGGGATGATGGGGACTATGTAACGAAATGGTCTAGCGCCTAACTCTCGTAAGTTCTTCATCGAAAAGAAGAGCTCGTGATTGTGCTCTGCCTTAATAATTTCGAGCAACCGTTTGATATGCTCAAAACTGGCCTTCTCCACCCAGCTAACTAGCCGGCCTCGCTTACTCTTACCTACAAAGTCCAAAGAAAAGGGGCATGTCAAAGTGTGGGCGATCTAGAAAAGAACAAGCCCTATCAAGCTGAGACAAACCTAGAAACATGAGAGACTGGTTCAAGTCAAATGGGAGCCCAAGAGAACCTAGCGTCTCATACCATGGCACTTTCACTAAAACAACCCCTTTCATCTCAGTCTTAGGGGAGTCGGGGAGCCTGGTTACAAATTGCAATTGGGGTCTATGGGCCGACATAGATAGCCAGCCCCTAATCCGAAGCTTCAAAGTATAAATAAAACAAACCTCTACCAGTGAAATATTCAACTGGTAAAGAAGGTTTAGCACACTGCAACCCATCAAGATCCGAAAGACGTTTGGATGTATGAGCGCAGGAGGTGCCCAGGTGAAGTGCAGGAACTGCTTCACTAATGACGAGATGGGGAAGCAAAGTCTAACAGCAAACTGCTCCCGGGTGAAGTAGACAGCATTATCTACGCCTCCTGTAGTTGAGACAGTCGCTTCGTCTAATAACTCCAGACTAATGTCAACAGGGACATGACAAAAAGATCTCAACTCCTCTACAAACATAGCAACGACTGTGTCGCTTGTATCAAGTACCCCGGGAGGTCCCCCACGCCTGTACCTGATCGTAGAGTCTCTTCCGACCCCTCGCCCATACCATACAAAAAAAGGATCGCCTTTGAGGACCTTGAAGCAGTGAAGGCATCAAAACCCTAGGGAGATAAAAGAAATCCCCCTTTGGAAGTTTGACAACCCACAAATAACCAAACCTAAGAACCTTGAACCAAGAAGCTTTACGGGACCCAATGGGATGACCCCAAACCTAGGAATATCCCAGAAACCATCTATAGCTTCGTCACTAGACCACTAATGAACAATAGACGCACCCTCAAAAGAGGCAAAAACTTTCTAAACACAAAAATACTCTTTAAATGGAGACACGAAAAACACAACGGAGGCAATGCAAACGAAGTTTGTAAAACTCAATCAAAATCTTGAAAGATGTCAAGGGCTCCAATGATTGCTTGCCAAATCCGCCTCTATATATAAGGGTAAAACATATATAGACACATTAAATGTGTTGTCAGAACATCATGCGCCACAAACATATTGGGAAATGTGCACCACCCACACGCTTTGTGACCAAACACGCTTCACCTTCCGACGCATTTGATGTACACATTAATTTTCCAGTCCTTTCAGCCTTCCACACTCGAAGGTTTAAAACATAGTATTTTCCTCAACTGAAAAAGCAAAAAATTCCAGCCAGGGAAAATGGGGGTATTGTGAGTACCATGGTCTTTAGACCCAATACTCAATGGGCCCAAGGCCCGTTTGGCCCAAGGCCTACCTGGCCCGCAATGTGAAGCAGCCCAAACCAACCTACTAGATTGAAACCGAAGGGTACTACCTAAATGGGAGAATCCGCAAGCCCGTCTATGAGAGCTAGGGTGTCTTCCCAGAGGCCAGCTTCAAGGCAACTTTTAAGTCCCCCAACTGGTCGTCCTTCCACATATGGAAAGTTCATTATGGATAAATAAATGAAGGCGGGAAATACATAAAAGATATTTATCCGCGAATTTCCCGGTTTCAAAATCCCTAACTTTTTGGAAGATTAATCCTTGATAAGGAAGAATTAGTCCTTGATAAGGAAACACATATTTTATCCCTAAGATTATGAGATTCTTTCCGGAGAGAGATGAGGGATTTGTGAACCACTTTCTATAAATCAGAAGATCCCCCCAATATGGGTGGAATGATTAGTGCCTAAAAAGTGCTATTTTCGAGCCCCCATTGTTGTAGGTTTTGAGCACTTTTTTGTGTACTCAATCAACCGAATTAACCTGACGGTACATTAAGGTCCCGACATTCTACTCGATTGCATTTCATACTAATTTTGTAGTTTTTGCAAGCTATTTATGCCAAATTTGTTGAGTTTATCCAAGCACTTACGACCCGAAGCCTAACTCCTAAGATCAAGTAGACAGAAATTAGAAGGAGCATGAAGAGCAAAAGAAGAGTTAAGAAAAAAGCCGAGATTTTCGCATCAAGGTGCGAAATTTTCGCACCATCAGGCGAAATTTTCATTTCCTGTAAAGGTAAAATTTTCGCACTGGTGTGAAATTTCTCCTGCAAATTTTGACTTTTGCTACTTTTTGACCCCTTTTTCCCATTTTGCCCTCCATGTATAAGTGTGTATTGAGGGTATTTTGGTATTTTTTCCTTTTTGGAGCTCTATATAAGCTCAAACATTGTAGAGACAGGGGATCGACTTTTTTTACTTTTGGATTTTGGTGGAAATACAGAGCACTGTAAGTTCCCCCGCTTTTATCTTTCTGCTTCATTTTCTTTGCTTTTCTTTTATTTTATTTTATTTTCTTTCTGGGCACTGTGTCATCTCAGTGATGACAAACTGGGCAGATGGTTGGCTAGACCCACCTTTCCTTGAAGACCGAGGCTTATTGAAATAGGTTTTATACAAACACTGTTCTCTACGTTTGAATGCGTTATAATAAACATCCTCACTTGAAATAAAACTAAACAAACTTGATTAACTATCATGTGTTTTAGTCTATGATGCCATTATTAGATCCAATTGAGATTCATTAAGATATTTATTAGTTACCAGGTAGATTTACAGAGATGATTTTCACTCACCCGGAACATTAATGTCCAATAAATGCTATATTTCAAAAGGAAAATTATTAAGGTTCGATTTTGATCGTTAAATGAAGATCCGGTTCGGGAAATGACTATAGGTCATCCTCCCCAACGCGAGGAAAAGGATCCGAGAACCTCTCATTTACCTTAGGACCTCAACCCCAGTAGCCTGATGCTTCAAGGAGTTCTTTTTCATAATTTTTTAGTTCAGTTTATTTTCAGTTCACAAACATTTCAACCCATTGTTTTTACAAAACCTTAAAATCCAAAATTGAAATTCACCTTTCTAAGCCAACTGCAAAATCATTTACATGAAGAATACCCATCCCTGAGTTCGACCCTAGAGCCACTATACTGCAGTATCTATGCTACGGCAATAGGAGGTTTAGGTTTACAAATATTGCTTATTCCGGCATACCGTACCGCACTTGAATTAAATGGAATCGCTGTCGGATCAAACCGATCCGATGCCTGCTTAATTCTTTATTACCTTTTTTTCTTTTTCTTTTTGTTTAAAATGTCACGACTAATCCCCAACTCGACCAATGGCGGATCCAACCGAGCCCTATTACTCCAACCGTTTCATTTATCTGTCAAAAACATTTTATTTATGTCCTTTCATTTTAGTTGTTTACCACGCTGAAGCATTTCAAAATAAGAGGCCCATAAACATTTACTTTTATACAATACGTTTACAAAATGACGTATCATGCCTTTAGAAATGATATACAAAACACTATTTCAGATATTAACTCTTTGTTCACAAAATATCACAAGTTCCAAAAGAAATGATATGCATATGGTGGGATATATACTTATATGCCGCGAATTTTCGTATAACTCGCGCTGTTCTTGCCTTCTTCTTGCTTACTGACATCATGCGATCGATAAAACAATACGCTAAGCATTTTCATGATTAGTGGTTCTATACAGCTTCCTCTATCTACACAACATGCCTTTATCCAATCATGCTCATATTTATTTCAATGGTCAATGCATAAACAATACATCCGTTTATACATTCAGACATATTTTCATTTACAAACATGCATTTTCAATGCAACAATTCCTTCACAATTCAATTCATGCGATTTAGGCGTATACTCATAGAGATGTATTTGGTTTACAATCTCATTTTCACTCATCAAAATTTGTTATGTCACCTTGACTATTCAATTTATTTTCACGACGGATTCTGCTTGGTGAATCCCGTCTTGTGTTTCATTCGGTAATGTGCTTACACATTTATCAATTTTGGTTCATCATCATGACAGATGCCGATTGGTGTATCCCGCCATAAGGGTCATTTAATAAATGTCATATATCATCATGACGGATGCCGATTGGTGCATCCCACCAAGTGGGTCATTAGTAATTCACTTCGATTCGTTATGTCACAATATGACAACATCATTTGCAATTCAAATAAACGCACATAAGCAATTATTTGATACTTCATCCCAATTTCTCTATTTCAACACATTATGCGATTTCATATTTCCTTTCAATTGACGTATGCATATTCCATACAATCATTTCACATTTACTTAGTAAACTATCAATACACTTGAAGTAAGGATAGAGTTTCAATGAACAAACCAAATTATCGATCCCTTGTCTCTTTCGATACCAATCCTAGGTCCGAGGCGGCGAGGTACGGTACGTTTTTCAATTAGTTTCATTCTTATTTTAACCCCCATTAGTCATTTATTAGGGTCCCTAAACAATCGGTGTACGAATATGGGACTTAACAATGCAAGGGTATGCAAAACTAGGGTTGTTGGGAGCATCGGTACCGGTACCACTTGGACCGGTAACTGTACCAATCCTCTTCTATCAATGGGTATTGGTACCACTTTGAGTGGTACCATTACCACTTCTCCTCTGCACAATGGGTACTGGTACCAACTTTTGGTACCGATACCACTCGCGGGTTCTACCTAGAAAATGGCAGATTTCGCCATTCTCACCCATTTTTCTTCAATAAACCTCCTCCAATTCCTTCCTACATCAAAACCCAACATGGAATCCAACCAAAAAAACTCCAAAAGTGGTTTAGAATCAATAAAAACCTATTTTCCCAAGTTAGGGCTTTTCCCCAAAATCAAAATCATAAAAGGTGAAGTTAGGGTTTTGTTTTCTTAACTCAAATCTCTTCAAATCTTCTCTTATATGTTGCTTGATCTCTTAGAAGCAAGAACTGGGAAAGAATCACACCAAAGCTTGATCTTCTCCTAAGCCCTAGCTCTCTCCCCCTTTTCTCCTCTCTTTCTCTTCCAAAACGGGTTTGCTTCAAATGAGCTCCCTTAGACATTTCGTCTTTAACTCATTTAAGTGTAAGGCCATGTTTGGCCTTCCACACTTATTCTCATTTTCTCTTCTTTCTTTTTCCCCTTTTTGGTCTTAAGTCACTTATTCTTCATAAGGCCTTGTTTGGCCACAAAAAAAAAATGCATTCTTTTGACTTAAGTTTCTCCCAAATTGCTTTATAGCCCATATTTCATTTTATTTGCACTTCAACTCTCATATTTACACTTAGACATATAAACTTATTTACAATCGACCCTTAGGTCCTCATTTAAAAATTTTCAAAATTGCCCTTTTACACTTGGGTAAATTTCCGGGTCCAATCAATTCTCATTTAGCATATAATATTTGCATTTGGCTCTTAATCATATAATCATTTATTCAATATTCATTTAACAATTCCCAGAAAATACCCAAGTTGGCTCAATTTATGTCTGGAATATATAATAATTTTTATTATAAAAATTCTAGGGTATTTTGGCAAGTATAAGGGAAAGGGAAGAAGTTCCAATCGTTGTTTCTTCTTCTTCTTCCTCTCCATATTTTGCCGACTCTAATTGTGTTCCTCCCTCCTCCTCCTCCTGAGAGGCACCGCCCACCATCATCGGACGCCCTTTCAGAGGTTTATCAGACCGCTGATGCCCAAGGGCTCAGACAATCAAGGTGACAACAATCCAAGCAGCATGATTCAACCAATAATGGATCCAACAACTCTAACCCTTTTCCTTCATCCCATAGTTTCCATCCATGCCTGTAGCATTATTCAGTTGGGTTAGGTTAAAGCAAAGTTGAAAACAGTAGTACTATTTGGAGAAATACAGCTTATTGAAGAAATGGATAGATCAATCAACTTATAATATGTCCTAATTAGTTTTTCCAATGTCAAGCACCAGCATATTTAAAATTAAAATGTTGTTGGATATGCCTTGCAATGACCATAAATCCCAATCTAGGCCTTATTAGGTTATATGGTGGGGACTATGAAGTTGGTGTTTATCTACAGTACTATCTGGAAGGCATGGGGGCATAGGCGGGAAGGGGGACATGGAAATGATTGTGTTTTATTTATATGGCCTTTTCATTTTGAAATTATATGTAAGAATTGTTTAGAAGGTGCATAACAACATGAAGAAATGATACAAAGGGGAACATATTCCTCCTTCAAAATTTAAGACAGGAATTGGAACTGAAGATATCTATTGAGGGGTAGTGCTAGATATTGTTACATATATGCCATATAAAAGTAAACCACAATCAATGAAAACTGATACTAATTAATGGGTGTAAAGGTGTGTTGTGGAATGTATGTAACAATGGCCATCAATAAAAAGCATACAAGCAGGAGGCTAGTTGCTATCACCGCGGGCGTAAAAACTAGAAACAAAGAGCTCTGCGTAGAGAGAGATGTCATGGAGATTGATTAAACAGACAACGCTTACTCAATAGAGAGAATGGTGGTTGTGTTGGTTCAGGAAGAGCCATTGATTTACTTTCCAACAGAACAACCCTAGATGACATTGTGGGTCTATCCGCTAGCTTTTACTGAACACACAAAAGCCCAATATGGATGCATCTCAGAACAATTTCAATGGCACATGATTCTATCAAACTCTTCTTTTTCTTCGACTTTCTTTTGTTTTTTTTTTTTTTTTTTTTTTTTGCAATTATTCTAGTATGGTTGCTTGGACATATTTGTAATGGGTCTATCATGGTTGCTTGGACGTATTTGTTTTTGTTTTATGTAACCACTAATGTCTATTGGAGCATTTTAATGAGATTTGGTTTTTAGCATACTTGTGCACCAAACTTTCTATCTTTCACTCTTTCTGCGTATGCCGGCTAGGGGAGCAACTGACCTGAAGCTAGCTTCTAAGAAGCCTCTATTGGTTTTATGGATGTGTTTTCAGATTTCCCCTGATTGCTGGTTCCGCACGGCTGTCCAAGTTCCGGCTATTTTGAAAGGCAACCGAGGGGCCCAAAGAGCTGTGCTCGACCTAGGCCGATAAAACTATGGGCTCGGTGGTTGATAGGTCCAAAGAGCTGGGTGCTTACAATCAGTGAGCTCACACGTGTTTTGAGTTCGGAAGATGAAACGATTGTGAATACTCAAGCGTGGGAGAGAAACACGCCTCCCGATAATCGTGGTTGACTCACGGCAAGATGCGCTGAGACCGTGCCTCGCCTCTAGGATAGTGGATCCAAATGTTAATTTCTTTACCGTTACTCAGACACCTTTCGCCCAAAAATTCTTTAAGCATCTGTAACACTCCTAAAGATTTTAGCAAAGGAGCCGTTGAAGATTTTTGACCATTTTCGATCTCCTGGAGGGTTTTTCCTTTAATTCGCTTCCGATCTTGCTTGTATGGATTGTTTTATTTGTGGTGGTTTTGTTATGGTCTTACCTCAAATGCGTGTTCTGGGCCGCCTAGTAGGTTCGACAATGAAACCCGTAATGCCAGGTTTCGATGTACTCAGCCTGTGGGCGTCCCAATAGGGTTTCAAAAGCCCTCGCCCATGCTCGGGTCCCGCGATCGCTTTGCCAGAGTCCTCGAGTCATCCTCTTTGAGCTACTCGTAGTAAGTGAGATGTCAAGAGGAGACTTCCCACCATCCAGGTCGGGCGTAGAGGGGGGCCCGGCACGTGAGTCGCCCACCGCAAACAAATTCTTGCTGCTTCTATGTCCGTGAGTGAGCCGAGGTCCTTCGCCAAGTCCCCGAGCCGGCATCGCCTTAGAATCGTTTGACATACCGGCTTTCAACTTTAGAGAAGTGACACGCCGCCTACTTCAATCTTCGAGAGCGGGGCCGCATTGACTTCGCCTGCTTCGCCATGGCGTGAAGCAATTCCTACATGTCACCCGAGCACCTCCTGTGCTTATTCATCCAAACGTTTTTCAAATTTTAAAGGGTTGTAGTGTGCTTAAATTTCTCTACCAGTTGGATATTTCGCTAGTAGAGATTTGTTTCATCTATACATTGAAGGTAGGGACTGGGGGTCGGCTATCTATGTTGGCCCATAGTCCACTACTATAATTTGTAAAAGGCCTCCCTGATTCTCTCCAGATGAGTAAGGTCAGTCTAAGCTGTGCCCGTGGCACAGACGCCGGCCTTCTGTACTTTACATGTGAATCCATTCGTGTCTCGTGCTGGCCTTAGCTTCATGTAACCTGCGTTCCCGCTATGACCATATACCAACATACCTCCGCTTTCCCGATGTTATCAAGGTGTTACAGGGCAGCTCTGGCCAAATTAACCGGATTGAGAAGGCTAGCTTGGAGAACATTAGACGATTACTAGAGATAAGGAGGCAGAGCGCAATCATGAGCTTTTGTTAACGGCGAAGAACTTGTGAGAGTTGGGCGCCAGCCCTTTCCCTTACATTATCCCCGTTGTTCCCCGCTCGTTGCCTACAGAGCTTATTAAGGCAAAGCACTTCGTTCTTGCCAACCTGTTGTTGAACCCGGTGCTCTCAGTGGTTTCGGCCAAGATCGCTAAGGCCGCGGCACCCGCTGAGGTCTACCCGCCACCCAACCAAAGTCCACGCCTACCCCAACTCCAAGAAGAAGAAGAAAGAAAATAGGGCGAGGGCTTGGCAAACGATGGCAACGAATTCCAAGTAGGAAGACTTTGTGGACTTACGCATAATCACAGCGAGCCCCTTTATGGAGAGGAACTATCTACTACTGTGTTTGCATTATGGATGTGTATGGATGTGTAAGCGGGATGCTCGGAGGGTGAGACCACCCTGTGTCCGGTGGTAAAAACCCGGCCGAGAAGTGTCTTCTCCAAATGAGCGGCCTCACGACTAGTAATAATTTCAAGACTCCTCGATCGAGCCCCAATGATCGGTCGGTCTGGGAAGGTGCCCCAATGAGCCAGCAGATCTCGATAGGATCGTGAGTCGGGGCCTAAATGCTCCAAGTGAAATTGAGAGAAAGCCCCATATGGTCGCTAGTCCCATGCCCCACTTGCACCTACAAATACCTAACCTACTGCATACGCTCTAACCAACCGCTAAGCACGATGTTCTAATCGGGCGAGGCGATCCATCCCTCTGACGGCATGATACTCTCGATCCATGTGGTGCTCTATAAATCATCCAATCGTCGCAGGTCCCTTCAACCAAGCAGTAGTCTCCGATTGTGCACATGCGAATTCTATCCCAATTATTTCCTTCTGGCACCGTGGCACTGCAAAGAAGCATACCCATCTCGCTCCCCGTCTACATGGATATGAGGCCTTTAGTCTAAGTGGGTCAAGACGGATGCTCATCCAGAACCATGATTCTCACTCATCAAATTTCGAAATGGCATTGCAAGGATTTTTAGTACTTGATTACTAATTTCAGATAAGGTGAATTTTTCTTCTAACTTCTTCTTTTACGTGCCTCGATCAGCCATCCCATAAGGCTCGTTGAAGATAGGGAGTTTCAATTCCTACGACGACGCCGAGAACCTGCAAAGCCACCCACAAATGCCTAAGCATCAGCTCGATGCTTTTCGTCAAGGCAAAAATCTAGTCGGCTATCGGGAGCCAGAGGCCAAAGCCTATGCAAAAGATTGAACCTTAGAGAAAGAAAGGGAGGAGGCCAAGGTAGCTATAGGTAGCTGTCCGCAAATAAATGCGCAGATGCCAGCGTGTGGTAGTGACGACCTCGGCTAGTGGTCCTAGATGAGCTGGCAAAATGGCGGGACCGAAGACGGGCGCAGTCGAGGCCGAGATTGTCCACCGTGGTCGGTTTAACGCCGCTTTACTAGAGCTCAAGGCATCCAAAGATGAGGTGTCCTCCCTTCATTCCCAAGCGGGTAAGGACAAGGAAGCCAAGGAAGACTACTAGAAAGCCCTAGAGCCACTCTTGCTTACGGGCTACTGATGTCGGTGGTGTTCAAAAACACGTAATCTCATTTTCAAAGAGATTACGGATGGCATGCCCCACTCTACCACCACCTCCGCAGAGCTTGCGGAACCTGCTGCACACCCCCCCCCCTCGGGCCCCAACAACCACGAGGTTAAGGTCAGAGAGAGTAGACTGGGCGAAGAGGCGAAGGATCCGGAAGGAGGTGTCACGTGTGGAACATGGCTGATATCTTTTCCTATGTTAGTTTTGGAATACTTTGGGAGATTTTTGTATGCTTGTTTTGCCACCAGTATGTGTATTATTTTTTACAACTGCGCTTTTTAGCTACATTTTAATGAAATATAAAGATGCCAATGTGATATGAGTCATATTTGATGGTAAAATCCAAGAAGATGCTGCAACTTCATGTTCGAACTTTTTATTTTAAAAGTGTCATCATGACGACAACCATGTCTGGACTTTAAAAAAAAAAAATGCTAGCAGGACAACAACCATATCTGGGCTTCTTTTTTTTCTTTTTTTTTTTTAAATGCCACACAGACAACAAACTATATCCCGGGTTTTTTTTTAAAAAGCCGCAGACAACAACCATATCTACTTTAAAAATGCCGCCAGTGAAAACAACCATGTCTGGACTTTTAAAAATGCCAACAGGACAAAAACCATGTCTAGACTTTTAAAAATGCCAATAGGACAACAAACATATTTGTGCTTTTGAAGAGAAGCAATTATAGGCTTTCAGAGGAAATGTCTAAAAGATAACCTTTATTGATGATAGTATCCTCAAAGAAAACACTACTAATAATACTTCTTAAGGTGCATGACGTTCCACATCTTGAGCACAACAAACCCTTCTAGCCTACTTAACTCATAAGACCCGACTGTCCCTACTCGAACTACCATGTATGGCCCTTCCCAATTGGGCTGGAACTTCCCGTCTGCTGGGTTGGCTGTGTTTTCAAAGTCCCTTCTTAAGACTAATTCTCTAGCTAGGAATGTACACGGCTTTACATGTCGGTTGTGCAAGTTTGCTAATCATGGTATGACTTTATAATGCACGCCTGCGCTTCGAGCTCGTCAAGAGGTCTAGGTCTGGCTATGACTTCAAAGATTTTCTTTCGTGAATCTCTGCTCGTATCGTGGGCATCAAGGATTTCGTAGGGATGATGGTTTCCATCACATATGTGAGGGCTTAACTGATAACCCACTTCGCCTAAGAAGTTGTTCTAGATAGCCCACAAACCCGTGGTAGTTCATCTACCCACTTTCCTTCGTCGAATGTGTGCTGCTTCAAAGTCGATAGAGGAGTCTTATTAGATGCTTATGTTTGGCCATTACCTCATATTTGCATTCATGGGGTCGAGTACAAGTTTTTATATTCAATCTACGTAAAATTCCTCGTGATACTTTAGCTATCGAATTGTGGCCCATTGTCGGTTACAATCGATAGTGGTATTCGAACCTGCACACAATGTTCTTCCATACAAACTGAACAACCTCTTTATCTTTGATGGATGCGAAGGCTTCGGCTTCTATCCATTTGCTAAAATAGTCGATGGCAACCAATACTATCTTCTTTTGAGCCAAGGCAGTAGGCAATGGCCCTAAGATGTCCATTCCCCACTAAGCAAAGGGCTAGGGGCTCGTTATGGTCGTTAGGTCTTGGGTCGGCACCTTTGAAATGAGAGCTTATCACTGGCAGCAGTCACACTTCCTAACATAGGCGACTACATCTGCGCGCATGGTTGGCCAATAGTAGCCTTAGGTATGAGCTCTATGGGCCAACGTCTTGCCGCTTGGATGATTTCCGCATACCCCATCATGGAGTTCTACCAATACATATCATTCCGCCGGTGGAGCGAGGCACTTAAGGTAGGGCTCGGGCCCGCGACTGCTTATACTGACCATTCATGAGGAGAACTGAGCCGCCTGACTCGACCTAGCTCTGGCCGCTATCCGACAGCTTCTTCCGGAAATTAAATAGCAAACTATTAGAGTCATCCAAGAATGACACACTTCATCTATTTCATTTACCTTGTTGATAGTAATCGATGACTCTAAATGGTAAGAGACAAAAGAGAGCACCGCTTTTATCGGGTAGGACGCCACGCTACCGCAAAGCGTCTCGCTGCTTAAATCTCTACGACATGCTCCAATCTCAAGCCATGAAGCTCCCCAACAGAAGCTGACAAGACTCATACTGTCATGCTGGGCCGATCTCTTTGCTTCATATTCTCCATTTACCCGCCTACCACCTCAATCGAGAGTCGCTTCTACGATGATTTTTCTAACGATACGTAGATCGCGAAGGTCGATCTCATCTATGATCGCCTTATGAACGCCTTGCTATTGTCGGGAAATCTAAATGTATGGCCTTCTCTATTATTTCCCCAATCGAGGCTTTAAGTTGTAGTCCTAGTCCGTCTCCCATCTGTCGCGAAGCGCCATCCACATTTAGGGTCCACTGTACCGTGAATCGTCTGATTTAGTTTCCTATCGAGGAAATTCGCCAAAAGTCGCACCAAGATCTTCCCTTTAACGCCAGCTAAGGCTTTTTATATCAATACCCGAACTTCACTCAACTCAATCGCCCATCGAGCCATCCGCCCGACAGACGGCTTATGTGTATAAGGCTTTTGTGAGGGAGGCTCGGTGAGTACAATGATGTAAGTGTGCTTTCTGAATAGGATAAAGTTTTTAACAACTGGCTACGGAGAGCTAGTGTCGCCTGCTCGAGACGAGTATATCGAGTTTCTGCCTCAGACAGGGACTTACTTAGGAAGAATATAGGTCTATGCTTCCGATTTTCATCTTATTTGAACAATGCTGCACTCACCGAGATTTCCCGAGACCCGGCCATAAAGATGTAACATGTCACCAAATTTTCAAGCAAGAAGAACTAGTGATTCTAAGTGAGATATTGTTTGAATGTCAGAAGTGTCCTGGGTTGTATTCGATTCCAAATGGCATGCCGGGCCTTTGGTGGTGGCAAAGAACGACTTCAAACGATCTGTGAAACGAGATATGAATCGCCGGCAATACCGCCAAATTCCGGCCTAGTTAGTCACTGTGATCCCTTTTCCGGGAGGCCGAGTCCGAGAGTCCATTATGGCCTTAAGTCGGATGGGATTAGCCTATCCCCTCTACGATACCATAAAGCCCAGAATCGCCGTCGACACCAACGCACTTCAAAGGGTTAAGTTTCATGTCAGGTTTTCAAGAACAACTCAAGGTTTCAGAGATGCCTTGTGTGATCGGGGCATTCCTTGGATTTGACGAGCATATCATTGATATAAAACTCCATGGATTTACCTATCAGTAGTCGAAATATCTTGGTCACCATCCTTTTATAAGTTGCCCCTGCGTTTTTCAGGCCAAACGGCATTACGTTGTAGCAGTACAATCCGTGTGGTGTAATGAAGTCTATTTTCTCCACGCCGCGTATGCATAGAACTGATGGTATCCGCAAAGAAGGCGTCTTAAAATGACAATACCATGCCCACACGTGATCCACAATTTGATCTATACGCAGTGCTTTAAGCTATCCGGACATGCTTCATTGAGGTCAGTGTAGTCTACACATACACGCCACTTACCACCCTTCTTCAATACCACCACCACATTGGCTAGCCATTCGGGATACTTTACCTCCCTTATAAAACCTGCTGGTAGAAGATTGTCTACTTCCGTCTGAATGATCTGATGTCGATCAGGATGGAATTGCCTCTACCTTTCGCTTTATCGGGTTTAGTAGTGGGGAGGACGCTCGGGCCAGGAGAAGCCACTATCGGATTTATCCCAACCATATTAGAGTGTCTCCAGGCGAATACATCTATGTTGTGCAGTAGCGTGAGTCGTAACTGCTCCATTTCTTCATTAGACATAAGGGAGCTAACATAGGTGAACTTCTCTAGTCCGTCCAACTCCACTTCTTCCCGTGGATCCACAGCCGGCGAGTTTTTTTCTTCCACTCTAATTTGGGTGGCATCCTGTGATTGCTACACATGGGTCCGACGTCTGTGGAGTTATTCTAATCGCATTCCCTCTCCTCGCTTCCTACATGGACAATCGTAGCACTTCGTGTACCAGCTAGCTACTTAAAAGGTCAACCTCGCTTCAACGCTTCATCAAATACTTACTTCATTTTGTGGTACGCCAAGGCACAACCTTCATGGAGTGCAAATTTAGGTCCGCCCACTATGGCATTATTATAAGGCCCCAATTCTCGACTGACAGAACAAAACCGCTGAAAGTGACTAGCAAGGATTTCATGTGAAGTGCGACATCTCCTGGGCCACATCAGAAGGCTCTATTGAAACAGAGGATTCGCCCGACCGAATTTAGTATGTCAAAAGAAAGCTTCATCGCATGAAGGCCGGAAGCTGGTAACCACGACCGCCTCGATCCACCAAAGACTCTATGCACATTAAAACCATTAATACAAAGGGTGAGTACCAGGGTATCATAGTGAGACATAATGACCCTGTTCGAATTAACCAAAGGAAAGGATATGGGGCCATCTATCCGCTTCTTTCTATGTGAACGACATTCACCCCGCCTTAAATCAGATTACCCTTGACGAGTTTCTACTCGACGCTTTGATTGATACTGTCATCGCCTGCTCCCAAGATAGTTTATGGTCAGGTTCAAAGGTTCCAACAGTGGCCCCTCACCGTCAGAATTTACCTATGGGCTACCCTGACTCCACCCCCTGATCTACTCCCCTGAGGTACCTTCTAAGGTGTCCTGCCTTGATCAGCTTCTCTACTAGGAACTTTAGACTTCAGCACCGGTCGGTTTCGTGTCCATGGTCCCTATGATAATCACGCCACAAACAAGGATTTGTTTCTCTGAGAAGGATCCATCTGGATAGGTGCAAGCCATTTGAAATATGGTAGGTCGCGAATTAGGGGTAACAGCCTTTCGTACAAGATATTCAGGGGGGCGAATTGTGAGGGCTCTCTCCTTTTATGAGACTAGTCTCGGGTCGCCACCTACGACCTTCCTCGACGCTGACTCCATTCTTCCCCTGACCCACTCATCTTCTCTCACCGCTTAGCTCGCGGGATCATGACTATCTAGGCTAGTGCCAAGCTACGAGCCAATATCCAATCCGGGTCGAACATAAATGCAAATTAATCTCTATAATTTTATCCCTTAACCTACCAAGACTACGCTTCATAAAACCTAAGGAAGGTAAAACGAAACTTTACCTCTTTGCAGATCGATTCACAAGCCTTCAAAACTGCCTCGTTTATTCTGATCTTCAAAGGTGCCGCCTTCCGAAAAGCGATCACCCCTACAAGTATCCACAATACCTAACAAATAATGAATGATTCTGCTGAATGCTAGTTCGTGTCTGCCTCTCTCAAAACGAAATTAGTGGTCTTCTGCTTTACTGGTTTTAGCAGTGACGACCACTATTAAAAATATATATGTCTCACATATATATATATATATATATAGCATATATATATATATATATATATATATATATATATAAGTCTCGTTTAGGGTTTTAGTCAAAATGAATTTTATATTATTATATATTTAAACTCTTTAAATATTAATAATTTAATTAAATCCTTATCGATAAGGAACCTAATTTATATTATTATATATTTAAAACTCTTTTAATAATAACAATTCTAGTTCAAACTCTTATTTGATAAGGAAACGAATTTATTTATATTATTATATATTTAAAACTCTTTTAAATAATAACAATTTAAATTCAAATCCTTATCAGATAAGGAAATGAATTTATATTATATTATTATATATTTAAAACTCTTTTAAATAATAATAATTTAAATTCAAATCCTTATCAGATAAGGAAACGAATTTATATTATTATATATTTAAAACTCTTTTAAAAAACCCTTTATAGATTATTTCCTTATCCAATAAGAAAATATAACAAATTAATTATTTGTTATAATTTAAATCACGACCTAACTTTCAAATTGTACCGAATTTAAATAACAACTAATTGTTATTTATAATTTAAAATAATCTCATCATTTTAAATTACTATGTAGAGTGAAACCATAACCTAAGTATTATTCTGCTCTAATGTATGCACTCTTATAGGTTCAATTAACATTAAGGGGTAGGCCTAAATCACATTTTGATCCTTACAAGTCATAAGGGCCTCTAAAGAAGACATTACGACTACCCAAGTTAAATGAAAGCCCCCATCTGGAGACAACCTTAATATAGCTAATGACATAACCTTTCGTCTCAGATATTCGATAATATAAGGCATGGACAAAGTCAACCTTATATCGCTCTAATTTTACTAATTAAACCCAATTAGACTGACGAATAAATGACATCGATCTCCATCAATTCATTCGAGCACGCCATGCATTTCGCCTCAATGTCGAGGGGACCTAGTAGGATATCTCTCTTATAATAAGAGAGACAATTCTATCTTAATCGCCTCATATCTCACTACATAATTTTATTATGTTCAAGTATAACCTTTTATAGTCATCCGATTAAAGACAACATTTGATTATATCAAACACAATATTCCTTATACTGAGAATTATAGCCGGTCTCGTGTCAAAGGATTTAATGACACAACTATTAGAGATTAACTTATGACTTTGATCCATGTATTAATCTCAAGATCTGTCCGTCCAATATTTGTTCTCAACAAATAGATATAAATTTGATTTGTATCTCATACACATATTCATCCCATGAATATCAATCAAACTTCATACTAATTTTAATTCATTGTTATTCCCATAACAATAACCTATTAGGGACATTTAGAATAATTAATAATATTATTCAAGGACATTATATATAATAGTATGCAAATCATCATAATAATAAATTCTCATAAATAGTCAAAATAATTATGTCCATACACATGCCTAGAGCACTATTACTACCGTGTTATCGTCAGATATCATTCTCCCGTGTCAGTATCCGTCGCCCACCAGATAACTCTTCCATTGTTAATAGCTAATAGATAATGTAGTGGAATAAGGGAGTCGACGACCCAAAGCTTCTCCTGAAGTTCTAAAGGACTGCATCCATGCTGTAAAATTCTATTTGTTAGACGGCTTGCCCAAACCTCCTTGTGACGTCCCGTATGGACTCTTCTTCATGTTTCAAAATAGTTTGTTATGAACTAATATTCCTTTTCTAACGCACTGAGCATAGGTGTAGCGAGATGAACGCTCCCCAAAGTTCATTAAACGTATTTATTAAGCTTCACTTCGAGCTGCGGATGTAATCTCAAATTATACCTACGCTTTATAACATACTGATATAATAAAAGTAAATGTATATTTTTCCGAATAAAATAATGCTAAAAATAAAATAAGAAAAAAATTCATAATTAATACAAGAGTTAAGGGTAAATTAGTAATTTACCAATTCAGGACCCAAGGGTCATAATTTATGAAGATTATAGCTATAGAATGAGATATTAAAGGGCAAATAGAATGAAAATGAAGGACCAAAATGCAAAAAAAGGGAAAAATTAAGGCAAAATGTGATAAGGCCAAACACGGCTCTTATCTCGACCAAAAATATCCTTACTTTCGCTTTTTTTGATAAGTACCCGTGAAGAGAAGAGAAAGAGAAGAAGAAGGAGGAAAGAAGGAAGAAGGAAGAAGAAAAAGAGAAGGAAAGCCAAGGTATGGCAATTGTATGAAATTCTTGTTTAGTAGTATGGAAATCCCACTTTGTCTAAGTAAGGAAAGAAAAAAATCCTATTAGAAATATTGTTGGTGGGTATAGATGAGTTTTGTGGGTTATAAATTTGTTTTTGGTTTGATTTGGTTAAAAGAATTCCGGTGAAAATAGCCAAAACTGGCCATTTATGTTCTGTTCGACACCTTTACACCTAGGCGTAGGAGTCCACACCTAGGCGTAGAGCTCGCCCAGCTAAGGCTCCTTGGCTTAAATGACCCGAGACAAAAAGCCTTTGCATTTTCCGGGTCCGCCAGTAGCAATGCCCGCCCAGGCGACCTTCTCCACTCCAGCGAGCAAGCTCCGCCAGCGCACCTACCAGCTCCGCTTTTTGCCTTCAAGCTCTAACAACTGCTCATCGGATTAATGAGAATCCTAATAAGTGAATGAAAGGGTTCGTACAAGTATGGAAATTATATGAAAAATATTTTGTACCTCGCCGCCGAGGCGAAGTGGGCAAACATCATTTTTTGCCCTCATTTGTTAATGTGTTTAAATGTAGTGTTATTTATGAAAAGATAAATGTGTAATAAAGGCATATAAAAAAATGTATAAATGTCTAAATAATACAAGAATAAAGATGCATGCATAAATGATAAGAAAATATCGCATATGATTACCGGATAACAATAGTTATTCGTGAATATGGGAAATATATTGTAAATGAAATAAAAGAAACTATAAGACCCGAAAAAATTCCAATTTTTGGAAAAATGGTAAAATCGTAATTTCGGTCAAAAATCCAAAATTTATTCTCTAGATCTCGGACGACAAATGATTTAATCCATCGAATCGCCTCAAGTAAAATCTACCTACCACGTCGAATTTCTCACACCCGAAATAGTTCGACTTACACGCTTCGAGGCATCGCGATATCTAAAATGTGAAAACGATATTTGATGTGACGTAAAGTCACATATAACATGTACTTAAGGCCATAAGTTGCATGAGGAGAAATGACGAAATGGACGGTCGAGATAGTGCCGACGTCAAAAATCCAAACTGGGACATGATAGCATTTTAGAATTGTTTAAATGATAATAAAGCCAAAATAACTAATAATAAAGGTTCTTCTCCAAATTGAAAAGGAGGCAAAACGCGCTTGAACAGGAAGACGCAGAACGGAAATGGTGATTTTCTAGTTATAGGTAGCGACCTCCTTTCTTCTAGATTTTCGGGAGATCCGACCGTCGAAATCCTTCGGGCTAAGAAGGAAAGTTGTTCTACGTGGAGAGGCCTACGCATGGACTCCGGTTTTAGGGAGTTTCGTCAAACTCCGAGATGTAGGGGTTTTATCCTACTTGGGTTTTACACTTTATTTAAGTGTTTTGTAATGTTTCGGATGGTTTGAGGCCTTAAACGGCCGTTTTCCAAATCTTGGAACCGAGGAGTGGAAATTTTGAACCCATCGATACCCATGACCGCCACGAACCGCTTGGGTTGCTAGTTTGTGCATTTGCTATAAAATGATGCTTTGATGTGTATAGCGCCAGAAATGGCCGTGGAAATTCGGGTTCAAAGTGAATCGATGATCGTGAAATTTACGGAGTTTCTAAATACACAAACTGCGGATCAGGTAGGTCGTTTGGGTGTTTATTTCATAAATTTATGAAATAAATCTTGTGTTGATGGTATGAAGCCGGAAATGGCTTGAATTGTGTGGAAAATGTAATGTGGTCGTGAACTGCGAACAGTAACCCGAGGGTTTCACTGTTCCCGAGAATAGTGTTCACAAAATAATTTTTGTGAAATAATGTGTTCAATGAGTAATCCAAATCGAATTGTTCGTGGTTGGATAATTGAATTAAGTGAGCTGTTCGTGTAATGATTGTGAAATTACATAACATGTTTGTGTGATTAAATTATGTAAATGTATATCATGTTATATATATTCGCATGTGTTATATGGAATCAGATTTAATTTAAGATCACGCATTCCATATGTGCCGGGCACCCTAGAACAGAGTGAGGCAGGAGGTGATTCGAGAGAATGGTTTCCTGAGACACTAAAAACAATAATCGGCTTCTGAGCAGAAATTCATATAAAATATCAATCGTCGGAGTCGGCCCAATTGATATACATCGGAGGGTTGTCCACTAAATAGAACATCGGAGTCGGTCCACTACTTATATCGGAGGGTTGTCCACAAATATAAACAAATATCTTTGTTTTGAAAATAATGTTTCTCATACGTGGCTCAGTAGCGTGAGGGAGTCGGTAAGAGGACTCCTGGAGTATGGAGTTGATCGTAGACATTCAAGCAGTGATCACTCATTTACTGAACGTGATTGCCATCGAAAGATCGTGATATGCACTTAGCGGAGAGAACCCATTTAGGGTGATTCCACTACTGGGCGATAGCTCACCCTGTCGAGGAAACATTTTTTTCAGGTACAGGGGGCGCTCGAGAGGACGGCTCTTCTTAGAAACCGATTTAGAAGAAAGTCGGGTTGTGGCTTTGGTATTATGATGTATGACATGTATTAGAATTCTAGAATTTTAATATATGTTTGTATAAGAGTATTTTCCTAACTCTTGAAACTATTGCATATAGTCGATATATTGGCCGAAAGTGATGATGCAGGGCCCAAGTGGCCATTATTTACTCTCATTCGACCCTATGTGGTCATTGGAAGTGTCAGACAAAGTTATGTACTAAGGGCAGAGCTCCCCGCACAAAGGAGACTCGCCTCGATTTTCGTGAGAGATGCTCCGTCACCCATCACTCGTTGTTCGCTGGTCGACGGTACCAACCCGACCCCCGATCTGGGGCCACGTGCTCCAAATCGTTTCGCTTAGAACCTAGTAGAGGGATAGATAGGCATGCCTATATGGATACACACAGAAAGATACGCTTTATAGATATCAAGGCCCCATTTGGTCGATGACATAGATCCCGCTTGATCATTATAGCAAGCTCCGTCATTACATGATAGAGGTCATTGCCTGCACAAAGAATAAGCATTCTCTGCACATACGCTTTTCCCTGATCCACTTCCTAAGGTATATGTAGGCATGAAACATAAAAGAAATGACAAAGATAGCGTAAACGATTTCACATGAGAAATGACATTATATGACATGATATGAGAAGCATAGCATTACTATGTGATGATATGTATATAGTGATAAGTACAAGAAGAAAAGTGTAAATGAAAGATGATATGAAATGAAACATAATAAGACGAATAAATATGAAATATGTATAAGTATATGTAAAAGATATGTTTAAAATAATTTAACAACCATGATAAGTATAATTGTTAAAGTGATATGCAGTTGTGTAAAGTGTGATGACCCTTATTAGAGGTCATCCACGAGTATTTATTTCCCACTAAGGTATAAGCTTAGCAAGGGTGTTTCATTTGTGTAGGTACAGGAGAAGCAGGAACAAAAAGACCGGACATTCCACATCAGCAACCAAGGCCAACACACTACTAGGTGCCCACTGAAGACCTTTTGGGTCTATTTTTGTATATGTTTTGCTTTTGTAAGCAATGTAAAATTCAGATATGCTGAACACTCCCATTTATGGAGTTTTAAATATATTTAATCACGCTACGTATCATATTTCAAGTTACATGTTTAATAGTACATGAATGAACAAGTTAATGGTATGGTAATAAGTAAAAGATAGTTACAATGTTAGTGGTATCAGAGCACCCCATGTTGGGGCCGTCACAAGTTAGATGGTAAAAGAGATAGAGGTGTCACGATTTAGTGGTATCAAAGCACCTCGACATGGGGGACGCTACATGCGAAACTAGGCTAGTGCAGGGCCTCACAAACTAGACAGGAAAACACTGCATAGTAGAAGGTCATTGTCGGCATTCAAAGTCATCACCTGATTGTAATGGAGCACGTGATAGTAAGGGTCGGAAGAGCCGTCAAACATAGTGAAAGTTGGTATGACAAACCCGTTGGAGCGCCCTGCAGAATGAGAATGTGTCGGCCTAGTGGGTGAGGAGAGTACGTCGCTGACTCTAAATTGTCATAGGTGTATGGTAGAGCATAGGTTCTATACCGATGCGGTATACTAGCAAGATAAGATTACACCGTAGGTAATGCAAACGCATTCCTGACGCCCATCTGGGCTAGTTCTACCTCTTCCTTGCCTAGGAGGAATGTGCTATTATCGGCATTGCTGAATACAGGCGACGCAGTGTCTCTAATCGCGACCGGGTCTCGCTTACTCACAAAGAGGCTCTCCGCGACCTACCTAAGGACAACTCATCGTCTGTCGGGGTATCTACATCATCAGGGATGATGGGCTCCTTTCCTTTATCGCGAGCGATCTGGTGCCTTGCTTGACCACTATCTTGCATGTCTCTTTTGCTAATATCACGCCTTTTTTCTACCTAGGCCCGTAAACGATCGTTTTCATGCTGCAGATGTTCATCGTGACCCTGCAATTCTCATCTTCCCTGCTTGCTCCTCCTATTTCTTCTCCATGTCTTGACACTAATGAAGGAATTGATCTTCGGGCGACTGGATCATCGGGTTGTTTAACATTGCAATTGTGTCAGACGAATCAGATGTGGAAAGGGGAACCGTCGAAGCTACTAATGGTGAAGGGCTACTGGAAAGCCATTGGAGCCAAACTCTTGCGAGTCGTCGAAGAGACTTTTCTGCTCGATTCCCACGCATTTCCGCGCTAATTGTTACTACCTAGATCAGTTTCTGACTCCGTGACATCAATGACGCGATGTAAACCTGCAAAAGAAATGGGGGTTCGACGACGGTGTGCCGGTCGCCTCTCCGATGATTAAGTTAGCAAAAGGATGGAAAAGAGGAAGAAGGGAGTTCGCGCAGTTGGAATTGCATACCTTTCCTCGTGAGTGGAGTCTTTCTCGTTTTATACTTGAATTTCCTCCTTTGATTATAAAGTAAGATAATCTGATTTTTAAGTATAAAATCTCTTTCCTTATCAAGGATTAATTCTCCCTTATTAAGAATTTATGTCTTTGATACGTATGAGATTTGGAGATTGGAAGATTCGTGGATAAATATTCTACACATAATTTTCTTCTTAATATATTTATCCATAACAAACTTCCCATATGCGGTAAAATGTCCAACTAGGGGACTCGGGATCCCAAACAGGGTTTAGGACTCTACCGTCTAATTAGTTCCCGCATGGTTTTAATATGGTAGGCCGTTTTAGGCTGCTTCATAATGCGGGTCAGCCGCTGGGCCCGCGTGGGCACTAAGCCTATTGAGTAGTGGCTCTAAGTCTAAAGGTCATGGTAATCACATGTAGGCTTTAGATCCTGTGAATGATTTTAAGCAGGGAGTCCTCATGAAGATAAACAAGTCCTTTGGCGATACCGTCAATAATGTTAAGGCATATCTCCCAATTGAGTTGTTGGCGTTTCTGTGCGTCTGAAATCAAATGGGGAAATAAGATTAAAGTCAGCTGAGTCATATTATAGATGTTTCAGCTAGGCCATCAGCAAATTATACGGAATATGGATAGGTTTCTAGCGAAATCGAGAAGAGAACGAACCAAATATAAAGATATCAAGGCTTTTGTTGGGAAAGAACTCATACACGAGCAGCTTTTCTTGTTCCTCTATGCCACAGCTTAAGAGCCTGACAAGGTTCCTGTGTTGAAGTTTTGAGATTAGTACGATCTCATTCTTAAATTCATCTATCCCTTGCCATGATTTCCTTGACAGTCTTTTAACTTCTATCTCTTTCCCGTTCGGCAGCACACCCTGAAACAACCTCCATTGGAAATTTCTACATCAGAAAACCTGTAGAACTGTAAGCTAAATTCGAATAACAAAATACAGAACAGGTGGTACCTTATATACAGTCCCAAACCCGCCATTTCCGAGCTTTGTTTGAAATCTGAAAATTCATTAGTAGCTGCCCTGATTGTTGCTACCTCCATGAAGGACAATCCCTCAGAACTCAATGAATCGAATTCTTGTGTAATTGCGGCAGCAGTAGACTAGTAGTGGGGGTCACCAAATTATGCAACAGATCATGTTGGCTTTTCTCCTCATCTGCAGCATGAGGCCTACCGTTTTGTGTCCCGGTCCTCCTCCGATAATGGAGAACAACACAGGAACCAGCAAGAACTGCTACTGCGAACATTGGTTCACAAATGACCAACACAATCATCCATGTCTTCCATTCCCCTGTTGTTTCATGGAAAAAGTTCATGCTTCTAATTCCAGTAAGGAAAAATTTTAGCAACTTCATTGTAAAGTAATTGTGAAATATTAAATCACTGCAGTAAAAACTTGAATTCTCACATAAATAATAATCAACTTCAAATTATGATGAACATACCTTTGACAGAAGGGGTATTGTAAAAGCAAGTCAACCCAAATCTCATGTTACAGCTCCTACTAAAAATAGTCCTACCTCCTCGGCCATAGCAGCATGCCTTCAGATCTCCTAATGCAGATTTCAAACATTGGCTGCATGAATCCACAGTCAGGTCCCTGGTGCACTGTACAAGTCCTTATATGGTATCAGACCTTGAAACTTTGATTTGATCAGTCCCAAACATGAGCTTAGAAGGATCATATGCAGCCTTATCGATAAGATTCCGCATTAGATCAATCAAAGCTCCATTAAAAGACCGTGGATGATGGATCTGATATATTTTTCTCCTGATTATTCCACAGTGGATACTTTCCAGAATAAGCATCCATACCAGACAGGATCCGGTATGAATAGTGGACTGGGCATGATTCATACCACATAATTGCCTCTTGTCTCTTGCATTCCTTCATGATTTCCCTGCTTGCATTCTCCAAGCAAATCCGGCAAACTATATCGGTGACATCCCCTCTACATAGTGCCCGACCAGAAACCCGGTTGGCGTCATTTCCAATGGAGGTTATATTAAAACCTGTAAGATACGTATTGGAAGATAGAGATTGCAGAAGGTGTTTGAGGTTATTTTCAAATGTGCTGTTAGATGTGTAATTACTGGCTCCATTGTCACAAAATGTATACATTGGTTGTGCAATAGTAGGTGTGTTGAGAAGGAAAAGAGGCAGAAAGCAGAAAAACATGGCTGAAAGTAAGTTTTTTGTCGGTCTTCAGAATCTGGGATCATGTGGGATCATAACTTTTACCAGAAAGCATAAAGAACATATTGAAGAGGCTGAGTTTGGCTTATTTTTAGATATTTCACAGCTCAGGAAGAACTGTGAGGTGTAAAAATGTCAAGCAAACTTAACAATATTTGAGAAAATAAGAGGCTGAGTTTGGCTTATTTTTAGATATTTCAAAGAAACTTCCCTCTTGCTGGGGCTTCCAAGAATGTCCCTATAGGTCTGACAACTACAGGAAGAAATATCAATAAATTGTTGGTTTTTGACTCATTATAGATGGCTATCACATTATTTTTCCAAATTATCAAATTATTTTTCAATTAGTTTTCTAAGTTTATCTCAAAGAAACTATTTTAATTACATGTGCTTCGTCTGGCATTTAGACAAACAGCCAGTCACTCAGGCACTGCACCATCAGTAATTCACTGGTTCATGGGAAATCAGTGGGGATTATGGGACTTCTCTTTGTAGTTATCCCCCACAACACAAGTCAGATTGCCTGACAAGACAGTGAGTGGAAAAGTCTTTAGGTTGTTGTACATTTATATGGTATTGTGTTATCTATATCTATGCACAGTTAAGTCAAACTGAAAATCACATTAGAGAGAAGCATCCCTTGGAAGGGAGACATCCAAATTTTTTTCAGGCATGCATTCACAAGTCTGTAGCTATTGATTTCCTCCTATGTAGCAACCAAGGGTCTCACAACATTGCTATGTCCTTGCAATTAAAGTAACAATCCTTTCTTCAACACCTTCAGCTCTAGACCAGAAGTTCCTCATGAAGGCTTTCAAACAGCAATATCCTTTCCATCTGGTAAAATCACCTGACAACAACTTTCGATTCATGTAACACACCAACAGAAGAAAAGAAAAATGCCTTTTTGAGGCTATTAAATGATAGCTCCTTCAAGAATTTAAGTTCATCTGCATGACTGATTGCCTTGCCTTGTCCTTGTGGGAACATATATATATGCTAGGAAACATGTTTTAGCCATAGACATAGTCCAGTGTTATTAGCAGTGCTCTATGACGATAGTTATGGTCTTGTACGACCAAGGAATATGAATTGTTGAATTGTGATAAGGAAATCGATGGTAAAGCACAAAGGTAGAGTACCATTTTGAATAGGCAAATAATCTACATATTCAATGAAAGGACTTTAATTTTTTGTCTTCTGTTTTTGCTTTGAAGTCTCTTTTGGTCAGATCATCTAGAAGACAAAGAAGAGAAATGAGGGTCAAGTTGAGTTTAGAATTGATCCTATGATAGAAAGAAGATAACAAACAAGCTTCACTAAAACTTCAAGAAGAAACTGCTAGAGAAATCAGAGAAATTCCTGAAATGGTTTGTCCAGATCTGGAGGACATCGATCACATGCTTTTTTTTTTTTTTTTTTTTTTTGTAAAAGAGTAAAATTATCAACTACAAGATGTAAGTATAGATGAGCTGGTAAGGACATCAAGGTCACGTAACAGTGTAGAAAGTGTTGGACCATTGACAGAAGAACTGCTACCACTTGCTATTTCTTGGTTATTGGCAAATCTCCTCACTGAGAAGGGCGACCATTTCGGCTTTGGGATGTTTATGCTTTCATTTTTTAACACATGATCGTTACAGATGACATGGTTGAGCTTTCAAATGCGTCTTCCTGAACACACAGTAACCCAACATGGTAGCATCTCAAAAACTCATCTAGGCAACACACAGTAACCCAAAGTCAGCATTTGCCCCACTTTTCTCCATAAGGCTATGTTCCTCTCAATACGAGCCACATACTAAAACAGGTGTTTGAGGTTACTTTCAAATGGACTGTTAGATGTGTGATTATTGGTTCCATTGTCACAGATTGTGCAGGAGCAGGTGTGCTGAGAAGGAACAGAGGGAGAAGCAGAAAAACATGGATGAAAGTAAGTTTTTTGTCAGTGTTGAGAATCTGGGAACGCAGAGGAGAAGCTGAAGAAGAACCGTGTGGTGTAAAAACAGCAAGCAAACTTACCAATATTTGAGAAAATATGAGGCCGACTTTGGCTTATTTTAAAAATATTTCAAAGAAAAGCATCCATTAGAGAGAAGCACTCTGAAATTTTAGTGATGCTCATGAGAGTTTTTTTTTTTTTTTTTCACAAAGTTGCAGGACTCTATCTGAATCTGTTTATGAATTAGCAGACAAATTCAATTGAACTCTCTGAGTCTCTGATATTTTTTTTCCTTACTTTTGTTCAGTAATAAACTAGCAATCAAATTAGTCACGTCCATTAGGTTCGACGGAGGAGGAAAACATCCAAGATCTTTTCTAGGCATGTATTCATAAGAAGCAATCCAAGAGTCTCACAACGTTGCCATGTTATAATCTTCCAATTAAAGTGACAATTCCTTCTTCAACTCAACCATAAGTTCCTAAAAGCCTTCAAACAGCAACATTATTTCCATCTGGTGAAGTCCCTGGAAAGCAACTTTCGATTCACCGTAATACACCAAAATAAGAAAAGAGAAATGCCTTTTTGAGGGTATTAAGTGATAGCTCCTCTTCGGATTTGAGTTCATCTGCATCATTGCCTTGTCCTCATGACAACATATATATATATATATGCTAGGGATCAACATGTCCAAGTCATAAACAGAATAAGTCCAGTGCTATTAGCAGTGCTCCCTAATGATCATTATTGTCATATATGACCAAATTAAGAAAATGAATTGTTGAATTGTGCTGTAAGGAAATAAATGGTGAAGAGCTGGAATCATGGTTGATAATGCAAATCTAAATATTGAACTAGAGTGACTTCAACCTATTTTGTCTTCAAGCTTCTTGGTTTGAAGCCTTTGGTCAGGTCATCTGGAAGTACAAAGAAAGATATGAGGGTCAAAGAGTTTAAAATTGATCTTGTGAATGTGATAGAAATTATATAAGAAAAAAAAATCACTAACATAACCGATATGTATAGTGGATGAAATTGGGTTTACCGAGAAGAATCCAACCCCCAGTGGACTTTTAAAATTGTACTGTAGTTAAAGTTAAAAAATATTTAAATATTTATTTTTTCTATTATATTGCTCCCAATGAAAAAAAATTCTAAACTTGCCCTCACTGCCTTATTTTTCTGGCTCTGCCAGTGCCAACCCCAATTAATCTTCAAGAAAGAAACTGCAAAAGAAATCAGACATATTCCAGTAACGGTTTGTCCAAATCTGGAGGCCCTTAAATACATGATGCAAGTATAGATGAGCTGGTAAGGACATCAAGCTCATCTAACAGTCCTATCACCGAGGCACAGTCATAGAAGCTGTTAGACCATTGACAGAAGAACTGCTTCCTCTTGCTATTTCTTGGTCATTGGCAAATCTCCCCACAGAGAAGGCAGGTTGTTTGGGTTGTGGGAGGTTCACAGTTTCACTTTTTAACATGATCATTACAGATGACATAGTTGGCCTGTCAAATGCGTCTTCCTGAACACACAATAACCCAATATGGTAGCATCTCAGAAACTCATCTAGGCAACATGAATCACCCAATGATGGATCCATCAGCTCCAACACTTTTCCTTCCTTCCATAGTTCCATGCCTGCATCATCATCTAATGGGGTTAGGGTAAGCAATAGTTACAATGTAACTGAGGCCTTGCCCATCTCAAGTGAAAAAAGAATCCTACTTTTATGAGTTGGAACCCAATTTTGTATGGCAGAAATAAGTTGAAACAAAACATGAATAAAAAAAAGGGATGAATGTTTGGAAATTGGGAGCAAAAAATTTAAGAGGAGATAGGAAGAAGTAGATAAGCGTGAAATATTTTTCTTTTTATTGTGCAATCTTACATGAGTACTATTGACGAATATGTATAGTGATCTTCAAGTCCTTAATGGATTCAAAAACCTCAACAATCAAAACTATAATGCTTGGTCTACAAGCATGCATGATGTCTTGCAGACTTACACGCAAGGTTAAGATTTGTGAGAGGTCGTCAATGGAAGTGAAATTACACAACCAGAGGCAAATTAAGGATGCAATTGGTGCGTGTCAAAGAAGTCTGGAATTCTTGAGTGCAAACCAATTTCAAATCCAATGGAGCCCAAACACCAAAAATTTGTGCTCATGAAGGAAAAGATTTTCTAAATGTAACAATGTATCGGCAACTAATGGGTAGCTTGATCTATGTAACTTTAACTAGACTTGATGGTTTTCTAATGCAGTTGGTGCGATGAGCCAATACAGGCAAAATCTGACAAAGCCTCTCTTTTGAAGCAGTTCGGCAAATTTTTGAGATATGTGAAAAGTAAGCTTGGTTACAGTGTCTTGTATAAGAAGAGTGGAGATTGCAAGCTAGTTGGTTACTGTGATGCTGACTATGGTGGTGGTCACGATACCTAGCGCTCAAGCTTGGATCAGGAGTAATTTCCTAGAGCAGCTAAGGGCAGCCAACTTTCCTAAAGATGTTAATTATAGTAGTTTTGTAGATTATTGGGGATTTTTATCAAATCGTCTTTGTAAGCTTAATGCTTTGTAATTTCGCTTCAAAGAAAAAAAGGGACAGCCAACTTTCCTAAAGATGTTAATTATAGTAGCTTTGTAGATATAATATTGTGGATCTTTATCAAATCGCCTTTAATCTTAATGCTTTGTAATTTCCCTTCATCAAAAAAAACAAAGGCAGCCAACTGTATTTTTGTCAATAACAGAAGCCGAGTACCAAGTTGTAGCAATGGCAGCTCAGTAGAGCACTTGGCTTACACAATTCTGAAGGACATGTGTCAATCAACAGATTGTGCAATCCCTTTATATTATGACAATCAGTCTGCAATACGTTTGGCAGATAATCTAGTACTCTTTCATGTAAGAACTAAACATGTGGAGGTGCATTATCATTTCATGAGGGCAAAAGTTTTGCAAGAGGAAATTGTATTAGAGTATTTAGGAGATAAAACCAAATTGCATATTAATTTGTTCACAAAAGGCTTGAGCGGCTACCAGTTTGAAGGTTTATAGTAAAAGGAAAACAAAAGCTGGTGATGAACAGGGGAAGTGTTAAAAACTATATATAACACACACACACATGCATGTTCACTGAGTTTATCTTGTTTGAGTTGTTAGAGAGAATATTAAATAGTTTGTTAGCTAGCTAGTATTTAGGAATTTGTTAAGGCAACAAGGCCTTCTCTTGTATGCCTGTATGAGGCAAATAAATGCACCAAATGATGCATCCAATAAAAAAAAAATCAATATTTTTATTCTCTCTACCGAGTGTCTCCGTGAGTTTTTCATTTTTCTTTTTTTTTTTTAATGTGCTGTATGTTGTCTTTTGCTCCTTTGATTTCAACAGTTAGGAAACTCCAGATCACATGATACTAACATGCACGTAATCACATTTTTTCATTTGGAGATTATATTGCTACTATCCTGAATAAACTTACACATGATAGGAGGCTTAGACCCATTCCAGAGATATGGAAACCAGAATTCTTCCTCCCAGTTAAGATCTCAAGCAAGACAACTCCAAAACTGAAAACATCAGATTTAATGGAATATAATCCTTCCATAGCATACTCTGGAGCCATGTATCCACTGTCAAGGATAAGGGGAAACACGAACTCAATATGGGCATACAGCAATTAAATAATACACGCAACAGACAAATTTTTAATAATTAGAAAAATGTACTCACAATGATCCCACTATCTTAGCTGTATTAGTTCCATTCTCACTTCCTGCAAAGATCCTTGCCAATCCGAAGTCCGATATCTTCGGATTCATGTCACCATCCAGTAGAACATTGTTAGGCTTTAAGTCCCTATGGATGATCCTAAGGCGAGAATCCTCATGCAAATACGAAATGCCCCGAGCAATTCCATTAATGATGTTAAATCGTGTTTTCCAATCTAGTTGCATGCCTCTGGTTGAATCTGATAATCATGAAGCAAACGATATTCAAGTCAATTATAATGTGTTTCTGATAATGTCTCTCCCAAGCATCTAGACTAACAATGCATTCAGAATTGAACATTAGAGCCATACCAAAAAGGAAGAAGTCTAAGCTTTTGTTGGGCATATATTCATAAATGAGTAACAATTCATTTCCCTCTAGGCAGCAACCCAAGAGTCTCACAAGGTTTCTATGCTGTAGTTTGGCTATCAGAATAACTTCATTCTTGAACTCCTGTAATCCTTGGCCAGAAGTTCTGGAAAGCCTCTTAACAGCAATTTCCTTCCCATCTGGTAACGTCCCCTGCAAGCAATTTTTGGTTCATGGACCATTCCACAAGAAGAAAAGAAAAATGCCCGTCTTAAATATTGCATTTCTAAAACACAGGGAGTGGCTGTGACTGGTAGCTACTTCACCAGCATGATTACCTTATAAACCGGGCCGAACCCACCTTCCCCTAGTTTGTTTTCATGAGAGAAATGCTGAGTAGCTTCGCAAATCTCCTTGAATTTCATTAGCATATCTCCTTGTAAATTTTCACTTGAGTAGTATTCAGTGGCAGCGCTTAGTCTTCCTCCTCCCAAGTCAAGTAAGCAAACGTCTCCCTTTCTCTCTTTCTCCTCTGCAGAACATAGACTAATTCACCATGGAGATAAAGAAAAGTAATGGCACAGTTGTCGTCGTATCAGTTGATCAAACTATTAGGTACCTGGATATGCCCCCTTCCTTCTCCTGATCACACAGTAAACACTAAAAGCCACCACTGCAATTCCTGATAAACTTGTACCAATTCCGATCCATTTTGTTTTCTTTCCGTTCCTTCCTACTAGAAAGCATTTTTTTTATATATAATTTAGTAATAACTATTAGAATATTCTTACGGAAAATACCAACCATACCGTGTGGTGGAGAACTGATGCTTGAGGGAGCTTCAGCTTCATCTTTGGAATCCTCCACAGAAAAAAAGGGGTAGACCTCGTACCTTATGTAACAGCTTGGCATAAAAACACGCCCACCTGCCTTCCTGCAATGTTCGCGATTCGAAATACAGCTTCATTCAGGCACTGGTCACAGTATGATATTCGTAAATCTCGCGTACACTGCACAATACCGTACAAGTTGAGAAAATTGGAAACTTCAACCTTGCCCATGGCATACATGCCGTCAGAAGAAGTGGCTTTGGCGGACAGATTTTGAAACATTTCGCCCAATTTCTGGTTAAATATTATATCTGGGGCAGAGGCGTTTTGTGGATTCCATATAAAAAGATGGCGTAGTCTCCAGCTTAGAGAAGAAAGATCTGTTGGAATAGCGCAGAAAACATTCATTGTACCATATAATTGCCTCCTCCTCGTTTTGCAATTCTGAACGATCTTCAAAGCGGCAACACCGATGCAACTCTGGCAGACATATTTAGGGAGGTCGGGTCTACAGAGGAAGAGACCGTAGACTTGGTCTGGGTCTTCCCCTTCAGTTACAAAGGAATAGAGTGAAATGCCACTTTCATGGTAGAGGGATCGGTTGAGGAGGACACCAAGGTTGCTCCGGAATTTGACGCTACCAGCATGGCTACTATTGGGGCAAAAATGATAGAGGTACTCAGATTGGTAATTGGCCGGGGTTCCGGAGAAAGCAAGGGGTAGGGAGTAAAGGAAGATAAAGGAAGACAATATTAACAAAGGACATCTTCTGTTGCATGCCCTTCCCCAGGATAAATCAAGCAACCCAACGGAATTTTATTTAGACAAGACAATATTACGCACACAGCTAAATTGATAATTGATTTCCAGGCTAGAAAGGGAGGATTTGAAGAAGCCATTAAAGTCAACCTACAGTATCGTACTATTCCAACCCCACAAGTAGCTAGCTCCAGCCTCCAGACTTTAATAAGATCAGGCCAGGACTCTTCTTCATTGGGCTCTGATGTACAGAATAGCTCCTGTCAACAAATATTGGTTTTTATCATGAATTTTTACATAGGCCCAAGAGTATCTCCATGGTTCATTAAGGCGTTTAAAAATCTATTTTTTGTTCGAGTATTTTGATATTTCTTAAAGTTTTAGTTAAAGTATCTCAGGCGAGTAGTGTCAAGTTTAAGTATCACTAAATACATTCGATTTAAACACTTATAACTGCTTAATAATTCGTCATTATCTGCTTGTTCATTTATATCGAGCTCTATGTCTATTTATAAAATTGATTTAAAAAGATAAATAAATATTTAATTAAAATTTAAATAAATATAAAGATTCAATTAGAAATAAAAATTGCCATAAATATTTAATTAAATCAAAAATAAATATAAATATTTTGAATTAATAAATTCAATAGTTGAAACTTTTTTTGGGTTACAAATATTAATTAATTTAAAAATTATTGTACTTAGCATAAAAAATAATGAAAAATAATTTTGTTGATTTACCCAAAATCATCTTTGAGGTTATAAAAAAGCTAATAAATCTTGATGATTCGCATGCTCCCGGCGATTATTCACATCGCGTGGGGTTATAAAAGTTAGGTGGGTTTTGGATTATTTGACATGTGGCGGCCGGTTGTCGAGATCACGGTGGCGCCTCAAGAAATGCATCGGGTTCTGGATGATTTGGTCGTTGGGCGATTTGTCGCATCGCGTGGGGTTTAAAAGGCCCAATGAAGTTGGTCTTATAAATATCTTATATTGAGCATCGAAGATAAAGCAGCGAGCTTTTAATGCGTTTGAGTGCTTGATAAAGTAAAGCGTCGCATAAATTGGGGAGGGATGTCCACTTGGGAATTTTCTACGCATCAAGGTTTTGATTACTTTCGAGCGAAGAATGAGTAAGCTTTTTTGCTCGTCTTGGATGATTCATCTTCTTTTCTTGAGACGAAGAAGAAGAAACAAACGTGACTCGTCGCGGTATCGGGTTTGAAGAGTGAGACTCACAAGGTACGGGCTCTGAGATGGGAATCGTTAAGCGTCACAGATATCGTGATCGAGTTAGTGACCATTCCCGGTTGCTAAATGATTACTTCGTCGAGAATCCAGTCTACGAAGAAACATTATTTCGTAGGCGTTTTCGTTTAAGTCGGCCTCTGTTCTTGAATTTCACATCACGACTCAACCCAATGCTGTCAGTATTTCGTCTGAAAAGAAATGTTACCAACCTGATAGGTTTATCCGATGAACAAAAAATGGCGACCGCACTTTGCATGCTTGCATGCGGTATGTCTGTGGACTCACTTTGGCCAGTGTCTTCGAGTGGAGGCGCGGCCAAGTCGAGGTGTGTCAACGATTCTTAGGGGGTGGTAGAAATTTTGAGGCGCAAATATCTCGAGATCCTGACGTGGGACATCTACGAAGTACATTCTGGGGCTAATCAACGTGACTTCGGGAATGTTAGGCGATTTTATTTGTATGTTTGGGCATGGAAAAGCGTCCGGTGACATATCCGCGAGTAATATCTTGGCCATGTCCACTTGCGTAGGCTATTGTGCTTTCGAGTGAGTAGCCTCCTCGACTTGTGGATATGGCATGCTTTTTGGCGTAATCAGGTCTAATAATGATATTAATGTATTCGGCTGGCCTCGTCTGTTTCTTTAGCTGCGAGAAGGATCAAGGTAACCCGACCAAATTATACCATAATGAAGCGACCATTAAAAATATGAGATACTATCTTACGAGGGCGATATATATCGAAATAGGCAACAATTGTTGTCGATTTCGCATGCCGAGTTGGTACCATAGTGCTGTAAAAAAACATAGGGGATTCACAGGGATGTAGAGCGGCGTTGGGAGTGCTTGACTCGTTTGCTATCATTCGAGGCAGGTTCGATTCGGCGTCATGAAGACTTGACTTTTATCGTGAAAGCGTGTATTATATTCTGTAGCCTTGATAATTGAGTATGAGCGGGTTGATATTGATGAACTTGTTGCAATGGCTGCAGCGATGTATTTATGACCTTCGTTAGGAACCCGATGGCGAGTTGAAGTCTCCACGGGCGAGACCCTTTAGTGATTTAGCTACCAAGCAGGTGCCATTCGGTCGAACACCCATATGCCCTCGCCACGACATCATTGCACATCACGTGGGCTGTACACGAGACGAGGCGTTATCGAGTGATTTTCGCTATTTTAATATTATGTTTCCTCCCGACATGTTATGTTATGTTTTTTTAATGAAAATTCAAGTTAGTTATATATTTTAATCATTTTTTACTACTAAAATTTGTTAGATAATTTGAATATTTCAATTAAGTAAGTAGACAAAAATTGAAATTACATTGAAAATAAACAGCTAGTAATATGTTTATATATTAAAGTTGGAGTTAACTTTTGCATTTTATTCTTTTGCCCATGTCGCATTCTTCGTAGTTGATAATAGTGTTCTTTGTTCAAATTTGTCATATGTGAAGATGTCTTTTTTCCATAATGGCATCATCGACGATCCTCTATGACCTATCTTGCTCATACGCATCCCTATGCTTGGCACGTTTACTTGATAATACAGTTCTTGTCCTCCCTCTGTAACACCCCAAAAATATACATCGGTTTGGACTTGTTTAGGGTATATTATAAGCTAAATATGAATTTCGAAATAAAATGAGGGCAGATCAATATTAGAGACAAAGGTAAAGTGGTCGATTTCCACTTGAGGACAAGGTAATAAAGCAGATAATATGCCAAACTAGAATTTAGAAGAAGTTATGGGATTCAAGGCAAATAGAGAAAAGATGGAATATAAATAGAAGAGAGAAATGGGGACGAGATGCAATTATGAAAACTTAAAGCAAAAATGGATTTTACTTGGCGAGCTGGCCTTAGCAAAACATAGGATTTAAGACCCAAAATTGGTCTCATTTTGGGGAGAACAAACCGTAGGGAGAGAAGAGAGAAAGAGAGAAGAAGAAGAAGAAGAGGAAGAGAAGAAAAAGAGAAAAGAAGAGGAAAGCCAAGCCAAAAAGGTATGGAACTATATGGTTTTGTAAGGATTCTATGATTTTGGTATGGAACTACTAACCTTGAGTATGGAACTTTAGATTTGTGTATGGATCTTTGGTTTTGTATGGTTATTATCTTGTCCAAAACCTAGGGTTTGTTAGGATGAAATCTAACCAAAGATGCTATTGAAATTAGGGTTTATTTAAAAACCACAAGTAGCCTGAGAATGGTTGTAGAATCCTCTCTCTTAAGTTGGATTCATGGTTAATTATAAGTAAATGAGTTAGGGTTTAGAGTAAACCTAATAATTAATATTCATGTTTTGTTGAGGATGGGTCATAACCCATATTAGAAGGGTTTTTGGAAGAAATTCATGGAAGAATTTTGAAAAAAGATATCTAATTGAAAGATGAATTGTGAAAAGAGTTTACAAGGTGAATTTGAAATGGTTTTGAGGTGTATATGGAGTATAGAGTTGATTGGGGTTGAAGCATATGGAAAAATGTGAAAACACACATTTTAGGGCATTCGGGTGACTTGTACCGATTACCTTTGAAAGTGTACCGGTACACTTCGTTCACGGTCATTTTTGGCCAAAGTGTGCGGTACTTTAGGGGTGTCTTAGAGTACGCTCTGGCTATTTCTATTCAGGTTCGGCTAGGTTTCGTATTTTGGCCGTAACTTGCTCATTTCTTGTCAGGTTGAGTAATTAGTGGCTAAGTAAATAGAATTCAAGAGAAAAAATTAAGAATAGGCATCGCCAAAATTCTTATCCTAAGTAGCCCCTATAAAATTCATAAAGTGGGGCCGTGTACGAATGAAGTGCAGTTCGGCTTTTGAACATAGAGTAGTCAGGGTTGTTTGGACGTGGCTTGAGATTCCCGATTGCTCGAATTGGGTGATTCAATTGAATAGAACCCTTAGCACCTTATCTTTAAAGAGAATACAATGACCTAGAGTCAAACATGAAGTTAGGATCCCCGGAAAAAATTAGTAATACAGAGGCTTGTTCTAGGTGTCAGGAATTGCGCCAGAGCTAGTTGGCATGAAAATCTGTAAGCTTTAGTTTGGATGATCCAGGTGGATTGATTCACTTCCTAAGTAAAGTATATTCATGGGAATAAGAATATATGAATGAGGTGTGATTCCACATACATCATACTTCACAAGAATATGAAGTGTCATATGTAATAGGCATGAAACAAGGAAAAATGTAGAAAATGAAAAATGTAAAGATGTCTTCAAGAAACATAAGAAAATGATTATGGAAAATGAAATGAAAATGAATTGAAACATGATTGTGAACATGAAATGATATGTCATGAACACATAATGTGGTTAAGTGATATATGATTATTATCACATATAACCAGAAAATGATAACAAATGATAGGAGTATACGTGAATGAGTATACCTAAATGAATTTATGAATGAGTATACATGAATGAGTATACATGAATGAATTTGTGAATGAGTGTATGAATGAGTATACGTAAATAAGTATACATAAATGAATTTATGAATGATTATACATGAATGAGTATACATGAATGAATATGTGAATGAGTATACGTGAATAAGTATACGTAAATGAATTTATGAATGAGTATACATGAATGAATATGTGACTGAGTGAAGTATACGTAAATGAATTTATGAATGAGTATACATGAATGAGTTTACATGAATGAATATGTGAATGAGTGTATGAATGAGTATACGTGAATGAGTATACGTAAATGGGTATGAATGAGCATGAAATAAGTACATAGATTAAGTATATCTTTAGCTAATCACAGTGAAATTGGAATGAAATGTGATTTTTGAAAATCGAATGAATATGAATGATGATAAAGCCCGGGATTCATTAAGCGAGGTCGTCATAGATGTGAATTAATTGATATATCGAATGAGCAAGCGGCGGGATGCACAAATCGAGCATCCGTCATGAAAGTACCAATTTTCCAATGTCCCACTTGGCGGGATGCACCAATCGGCATCGTCATTGGTGTGTAACGATGCCGATGTTGGGATACGTTGAGATGCATTCGATCGTCTTGATGGCGTATGGCATTTAAGTGATACCGCGTGTCGGGATGCGCAAGCGGCATCAGTCATGATGGAAGAACGAATAAGTGATACCACGATGTCGGGATGCGCAACGGCATCGGAGTCATGATGGGAGAACCGAATAAGTGATACCACGTGATGGGAGAACCGAATAAGTTGATACCACGTGTCGGGATGCACCAAACGGCATCCGTCATGATGGGAGAACCGAATAAGTGATACCACGTGTCGGGATGCACCAAACGGCATCCGTCATGATGGGAGAACCGAATAAGTAATACCACATGTCGGGGTGCACCAAACAGCATCCGTCATGATGGGAGACCGAATTGTAAAATGTGTATGCACATTACCGAATGATAATAAGGGCGGGATTCATTAAACGGAATCCGTCAGAAATGTGAATTAAATAGTCAAAGTGAAATAACCGACAATGACGAGAGTAAATGGGATTTTTATGTGTATGCTTAAATCCCATAAATTGAATTGTGAATTGAATTATTGCATTGAAAATGCATGTTGTGATATGACAAATGATGTGTAAAATGAAAGCATGCGAAAATGAATAGCATGAGTTTATGTGGATAAAAAGGCATTATTTTGTAAATGCATGTTAAGTGTGAATGTTATGGGTCTTTTGAATTTGTAAATGTCATGGGATTGCCCGAAAAGAAGTGTTTTCGTTTAATTAAAAAGGTCTAAAATGGAAGAACATAATCAACATGTTTTGGAAAGATAATTGAAAATGTCGGAGTAAACCGGGCTCCAGCTTGGATCCGCCAACCGGGTCAAGTCAGAGATTCGGGTCGCGACACTTTTGAAAATAAAATTTTAATAAGACAAAATAAATGTTTTGATAGAAAACGTCGGAGTAAACCGGGCTCCAGCTTGGATCCGCCAATCGGGTCAAGTCGGGGATTCCGGTCGCGACACTTTTGAAATTGAAAATTTAATATAACAAAACAAAATGTTTTAAACGGGCATCCCGGATCATGAAACGTAATTGCTAAAGGGAGTTGATTAATGGCTTCGGTCGTGATAGTGATAAGAGTCTAATATGTATTGGTATTAGTCTGATTTGAACCTGTATGAAATTGATATGACTTGATTTGTTCTGAATTGCCATTGTATGCGTATAAGTTACTTTGAATATGATTTGATCTGACATACATGTAGTAGATATGAGTTACAACCTGTAAAAGACATGACACAGGGAAGTAATATGAACAAGATGATGATAGGAATTTGAACAGAGTAAAATCTACATGTATAATATGAGATGAGTTAGAAGTCACATAAGAATAGACTTCGTTATATGCATAAGTAAAAGTAAAAGTAAAAAGATAGTGACGGCGATTATCGTTATTGGTCGTTACTGTCTATATGTTCCCACTAAGCGTAAAGCTTAGCACGGGTGTTCAATCCGTGTAGGTACTGAAGAGGAGATAAAGAGGACAGGACATTCCACACCAGCGGTACGGGCCATCTCAGAGATAGGTGCTCACCAGCACTGTTTTCCGCGATCTCTGATGTTTGTATTAAATATGTACATGTATAAGTATTTGTATAAGTAATTGGGACTTAGCATATGTGTAGAGATTTTAATGGATAATTAATTGATGGTAGTTCCTTTGTATATATAAATGACAGTTGGTTATTACAAAAATTAATTGTATACCCACAGGTATAAGTTAAGCTTCAAAAAAAAAAAAAAAAAAAAAAAGTAAAGAGTCCAATTATATATTTTCGCACCCCGAAACCGGTTCGGATTCGCCAATTGGGTCGGACCGGGAATCGGGGCGTGACACCCTCTGTGCTTGCTCCTTCAGTAATTGAAGCTTTTGCTCCTCATAAAAATTCTTTCTCTTTTCACTCTGCCCAGATAATTCACGAATCGTATCTGAAATAGAATTACTAGTATCTGTTGGACTCGCCTTACTTTTCTGTCTGCTTTCTTTAGCTGCTTTTCTTCCCGGGGGTCTCTTCCTTGGAGAGCTAACTGTTGCATTGCTATATGGATCTTGATCCGAGTCAAGAGATACAGGTGTATCATGAGTTCCCTCATAAACAGGGGAACGGGGCCTAGGGTTGCTTTGCGGTATAATCATCCACTTATCACAGTATTTAAGCACCTCCCAACAATGATCATAAATCCACGGACTCCTAACATCTGCTTGAAACATATTCATAGCTTGCACACGCTGCAGAAAAATAAAATTAGATATAAATAAAATTTTCATTAAAATAATTGTTGTAGAAAATTATAACAATAGATAACTGACCTCGTCGGTGATGTTCGCTCCACTTTGCGGCCTATTTGCGATCTGTGCGAGTATCCCACGCCATTTTGTACAATAATGTCGGATTCTATCCCATCGATTTTGTACATAACATAAAGTCCGTGGTGGGTCAACTCCAACATTCGTGCCCCAAAATCGCCATCACTGATCCCAAATCTGGCATCTGGCCGCCTAATACCAATCACCTGGACTCGCTATATCAACCAAGATATGCACAAAGGTCACGTCTTCTCGCTAAGAAGATTTTCCCGCCAAACAGACGGCGAGATGCCATTTTCGCTACAAAATCAAACTTAAATTAAGTATTGGTAAACTAAGGTGGAAAATTAATAAAACAAATTATTTAAATAGTTAATGGAATATTAAATGAAAGATATGTATGTTAATGGCAATAAAATAAATTAATTCATATCAAGTAAAAATTTATTTTAAATTATTCACAAAAAATATGATTTATGGTTTTTTTCATTTATAATGTATATTTTTATTTATAATATTATAAATTGAAAATAATTAGAAGTTAATAAAATATTTGTAAATTTACTAAAAAAAATTAATTCATATCAAGTAAAACATTTTATTTTAAATTTGTATTTTAAATCATTCACAAAAATATGATTTATGGTTTTTCATTTATTAATAATATTTATTTATAATATTATAAATTAAAAGATTAAAAAGATAAAATATTTAAAAAGGCTTAAAGCAATGACATCATATATCATAAAACATTTTATTTGTAATCAATAAACCATTCACAAAATGGATTATATTTTTTCACGATATTTAAATATTTTGCTATATATAAATTATAATTAGAATAATAAAAAAGATTAGAAATAATATTTGGAAAAATATTTAACAAACTAAGTCGCTTAATATTTTTAAATAAACGATATCGTTTTTACTCGTAGAATTTTTTTGAATTTTACCTTATAATGACGCTTTTGCTGAAACTCGAAATGCCGTTTAAACAGAAAACTAAAACAACATCGTTTGGGTAAGTGCTTCATCGCTTCAAATGATATCTGTTATGTAGTTTCTGTTCAAAACAACGCCGCTTTGTTTTTAATTAAAAAAGAACAAATGACGCCATTTTTGTCATCCATTGACAAAACGACGTCGTTTGATGGAGATGTCTGGCCAAAGGACCCGCCCTCGTCAGTCGCTCCGCTTGAGCAATATGGAAATGGCCGCAGGGGGTGAATGGGTGAGGAAGGCAGGCCACCGTCGCTGTTTCTAAGAGGATTGAAGATCCCCATGAACTGACATGGCGGCGGTCGATATCGGTGGTTTCGCATCAAATGTGGCGAGGAACGCGGACTTGATCGCTTAACGACGAACGGCGACATCAGGATACCGCGACGGCGACGACCGAGGCTCGTCACCTCCTCGTTCTTTCCCTTATTTTCGCCATAGTTTCCCTAAATTCGCAAATTTGGTGTATGGAACTAGTTTCCGAGGGTTTGCAATTTATTGAAATATTTTTTTCAGCCGTTGGGAGATTGTGAAATGGTTGTGCATTTTTTGTCATGGAATCTCGCTGAGATCAGCAGCCATAGACATTGGTTCGGGCTTCATCGTTCAATGTGCGTGTCTAGTCTACTGCGGGCTTCTTGCTTCCAAATGTTATGGACCTTTAGGGTAGAATGGTTACCGTTGTTTTCATAAACAAGTGATAAGCCATATATCATCAAATTTAGCTAATCACTGTTTATCAGCAAAAATTTAGCTCCTGTATCGCTCTCCACCGCTGGAGTTGATATTTTTCACAAAAGCATTCTATTTTCGCTTTTGACCCATCACTGAGTCGCTTCTTAAGTTTTACTACGAAATATCCTTTTCAACCATAAAATTTAGATTATATAATAACTATTATGAAATATAAGAGTGAATTCCATTTTTTACCACAAAAATATTATTAATGATAAAAAACCGTTTCCTTATGAAGTTCTCTTTTGTTATCAATACAAAAAAGAAAAAAAATTTGATAATTGTGGTCTCCTGAATTCTCAGAGTCACTGAATCGTCAAGGCATTCACTAGTCAGCTACAATCCTGCAAAATAAAAAGAAGGCGGTGGTGGTGTTCTGTCGCCCCTCCGATGGCAAAGTCAATCTCTTTCTGGACGACTTAGAGCTTGAAGCAATAGTAATCTCGATTAGGAATTTTCAGACTTCGGTTTAAGTGTGGGACTCATTTCTCTTTTATAAGGATATGAAGATCAGCCTTTGATAGTGGACTATTTCTTCCCATAATGTTAGGGGAAGATGACTCTATTTCGGAAGATCACTTATTTTCCTTTCAACTACCTTCCCGATGGAACTGCTACTAAGAGATTTTTCCTATTTTGTTGGAGGTGACGGAGTAAATTTGACAGACCCCCTTCCTAGTGACAGGAAATCTGCTGGCAACTCCACCGTAACCTCCCAACCAAGCTCGCTCGACTGACAAGTTACCATGAAGCTAAGCCGTTAAAACTGGTGAAACCGTATTTGGAAAACGCACAAAATTTTCACTTTCTTTTTCTATCAAAATCACACCTTAGATGAACAATCCAAGAAGATAACGACCGCACGGTGGTCAGCTTCCAAAATACAAAATCACCCGTATAAAACAAAATACACTCCCAATGTTTTCCAAATTTCCAACTACAACAATAAAAGACCTCCTGGCCCTTCAATCAAAAATATAAAGATAAAGGACAAATCCAACATAATTTTGTCTAAACCCGTTTTTCTCAAAACCATGCATGCATATTTTACAAAAATATATTTACATATACAAAATGCCATTTTAACTTTTACTATTTTTAATTTACACCTTATCTTATATATAATCACAACACAGCGTCTAGGACTGAGGATCCTGGAAAGGTCTTTCGGCTTCAACACCTGCACCTGAAAAATTATTTTAAAAACAGAAAACTATGAGCCAAACGAGCTCAGTGAGTACTATAAGTTCTAAATGTTGCCGTCACAGATAAAATTCTCCTCGTTAATATGAAAATCTGTACATAAATTGTTGTAAAACTCGCTGATGAGGAAAACCGAAGCTTTTGCTATGAAAACCATTTCAAAACTGCTCAAAACTATTTCGCTGGGTTGAAACCGCTTTCGCATCAAACCGTTTCAAGACCACTCGTCAACCGCTTTGAAAACTATTTCTCGCCGCTGGAAAACTGCTTCTGGTGGTTAATATCCGAAAGTGCTATATCAGAAATCAAGTACCAACCACCGTGGCCCATTGAAATACCCTAGAAGTGATGCCTCCTGAACCTTGAACTCCGGCACTCCAGAGGTGAACTCCTAACACTACCCATTAAGATGGTCCTGAACACGACAGATCTATATAGCATACTGAACTCAGGACTAAAATGCTCGGTGAGGGAACTCCTGAACCAACACCTCACCGCGCATAGACTAAGTCACAATAATGACATACTTCGAATGTGCAGAGTAAGACTACCATATAAATATATATATCATATCTAACCCTAATTGCCGACCAGCAATATAGTTAGTCATAATATCCCCATAACACGCCATGCACAATCCTAAATACATCCTGACCGGAATCGAACACGATCTGTGGCTGGAGCAAACCGTGCCAAATCTGTTTTCTTAAATACCGAAATAAACTTCTTCGTCGAAAGACAATCGAGTAAAAACGCTTTTATAAATCTATATTTTCAAAGCACTTTACAAACTTGTAATTTAAACACTTTTTTTTTTAGAAAATGATTTTGAGTACTCACCATTTTCTCGACTAATTTCTTTCAAATCTTGTCAAGCACTCTAGATTCGTCGGATGCTCAAATCGCCTACACAATTCATTCAAATTACGAAAACGCCTCGCTTAACGCTTTAACCATAAACACATATGGCTTTCAAAATGACTATATCGAATCTAACTTCGATTCTAACAAAACTTTACGTGCTAGTCCCATCTCGAGCATGGACATCATAATATGATGTGAAATTGACCAAAATGTCCATACACATTAAACGCCCATAAAAACTATCCGCTTTAGTCAATCTGACTCCGGCCGGACTTTCCATATAGTCTAAAAATACCCGAAACATTTCTGAAAATTATGTCCGACTTGTCCGACTATACTCCTGAAATTTCAACCCGAACTGTCGGAAAACAGTCCCAAAATTCAGCCCTGACTATCCGAACACAGTCCCAAATATTCCTAAAAATTTCTAAACTCAGTCTAAAAATTTTGAACTGAAGATTACGAATCTTTTACTTAAGCTTTCTTTTAAGAAAATTTCAAGCCATTACATAACCTTTTAGGCTTGAAATAAATACAAGTAGGCAAATTTTCTACCTTTTAAAGTTTGACAAAGGCTAAGATATCGCACTTCCATAGCCTCTCTTCACAGATACCAATTTTACCTTCTGCTCCGACGAACGCCTACGATCCGATTTCCGTAGATCTGAAAAAGAAACTAAGAAAGAAAAAAATAAAAATATTTCTCACCTCACTCACGCTCTCTGCATCATTCCGTCCGCCTTCGTTGCTGTCTTTTTTTTAAATTTTATTTATCATAATTGAATATCTTTAAATATTTTGTCATTTTTCGAGATTTTTTAAACTCGCTGTGTTTCATTCTAAACCCGTCGCCTAGAAATTCGTAAAATATTCCGACTATTTCCTCGAATTTAACAAAACTTTCCGTTACTAGCTCATCCAGATCTGCACTTTCGAAACTTCCCTAACTATTTTGCAATTTATTATTATTATTATCCTTTAAAATTCCATAATTGAATGTTCCATCCACTTTAATTAAAAAGTGCCACAATTTTTTAAAACTTTAAAATTTCACCCTTAAAACAACTTTCAAAATTCTATTATGGCACTAAAATAATTAAAACCCTGGTGCACATACTAAGAGCACATACCCGTACACCCTCTGACGGTTACAAATCCTCCATCCTAAGAACATTTCAGCCCTCGAAATGAACAAAACTAATATGTTATATCACCTTAATCCAAACAATCGAGGATACTGATCGCGCATCCGAGCCTCCGACTCCCACGTAGCTCTTAATCTTAGCGATTCCCATAAAACTTCGACTAACTAATGACCTTATTCCGCAAAATCAAGCCTCTCGCGATCACTATCTCAGATCGGGCCGCCCTTATAGGTCAAATTATCCTTAGCCACTCCATCAATCTCTAAGCACATGGGAGTGGATCTCGAAGGATTACTGAAAGACGACATATGAAAACGCTATGAACCCTTAGACAACTCCTGATACGCCTAATCTATACGCACCGGTCCCACTCCGGCAATCATCTCATATGGCCCTATGTATCTAGGCCCCGCCTTTCCGCCTTCCAATCCGAGAACACCTTCCAAGGAAACTCGAGGAAGACCTGTCGCCCACCTTTTAAACAGTAGGATCCCACAAATGGCTAGTCCGCATAACTTTTCTCGTCTGTCCCAAATTTATCTTGAGTCCTGTTTCTGACAACTGGATCTTATCTAAGGTAACCAGACTAACTCGCCTATCGCCTCCTCTCTCCTACTTCATCCCAAAGATACCTGAGTACCGACACTCGACCATACAATGCTTCAAATGGAGCCATGCCTATACCGGATTGATAATCGTTGTCAGAGGCAACCCATCGAGATAAATGCCGTATCCCACCTTCACTTAAACTCTATCACGCATGCTCTAAGCATATCCTCTAACGCGTCTCGAATAGTTCTCCGACCGACCATCGGGCCCGGCGGGATGGAAAGTCAGTACTAAAGTGCAATCGAGTCCCCATGGCATCCTCGTGAAACGGGACCAAAACTGGATGTGACCAGCCCCACCGAGACTATCGATATAGGAACACCATGTAATCTAACCATTCTCCACATATAATCGACAACTTCGCTCCAACGGTCATCGCGTTAACCTGGGAGAAAATGCGCCGATTTCGCTAATCTATCCACTATCACCCATATGGCATCGTGTCGCTCTCCAGCTCTCAAGCCCGATAACAAAATCCATGGTGAATCTTATCCCACTTCCACAGAATCTAAGGGTCAGATCTTTCCCCTCGCGGCTCGGGTGTTTCTACTTTACCGGGACAAAGCTGTGCATCCGATACGAAACTGCACTTCCTTTTTCATGCCCTTCCACCAATAATGCTCCTCAAAGTATGAGATACATCTGGTGCTACTGTGGTGCATGGTATATGCCGAAGAGTGAGCCTCTTCCAGGATTTCCTTTGCTCACCTATTTGTGTACACACATTCGACTTCAACTATTACGCCCATCGCCTCTCGATCCGAACTCCTCGGCTTCCTACCACCTCAATCTCGCCTCAACTTAATCATCTCGAAATTTGCTTCACCTTCTCATCTAATCCACAAGAAGAGGACGAACATAAAATGATGCCAACAGTTGTCCCTCAGACGCCCACCGCAACCCAATTCCCAGCATCTCAACTCTATCAACAACGGAGATATACCGTCTCGCAGATACATAGGAACCCCTCCGGCTTCGTGGCGAAGGCATCGCCACTACATCGCCTTCCCCGATGGTACTCTATCGTGCAATCATAATCCTTAATCAATTCCAACCACGGCGCCGCTTTGCTGCTCTTGAGTAAAGATATTGGGTGTGCTCTTATGATCGGTGAATATCTCGATAAGGAACACCGTGATAGATAATGTCTCCGCATCTTTAAAGCGAAACCATCACAAGTAACGAACATGGGTCCGTAGTTCTCGCTGCGGCTTTAACTGACGAGAAGCATAAGCTATCACTCTACCATCCTACATCAAAACACACCCTAACCCTTGTCTCGAGGCATCACTATATACCACATAACCGTCCTTTTCCCCGACGTAGGTGCTAATAATCGAGCCGCCGCCAACTCCGCCCCACTCCTCAAAACCATGTCGCGTGCATCCGACCACTGAATTTCGATCCCGCTTCAATAGATCGTCAACCCGGGCTGGGCATCTTCAAAATCCTCAACAAATTTCCTGTAATAACCTGCCAATCCAAGGAAACTGCGAACTTCATAAACATTTGTGGGTGGCTTCCAGTTCACTATAGCTTCAATCTTCTGAGGATCCACACTAATACCTTCACAAATGATGACCCAAGAAAGCTACTTTGTCCAACCAAAACTCCGGTACTTACTAAATTTAGCGATAACCGACGCTCTCTTAAGAATCTCTTTAATATCATCCGAGATGCTCGTGATGTTCTCGACTGCCCGAGTACAATAGAATGTCATCAATGAATACGATCACAAACTTATCTAAATACGGATCGAATACCCTCGCTCATCAAATCCATGAACGCTGGGCATTAGTCAATCCACGGCATCAATTAGGAACTCAGAGGACAGATTCGTCCCGAAAGGCCTTTAGAAACATCATTCTCTGGACCAACCGATGGTAGCCTTACTCAGTCAATCTTAATATACCCGAGATCCACAATTGGTCAAATAGCTTATCTATACGAGGAAGCGGATAACGTCGCGTATTGTCACCGATTCAATATATCTATAGCTCATGGTTATCAACCGTAGTCACCCTTCTTCTTTACGAAGAGAACCCCGGAGCCCTCACCGCGGAGTACTAGGCTCGATGATCTCACAGCCACCTTCCAACAGGTTTCACCCAACTCCATCACCCATCACAATTTACTGAACGGATATCGTCGGGTCCCCGAACTAGTTCAATAACGAACTCAATTTCTCTATCCGTAAACCTGAATATCATCCGAAAGACATCCGGGAACTCTTTGACTATAGGGATGTCTTCCAAATGCGGTCCCCTCTGCCTCCTATCCACATAAATGCCAACAACTCGCAACCTTCCGAAGCATTTTCGAGGCGGTCACGGTGATTAATGAGACCAGCGATCTCTTCCGACTCGAAATATCAGTCACCGGTTCCTCCGGTCGAACCAATCTTACTTCCTTCTATAGCAATCTAAGGTGGCTCATGCCCGGATAACCACCCATACCCAAGATTATATATCGAAATCACGGATACCTAACACTATCAAGTCCGCCGAAAATCCTTATTCCGATCACCAATCTACTACCCGGAACTATCCTTTCTGGGATGTCATAGTATCCCCATTGGGTACTGAATCACCATACGACCATCTATAGGCCTAATCATCCGTGCCTCTAGTGAATGGTACTGAATAAATGAACGAGTACTCCTTGGGTCCATTAATGCATACGCATCATGATCGAACTAAATCATACCAAGAATCACGCTCCGGTACGATCCGCCTCCCCGTCAGGACTCAGAATACCCGGAGCTCGAGTACGAGTACCACTGGACCGCCACCTGGTATCATCGCCTCCCGCATCTCTACCACACTAATTCTACCAGGTCAGACGTCATCCGCCTAAACCACCCCTTTTTTTTTTTTTACTGTACTCGGGACTGGACCGGGTGCCCTGGGTGATAAGCACTCACCCACCCCGGGAGGTCTCGTGCCTACCAACCCGTGGACGCCCCTGGATAAAGGACCTTCCCGCCCGCAATGGAACATCCCATTGTGTTCATCCCACACTCCTCCGAGATGCCTTCGACATGTAAAGGTACAATGGAAAAGATGATCCTGAAGATCTACCACCCCTGTGGTCGGGCCGGTGATCGAATCCGGTCTCGCTAGATACGCCGCCCTCGCCCCGAGCCTCTACCACTGGTCCACTTCTTTCCTTTCTTTCTACTAGACTGACTAGTGCCGGGAGCACCTCTTCATCGCCCGTCGCCCGAGTTAGAACTCGAACCATCCTTTCTAATCTTTTAAGTGTACCAAACTTTTCATAAAATCAGTTGGCCACATGGTCAGATCTTAAGAAACACGGGAAACATGTGTCTCTACCGCGTTGGAACCTCGTGTCCACGCTACCTTTTCCAAAGAATTATGGTGGAAAGACTCATGTCTACATCACCATAACAGCTAGAACACTAACCCTATCTGTACTCCATAAGTATGTCGCCGTCACGGCATTCAACATAAGTTTTAAATTTCACCTTGGGAGCACGTTCTATCATGCCCTCTCATTTTCCGAGGCCCTCCCTGTCCGATGTAGCCGTTGTAACAACTGGGTATAACCTCGATCCATCGCCAAGGTACCACCACCGGGTCCGCGGCCTCGATGGTTCTACTGGGCCGATTCATCAAGCATTTTCGCATCTGTGGGTGCGCCGACATATTCTCCGGTGGTGCCTCCAGGCGGAAGTCCTAGATCGACCTCTACGACCTTGTCCGTACATAATGTTGTAATTTCAAAGTTAAAAGATCTGAAGTGATACACTTTTCAATATTTGATGCATGCAAGGATTTAGCAAACAATATAAAGTTGCAATAGAAATCATTATTATAAAACAATTGCATAGAAATACGCGGAAAACGTGAAGTAAAAATGTGCGAATTTATCGCCTAAAATCGCCTGATACCAATTTGACAGACCCTTCCTAGCGACAGAGGGGTCTGCCGCAACTCCACAGAATTCCCAAATGCTCGCCGATCGATGTTAATACAAGCCTAAGCTCGCTAAAATCATTAAACCGTGATTTTGGAAAACGCGGGGTTATAAAATTTTCTATATTTTTCTATCAAAATCACACCTTTAGATTTAAAGAAAATCCCAAGAAGATAACGACCGCACTAAGTGGTCAAGCCCCAAAATACAAAATCACCAGTATAAAACAAAAATACACTCCCAATGTTTTCCAAATTTCCAACTACAACAATAAAGGACCTCCTCGGGTCCTCATCAAAATATAAGATATGATCAATCCAACATAATTTTGTCGCAACCTCGTTTTCTGAAACCATGCATGCATATTTTACAAAAATATATTTAGTATACAAAATGCCACATTTTAACTTTTACTATTTTTAATTTACACCTTTATCTTATATATAATCACAACACAAAGCCGCTCAGATCGAGGATCCCGAAAGGTCTTTCTAGCTTCCAACACCCGCACCTGAAAAATTATTTAAAATAAACCGTGAGCCAAACGGGCCTGAGTACTATGTTCTAAATGTTGTCGTCGCATGCACTCTAATATGTGAAAATCGTACATACCGTTGTAAACCGCTTATGAGAAAACCGGAAGCTTTTGCTACGAAACCATTTCAAAACCGTTCCAAAACTACTTCACGCTGAAACCGCTTCTCGCTATCAAAACCGCTCAAAATCACCTCGCCGCTGAAACTGCTTTCAAAACTATTTCGGTCACAAAACTCCGCTTCGGGCGGTTAATATCCGAAAGTGCTATATCGCAAATCAAGTACCAACCACCGTGGCCCATTTCTCTCGAAATACCCTAGAAGTGATGCCCTAACCCTAACCCGGCATCGGTAGTGAACCCTGAACACTACCCTACTAAGATGGTCCGTGAACACGCAGATCTATATAGCGATAATGGAACCTCTGGGACCAAATGCCTATGAGGGAACCTCGAACCAACACCTCATCGCTTATGTACTAAGTCAAATACAATAACTATATACTTCAATGCGCAGAAGCACTCACTATATAAATATATACTATATCTAACCCCACCGCGATCAGCAATATAGTTAGTCATAATATCCCATAATATCGCTTATGCACAATCCGAAATACATCCGACCGGAACCGAGTCAGGTCATCCCAGGGGTTTTGCTAAACCAGCCAAACTGCTTTCTTAAATAACAAATCAAACTTTTCTCGCTGAGTATAACAATTGGGAGGTAAAAATGCTTTATAAATCTATATTTCAAAGACTTACAAACTCAGAATTTTAAAACACTTTCGCTTTAGAAAATGATTTTCGGAAAGTACTCACCTTTTTCTCGACTAATTCCTTTCAAATCTTGTCAAGACTCTGTGATTCTCGCCGATGCTCAACCGCCTACACAATTCATTCAAATTACGAAAACGCCTCGCTTAACGTTTTTAACCATAAAACATACACAAGGCTTTCAAAGCGACTATATCGAACGAACTTCGATTCTAACAAAACTTTACGTGCTGGGATCCCATCTGGAGCATTATTATCGATAATACGACGCGAATCGACCAAAATGTCCATACACATTAAATGTCCCATAAACTATCCGCTTTAGTCAACTTTTGACCTAAGTGACTTTCCATATAGTCTAAAATAATTCAAACATTTCGAAAAATTATGTCCGACTTTGTCTCGACTATACTCCCGAAATTTCAACTCGAATCACTGAACAACCTAAAATTCAGCCCCGAATTATCCGAACACAATCCCAATATTCCTAAAATTTCTAAACCCATTTAAAATTTTAAATCAAGATTACGACATTTACTGGGCCTCTAGCAAAAATTTCAAGTCATTACATAATCTTTTTGCCTGAAATAACACAAGAGAAAGAAATTTTCTACCTTTAAAGTTTGACAAAAGCACAAGATATCGGGCACTCCATACAGAAATTTCACAGATACCAATTTTGCCTTCTCGCTCCGATCAATGCCTACGATCCGATTCCTCGTAGATCCGAAAATAAAACTAAGAAAGAAAAATAAAAATACATTTCTCACCTCACTTACGCCTCTTCATCATTCCGTCCATTCCTTCGCTTTTGCTTTGTCTTTTTTTTTTTTTTTTAATTATTATTCTTTTCTTTAATTATTATTCTTATTATTTAGATAAATAATTTCTATTGCCCCATTCGAGTCTGCTATTTCATCCCTAAAAATTTTATTTATCATAATTGAATATTCTTAAATATTTGTCATTTTTCGATATTTTCTAAAATCTCGCTGTGTTTCACTCTAAAACTCCGTCGCTCAGAATTACATAAATATTCGAATTATTTCGAATTTAACAAAACTTTCCCGGGTTACTGCATTTCGTGAGATCGAACTTAACGACACAAATCGTTTCGTCATCCGAGATCTAGAGAATTTTCAAACTTCCCTGAACTATTTTGGTAATTTATTATTATTATCCTTTTAAAATTACATATAATTGGAATTTCACCCATCCACTTCCTTAATTGCAAAAGTGTCACAATTCTTTGAAAACTTTAAAATTTCCACCTCTTAAAACAACAACATTCAAAATTCTATTATGACACTAAAATAATTAAAAACCCTGGTGCACATACTGCTACACATACCGTGACACTCTCAGATCGGTACATAAAATCTCATGAGCGAACTTAAGTTCATAAAGTGAAGAGCCAAGCATAACTTTGTTGGAAGAGTCACACCCAAATAAGCTTGATCTAAACTGCTGCCAGGACCCTTAAGGCCCAGCGAGGCTCGCCCAGATTCTGGCCTACGGTGCTCCAGCGCCTTTTCCCTCGAGGTTTCGGATCGGGCCGATGGCCCGAGGCCGGGCCCGGGGCCCAAGGTACCCACAATGCCCCCCTTTTCCTGCCGGGGAGGAAGACCGTCCCTAGTTGGAAAAAAAGAGGAAGATTGACCGTCATATCATGGGGAACAGTTTACTATTAATGCCGCTTAATTTTCAACGCTAATTTTTATAACTTTTTTGTAATTGCATTAGATGCTATTGGGTCATCTGGATGGATCCTGAGATATGGGAGCCACTTATAAAAGGCGAGGGTGACTAAGTTCGTCATCTTACTCGGTACCTGTGTCCATCCGGTAGAGAAGGACGACGGATCGTTGATGGACACTCTGAAGTGAAGGGCTTGCGGGATGAGTGACGGTTGCGACCGATGTGCCTTTTGGGCATGGGGTGATCAGATACGCATGGATCGAAATGGAGCCTGAAATGTTAAGGAGGTGTTCGTGGTTCTAAACTCAATGGGCGTTCTACATCCGAGGGCACCCCCGGCTAAATCTTAAGGTGGTTCGCCAAGCCCCGACCAAATTTAATCCTCTCCTTTTCTTCTTCATGCCCCATGGCGGCGCAGCGGCTTTCAGCTCTTTGTTCGGCCCCCATCACCATCTCTTGCCTCGCAAGACAGTGGCTCGCTTCTCGCTCGTACTCTATCACCACCTTTTTCTCCTTTGCCTCTCGCAGCTAGCTCGCCTTGATCCGAAATGGAAGTTTCATTTACTCAGGATGTTTTATTTCAGAATGTTTCGTGAAACATTGCTTGGTTACAAGAGTTGTTTATGTAATGATGTACACCTTTTTGGTGCAATTAATAAAGTTGTAATTTTTGTTTTTATCACTTTTGCGCCTTATTGTAATTACGCGTGGATATTCTATATTTTGTCTAATTGTGGTTATTGGGCTATCATAAAACTGATTAATGGGCTAGTTTATTTGCCCAAGAGGAAGGCCTCTAGGCTTGGCCCATCATAGTCTATAGTGCCCTAGAGTGCAAACCGTTGCGTTGGTTTAGAGGCTATGAAGGTGATCGGTCACCGCTGCATTAAATGCGGCTGCATACCCTAGGCGATGATATATAGATAGGCATCATTAAGTTGTACCTTTTTCCTTTGCGTATCATTTTGGTTTATCTTTTTTCCTCTCGGCGACCAACTACTGTGGATAGGCTGGTTCTTCCTTGCGATCATTCGAGAGTCATCGTTGCAGTCATTAGCGCATTTCGTTCCACAGGTATCTTACACCGTTTCTTGATAGTGTTAGTCCTTGTTGGGAACTTCAGACGTTTCCAAATAAGTAATAGTTCGGAAGAGAAGGGAAGAGTCTTAATACGTATTATGCCCAGTAAAATGCCGCCTCGGCTAGTGGGTATACCTTACACCCACTGCATATGCCTGTATTCAACATTCACCTTTCCTCCTTTTGGATCTACTTGCGTAATTGTGAGGTCCGGAGGAAACTCACGAGTGGTCGCCTCGGAGGGCGGCCACGAAATAAACCGCTCGCAAGCAATGCTGCATCTACGACGGCATAACTAAAGGTGTATCAGGAAGTGTCTAATAACACGACCTTCTGGGCTGATGAGAGGGCGACGATTCTACGCGTCTGCAAGGGAACACAAGGTGCTTTACCCATGAGTGATCTATGCCCGGATTTGTGCTCCCATACCGGCCATAGTTAAACAATTTTTGCATTTTACCTTGCGCCCACTCTTTATCCATCCAACGTGATCCGCATCCTAGTCGGTACCGCAGGCCAACCACCGCATCGCCTCACCTCACGCTAGTGAGCTTTTTATTATTTACTCGAATCGTGGGTCAGGTGGCCTGGATGTCCATGTCTAGCTTGGCCCACGGCCGCAGACAGAACGGGCTCCCGACTCCGCCGAAGACGGAGGCGAAAGGGTGTTGTTGGGTGAGGGTCCTCGATGACCCTGTTCCCCCTTGAGGCCGGCGCATTTCTTAATGTTAACCTATTCCCGCTCATTCCTAAGTCCTGTAGCCAGGCCTGCCTCTAGTTTGTCGCATCTTGCAGCAGGATAAAATAACCGTTGGTAACTTATGCAGGAAAGGCTTGGAGGGGAAGGCTAGTGGAATGGGTGGAGAAGTCGAGCATTGAGAAGATCCGCCGCCTGAGATTCAGCCGGAGCGCCATTGGCCACCCCGCTACCCGAGAGAATATATCTGCCATCAGGCGCAACTCGGCTCCTTATACCCTTCCAGTTATCCCCCGGCCGCTGCCTTCGAATGTCGTGGAAGGGGAGCACTTTGTGCTTGGCAGAGCGCGCGCCTGCTTCGCAAGGCTAGCCTCCGTGGATCAGTAGCGGCGTCAAGGTCAAGCTTCATTGGCTTCTTCAAGCCGGGTTCCGAGCTCCATCTCCCGCCTCCCGGGTCGGAGCTAGAGGACACCGTCCCGAGCGCATCCTTCCTCTTGCGCAAGTAGCCGGAGCTGCCCCCGAGTGGTAAAGGTCAAGCGGAAAGGGCGCTCAAGCGCCTAACGCTACAGGTCCGTGGGTGAGAATTTTATTCCTCGATTCCCACGCCGCGACAATCCCTGGCTTGGGAGGGGAAGAAGAACTAGATTGGAGAGGAATGACGTCGTTGACTACGCCACTCGCAAAGAAAGCGCGTGAAGTTCGAGGGAGAATCGGATGTCGCCCGCCCAACTCAGTAGAGCCAAGCTAGCCATTACCAATGATCAAACTCAGCCAACGACCTAAGGTTCAGGACCGGCAATCACCATCTCCGCTCCCAGTCGGGGCCAACAATCGACCGGAGTCGATAGGCTACCGATCGATTCAATGAGGGTGATCCGGCTCCGCGAGCACTCCAAATAATTCTGCCTTCAAATCAGGGCGAGTAGCCACCAAGCAAATCGGAGTACATGCGGTCCGGCCTGCCCAGGCCCAAACTGCCGGACTAAGTGATTACAAATAACTACCTCTCCCCGCAGCCGGAGTCCCCAGAGTAGAGATATCGCCCGGGGAGGAGGAGGTGAAAAATACCGCGCCGCCGGAGCCCTTTCTATCGCGGAGCGTCCGCACCGGACCGTTAAATAGTCGGTACCGCCATGCATCGGCACCAGTGGCCTGCATGGACTTCATCGGGGTTTATACGGTGCCCGTCCCTGCTTCTACCCCGAAGGAGGATTTTCTACAGATCATTGATGACGGGATACAGGTCCGGAACCGCAATTTTGTTCAATCGATCGAGCTAGTAAGATAGGTGGTTCACCGGGAGGATTTGGAAGTACATACCTATTTTCCTAGTCAAGCAACGGGTCTCTCAAGTGTGTCAGAACAGAAACGACACGGCGCTGCAAAGACCACGAGCCTGCCACGACCGAGGGACGCCGAGCCTACGTAATTGTTTGTTCAGGCGGGTATGGTGGAAAGGGAGATGCATAGCGCTTCGCTAAAGAAAGTCGAGCTGGCGTGTCATCGCCTGGAGCTGGAGGCTAGAGAATCTACTGAGAGAGCTGCCCGGGCCGAGGCTGAGAGAGATACGGCGCGCCATGAGGCGGCGATGGCCAAGCTGGTGACTGAGGGAGCCATTAATACCCGGGCGCAGATAGAGTCGGAGCTCGCTCGGGTTCAGAGTGCTTTGGTGCTTGCGGAAGAGGCTCACGGAGGGCTGACCAATGTGGAGCCAGAGGCTATAGCCACAAAGCAGGAGGCTTGCAAAAAGGTGAGGAAGAGAACGACCATTCGGGCATATGAAAACTTACCTGTCATAGAGCTCGGGCTTTAGCTGATGACTTTGCCGCTTCCGGATAAGGTCATGGTTAATAAGGCGGCGATGCGGAGGCCGACTTGACTCACATACACGCTTTCACTCACGGCTATGGCTGTTGTGCTTTCACGTACAACATATGTGGGAGCAAGCCTCAAATCCTGGAAGGAATGTCGAATCCTTCCGCCTACTGACCGCAGAAGTTCGCTTAATCCCCGCCGCCCCCAGCCCGCCGGCCACGCTCGCTTGATCCTATCATTTTTGCTGCAGGATCGTTCGCAGAATACCCAGCCATGCCGAGAGGAAATGTGCTCTTCCCACTGATCAAGAGGTGGCGTCTTCCGATGATCAAGAGGTGGTCGTTTTCTTCGACTCCGATCAAGAGGAGGTGGTTCACGCAGGGATATCCCGCCGAGTAGAGTTTAAAATTTTATCGAGGCGACTTGTTTTATTTAGTGTCATTGGGCACTAAACAATTTGCTTTTCTTTCTTACTTCGTGTTCGCACGCCCGCATGGATTTCTACTAGTTTTTGTTTATCTCTTGAGAATATTTAGGCTTCGCGAACTAGTTTAGAACCGGACTCACCACCAAATTAGATGATCAGCCGGGCTAGAAGTGATCTATGCGGCCGGCAAGTCGGTTGAATCTACACTGATCAGAATGGACTAATAGAAGTGATCCATGCCGGGCCGGCAGCCGGGGCTTCCGCGCCCACTTAGGATGACCCGGGGCCGCCTAGATATGATCTAGGGCCGGGTCAAGGCCGGGCTTCTTGCGCCCACCGTGACTCAGACCCATCTAGATGTGATCTATGCTGGGCCGGGCAAGTCAGTGAACTGCGCCACCCGGACTTGTAATCGACCCTGTACTTATATGCGAAGATATGCTAAGAGTAGATAATATAGACTTTTTTTTATTGATAATACCTTTTCAAGTATATATTCACATTCTAAAAATAAATCGACTGCTTGGTTTCCATAAGATAGACCTGATTCCCTGACCGTGTGACTATGTATGGTCCTCCTCCCAGCTTGTTGGAATTTTCCCGCCGAGGTTCCGCCTCGTGTTCTCAAAACTCTTCACAAGACCGTGCTCGCCTTACTCGAAATCTATCTCGAGGCCTTACCCGCTTGTTATAAAAATTTGCTGCGACGCCGTGATGTCACCGATCGCGCCCGCCTCCCCACGTACTCGTCACTTGTGTCTAATTCTCCGATCACGCATCCCTTATCTTCCGATCTCTGACGTAGTCGTTTCTGGATGGTGGTATATCAATCTTCGTAGGGATAATGAACATCCCGTGAGGCGAAAAGGAAGGAGACGCCTACGCCTTTCGTCGTGGGTCCCAGAAGCCCAAAAGTACCGAAAGAGCCTCTCCACCCACTTCCCTTTAGCGGAGTCCGCACCGCTGAAGGCCAATAGGTTTTGTCGAGGCTTCACCGCCATTGCTTCGGGATATCGTAAAGTGGAGTAGAGTTTCGTATGCCGAAGTTCTCGCAAAGTCTCGAGCAAATCCGGCTTATCAAATCGCCCCATTATCTGATATGATTGATCTCGGGATGCCGAACCAACAAACAATGTTTTTCCAGATGAACCTGGTGACGTCTCTATCCTTAATTGACGTGAAGGCATCAGCCTCTATCCATTTACATCAAGCAACCAGAGCTTACCCGCACAGCTTTCGGGCCGAGGCGACGGGAATCAGCCTACAATATCGATCCCCATCGGTTTAACTACTATAGCTAGAGATGGAAATCAAGTCTTGCACCGGAGATCTCAAGATAGGAGACATTCAAGTAGGGTCACATTTCTCGACGTAGTCGGTCAGATCGAACTTCATAATCGGGCCAAGACAATTCTCACGAGTGTGCCCAAGGGCTGTTCTTCCCTGATGATTTCCGCATATACCTTCGTAAGTAATTCAATGACACGCACGAATTTCGCTTCCTCGAGTCGACATTTCGTATGGTCCGCCCAGGGACCGTTTATAGAGCTGCCCGTCTACTAGGGAGAACCTAGCCGACTGAATCTGAACTTTATGGGCCATGCTTCTGTCATCTGGTAACTCTCCTGTAGCTATGTAGAGCCGAATGGGGTTCATCTAGGAAGGCGGAGACTCGTCTATCTGACTTACTTGAGCATGCAATATGGAGGAACCCGGCTGATAGTAGATGGGGAGATATATGGTTTTTTTTATTGGCAAAGACGCGGCCACGGTGGCTAGGGCATCAGCCCGTTACTGTCCCTAGGGATATGCTCAAGTTTCCAGGCTGTGAGGGTGCTCAATTTCTGTTTGACTAAAGAAGCGTATTTTGCCATTCGGGGTTCTCGACCTCGCACTCGCTGACTTATCCTGACGACCGGGCCATGTAATCAATTCCGATCCAAAGACCTGCTAGCCCTACTCTACGAAGCGAGTTCAAGTCCCATATCACGGCCACATTCGACCTCGCTGGTTGAGGCGCCTCGAAGCCTAAACGGACTACCCGTTCAATCCTTTTCTCGATAGGAGGTTAATTGCGCTAATGCCGCCCCGATTGTCCGGAAGCCCCATCACGTAGGATCCACCATCCCTCGCTCGGGCAAAGTATCAAAAGCAGGAGTTCTACAAGGAAATCCTGCTAAGACCCGCCTTCGAGCCAGTTTGTATCGGATTCCATATTCGCCGGGCCCATTGCTTATCTCGCCATTCTTCCCGACACATATCCGGTTTATGTGGACAGTGCCCCCTGAGTGGAAGATCGTGAAGGCACCACAAATCCGGATGGGCCTCGAAGTGTGGGCGGAGCTTCAAGATCGTCCGCAGGCTAAGGCGCCTTGTTCAAGGTGGGTGTACTGCTCGCATCGCCATGACTTGCTAATAAAGAACACCGGTCTCAACTTTGCTTCCCCACACTCTTTAAATATATACACACCGCTAAGATCCGATGTTGCTAAGTAAAGATGTAGGGTGTTCCGCCGTGCTCATAAGGATCGGGGCCTGTCGGGATAGTGCTTGATTACACAATGCTTTGTCGCACTCTTCGCTCCATTCGCCCGCTTGGCTCCTCTCGCAGTAGTAAGAAGGGTTTCGCCTGGCCCGTGAATCGGGAAATAAAGCTACTCTGCAGCCGCCAACCGCCTGGGCCTGCCTGGATTCCTTCGAGCCGGGGCCGGTGACGCAGGATGGCCTTAAGTTGCCTGTGGCCAGCCCCATCCCCTCAAGGCACCATGAAGCCATGAACTCGCCGACACCGACCCCGAAGGCACATTTTAGGCTGAGTTTCATATCATGGTTCTCCAGGATGCTGAGTCTCGTTGGAGATCAGCTGCGTGATCCGTGCGCTGCTTAGATTTTACTAGCATGTCGTCAATGTAGACTTCCATCGTGCTGCCGAGTAATGGTCGAAACATTTCCGTGACTAACCTCTGATAGGTTGCTCCTGCGTTCTTTAATCCGAAGGGCATCACGTTGTAACAGTAAAGACCATGGGGAGTGATGAAAGAAGTTTTTTCTGCATCTGGAGGGTGTATGGGAATCTGGTGGTATCCTGAGAAGGCGTCCAAGAATGATAGCATACCATGCCCTGCTGAGGCATCCACAACTGGAGCATATGCAAGTATGTGGGGAAGTCAGATTTTGATGTGCATCGCTGAGGTCCGTGTAATCCACAATGCACTCTCCATTTGTTCCCCTTCTTCGGGACCACTACTACTGGCCGCCCACTCGGGTATTTCACCGCTTCCGATGAACGATTTTCGTAGTAAGATTATCAACTTCGTACCAATGATCGAAAGGGCGGTCCGGATGAAAGCATCTCAATTTTGTCTAACCTGGCCATGGCGGGCGACATTTAGCTTGTGTGAGGCGTGAACGGGGTTCATACCGAGCATATCTGCATGAGTCCAAGCAAACACATCGGCATTGAGCTATATAACTTGGCATAACTGGGTCTTTTCCTCTCCGGAGAGAAGGGTACTGATATACACACATCTGTCCGACCCGTCGAGGGAAACGGTTTCTAAGGGATCAATGGCCAACCCGGGCCTCATCCGAGGCGCCGGATGTTTGGTCAGAATTGCTACTGGGCCGGGTCCTCAAGGGTGGTTCTCAGCGACTCGCTTGCTCTCAGAATGGTAGCCGATAAAGATCGCTTACGCGGCTAATTAGCTCTCGAGATCAACCTCGCCCGCATTCTGCTAAGTAGCTTATCGCTTCGTATGTGGATGGTACCGCTTCATGGCATGCGCCGTGTTCTACTAAGATAGCATTGTATGGCCCCCAAGTCTTCTACCACGTAAAACAAGACTTGTCATACTGCACTGTGCCGATAAAGAAAGGTGATGTCTCCGATCGATAGTGTGGTAACTCCGTTGAAACTTGACAAAACCCTGCCAGCGGAATGGAGACGATCAATTAGGACTCTATCCGCCAAGGCCGAGATGGAGAAAACCCACGCATCGCTCGGATCGATAAGAACCCCGTGCACATCAGAAACCGTTAATACACACGCCAATACGAAAAGGCCATAAGGTGGTGTGATGACCGTGGGGGTTAATAAGTGGAAAGGATATAGGGCCGTCCACCGGCAGAACTGCAGGGACATCTCCCCGATTGCTAATGACGTTCACTATGGCTCTAATCGAGGCCAGCCCTGATCATCTCTTCTCCTCTCGCTTCGATTGATATCGTTGTCGACCGGGTCCTCCTAAGATGAAGTCATGGTAGGCCGAGGTTCCGAGCATGTTCCTATTTCTACAATGGCCCTCATCGGGCCGGGAGCGACTATCATTTCACGTTGGCTCCTTAAAATACCGCCTAAGATGGCCTGATCGACCGCCTTCTACCATAAACTCGGTGGTTTTGGCATCGATTGTCTCGCGGGCCATAGTCCCTAGTGGTAATCGCATCGTTAAGGATCTCATATACTGCACGACCCGCCCTCATCGGGTTAGCCATTTGAAACCCGGGAGGTCCCGTGATAAGGGGTAGGAGCCACATAGCGACGCGCTGAGAGGTGAACGGGGTCTTTCTTCTTTTTCATTACCTGCCCTGGGAGCTTTGGCCTCTACTCGGGCCGCGCTTCGTTTCTGATGGGCCCTTGGCGGCCTGGGCTTTATTGTTCAAGGTTATCATAATGGGCTTCAGGAGGCGACCGATGTTATCTTCCAACAGAGAATTTATCCGTCAGAATACAATTCCACCAGTCGCCGGCGTCCAGTGGATAAGGACTGAAAACTGTGGTCGCCCAAAGTCTCTTCTCGGCGTTTTCAAGACCGCATCCATACTATAGATGTCGATCTGCTGGACCGCCTAACCAAATCTGCGTGTGAAGTCCCGGATGGACTCGTCTTCCCATTTGAGGATGGACTGGAGGTAGCTAATGTTCCCTTTTTGCTTGACAGAGCACAAATATTGAGAGACGAACGCGGCCCATAGTTCGCCGAATGTGTTTATTGATCCCCTTGGGAGTTTGTGAAACTAGGCCAAAGCAGGGCCCTTGAGGCTAGCCGGGAACACTCCATAAAGGAGTCGGCCATCCCCGGCCAGGCACTTTGCCTCGTTGTAATGTAACATGTGATCATACGTCGGATAAACCGTCGTGACACGGGCGGCGGGTGGTATGGAAAAACCACGGGGGATCGTAGAAATTGCACATGACGTCCAAGGGAGTGAGCATGTCCCAGGGTCCCTGTGATACTGGAGGGAGCGATCATTCATGAGCGGGGCGACTTAAGGCGGGTACATGGATGGTACTCGGGCGTGGGAAGCCCTCGCCTTGGGCCGTGCACATATCGAGTCAGGTTGAGGTCGCTGGGTCTCCGGGTTCTCTCCACCCAACACCTGTAACGCCGATGGACCGCGAGGCGGTCTTTCTGAGGGCTTCCGTGGCGTTCGGGGATGGTGAACGGCGTGGGAGCAGTGAACTGCCGGAGGATAATTCATCATCTCGTCGGTAGATCTGATGTCTCCTATCAACAGATCACTACTGCTTGATCTGAAGGTGGAAATGGGTGGGGAGGTCCCCGCGACTACCCGGCCCCGTTGGCTTCCAACTGGGTTCTCAAGCACTCATTTTCTTCTCGCAAATGGTTTGCTTCGTCGCTGCATCCCGGGCCTATCCGCTCTATCCGCTCTTCTTGTCTTGCTTCTATTCGCGCTGTGACAAGAGCTGATCTTCAGGGGTTGTTCGCTGGATCGGTAGGTCATGGTGGTGAATTCAATTTTAACCGCAGTTGTTTGGGAATAGCCGCTTCTTTGAGATTGAGGCAATCGCAAAGCGTGTACCTAAGCCTAAGGCACTGGGCCTCGAGATTTCGTCTACAAGCTTCCCGCTGCACTCCGCGCAATTGTGGCCTCCGAATTCTCGCAGTCACCGGATCGCCTGGGCATTCACTAGTCAAATAACTCAAAACAAAAAGAAGGCGGCGGTGGTATTCCGTCGCCCCTCCGATGGCAAAGTCAATCTCTTTCTGGACGACTTAGAGCTTGAAGCAATAGTAATCTCGATTAGGAATTCCGTACCTCTTTTCGGTGTGGCTTGCTTCTCTTTTATGGAGGGAGGAAAGAAGATCGTCTTTTTTGGATAGTGGACGATATCTTCCCATAATGTTAGGAGAAGATGACTCTTATTTCGGGAAGGGTGACTTATTCTTCCTTCTTCGTAACTACCTTCCCGATGGAACTACTGCTAAGAGAATTTTCCTATTTGTTGTGAGTTTATTAGCTTGCTCACGAGCTAACTTACGTCGTAGCTAGAAGAGCCGGCTGGCAACTTTGCTCGAAGAGTCAGCCGACGCAAATAAGCGCTTGAGGTAAACTCAAGGTTCAAGCATGGATCCTTGGCACCGCGGAGGGTCGTCTCAAGCTCTGCGTTTGGGCCGGCGTTCAGCCTTTCCCTTTGAGGTTCTTGGATTGGCCTGATGGCTCCGAGGTGATGGGTCTCGGGGCCTGGGCAAGACTCCACAATAATGATGGCTGTCCAAATGAATTTGTGCCACGTGACCCCACTCAATCTTAAAACCCGGCTAATAATCATATAAAACCTTCCAACCGTCAAACCAATTAAGCTACCCTTAAAGTCTATTAAAATTACGAAAAATAATTGTCATGCCGTGGACTGATGCTTGAGGGAGCTTGAGCTTCAACTTTGGAATCCTCCAATCCCAAAGGGGTAGATCTCGTACCTTACGTAACAGCTTCATTCAGGCACTGGCCACACTATGAATGATATTCGTAAAATCTCGTGCATGTACATTGCACAATACCGTACAACTTGAGAGAATTTGGCGGTCAGATTTTGGAACATTCCAGTCAAATTTATGTGGGGAGATGGCACCGTCTCCAGCTTAGAGAAGAAAGATCTGTTGGATTAATAGCGCAGAAAAAACCCTCGTTGTACCATATAATCGCCTCCTTGTTTCGGAAATCCTGCACGATCTTCAAACGGCCGGCAATGTCGATGCATGCAACTCTGGCAGACATGCATTGCTTAGAGATATCGGGTCTACAGAGGAAGAGATCGTAGACTTGGTCTGGCCTTCCCTTCATTCACCATATATAGAAAATAAGGAACTAAGGCCTCCTTCATTGTACAGGGCATCGCCAAGGTTGCTCCGGAATATGTCACTACCATCAAGGGCTAAGGCTATAATTTATTGGGGGCAAAATGTATAGAGGTACTCAGGTTGGTAACTGGCCGGAGTTCCGGACAAAGCAAGGGGTAGACAGTACTAAAGGAAGGTACAAAGGAAGACAATAACAAATTAAGGACATCTTCTTTATATAGACAAACAAACTGATAAAATCCCAGGATAGAAAGGGTAATCATCCAAACGTGCATGTATGTTGAAAGTTTTGTTAAGGAAAGTAATAAGTGGACTACTTCACCAACCAGGGGCGGATTTAAGATAGGACCAGTGAGAGCAAAAATTCCCAAGATAGAAAGGGTCATCAGCCAAACATGCACGTATGTTGAAAGTTTTGTTAAGAAAAGTAATGAGTGGACTACTTCACCAACCAGGGGCGGATCCAAGGTAGGACCAATGAAGGCAATTGCCCCCACTCAAAATCCCATTGAATAAGGAAAAAAAGACAATTTTTTTCCCACAATCAGTGGGACTCGAACTATGGTCTTCAAGTGTGATATGGCAAGGCCTCAACCACCAAGCCAACTCATTAGATATTACTCCTATTGAGATAAATTCCTAGCTCCGTCACTGTCACCAACTATTACTGATTGTAATGCAGCTCTTTGATCTCCCCTTGGGTCATCTATATATGATAGTAAGGTCTTCCTGCTCTCTCTCTTATGCCGTTACGCTTACTTGAGCTAGCTCTTATCAGCAAAGAAATTATATCACCGGACGGAGAAAAGAAAACGAACTAACCTTAGATCTCGGGTCGGCTATCGGTATAGGTGGATGCAGGACCTGGGACCCCTAGAATTTGTATGCAAGATGATCCTGCAGGAGTTTTCTTTTCTTTAGTTTTGGATATTTGCAGGATTTCATGATGATTGTCGAACACCACAGTAACATAATCTTCCTATTAACCCGCACTCCCACAAATCGACAGAACTCTAATTTGAAGAACCCCAAGAGTTGGGATTGTTGACTTGGATAAGATCATGGACTGATCTTATGCTGTCCTCTCCATTTGCGGAGAAAATAATGATTTCTTCTACATAATAGGGCCATGGATGGGGCCGGTAGTTTGAGTGTTGGAGATGTTAATACATGCAGAAAAGTAGCTAGGGGTTCCCGTGGAAATGCTAGATGGATGAACGATTGAGAGCTTATTAATTACTCCCTGCTCTTTCCGCTATAAAATTTTCATACGACACGCGAACACGACACGCAACCCAACACGGCTTTTACTGGGTTTTTACTGAAGATAATCGTGTTTTCATATATTCACACCCGCCTAACACGCTTTAATAAATTCTATAATATTCAGATTACCAACAATACAAATTGACTCGAATCGATACTTTATAATTATTATATTAATTAATTAACCTATTTAATATTACTTGCATAAATATGGATTATTACTTTATAATTCATATTAATTAATTAATAAAATTAATAAACATGTTAAATTTAATAGAATATTTGTGTTAAATATGCATGGATGATTAATTATAATTCTTATTATTTCAAATAATCAAATAGTTCGGGCCATATTCAAGGCTTTCACTCACCTAACACGAATAATAAACGGCCAAGCCGTAAGTAATGAATATCGACACATTTATTATTCATGTCGGCCAAGGAGAATTGTTAACACAATCCGCACATTGATACAACACGAACACAACCCATTAACACGAATTGTCACTCCTAGTTTTTCCAGACCAAAAAATTTCACATGGGGTCAAAAGGGTACTACTTGTTGTCTCTTGGATTCTCAGAGTCTTTAGATCGTCAAAATGAACCTCGAATAAACAAGATTCCAAGAAAAAACAAATAGTTGTACGGCGATATGCCAACCATTCGACGCTTGGGTTAAGTAGAGACAGAGCATAAAATGTCACTTGTAAGTGTATTTTTTCATACCTTTTTCTTAGCATTGCTTCCTTATTTATGAAGCATGATGACGATCCAATTTTTATAAAGGTGACGGGGTTTCGTAAATAGGCGGAAAATTTCACTGCGTACTCAACCGCTTTTTCTCGGATAGCTGTTGTCGAAGTCTTCCGCCTCAAGAATCGGATGATCATCTTAAGGGTGGTTACGTACGAGGTTTGTGGGTGAATATGTTTTTAAACTGCAAGGGATCAGCCGGGAAATCATTGGCCGACCATCTTCTTAGAGATGGCAGCCGACTCGAAGAGGACGTGCAATCGGCTAGAAGAAGGCATGCATGGACCTTTGTCAGACCGTGATAGCTCAAACCGGCCTTCGCCTAGATCCGTGGGTAATGTGTTAGGATATTCGGGCCTACCGCCGATCCGTTCGCCTTCCGAACGATGCCGGGCTAAAAGCCAAAGTCATGGGCCAAAAATCCAAGTGGTAACCCACAATGCCCCTTTTCCTGCTGAAGTTCGACCTTCCTAGCCAGAAAAATACCTGTTTTCATTCTATTTAACGGGAACAAGAGATCAAGTAATGCTTTTGCGTGTTCTAACTTGTACCTTTCCAGGGAGTTTTCTATTTTTGGTATCGCATTTAATACGGCTTTTTGAGTTTCCCACTTGTTTGTAACCTCTATAAAAGGCTGCAGGGTGACGGGGTTTTATCTTACTAGCTGGTTTTGAGTCTTCGGTGGATGTGCATGGCTAAACATTACGATCAGAATAATCTAAATACACCCTAATGCTTTTAAATATAATTAGGGTATTTTGTAGGTATAATTTGAATTTTTCGTAATTTAAATGCAAAAATTGAAATCTGAGAAACCCAAAAATTGTACAAGAAATAAGGGTAAAAGTGAAATTTGTCAAAACATGATATAAAAGTTATAAGATAATAAGATTATATGCCAAAGTGGAATAATGGGAAGTTATGGTGCGAGTAGAATAACCTTGCGACCAAAAGTCAAATAAAGTGAAATTTACCAAATAAGACCCATTTAGGGTCTCTCATTTGGGCATTTGGAGAGCAAAACATTGAAGGAGAGGAGAAGAGAGAAAGGAAGAGAAGAAGAAGAGGAAAGGTATGGAAACTATGTATGGATTGCTATGATTTGTATGGATTGGTATGGTTTTGTATGGATATTAGTTTGTTCCATTTCTAGGGTTTAGCTATGAATCCATCATATCCCTAGATTTGTTGAAAGTTGGGTTGGTAAAACCCAGTTTGTATAAGATGAGCATGAAATCCTCTCTTTGAGTATGAATTCTTGGTTTATACGTATGGATACCTATTCGGGTGAGCAGAAGGCACCAAACATACAAGTATTCGAGTCGGGTTTGGAAACCCTACTTAATCTCTATGTTTGGTTTTGTCAAGTTAATAATATCTGGAGCTGTTTGGTGATGATTTTGGGATTATTTTGGGGGTTTTTGGTTGGATTTCGGTGGACTCAAATCACAAATCAGCATTTCAGTGGGTCCTACAAAGGGCTTAGGTGGTCAAAGAATAGTCCACACCACACGCTAAGACGCTCCATGTCGCTGCGTGGGCCGCAGGGCTCAACAAGCTCCTGGACGCCAACATAGCAAAGGCTACGCAACTACGCCGCAGTGTAGCTACTGTTCATAGTATGAAAATTTCTAAACACATATAATTGTAGGACTGCCTAAGACAGATATTAAATGACACGGCACTCGTTACGTAAGGCATATCGCATAGTAATTTCTAAGATTTCCTCCGATTAGTGCAATGGCACTCTCGACCGCGGCTTTTCAAAGAGATTTAGTACTCGATACTCTCCGATTACTTCCAGATCGGGACAGTGACGATTAACTGGCCAATGCTTCCGCACTCGCTGCGGCGCTACGCGCACCTCAAGATCGCATCTGCACCTTCTCTGGGTACTTATTGTGTCATGGTCCTACCATTTCTTATTAACGGGCTCCAAGTAGTCAAACAGCTTATATGATAAGATTCAATAACGAATAAGAGTAAAGTATCGTACATCGTTATGTTCAAGTACCTACAAAATTCCTCCATACAAGTATAAGTGTCAGAGTACCTACGTACCTGCACAAGTATAAATCCCTATAACTCCTACTTCTGAGATTTGAACAAGTATAAGTCTGCTTATAAGGCTGCGTATATGTATAAGTTTGTTATATGAATTCATCAAAAATTATGATATCTCAAGTATCAGATATCCGTATTGTTATATGCTTATCAGAAATGAGTATTAGTGCATGTGTGCTACGTATAAGTCATATTTTTCCCACTAAGCGCAGTTTAGCACGTTTCAATCCGTGCAGTACAGAGAGTACGTCCGCGATCTTCCACATACCGTCGCAAAGCCAAACACACTTGTAGGGCCATCACCTAGGTTTTCTACTCTTATTATGTAAATGTAAATGTACAATTTTTATATATATATATGTAAATGGGACTCAAGACTGTATGTATTGACACTATAAACACCACTATGGTGGTACTTTTATTTTGTATCTTTGTATATGATATTTCGATTCAGTATAAGACTGGGGCCCACCAATGTCTCGAAAGCAAGTAAAGAGTCCTAGCGTAGCTCATACCCTTCATCCTCTTAGATTCCGGTCGGGGTGTGACAAATGTCACACTATCGTGCTTTTCGACATTACTCCCGAATTAAATCTCGATGTTGATGTGAGGCCGGCCGGTATCTACAGGGAACCTGTTGGAGTGGGCTAATTTACGTTTGGAGCGGTATTTTCGAGCCCATATGTCCCTCGGGTGGTTCAAAATTGATGAGAACGCCTCGATGGAATTTACATCTCCATGTCTGATAAGCCCCGTATGCCCTCTCGCTGGCACCGCCGTAATCATATCAAGCAAAGGGCCGAGGCTTTTTCTTTTTTAGCCTCTTCTTCAACTTTTCTTCTTTCTTAGGCCTCTTCTTTTTCTTCCACTTTTTCTTCTTAGGCTTTTTCTTCAACTTTCTCATCTTTCTTAGGCTTAGTTTTCAGCCCGGATGGGTTATGTAATTGTTTTAGGCTCAGTTTTCATCCCAGATGGGATATGTAATTGTGAATGTCATTTGGTGTAATTAATGAAATTGCGCTTCTAGAAATTTTTGTGTCTTATTTCGCCTTATTTTTATTGTGCTCAGCTAACCGATCATTAACATAGACCAATCTCTTGGGATAAGGATTAAGGTGTTTGATGTTGATGAATTCGAAGATAGATCGGCCGTTACAGTTCCTAACTGGGCTCGGCTAGGTTGTTCGGCCCAAGCCCGTCCGTTAGGGGGGCATAAGGGCACTAGCTTGGGGGCCCATGAACCTGGCTCACACTCGTTCACTGTGCCCTAGTAAGTGAAGCATCGTCAGGATTCAAATCGTTTGGAAGAGTGATGAGTCAGCGGCGCATTTAATGCACCCATAGGTGCTAGACGCCTTACTCTTAAGGAATCATAATTGGATTTTACCTGCTCCCATCGTGTCTACACCATTTTCTTGTTTCCCTTCCGTTTAAAACCTTCTGCTAATACTTTACAGTAGGGTTACGTGTTTTGCAGATAGTATTTTCAGGCGTTCCTCTTCCCCTATCTTCCAAGTAAGCCTTTTTTTTGTCCCGGGTACATTAGGTTCCAGTTGTCGACATGTGTCCGACAACGGGTATGTAGGGGGGGGGGTGTTCTAGATACGCTAGAACTGGGGGGTTTTTTCCTAGGTTGGTGGGTCCATGTGCGTTCTCGCCCTTTTGCCAATTTCGTATTACAGCATGGAACTGACTCCCCTTTCCTTTGTTCTTTTTTTATTGTCTACTTGCAGTATGGCGAGGGGTTAAGAGGAGACTTCTACTAACCAGGCCGGGAGCAGAAGAGGGCCTGGTCGGGATATGCCTTATGCAAGCAGCATCATTTCTTTTCTATCCATGGAGGAATTAAGGTCTTATTGCCAAATTCCTGGCAATGTCGATATTGAATTGCCGAACGGTCCAGCTGAGTCCACTATCGGTGAGGGAGACGGTGCAACTTATTTTACCCGGGAACAGCTCGCAGCCGAGCTTTGCTTCCCCATGTCGTCTCTAATCAAGCAGTTCCTCCACTTCTCCGAAGTGCCGCCTGCTCTTATCCATCCGAATGTCATTCGATCTGCCTGATGTACGTATTGAAACCCCCCCCTCGTACCCAACCGGATATTTGGTAGAGGTCTTCTTTGTTTACACCTTAAAGTTGGCACACGGAGGCCGGTTATCGCTGTCAGCCCAGAGCCCCCGTCTACAATTTGTTACGGGGCTCCCCGACTCGCCCAAGACCGAGGCGAAGGGCGTGATCTTGGTCAGAGGTCCGTGGTATGAGACCCCAAGCTCTCCTAACCTCCCGTTTACTTTGAATAGGACAATGGGATTCCCATGTGTGTTCAAGTTGGGGGATTTGTATGTCGTTTGTATATGTTGTCGCACGTCCATCCTGCGTGTTTTCTTAATAAATACTTTTTCGTTTAGGGAAAAGCTGGAGAGGTAGATTGGTAAACTGGGTGGGAAAAGCTGGTTTCAAGAACATTCAGAAACTGCTAGAGATTTCTGAGCGGGAAAGACATCACGAGATTTTGTTAACCATGAAGAATCTTCACGAGTTGAGTTGCAATCCTTCTCCCTATGTTCTTCTAGTTATTCCACGCCCTCTTCCTTCATAAATAGAGGAGGGCAAGCATTACATTATCGCTAACCTCACACTCCAAATGGGCAGCTTGTCTCAGTCTGGGGGATTGACCGAGGTGGTTGGTCGGGAATTGCGATCACTCTTCGCCCAAGCAAATTTCATCGGGCAGAGAGGACCTGGCCTCGCCTCTAAGCATCTAAGAAGGTTGGCAGGGGTAGCCGTCTCGAGGGTTTTCCTTTAACGAAAAAGGATTCCCGTCCTACCCCTCAAGCATCGAAGAAGAGAAGGCAGGTGCCTAAACGGCGAAGAGCGCCTGGAGCGGGGGTGGAAGATTTTGTCCCTTGGGTTACCCCCATATCTAGCCTCCCCCCTGCTAGAGAAGAGGAAGAAGAGAAAGACGAGATGGATGACCTCGTTCATAACTATGGAGCAAGGAAGCGCAAACGGGGCGCTAGTTTCAAGCGGGCGACGAAGGTGACCCTCAAGGTGGTTGGTGAAGTTGATCAACACCCAATTGGCGACGGTTCGGATGGTCAGGCAATAGTTGTTGTGGACTCTCCTGAGATGGGCTTTCATGGCCAATTGGATTTTAAGGCTGCGCCCCCGGCAGATTTAGGAGAGGTCCCTCAAACTCATGAGGAGGTCCAGCGTATCTCTTAGAGCAGATCACTAGCCGCCGTACGAGGCTGATCTTCCTGGCCCGCACGAGGTCGTTACTCCCAACCGGATGTCGCTATATTCCATTGCTCCTCCAGGCCCAACCCTTATGGAAAAGATCACCCCAGTTCGAAGGTGCCCAGAGATTATTAATTGTCGGAAGCCATCCAATTGCGCTTAACTTCGCCAAATTTTATTTGAATAACTGCATCCTGGCTTATGCTTCGAATACCGATAGAGGTGCAAGCCTAGGGGAAGGGTGAAAAATATGTTGTTTCGATCCCTACCTATGCTTATAAGGAAGATCTCAAGCAAGTGGTTGAAGACGGCATGCTGATCCGCAGTCGCAATTTTGTTCAGTCGACGGAGCTGGTACGTCCATAACTGCTATGAATTGTTCTAATATCATTACCAAGTTATTGCCTTATTCTAATGCGTTCTTTTGCAAGCTATTACTGCTATCCGGAACATGACATACCAGCATCAAGAGTTCTAGACTCAGCTGAGGGATGCAGAGAGGTCATGCGCCTACGCCCACCTGGCATTTTAACCAGGCACCGAGTGCTTCCTTGGCTCAGCGAGTTAAGCTCCCGACACTGGAGCATGGGAGGCTGCTGAAGCCTTGCAAGATGGCCCAAGTCGAGGCGTAGAGATGTCAGCCCCATGATGCCTCGATGGCCCGCATGGATGCCGAGGCGGCAAGGAATGCCAAGGCAAAGGTGGAGTCCGAGTTGGCTAGGGTACAAAATGCTTTGGCAGTTGTAGAGGAGGCTAGGTTGAAGGCGGAAGACAAGGTTAGCCGTCTGGCCGACGAACGAGTCTCTCTGCTATTAGAACTCGAGACTTATAAGGATGAAGTGTCCGCTATCCGAGCAGAGGCCCTTAAAGAGAAAAGGGCTCAGGAGAAGGCTTACAAGGATGGCTTCGACGTAATCTTCAACTATGGGTATGGTTGTTGTGCTTTTGCACATAACATTTGAGGGAGTCAACTCGAGGTTCCAGACGGGATGTCGGACACGTCTAAGCCGTTAACTCCAGAGTTCTTTATTAACCCCCGAATGCCCCTCGGGTGCTGTTCCTGCCGAAGCTACATCCATTGGTGTTCGTCCTGGTGGAATGACAAATGCGCTAGAGAAGGAGGCCTACAGCCCGAGACAGATCATACAGGTAGGCAAGACTTCATCACTGGGCCGATCCTCGGCACAGAGCTTGCTTCCCCGCCAGAGTAACTAGAGAGTGAGAAGTAGATGTTTCAGTCAGATTCGTGATTACCTATCATTTTATTTCCTCACTCGTGTTTTGTCGCTCCGGTTTTTGTTGTTTTGAAACCAAGTTCAATAATGAAGCATATGTTATCAATAATAGAGCATGTGGTGTTTACTATTATGATGTGGGTGCTTTACCTCTATCGAATTACATAACTAAGTTAATTTAGCGGGGTAAGACAAGATGTACCTTAAGTAGGACATAAATCGCCCGCGAACAATCCGTTAGTGTTCACCGAATTCTTCTTCTACCGCTTCATCTAAGCATCGTGACGCACTAGCCGCATCAACCATGCCGGGTCGTAGGACATCAACCTTACCCCGGCGCATCGAATCAATCGGCATCAACCATATCAATGATAGACATCAACCTTACCCTGGGATTGCAATGAACTAGCTGCGCATCAACCATACTAGGTCGGTAGGACATCAACCTTACCCAAACTTGGTAATGAACCAACTGGACATCAACCATACTGAGCCGATAGGACATCAACCTTACCTAGATTAGCAATGAACCAGCTGGGCATCAACCATACTGGGCTGATAAGACATCAACCTTACCCGGACTTAGCAATGAACCAGCTGGGTATCAACTATACTAGGTCGGTAGGACATCAACCTTACCCGAACTTGGCAATGAACCAGTTGGGCATCAACCATACTAGGCCGGTAGGACATCAACTTTACCCGAACTTGGTAATGAAATCAAACAAGATCAACCATACCAAGGTGTAGACATTAACCTTACTGCGCTGCAATGAATCACTGGTATCAACCATATCAGCCGTGACATCAACCTTATCCGAACTCGTAATCAACTCGAGACAAGAACAAAGAAATTGAATCATTCTTATTGATAGTACCTTTGAGGTGCATAACATTCCACATTCTAGGTACAAGCTCTGCCTAGTTTAATGCATACGATCCTATCTGGCCGCCCGTGTTATAATATATGGTCCCTCCTGGGGCCAAGTGTGAACTTTCCGACTAACGACCTACCGTGATTAAAAATTTCTAGACTGTGTCCTTTGATTGAAACATACGGGGTTTCACGCGCCTGTTGTAAAGGTTTGCTAGCCTGTTATGGTATGATGCTATTCACATGGCTGTTGTTTTGCGCAGTTCATTTGCCGTGTCTAAATCTTTGACCATAGTTTCAACATTTGACTGCTCGGGTCAATTAGTTCGAAGTGTGGGCATGCAGATTTCTATTGGGACTATAGCATCCATCCCATAAGTAAGCGCAAAGGGGGATATTCCGATCGTCGAGTCGTCATTCCCATGTTCCATGCGACTCTCGGAGTTCATCCACCCACTCGCTTAAATTAATCTAATAGCTTTCTTTGTGCGATTACTGTGGTCTTATTCGAGGCTTCTATTATTATTACTCCGCTGATATCGCTGAGTAGAGTATAGATTTTATCTTCAATTCCTCGGCACGGCTCCTATATGCCCTAAATACTTACGACCGAGGCCCACATCCGATTACTAAATCGATAGGTATACGAACTTGCAAACGATATTCTTCCAGATGAACTAAGTGACATCCTTATCCTTGATTAATGCAAAAGCCTCGACTTCTATCCACTTGCTGAAATAATCAGTCGCTACCAGCAATAGTTTCTTCTAAGCCAAGGTAGTAGGAAGCAGTCCGACTATGTCAATTCCCCATTGGATGAAAGGCCAAGGGCTCATAGTGGAAATTAAATCTTGAGCGGGTGATCTCAAGACAAGGGCTAGTCGCTGGCATCGATCACACTTTCGTAGGTAGTCAGCGGTGTCAGATCTCATGGTTGGCCTATAATATCCCTGAGTATGGGCTCTGTGTGCCAATGTTCTGCCCGTTAATACATAATGTCCCTGTTAGGTAGTTAGGCACTTTAAGTAAGGCTCGTCCAGGGACCGTTTAAACAACTGCCCGTTAACCAAAGAGAACCTGACCGACTGGATTTGGATCTTGTGAGCTTTGTTTCTGTCGTCTGGGAATTCTCTTGTGGTGATATACTACACTATGGGGTCCATCCAAGAAGGGGAGACTTCGTCCACCTGGCTTAGACGAATCCGATTGATAATAGATAAAGGGTGAACATCGCTTATGTTATCGAAGTGAAGCAAAGAACGATACCCAAGGCGTTCGCTTTGTTCTGATCTCTGGTGATGTGTTCAAGCTTCTAAATTTGAAAAAAATTTGTCTAAGCGTTGTTAACAAGGATACATACTTTTCCATTCGGGGTCATGACTCACTTATTCTTCGTTTACTTGCCCGCGACCAAGCGTGAATCACTTCAAATCAAAAGCACATGCGGTAAAGCCGCAGTAACTGCTAATTCAATTATGGCTAGTATGGCCTCATATTCTGACTCGTTGTTGGAGGCGAAGCCTAAACGGATAGCTTGCTCAATTCTCTCTCGGCCCGAGATTTGGGTTTACCAGCCGTGCGACCGATTCTTGAGATGCGATCTACATTAAGATCTGGTTCATTTGCCTTAGCTTACTCGAATTAAGAGGATTACTAGAAAATCTACGAACCTATCCTTTTTAGCCGACCTTGGTTTGTCTTGCGAATCTTTTGAATTGCTCAGATTCGATACAGCGAGCAATGGTGCTCCAGCGAGAGGAAGGTTAGTTAACCGCAGCCGATAGGGTGTGTGCTTGAGTATAAGGCCAAAGCTTCTTCGTTGCTACAGAATAATCTTTGCCCATTTCAGGAGTGGTTATGCTGGGTTTACAACGTTGGCTAAGGACTTGCGACAAAAAATGCGGCCTGCTTTTTATTCCTCATCTTCCCTTGAACGAGGCGGCCTCAGGGTCATCGAAGCGCTGGTACCTGAAGAGTGTTTCTGAAACCTCTAGGCTAGCGGGTGGAGGTTGTGAGATCTTGTTGATAGTGACGGGGCTTCATCATTCCTCATTCCCGCTGACCAGTTGGCCCCAGCGAGGAGTAGCGAAGAATGGCTTTAGGCGATCATGTAGAGATGAAAAAGACCACCTTGGGCTGAAACGTGAGCCCGATCGTATACTCTCTTTCTGGCGAATGGGGACTCCTAGAATAGCCTTAAGTTGAGCGGGGTTGGCTTCGATATCTCTATGAGTCACCATGAAACCCAAGAATCAGCCTGCGCTGACTCCGAAGGCGCATTTTGAAGGATTGAGCTTCATATCGTATGCCCTTAGGAGTTCAAAAGCCTCTTGCAAGTCGTTGACATGGTCACGGGCACTCTTTGGACTTACCCGGCATGTAGTGATATAAGCCTCCATGGTTTTTCCAAGGAGTAACCTAAATATCTTGAATTACTTTAACCTCTGATAAGTTGCCCGACATTCTTTAAGCCAAGCTGACATCACATTACGACAAAATAGGTGATATCGAGATTGATGAAGGTTGTTTTCTCCCGCGTCGGCGGTCATGGGTGATGATATCGAGAAGCGTCGAGAGCAATGACATCCGTGCGGTTAGCGCATCAATGATTTGGTCTATCCAAGGTAGAGGGAAGCTATCTTTCGAGCATGCCTCGTTGAGATCCGTGTAGTCCACGCCTGCATTCCACCATGCCTTTAAAATATCACACTGCGATTTTCGGACATGTTTAGGGTATAATAAAAGTAAAAGTATGTTGTTGGAATAAAAAATAAAGAAGCGAACTTGGAATTAATACAACGAGTTAAGGGTAAATTAATAAGTACAAATTCATTAAGGGTCATAATATAATAGTTCATATGCCAAAGTAGGAATATGCATAAGTTAAATTAGAGTAAAAAGATAGTTGGAGGACGAGTAATAAAGAAGATATTAGAATAAAATAAGAGGAAGGAATTGTGGAAGAGGCAGTGGCTTGGAAGGAAAGGAGGAAGTTTCGCAAATGGAAGTAGTAAGGGGATAGGTCGAATAAAAGATAAGACTAAAAGAATATCTCATTTTGGTCTTGGAAAGAAAACAAAGCGGATAGAGAAAGAGAAGAGAAAGGAAGAAGAAGGAGAAGAAGAGAAAGAAAAGAAGAAGAAGGAGATCCGCGAGGTATGGAACTATGCTTTGTGTAGAAAAGTGGATACATGTCTTAGGTTGTATAAGGTGTTAAGTCCATCTCACTCTCAATCTTCTCCTAATAAATATGGGTTTGTATAGTTCTAGGTATAAAAGTATAGATCATAGTTTGGAACCTCTATCTCATGTATGGTTTGGGTTTGGAAACTCCCAGGCTCATTTCATAGTTAGGGTTGAGTTGAGAAAGAGTTCTAGGCTCCTATAGGTGTGTTTTGGGAAGGGTCTAGTTTCAAGTTGAACCAAGAAATTTCCCTATTTTTGATCATACTCAGTAGCCGGACTTTAGAACGTGTTTTTGGGTTAGAAATAAAGGGAATTTGGAATTAAGTCCTTCTGGTAAATTGTAGCCACATCAATGAACTTGATGTTAAGCTTTTGAATTTCTCAATTCGGACCCCTATAGACCAAGTTATGATCTTTTCTACGAGCGGTCGAATATCACGAGAGAGGTCGTGCCAGGGTCATCAGCGGGAGGGGTCATACCTCATCTTGTAGGTCGGCCCGGACCTCATGCGTGAGGTCAGCGGGACCTCATGCGTGGGGTCAGCGGACCTCTCACGCCAGAGGTCCCGGCCAGAGACCCATCCAGTAGAGGTCAGCCAGACCTCGTCCTGTAGGTGGCGGGACCTCATGCAGCGGCTGGCTAGGTTAGGTGTCGGCTCATCTGGGACTACGATATGACCTCGATTTCGGAAGGTCGCCACTCCTCGTGCGAACTTCAGTTGATTGCTTGTACTCTATGGAAAGCCCATTGAGTCAAGAATCCATTCATATGCCTAGGAGGGATGGGTGTTAGACCAAGGTGTTAGACCGAGCTCACCGGTCGAATCTAACAATCGATTCGAGTTTGACTACGTATGACCTCCAACTTGGAGTCTGCTCTTCATCAGAACTCGATTCAGGGTGTTCCTTGGACTGTGGAATTCCATTGGAGTCAAGAGTCCGATGATATACCCTGAGGAGGATGGTAAGGTTTCAGACCAGGTGTTGGAAACGAGCTCACTAGGGTCGGTCGGCTCGATCTAGTTCGAGGATTTGACTACGTGTGAAGCCTCGACTTCGGAGGTCATAACTCCTTCTTCCAAACTCCGTTTCTAGTGTTCTTGGACTTTATGGAAAGCCCATTGAGTCAAGAATACAGCCATACATAGTATGATAAAAGTGGAACTCATATTAGGTCCAGAAATAAGGAAAAATAGTAAGCAGATATGATAATCATAGTATATCATGCATAATATAAGATAGATACAAGTATAAGATAGATAAAAGTACAAGTACGTGTATAAGTACCTCCGTATAGGTATAAGTTCTGTAACTCCTATGGGAGATAGGACAGTCTGATAAAGTACAAGTAAAACGTACAAGTATAGAAATGTATTGGTATATGTCATAAGATACGAATAAATCTAATAAAGTACATGAAGATATAAGTTAACAAGATATAAGATGTTACTAGGAATGAGTACATGTACACGAATGATAAGCATATATGAATATAAGAATGAGTAAATGCATGCATGATAAAAATATGGAATATATGTATTATAGAAAAATGAGAAACTGTAATATGAAGCTACGGATATGATAATGAATCTGATTAAAGTAATGATAGTATATATTGCATATGCACATTGTAAATTATATGTATGGAACATATATAAGCATGGGTATAAGCAAGTATAGAATATAGAAAAAATGCAAAGTTAAGAATAAATGATTGTATATATCATATGATTCTTAGAATGACAATAATGATTCGAGATATGAGATATGTCTTGTCTTATAAAAATACATGGATTGTCTGCTTGGGAACCGCATGGGGATGGGTGGGCGTACTGTTGGAAAAAGTAGAATCTGCGGCATACAGTTGATCCTCAGGCCCCGTTTGGGTCGATAAGATAGATCCCGTTTGGATCCGCGGTGGCCCCGAAAGAGGTCACCACCAGCGCCTTCAGGCCCATATAGATGGTCATTATCATGTGAATGCCAGCGCCGGGCCCTTATAGACCCTTGTTTGCCACGGTGAAGTACAGCGCCTTCGGGCCCTCATAGACCACTGTTTCACACAGTGAGTACAGCGCCTTAGGGCCCTTATAGTTTCCTTTATCCACTTCTAAGGTTTATCGTATGAAACATAAAAAATGATTTAGATAAACATGAAAAGATATGATATGATATGAGAAAGCGTGCCTGCTATGTGATAACAAGTTACGCAACATGAGATTATACGATCAGAGCATGATATATGAAAATGTGTAAGAATGTAAAATGATGCGAAAAGCTAATATGAAAGAGAAAGTAATATGAAAAGTAACGGGAAAAGCGGTGTATGAAGTAGTACATAGACACGGTACATAGCAGATCTGTGAACCTGATATATGAAAGCGATTACCGCGATGACGGTATATGATATGATGCGTAGAAAATGGGCATAACAAATGGTATAGTATATAACCTGTGAAAGTAATATATGTATAAGAATATGACATGCCACGAATAGGATATAGAATATGAACCATTAGAAAGATAATAGATCAAATGATAAATTACTAGAATAAGAAATATGATATGAATATATGATAGACATACCTAAATGAATGAAGACATACTATGAACACATGATGGAAATGCATAAGTGCAAAGAACGATAGAGATAGTAAGATGACAGCACGGGAATACGGTAAGTATAGATAGGAGAAATGCGAACGAAGGCATGACATGTAATATTAATGTAAAGATAGATAATATAAAGTTATATGAATATGTATAGATATATGAAATGCATATGTATAAGCTTGTGGCCAGTCATGTGGTGGGTTGTCATGCTTATGTTCCATTTAAGCGTAAAACAGCATGGAGTATTCAATCTTGTAGTCTGAAGCATGAATAAGATAGGATAAAATCCTGCATGGTGACAGTAGAGGCTGGAGATAGTGCTTTCACCGCCTTTGCTTCATAATCTACGATGTTTTGTATTAGACATGTATAAGTATAAGTGTTTGTATAAGTAAATGGGACTCTATTATATGTGTATAGTGGAGGACACCACTCGTTATTGATTCTTTTTAGCAAATGCTAAAAGATTTTTGTTATTACAAAATTGTTTGTATAACCAGGCCTGAGTTCAGCTACGAAAGAATCGGGTCAAGTCTGGCATAGTCTCGCATAGTTCCGGTTCGGATCGAAGCCATTCGGGTCGGATAGGGAATGGGCGTGACCTCCATTTTCATACTTTTGGACCCTACCACTACATTAGCCTTGACCATTAAGTAATTTATTTCTCTAATGAATCCACCTTCCAAAGATTATCCTTAAATCTCCAGATAACATTAATAAGTTCGGGTGGAAATAACTCATTTCTGTCTAGCAGAGCTGTAGAAAGTATTCAATTTGTGAGGCGTGTCGGGGTTAATCGGCGTGTCTAGTGAGTCGGGTGACGCATCCATATTATGGAGCAGAACTTGTTGTATTTGTTCTTTCTCCACATCGAATAGGAGGGAACTAAGCATTAGATTGGATTTATGCAGTTCAACCGGGGACATTGACTATAGAGTTGGCATTGATTGCTCTGTCTTCCCACTTTCCGCCTGGCGTGATCTGTAGTTTATTAGAAGCTTGGGTCTCGAGGTCAGTGTGGGAGCTTAGTTTTCTCCACGCTCCTTCTTGACGATTAGTGATATTATTAATTTCTTCAGTTGGCTACTTAGAAGATCAACTTGCCCAGCGTTGGTCAGATAGTTGATCATTTGATGGTAGGTGGATGGCACGACTTTCATTGCATGCAACCATACTCGACCAACAATGGCATTGTATGGGCCCAAGTCTTCAACAATTGAAAACAGAACCTGTTGGACCACCAGCCTTGCTTTGACGGGGAGAGTAATGTCACCCGTGTCATCGTGAGTTTGCCGGGTTGAGTGGGATAGGATTACGCGGCCAGACTTCGGCTGGCATCTAAAAGTGTTCATACGCTTGAAGGCGGGCGGTTACCTTGAATCGGCCCATGCGGTCGACCAATACTCCTATGCACATCAAATAATTTATACATAAAGTAAATCTGGTGCATCATTAGTGTGGAGTAATGACCTGGGCGGTTAATAGGAAGAAGATATGGCCGTCGGCCATTGGGTCTCTGATTCTTTATGCAGGGCATGGATGGTGTTTATCACGGGCTGTATGGTGGGCTGCGCTTCTTCTTTTTTCTTGGCGCTTAGTCTTTTGATCGTGTTGACCAATCGCCCCGGTGTGTAGTGATGGTGGGCGGGTTCAAGCGGGAGCTGCGCTCAGAAGCGGCTATTCTTGGCGCGAGGGCGGCCTCGCTACCTGGGGCCCAGGTCTCCCAGGAATATATCTCTGAGGTGGGCGCCACAGTGCTTTCCACCTCAAACAGACTTGACATCCGGTTGGTCATGCGTGGTCCCTGTGGTAGTCACACCTCATTTGGTTCTTGTTGCGTGCGGGATCATTTGAATGGGCGTGGGCCATTTAAAGTCGGGGTGATCTCGGATGAGCGGAAGAAGTCTGTCATATGAGATGTTCAGAGGGGTAAACTGCGGGGGTTCCCTATTTCTTTCTTATTGGCCTCGGGAGCGTATCTTGTTCTTGCTCCCCTTTGGTTTAGGCTGACCTTTAGCGGTCGGCTTGCCGCTTTGGGCTAGGATCATCACGGTCACAGGGCGACCTAGATATCTTCCGAGTGTCGAATATTTATCCGTCTAGTCGTACAGATTCTTCTACCATTGTTGTGAGGCGGATCCGGGGGATAAGTGGAAAGAATAGTGTAGTTATTTGGCTCCTTGAAATTCTAGAGGACTGCATCCATCTTATATAAAATCAATATATTGGACGTACTGAAATCTCTTGGCAAATGTGGATTGAATCATCTTCCCGCTTGAAGATGGTTTGTAAAGAACTAATATTTTCCTTATCGGCCAGGCATGATCTTGAAACAAAGGCCACCCTGACTCAGATAGTTGATAAATCTCCGCGGGAGTTTATGGAACCAAGCTAGGGCGGGCCCCTTCAAGCTGGCCGGGAACACTTTGCATAATAGGCGATCGTCTCTCGCATTGAGTATCATTGCCTGATTGAAGTGCAGCATGTGTTCATACGGGTCAGAGGAGCCATCATACATGGCAAATGAAGGTATGACAAAGCCGTATGGCGGCTCGTAGCTTAAGATGTGCTGGCCCAACAGGGAGGATAGCATGTCTTCTGGTCCCCGGACAGTGGTGGGTGCAGGCATGTGCGGGGCTGGTGCGGCCAGTGGGATACGAGCGGAAGTGACGGTCTTACACCCTGCCACGTAGGTATATTTTCGGGGGCTTGCTCCGTGTAGCTGCTACTCTGTGAGATTCTCTCTGTACTCGGCGAGGTATGCCACTAATGGATCGGTTGGAACGGCGTGGGGGCCTCTTCCTTGATTCGGCCTCCGCGTTGTTCGTTGGGGGTGGCAAATCAAGAAGCGGAGAACTACCAGAAGATAACTCGTTGTCCACTACTGCGTCGCTGTCATCTGGCCGGATAGGCTCCTTGCCTTTATTTTGTTTTACCGGGGGTGCAGGGTGGCTACTCCCTCGTGCATTTTCAACCCGATCTCCTTCCAAACGAGCTCTTAGGCGATCTTTTTCTTGCTGCATATGATCAGCACGGCTCTGCAATTCAACCATCTGTCTGGCCTGTTCTTCCTGCCTCGTCTCTATATCCGCCTTGTGAAATGGTCTTAATTTAGTTTCTTGGATTGTTTACTATAACAACGGATCCATGGCTGAGTGAATGAAGCTGGGAACTTCTAGGAATCTTCGGGGTGTGAGGGATCGCTTGATAGCCGACGAAGCCTCGCACCTTGCTAATGCGACTTTTTACTTGGTCTTTCCCATAGCAACGTCAATTGTTGTCTCTTGGATTCTCAGAATCTCCGGATCGTTAGGGAATGAACCTGGCAGCAAGATCCTGCAAAACAAACAAGGTACCTGCGATGGCGTGCCGACCGGCTCTCCGATGCTTAAGGTAGGTAGAGGGATGGAGAGCATAAAAATGTCAGTCTTGCAGGCGTGTATTTTTTCATACCTTTTTCTTAGCATTGCTTCCTTATTTATGAAGAATGATGATAATCCACTTTTTATGGAAAGTGGGTGGTGATGGGTTTCCGAAATGGAAGGCGGGCACTAACTGCAGCCGTAGTTTTCCTTGGATAATCGAGTTGTCGGAGTCTTTCGCCTCGAGATCTGATGATTATCTTAAGGCGGATTCACGTCTGAGGTTATTAGGTGAATATGTTCTTGAGCGAGGATCAGTAGGAAATAATTGGTCGACCCATCTTCTCCTTGGTCATATTGGAGCTCGAGACGTCTGGTGACTAGAAGAAGGCATGCACAGGCGCTCTTTGTGATTGGATATTTCGCAAAGCGGGTCTTGAGGGCTGGATCAGGTAATACGTGTTGGGATCTTTGGACCCTCTTTTGGGCTTTGGCCGAATTCAGTATGAATGGGGATCTTTGGTAAAAGTAAAGCTGTGTCTGCAATTCTTACCTAGCATTAGGCGGTGCGGTTGTGCGCTCGGGTGGATAACTCGAAGACTCCTAATAATTAAGTAGCCAACTTAGAATGAATTAATTGTTCATAGTATTTCAGTAATCATTAGGCCTTCGGCCAGACATTCAATGATGTTGTTCTAATGAATCTTCTAATTAAAAAGGCTTCACATAAGATGAGATAGTTAAGTCTTTCATATTTTAATCAATGATGTCAAATTCACGAGTTATAGGAATTTAATTGTATTTTATAATAAAGCTTTATCGTTTTATAATTCCCCCTATTCATCTGAAAATTGGTTTCGATATAATATGATTTAAATGCGTTCATATGTGCAACTAACCATTCAATACGCTTTATGATCCCATGAAAAAAAAACTTTCACAGAATTGAATTACAAAAGTTTCACCGGAGCTACATAAAATAACATGAGGTTGTGTAACGGATACAAGAGTAAATAAATTTTTTTTTATTTTTAAACTACGAGTCTGTGACTTCGGCCCCAAAAAAACCTTTTTGAACAGTGTCTCGTGATATGGGTATGATTCGACTTGGAAAGAACCAAATAACGCTTATAATTAATTATATGGAGTCGTGTTTCATTTTCATAATATTATTTATTTATAATTTCTCAGAAGCTTTGTCCACGCGGAATTCTTATTGCTTCCAACAGACACGACACGTGTTCACGAAAAAGCTGATAGAGCATTCCTCTCGGTGTTAGGCTTCTCGGGGACGCATCCAGAGAGAGTCTAGAAGATTGTGGAAAGCGGAAGCCAGGGGAAGTTATGATCATATACCCACCGTTTATAATTTATAATTATAAATCATAATCAGGTTTCCTTCTTTTTGAATGCGATAATTACAAATTAAGATCGGCGAAGGCTTAGAAACCCTAATTACTGGAAGGCCAAAGAGTACGTAGATCATCACATGGCTCTCAATCCTCAGTTGTTCCCTAATGGGATGCCGTTCCTTTTATGAATGAGATTTTCGTCCTTGCCAGAGACGGCGTCGAATTTGAGGTAGATAAGATTCCTGGGTAAGCTCCCCCCCTTTTTGTTGTCGTTCTAGGTTTTTCTTTACTTTCCGATATTCATCCTTGCTTCTGTCTGTTGCCTAATCTCATTAAGAAATCATTCGTGTTTGGAATGCATGCCATGATTTTCGATTTGTGTTGAATACGAATTCACGTTCTGCTATTATATCCCCCGTTCTTCTAAGGTTCTCTTATTTCGACTCATTCCTGCCCTTTCAGTGCAAATTCTTGAAGCTTGTCTGGATAGTCTTAGGATTAAGGATTTGTTAGTTATAATTTTTGTAATTTGGAAACGATTTGATGGTGCCATGATTCCCTTAGCATTTTTCTCTGATAATATAATCAATGGTACTCAGATTGGAAAAAAAACTCTACTAATTCTGTGAGGTCTTTGGTTTGGTTATATTTTTTTCTGTAGAATCGAGTGAAGCAAATATCTCGATTCTCTCTCTTATCGCTGGATTGACTTGGTTATTGGGTCTAAAATTTGAACTATTGTAACATAAGAACATGATAATTGAGTTAACTCAGAACCTCCTGGAACATATGAACTCGATTATTGAGTGAGCTTGGAACCTTCTGATTTGTCACCTTAAAAGTTGTGACTGTGTTTTAGGGAAGGTTTGATGGCGCAATGTTGGGGAGTGAAGAGTAATGCTTATGTGAAAGTACCAAAGGGTGTTCAATTTGTCATTAAGCCGTATGTCAAGGGTTTAAGTATCGATGTATCTATACCTCGCCACTGCATTTGTATTAGAATTCATGGGTTCCCCATTGTATCATAAAGCATCGAGTACCTAAAGGGTCAAAGTTTATTAAGAAAAGCTTCCTTATGCTTGCTTAGTCAACTTGGAGAGAGCATAATGACGAGATCTCAGATCTGGGATGGGATGGAGTTTTCAAGCTGAAGTTGAAGGGAACTCTGGTGACTGGTCTAAAATCCTCTTTCCTTTGGTTGGCAGACTTCTTAAGAGAGGGGATATGGCTTTCTTGGTTTCATCAACAATCTTTGAACGCTGCCATTTTCTCAAGTTGAAGAATGGGAGTAGGAGGAAATGATTGTTTTTCATCATACTAAAATTGTTGTGGAATTTCTTAAGCAAGCCTATTAAAAGTTTTTTTTTTTGATGAATAATTAGATCAGATATATTAACCAAAAGAAGCCCAGGGCTGCTATTGAGTATATAGAAAGTATACATATAGAGAGGGAGCGAAGGCTTATGCAAAGGACGCAGACAAAAAACAAACTAGTCCTCCATAGGGAACTAGAGAATACACATAATGCATCCTACAAAGGAATAATTCACATCATGGATCAAACTAGCCCAAGAACAAATGGACCTAACAAAATAGGACTTCAATTTGGTGTAAGAGAAGTAATCATCTTCAAACACTACTTTGTTCCTCTCCTTCGGATGTGCATCGAGCGAGGCACCGCCCCTCACGGCAGATATGGCACCCCATGGGAGACTAGGCCACCCGAAAATGATATCGTTAACCAAGCAAGGACAAACCCAAGCCCCTCTTGACAAGTTGAAGAGGGTTGTCCACATGCTCCAAATCTTTGGGCAGTGGATAAGCAAATGCTCCATTGCTTCTTGACCTCCCTAAGGACACCTACTTGCCAAGGAGAACCCTCTTTTTGGTGTTGATTCATAGTCAAAATTTTACCCCACCAGACCTCCCAAGCAAAAACCCCCACTTAATAGGCACCTGGTGTTGCCTCCCACCTTCCAACAAATCAAAACAAGGCTTTACAAAGTAGGAACCAGATTTTGTCTCTTTCCACATCTTTAAGCTGGGATCTGCTGCTCCTAGAATTGATTGTGCTAAGGAAGTTTTGAGCTACTTCCATCTCCCAATCATTAAAGTGCCTTTCAAACTTGAAGCTTTAACCACCCTTCGACCTTGAAATCTCCTAGAGATCTGCAACCATAGCTCCTTTAGAGTCAACCACATCACAAGTCTTCCCAAAATTTGGTCTTGCACCCATCTCCTAACACAATAGAGCAAAACTGTTTAATCTGCGTAGCTTCTTTGCTAATTTCCTTCCATAAGCCTACCCCGTAACTGCTTCTAGGGATGATAGGAAACTAGCCTCCTTCCTCGGTCCCATACTTCAGGATGAGAACATTCCTCCACATAGAATTGTCTTCCGTAACAAACCTCCGGCTCCGTTTTCCAAGCAAAGCCCTATTGAACTTGGAAAGGCTTCGGATGCAGGCCCTTCTACATTAGCCCAGGCAAGCGTGTCCCGAGTTCACCAAATGCAACTTCCTCTGGTGCACCTCCCAAGAAAGTCTCTGTTGGATGCCTGATGCCAGTGACCTCAGGAAGGCGGAAGGACAGATAGGTAGGCATATTGGATAGTGTGCTTCTAATGAAATTAGTCTCTCACCTTTAGAGATACATCTTTTTCAAAACCTGACCTTTCACAGACCCTTTCTTCCACCCCAAGTCCCACAGCCGTAATTGACCACTGTCTCCCCTCCCCAGAGGCGGACAGGTCGGTTGAAGAGAGAGGAGGAGGAGGAGGAGGAGGAGGGATAGTGTTGCCCCCTGGCTCAGGGCGGACAGCACCGATTTCCCTCCGCCCCTACCTGGGGCGAATGGGGCTTTTCTCTAGATTGGATTTTGGCCACAGGAGGCTTCAGATTGGGCGAATCCAACTCAAAGGGTCATTTGCTCTTCGAGTCCTTACTTGAAAAACAAGGGTATCATCCGTGAACAACAAGTGAGTAATACATTAGGCCCCGATTCATTTCACTATCTGAGCCTTAAGGCGGAATGACTCTAAAGGCTGATACATCCAACAATAGTGAATGTAGGGAGTATGTCAAGCACGTGATAGGATGTCCTGTTAATACTATTTAAATAGGTAGTGGAGGGGTGTTGGGAGGAGGAGAATATTTGGTAGTGGGAAAGCTTTTTGTAGTGGGAGAGTGGGAGCCTCTCGAAGTGCTCCCTGGTTGTCCTTTTGCTGTAATAGAAATCCCTTTTCTATTATAAACCCTAACCTTTTGGTATTCTACCAATTTGGTATCAGAGCAAACCGACCTTGGGCGCATGGGGAAGAAAAAGATAGAAGGTCGAATGGAAGCGATGGAGGAACAGATCATTGGAATTCATGGAGAAATGGCAGCGGTGAAGGAAGATCTGCAGTGGCTTGGTCCACTAGAGAATAAGGTCGATTCTATGCTAGAAAAACTGTCGCTATTAGAAAGATTGGAAAAAATGATGCAGAGGTGGGAGGATTCAGGGAAGGTTACATCCTCTAAATTAAAAGAAGAGAAGGGCATCGGTAGAGAAGGTTTCAGTTCAGGAGTAAGAGCGATGTCGGGAGAAGATAGCTCATCAAGGAATAAATCTGATCTTGAAAAAGAGATGGGAATAGATTTGAGCCAGAAGGAACCCTATCAACACCAGGGAGCGGACGAAATTGTGTGCACAGAAAAATCAGAGGAGAGTAGTAGGGTTGAAACACTAACCCGTTGTCTGGAGATGCCCATTTTTGAGGGGTTAAATCCAGAGGGATGGGTCTTCCGAGTGGAACGATTCTTCAAAATTCAGAGAATGACCGAAGTAGAGAAAATGGTTGCAGCAACGATCAGTCTGGACAGAGAAGCATTGGCTTGGTTTTAGTGGGAAGAGGGTCATCGGCCTATTCAAGTATGGCCGAAGTTAAAGGCTCGACTCTTAGATTGATTTAGCCTTACCCCGAGGGACGTTGTGTGAGCGTTTTTGGCCCTCGGCCGGGAGGCTTGAGTTTAAAGTCTCAAACACACCAGATCCACTTCAACAATGGAGGGGGTGCGAGCAGGTTTAAGTACCTTCATCAATGGTCTAAAGCAGAATCTGACGGAGGGAAATCATGAAGTTCGCTGAAAATTTAGAAGCGGAATGTAGTACCAGCGATGAGTAGGTTCATGGGGACCCTAGGTCGGCCGTGTGGAGTTCGGGACAAACCCCGGGTTCTCAATATGTGCCATGAGGGGAGGGGGGGGCGGGGGTTCGGCAAATGGATCCTTTCAAGTCAGCCCATAACAACTTTTAAGCCCAACTCAATTATAACATATGGGTCTCAAACTAATGGGCCTTACCTTCCACGAGGTCCACGATCGACCATGTTTTGGGACCTGGCTTGACTCCCTTTAAGCGAAACCCTAACTTCTACCAATTCCTCTTGTAGAAATCATTTTGGACCAAAGTTTGTGTAGCCTACAAAAACACACCGTCTTTGAGCTTGGTCTAAGATGTGAAAAGGGTTGTGTTTTCGATGTGATGCAAAGTTTTCTCCTAGACATCGATACAAAAATAAGGAGCTCGAGTCTTGAGTCTTTGCCAGAAGGTCCTCTGATTCGGAGTAGAGCGCGTAGAGTATTGATGAAACCTGGGGAAGGAAGTCGAGGAAGTAGCGAAGCTATCACTCAACTCTGTGGTGGGGCTGTCTACCCTGAGAACTATGAAGGTAAAAGGAAAAATTGCTCAACACGAGGTGGTCGTTCTAATAGATTGTGGAGCAACCCACAATTTTATCTCCACAAAATTGGTTCAAGAGTTGGAATTACCTTTAGAGTGTACCTTTGGGTATGGGATACTTATGGGTATAGGCGTAGCAGTTAAGGGAAAAGGGGTATGTCGGGGAGGTATCCTTACCCTTCAAAATATTGAAATAGTGGAGGATTTTCTTCCATTGGAATTAGGGACGCGAGGATGTTGTGCGGGAGTCTGATAGTTGGAATCATGGGGGAATCTGCAGTGGGTGGAGGAATCTAACTATGCGATTTCAAGTGGGGGGAGTGTTAGTGATTTTGCAAGGGGATCCCAACTTGAGCACCTCTGTGGTATGATTGAAAGCATTGTGGAAGCGATAAGGCGACAAGGAAGGAGTTTGGTGGAGCTTGGTTATATCGGATTTGCTAGAAGATGAAGCAAAGTGGAAATCTAGTTTCCGTTCAGCGGTGCTTACTTTCGATTCGAAGAACTTTTTATTCACCTACTGGTTTACCACCAAGAAGATCTCATGATCATGCCATTATACTTCATCCGGGCATATCCCTTATCAATGTGAGACCGTACCGTTATCCTCAAGTTCAAAAGGCCTAGATTGAACGCATAGTTAAAGAAATGTTAGCAATGGGGATCATTTAGCCGAGTTTCAGTCCCTTCTCCAGCCCTATGCTCTTAGTCAGAAAAAAAGAGGGAGGATGGCGATTTTGCGTCAATTACAGGGTTCTAAACAAGGCGACAGTTGCAGATAAATTTCCAATTCCAATGATCAATGAATTACTTGATGAACTTCACAGAGCCACTGTTTTCTCCAAATTAGATCTTAGATCGGGCTACCATCAAATCAGAATACTACCCTCAGACATTTCGAAGACAACCTTTTGCACTCATGAAGGCCATTATGAATTTTTAGTCATGCCATATGGGTTAACTAACGTTCCGTCTACATTCCAAGCACTCATGAACGAGATTTTCCGGGGTTGTCTATGCAAATTTGTCTTGGTATTTTTTTATGATATTTTGGTGTATAGTCGATCCATGGAAGCATCAGTTTTAAGTCACGTATTACAAATTTTGAAGACTCATGAGTTGTTTGCAAATGAAAAAAAAATGTAGATTTGCTCAATCCAATTTGGTGTATGTGGGCGTAATATTCGAAGACGAGGGTAGCAACTCACATATGGAGAATGTTGATGTAATCTTGAAATGCATTACCCGCCCACCCTCCCACAGCGCGCCCCCAAACCCCGGTTCATTAAGCAGCTGCGTGGTTTCTTAGGGTTGATAAGTGTATTATTTCGTGTGATATGGCAGCATAGCATGGCCATTGATTGAGTTGCTAAGGAAGGATAATTTTCATTGGGAACCCAAGGCTAAAATTTGCTGAAGCTCATTACAAGGCTGCGACTCAATTTCGAGTTCTAGCTCTTCCGATTTTTCGCCCATTGTGAAACATATGCATGGTCTGGTGTGGGGTAGTCTCACTAGCCTTCTTTAGCCAAGCCTTACCCCATTCTGCTTGTCTTAAAGTTTGTGTATGAGCGAGAACTGATAGCTGTGGTCCGAGCAGTCCAAAAGTGGAGACATTACCTTATGGGAAGGAAATTTATTATATGAACATATCAACGCAGTCTTAAATTTCTCCTGGTTCAAAGAATGGTGACCTTAGACCATCAAAATGGTTGTCATATTTGTTGGGTTATGATTACGAAATTGAATATAAAATCGGGTCTACTAATCAAGGCTGTAGATGCCACATCGCATCACTCCTCCCGACATTATTATCCTCTCGGTGCGAGGGTGTTGCGGCTAAATGGCAAAGAGATTGACGGTGACCCGGTGGTAATAAAATTCGGGAAGCTTTATCTCATGGTGACCGGCCCCTCCGAGGTATTCTACGGTCAAAGCTGACTTCTTTACAAGAACAAGCTAGTTCTACCCTCTACTTTAGCCTTGATTCCTTTGGTCTTGCATGAATGTCATGATATCCCCATCGGAGGTCATTCTGGATTGCTGAAAACATTAAAAAGAGCTTCAACCAATTTGTATTGGGAAGGGATGAAGCGAGACATTCAAGCGTATTTGGTTGTAAGGTGCGCGAGAAGCCGAACAAAGTATTCACCTTATCCCAGCTAGCCTCCTCGACCACTACCGGAGTCCACAACCATATTTGGAAGATCTCTCCCTCAATTTCATAGAAGGGTTACAAATGTCTGAAGGATCTGACACCATCACAGGTGGTGGTAGATCCTTCTTGTAGTAATACCCATTTTATCGGATTAAAGCATCCTTACACTGCAATAACGATAGCATCAGTATTTGCTTGAGAAATATTGCGTCTTCATGGGATTCCCCACTCTATTGTCTCAGATCGTGACAAGATTTTTCTTAGTATATTTTGGGGGAACTCTTTATTTACGAGGAACCGCCGCCGCTTTAGTGCGCTTATCACCCTCGATCGGACCCGGCCAAACGGGGTCCTCGACCCGGTGTAGAGACTTGCCAAGATGTTTTGCACATCATAAACCAAAATCCTGGAGTCGTTTCTTACCATGGCCAGAATATTGGTACAATACTTCCCCTTCCACCTGGCGACTCGGACCTGCAGATTCAGTATAGTCTATAGGCGCGACCCTCCCACCCTTTTTATCATACAAAATTTGGATCTTACATTTTTCACTGAGTGGACCGACAAATTTGCTGAAAGGGATGCTATTACGGTTGAGTTGCGTCAGCGGTGCATTGGAGCCGGCAGGCGCATGAGCTCGGCGATGACGTGGGAAGTCCCTTTTGATGTGGGTGACCAGGTATTTCTCAAACTCAAACCTTACTGCCACCATTCACTAGCTTGACAAGCCAATAAGAAACTCTCTCCCCGCTTCTATGGACCTTTCACAGTTGAGGCCAAGGTTGGCCAAGTTGCCTATCTCCTTCTTCTTCCTCCCGAGGCACAAATTCATCCGGTATTTCATGTATCACAACTTAAACATGCCATAGGCCCCTTCCCAATCCGACCACAATTGCCCCCACAACCTGATTAGAATATGGAAATGAGGGTGGAACTTGAATCTGTCATGGCAGTATGCCAAACTTCTAGTCTACCACAGCCTAATTTAGAGGTTCTAGTCAAATGGAAGGGTCTTCCAGAACATGATGCCTCTTGGGAATCTTCTACCCTACTACAACAACAGTTCCCATATTTTCACCTTGAGGACAAAGTGTCTCTTCAACCCGGGGCTATTGATAGGCCTCCAATTCATTTTACCTATACAAGACGCAAGCACATGACAGGATGTCTTGTTAATACTATTTAAATGGGTAGTGGAGGGGTGTTGGGAGGAGGAGAATATTTGGTAGTGGGAAAGCTTTTTGTAGTGGGAGAGTGGGAGCCTCTCGAAGTGCTCCTTGGTTGTCCTTTTTCTGTAATAGAAATCCCTTTTCTATTATAAACCCTAACCTTTTGGTATACCATAATATGACTTGTTGTCCCCTTCATTCCTTTGAACTTGTACTCGGAGATATAATCTCCTTCAACTACTTTATCAATCATTAAGGAGAAGGCTACCATGCCAAGCACAAACAAATACGACAATAGAAGGTCCCCTTGTCTTAACTCTCTTGAACTCCCAAAAAATCCTACTGGACTCCCATTTACTAAAACTAAGAAAGAGGCAGTGGAAATGCACCACTTTATCCAGTCAGTCCATTTCTCCCCAAAGCCTATTCTTTGCAGCACTTTCAGAACAAAACTCTAATCAATTTGATCCTTAGGCTTTCTCTATGTCCAATTTATAGAGTAAACCCCTCTCCTTCTTCCTTAGAATCGAGTCAATGACTTCATTAGCAATCAGAGAGGCATCTAGAATCTGTTTTCCTTCCACGAAAGCATTTTGAGCCGTGTTGACAAGACCATACATCGCTTTTTTCAATCTGTTAGCAAGCACCTTGGCAATCAATTTGTACACATTGCTAACCAGACTAATAGGTCTAAAATCTTTCAGGTCCTCGGCCCCTCCTTTTTTCGGGATCAACACCAAAAAAGTAGAGTTAAGGCTCCTACCAAATCTGCCCCTCTTATGGAAATAATTGAAGAGGTCCATAATATAAGGCTTTACTATGTCCTAGCTAAACTACCAAAAGGCAGCAGTAAAGCCATCCGACCAGGGGCCTTGTCCCCATTTAAATCAAAAGGGCAATATGCACTTCCTCTTCAGAAAAAGGCAGCTCTAACCTAGCAGCCTCCATCTCTTCTAACTTTGAAAAATTCAATCCCTCAAGGCTAGCTCTCCACACATCCAGGGTTAGATAGTAGCTCTTTAAATGCATTCACAATGCATGTTCTAACTTCCTTTTCTCCATTAACCCAAACTCCTCTTATCCGGATCCTTTCAATGTTGTTCCTCCTCTTGTGGGAGTTGCCATTTTGTGGAAGAAGTCAGTATTCATGTTCCCCCTTTTTAGCCAAATTTCCCTAGACTTTTACCTCCAAGAAGTCTCCTCCATAATTGACCATTTCTTGAAATCCTTCAAGGCTGCCGGTCTTGCCTTTGCCTCCAAGTCATCCCAAGCCTATTAAATAATAATAATAATAATAATAATAATAATAATAATAATAATCAACAATCTATGAAGGCTTTGATTCCTTCAACCTTCAACCTTCAACCTTTTGTTGGTTAATGTTCCAATATGTTCTTTGGTTCTTTGTTTTTTCCTTCTTTCCTCTTTCCCAAACATGCTGATTTTCCCTTTTCTTTTTGCTTAGGTATAAGAGAAAATGTATTAAAAGCAGCTAAGAAGGTTCAAAGGATATATATAATAAATATACAAAAGCCAAAAGGCCAAAAACAAGGTAACACCTTGCTTAGAACATAACCGCTTCACTTGGTCCAAAATGGGCAAGAAATGGTCTCATAAGACATTTGGACTCAATTTGCTCAGAAGTATATGAAAGAGTCTAAAAAATTCTGTTACTTTTCTCTTTCCATAAAGTCTAGAACAAACATAAAAGAGTAGCTTTCTAATCCCTTCTTCTCTTCTTTACAATGAAGGATTCATGTAGGCTCAAAAGGGCACCTCTCGCTGAAGAGTGCATCAGCCTCTTAACACCAAAAGAAAGCACAAATAAGCTTCCATAACATAACCACTTTGGACCAAATGAAAAGGATGTGATTAGTTGTTTCTTCTTCGTCCTTACACGTGTAGCATTTGTTTGAGTTTTTTTTTTTTTGATAGATAAAAAGGAATTGTCACTAAAAAGCAGCAGGGTAGCCAAAGAGGCAGCCCAAACGTATATAGGGAGTATACGAGGGGTGCCAAACGTCCTATATAAAAAGAACAAAAAATCTAAAAAGAAACAGGGAGTAGCATTCGTTTCTGTTCCATTCTAACTAATGTGGAGATGGAGGATCTCAAAAGACTACTGTTATTACTTTTTCATGTTCATCGATTCCTTCTAATCCAGATGCAAAAGATTGGTTTTTGTTTCATATGTATAGTCCATTTACCATATAATTTCCTAAGGAATTCATTAGATGAATGTTTCCAATAAAAATGGTTTATTGTTGTGTGTTTATGCTATTTTCAAAATTCATCTTTTAGATACATATAATTGAGAAGGATGTGTGAGTGATTCATTCATAGCATCTCTTTCTTATATCAATGGTTATACCAATTGATATGTTTCCACAAAGAATTGAAATTCAATTCTTTGATCTGTATCTTTAATTTTGAAAACTTATAAAGTAGGTGGCTTTCCTATGAGGTGAATGAGAGGTATGGTGTGGGGGTGTGGGGTTGTGGGAAGCTTTGAGAAGGGAGGGCCTAAGTGGGATCTCGTGTGACAAATTATCCTTTTAAGTGGTAATCTTGATTTTAGGTGTTCATATATGAGCCTTAATTCTTTTATTAGTTTCCTAGATTGGTTTGGCTCAATGTAAGGATGTGTGATATTTTTTGCTTCTTTCTCTTACATGCTTGGGTGAGTCTTTTGGCTTATGCTCGTTGTTTGAGGGTCTTCTTACACACACACACACACAAATATATACCTGTAAGGGAAAAGAAAGAGAAAAACAAAAAACAAAAAAACTTTATTCACCCATTGTTTTGTCTAAAGAGCTTCCTCTATGAGCATCAACTATTTTGTTAAAAATTTTGGACTTTATGACCATCACTCTTGTGTATCTTTTGGACTTTATGGTGTGAAAGAAATAGGGTGGAGTTCGAGAACGGGATTTTCTCTGTTCAAAAGTTTAAAGCCACCTGAACGATTTGTGGATTTGGGCAAACTTGTATAGTTTCGATAACACATTCTTTATTGGACTTTTTGACTTGGATGGAGAGTAGGTAGAGTGTTTGGGTTTGTTGTGGGGGGGTGGTAGGTCTTTCCGTAGCTTACTGCTTTTTGTTTGTTCGCTTTTGGTTCCCTCTTGTATATGTCCAATGTACTTCTTGGAACCTCAGTGTTCTTTTTTTATCTATACATTGCTTTTTACTGATAAAAAAAAACTATTTTGTTAAAAAATTTTACTTTTATGATTTATTTTCTTTGTATGATACTAACTCTTTCTTGTATTTATTTTACTTTTAGGGCTCATGGTGGAAAGTTTAAAGCGAAGGGAACAATCTACTTGTCAAATATACGAATGGTCTTTGTTGCAAATCAGCCGGTTGAGAACATTATTGCTTTTGATATGCCAATGGTAGGAACAAGTTATCCTTGTTAGTTGTTTCTAGCCTATCTGCATTTCTTTGCATTGTTCTTAAAACCTTTGCAAGTTACTATATCTTTAATTACATTTTCCAGCTTGTTATACTTTAGGATGGCTTGTCTTACCTGCAATGTGGAGTAAGCTTGATCAATGTGACTTAAGTAGGTTAGCACTAAATATCTTTGATCAAATGCTTTTAGTACGACTTATTGTTTCCAAGTATTTAAACAACAGTTAAGAGTACAAATTTTGTATGTGGGATTGATTAGTAGATGAGGAAAACAAAACTTGTCCAAGGGGACTTGAGCCCCAGACCTTCTACAAAAGGGTAGGGATGGAGCATTGAGCCACTCAATCACTTGGTTGTTTGTTATGGCATAATAAAAATAAAAACTCATTGATTTTTTTTCCCACATTTGCCCTATATAAAACCATTAGATAACTATAAACTCTTATGTTATATTAATTATATAATGATAAGAATGAAAATAACATAAATTAAATAATAAAATAAAATTTTTGAATTTTTAAAATGATAATATGTATCATGAAATAAAATATTATAAGTCTTAAAAGTGTCTTGATACTTAAATATTGTAGATGTTTTATTTAATAAATTTCAAATATTAATATATTTATTTTATCTTTATTATATAATTGTATATCCAAATTCAAAATGTAATATATATATATATATATATATATATATATATATATATATATATATATATATATATATACCTATATATATATATATATATATTCTTAGTTTCTTATAATTATTAATAATTTATATAATATATAAGCTATATATTGCAGCCGCCTAAGTCACTTCTGGGCAATTTGGAAGGAAAGAAATAGAATTATCTTTGAAAATGAGAGCTTCTCATCTAGTAGGCTGAAACAGTCCTTCATTAATTCCCTCTCTGCTTGGGCAGGTTTAGTCTATGAGGGGGGGATTACTCCATTGTAAGGCTTCTTTTGTGTATTTTGTAGGTTCTTGGTTGGGCGGTAGGTATATATTTTATATACTTTTTTTGCTTCTTTCCTGCTATATGCCCTGGGGCTTTGCCCTTTTTTGTTAATATATATTTGTCCAGTTTACCTATCAAAAAAAATAAAAAACTATATACTTATGACACTTAACTGTTCTAACTGTTTTTCAACTACTAATTTGGCCATGAAACCATGAACTGACGACTTTTTTAGTTAAATGACTGGGTCTGTTTGAAATTACTTGCCAAAATCTCATCTTTATAAGGGGATTGATATTCTATTATCTATGACTCATCTTCTGCTCTATCGGAAGGCCATGATTGAGCTAGATTATAGGATCTTTCTTCTAAAGAGGAAGTCTTCTATTAAATGGTTTATGTGGGGAAAGAGGTCTTGGTTCAGACAAATTTACTTTAACCTTTTGGTAAGACTATTGGGATTTTATGAATAGACCACCATTTGTTTCATTGTTCCCAAACAACAATCTTATGGTAGCTGGTATTCTGTTTGCTCGATATATTAGGTGATGTCAGGTTCAATTAAAGGTGCCCCCTTAAGTTTGTAGGTTCTCTCAGGAAGAAAAGAAAGCAAGCATGGAAAGTTGCCCCCTTATGTGTTTTTTGGACAGCTTAGAAGAAAAAACAACAGGTCTTTACTCATACTGCTCCCCAAAACAGATGCTCCATAAGCAACAATGAACTTACAAGTGACAGGAAGTTGTTAAGTTTTATTAGGTCAATGGTGATTGATGGTGCAACCAGTGCACAAGCATTGATCCATCCAATACCACTGCAGTTTCCTTAAGTTACAACATTCCTGCTAGATAAAACTTAGGAGGAAACATGCTTGCATGGGGCCTTCCTAAATTATATTTATGTTAATAATAATATTGTGGCAGTGATTATAGTAAAAATAAAGGCTGCAATTACATTCACTCGAGATTGTTGGGTCCTATTAGCCTGGAGTTGGCTACATGATTTCTTTTCCTGTGCTGCCCTTTAAAATGTCATGTTTTCCATCCAAATTATAAGTTACAGGTAGTTGAAAGCAGTTTGCTTTCATTAAGATAATAGCGGTCGGTGGTGCGACCAGAGGCCAGAAGCGTTGAGCCATCTAATCTTGCACATTTAATTTATGTAGAGAAATGGAACAGAGTAGCTTGCTTTCATTTGAATAATAGCAGTTGGTGGTGCAACCGATCATTGGCTAGGATTATTAGTCCATTAGTCCATCCCATTTGCAGTTTTTTTAAGGTCAAAATTTTTGCTAAATTTTATTTTTAGGGAAACATGGTTATTTAGGGGCCTGGGTCCTAACATGGTTGTTCAATCTATGAAGTATTTTGTTGCAAGTCAAAATCCTGTTCTCACCATGCATAAACAAACCAACAATTAGGATAAGCACAAAATTTAAGGCTTCTATAAATACGTATACACCCAATGTCTCGTAACTCATTGCCCACGGTCAGAGAAAAAATGTTCTAACAACAAAAACTAAACAGAATTCCTGCTTCTGGTCTTTACAGCTTGTTTTGCTACTTGTATAGTATTCTTTGTCTCTTTCAATGACATGTGCAACTGTGGAGATTATTTGCCTGTTGCAACATATGTGGTGATTGGTTCAGAAGGCTATAGATCTTAACAATTGTTCTGGCTTTTAAACATCTTTGCATAGTCACTTCCTATGATTGCTTCATTTTGCAGCTCTATGTCCATGATGAAAAATTTAACCAACCGATATTCCATTGCAACAATGTCTCTGGTCTTGTGGAGCCTGTGAGTATGCAAGAAGAGGTTTTTAGTTGTTGTTTAGTTCCCATTTTTTCTTGGAACTTCCTAATATTCTAGATATCAATAACTGCAGGTAGTCCCAGAAAATCAGCATAGGGCGCTTTACTCAACTCACTCTTTCAAGATTTTGTTCAAGGAAGGGGGATGTGGAACTTTTGTCCCATTATTTTTTAACTTGATCACTTCAGTGAGAAGGTACAGTGAACTAGCTGGTTCTGGGCCAGAGCCTCGAGTTGATCCTCTACAGGCAGCACAGACTCCAGTTGATGAAATGATGAGACATGCGTAAGTCAATTGTAGTTGTTAAAGGCATGATATTCATGATACTAAATCCTACAAGCTTGAGCTTTTAGGAGAATTGGTCATTTAACAAACAGTGGTTAAGTTGATTTCACAATTTAATGCACAAAACAGATATTGATTGTTAATGCTCCTCTTTCAGGTACGTTGATCCTAATGATCCCACAAGAATCTTTTTGCAGCAACCAACCCCAGAATCACAGCTGAGGCGACGTAACTATCATTCGGTTGAGGATTCTATATAATCTCTCTTGCATAAGGGATAAAATTGTTTGGCTTTTAATAAACCACATTCAGTTCTATATTTTGGGTTGTGTAATAAATTGTAAAGGGATAAAATTGTTTGGCTTTAAAGGAAACCACATTTAATGCTATATCTTGGGTTGTGTGATAAATTGTAAGTGTGATTCCCACCAATTAAGTGCACTTATACTACATTTTTAAGCATACGCTCAATTGGAAGAATTGTAGCCCTCTCTGCTCTGTTTTTGTTTATGTAATGCTGTTTATCTATCAAAAAAATACGCTCAATTGGAAGAATTGTTGCAATCATCACCCCACCCACCCACCTGATTTTATTATAACATCCCTCTTTCATGCTTCTTGGTGTGGCCACCTTGCAGAGAAATAAAAGCCTATTTGACAAGCAGGCAGCATTTTATCTATCTATGGTTACTTGGACTGCAATCTTATACATGCTTCCTCCTGAGGATTCCTAAAGTCCGCCACATTTTCCTTCTGACTTCTGAGGAATGCAAATGCATTGAGCAAGGGGAGATGAAACCAACCATAGGTGATTTTGTCTTAGGGATTGCTTTAGCTTTAGATTCTTGTGGTGATGATGCTATGCTTGCTTGGTAGCAGAAGGTAGGATAGGAGGAAAACAATACATGAAAGGAAAAAGGGTGGGTGGGGGGGTAAAACGGGTTTCTCAGTGGTCTTAGATAATAATGATTTTAAAATGTGCAAAGATTGAAGATTTCATTAGATAACCTAGCTTGAGACTCGTTATTTAGGTAAAACCACCCCTCTGTTTATAAAGTGTAGCATTTCCTATAAAATAGTAAAGTGATGTTTGATGTTTTTTGTACTTCAAGTCTGAATGTAACTTAAAAACTAAATGGTATTTAATAGTAGTATTAAGTGTTCGATTATTTGTTTTTATAATGTTTTATTTATATTAAGCATGAGAAATTAAAAAAAAAAAAATCCATATGTTAGTCTTTGTTCTCTAAATATTTGATTTTTCTATTTTTTTTAGTCAAGCAACTTTGGATTATAACGTAGTAAGTATTGTCATTCACCAAGACTCGAACTCGAAATCCCTCCCTCCTATTTTCTATACATTTCAAGCGTTGAACCTTTTTATCATTTATTAAGCAGCGATTTTCTATTTTTCAAAAGTCTAACAAATTATGAAAACGTAAAAAAGCAAATCACTTAAGTTTAAAAGCAAATTGCTTCCGTTAAAAAAACTAAAAATCAAAACTTTTTTTGGTCTTATGATGATATCCTCACCCTTGCAAATCTACCATGCTCATTAGTAGCTTTCAAGTGCCACATGTTTCACTATACAACAGAGTGTGTCGCAGAATCAGCTGCATCCTATTTCACATGTAAACATTATCCATCCTTCAGTTTGGCATAGGGAAATCGCACTTCCATGGACCAACAGGTCCACAAGTTGAGAGAGTACCCATTTAAACCAACTGAAACCTAAACATTGTATTAAGAAGATAATCTATGGACGCCTCTCCTAAGCCACAATTGGTAGGCAGTCATATGGAAGGAATCATAACCTCTTGGTGTTGCATGCCAAACGAAGTGCCTCCTCACTAAACACAGGTTCTGGTACATGCTTAGGTACTTCTGTTTTGATATTGACAACAATATTTTTTTCAACAAGGCAATGCTTTTATGGCTGATGATTACAGAGAACTTGCTCCAGTCCAGAACATTTGAGAAAGGAAGGTCGTAATAGTTGGAAACTATAACAGGAATGCACCCATAATGTATAGCATCACAAATTCTAGCTGTGTTCACTTCATAACCCTTCACATGGAGACAGTACTTGCTCTTCCTTAGCCCTTCCTCATAAGGGAAAGGTGGATTTCCAGAGAATATGTCCATATCAGTATCGTTTCCCCATACGGCCATGAGCTCCTGGCGGATGTGAGAGTTTTGCATGCGGCCAGCAAAGAAAATAAGTCTATGCCTGCAATTATATGGAGATGCAGAAAGTTGGTTATCATGGCATGAAATGATAGGGATGTTCAGCAATGCATGCTTTTTGTTGAAGCACTGAAGACAAGTTATTTATTGTGTGAAGATTTTGCAGTACAGTGGAACTCCATGTGAATGTGTGCTAGTTACTCTCAATCAGACACTGATGATCATCAAGTTGATTGTTAAAGCTCTTGATTTCTTTATCTCCTCGTGTGCGTTTGTGTGGAGAGTAAGTTAATTTTTTGACAAGTGCAGAGCAATACAGAAAATGTGAAACAATGCTAAACCACCACTTTCAGAGTACATTTTTCAGCTAAGTGTTGGCAATAAAGACAATGTGAAACCATGTTAATCCACCACTTTCAGAGTCTATATATGTTTCTACGAGTTAGATGATGCTCACCAGAGCTGAAGATTTGGCTTTTACTAGATTTGCTTGAAGTGTCCAAAAGCATATATTATGAACATGGGACTTATTTGTGTAACGTGCAACATGCTCTTACAATTTCGGGATTCAAAAGATGACATGTCATAGACCTAGATTGAACGCAATGGGATTTATCAGCATTCTTGTTCTTGTTTTAACTCTACTATTAGAGGGCTTCAGACAGGTCATCCCATGATTTTTAACTTCTTTGTGATTTCCATGTCAATCCACACTCGTTTGGATTGTGATTATTTGCATAATTAATTTTGCGATGCAACCCCAAAACTTGTATGGCTCATGAATAGGGCTTCTAGTTTGCATGTAGTGTTAAAGCATCTGTAAGGAGGCAAAGATGGAATTTCTCTGGGTCCAAAGTGTGAGTATGCACTTGAAAGACTGTAATAGACCTAGACTGAGCATGGGCTAGGATTTATCAACATTCTCGTGCGCCAAAAGTTTATTTATTTATTTTTGATGGGTGAAATGTGAGAATATATTAAAGGCCTAGGAAACTCAACAACATATGCACGTAGTACGTAAAATATGCTATAACAGAAACTTGAGTAGAACAAGCAAAACATATGCTTCCCCATCACCCTCAGAGCAACAGTTTTATACCTTGCTGTCTTTCAAGCCACTCTGCCTTTTTGATGAGTAAATGAAAAGATATATATTATCAAAAAGCCCAAAGGACTGTACAAAGCATACAGTCCCCCCCTCCCCCAAGCTACCATGGGAAACCTATTATATTACCCAAGTGCTCCAACTTCTAGATCTCTTTGTTGAAATAGGACAATGCGTTTGGCCTCCTCTTCCACCCCACCCCCAATCCTCCGATACATTGTCACTAGGCACTCTCCTTGTATCAATCTTCCTCAATAGGGAGATAATCTCATTTCCAAAACTCACCACTAACATACCATAAAGCTACCAAAAGTAGTTATGAAAGAGGTCATCCAAAGGGTGCACATCCTCTATTGGATAGTTGTCAAACTTTACCTAGGAAGAGTTTGATGCTCCTTAACCAACAAGGATGTCTTTACAAAAAAGGCCTTCCTCGATGTAGGTGGAAACTCTAGTAGAGAACTATCCTTCAGCAACATTTTAAGCATACAAATTTCCTTCTCCTAGTGCTCCATCAGGAAGTCCTTTCAACCAAACTTTCTTTTCTCAGCCACAACCTTCTACAATAGCCTGGTTTGAAACTTTATCTTTATGAACTGGCAACCTAACCATTGAAACCACAGACAAAGAGAAAGGAGACAACCATTTTCCCAAAACAGAGTGTCTCCTGCCTCCAAACTTTAATACTTTTGCTAAAAGAGGGTCATCAGCTCTGGAAAACACTTTCTTTAAACCCTAAACCCACTTCCATATAAGGGGTCTACACAATCTCCTCATTATTGCCCTTCTCTCTTCAGAACTGAGAGTGCTGGAGACCTTTCTTAACTTTGCCAAAAGCCCTATGTCCATCCTTGGCCTACCAGCATGATGCTTTTCAAATCAAGGCTTCATCTTAATTGCTTTGGGTCAATCTAAGAAAAACCCTTTTGCAAACCCTTTAGAAGGTTAGCTTATCGTGCATGAGCCTTCTTTGGCCTTGAGGGCTTGGATAGTGAATAGGCTAGAATATTGAAAATGTGAGCTCCCTACCTTATCCTCAAAAGCTAAAAACCCAAACAACCTCATCAGGGTGCACTGAGGTCAATTCCAACTATAATTTAGTTGACACAAAAACCATTATGTCTAGAGAGCACAATCAACATTGTTGTTCGTATCGAGAAGTTTGTCTCCTCAAGTGATATAAGTAAACACACAAATCTCCTCGTCCCTTCCCACTCACCTACTAGCACATGAAAAATCTTCACCATTATCCCCAACCTCTCATTGGATAACAACCATAATATAAACTACCACCATTACTGGATTTCAAGGACATCTACCCTTAATCACTAAGTGCAACTTTCTTAGACCCCACCCAGTTATTAGGAAGTAAAAGACTATTTGAAAGAATATACTTCTACTTTTATCTGGTGCTGGTTGTTGCAGGGTAGTTAGGACCAGTTTTGGATCCCTATGGAGAGTCCTTAAGGTTTGGCCAAGGAAGGTTCCTTGATTAAATAAAAGAAAAGAAAAGTTAAAGAAGAAGATAATTCTACTCCTTTAAAACTATATAGGATTTCAAGCCTCTTATCTAGTGCATTAGAGAAATCAAATATCAGATGTTATTAGATGGTGGAGAGAAGGCTTATTTTGATCAATCCTAATTTGTCAGTAAAAAGAAGCATGGTATTTTTGAGACATCAGATTAAACAAAAGCTAATGTCTTTTCAAAGGTACACTAATTAAGCACTTAGCAAAAGGGACCTAAAAGTTTATTTTGAAGGGAAACTAATCCAATGTGATTTCCTCTGGTGATAGGGAAGGCAGTTTGTCTAATTTTGTCCTTAAACGTATGCTCTAATGGGTGTTTGATCAACCAGCTAGAAGAAATTTATTCAAGAAGAGAATTCAAGTAGGTTGAAATTTCATAGTTAAATCATCAAAAGCATGTTGTAGTTTTTTCTCAACATATTATGGTTGAATTAGAGCGTTCCAGAGGAAAGGCGAAATTAAAATTCTTATTCAACAGAAAAGTTAACGGAAGCCTAAAAGGTGTAGAAATTTTGTTAGTCAATGAGGTACATGTTAGCATATGAGTAAATTTGCTACAACTTTTTAGCCTACGCATGCAATTGCTGTTGGAGAATGTACATTTCGTAGTTTCCAAACAAAAAACTAACATACAAGTTTCATTTGCCCATAAAAACTCCAGTAACATCCAAGATGCTATGAAAGGGAAAATATGAGATTATATCCTCAAATTGTTCTAAGCAAGACAGAAGGCCAAGTTTACAAGACATGATTTTGCATTTGCAAGTATCAATTCATCAGCTTTATAACCAACTAGAGTTACCATCCATCCAACACAATGCTTACTTAGAACAGGAAACTAACAATTCAAAAATAGTGGTGTGTGAGATCATACCTGAATTCTGGGGGATTCAACAGTTTCTCAGGCGGCCGAGGCCAAACTTGTGGCATCCCCACGTCTTTGTGGGTGATATACAGCCTTTGGAAGTAGCTGGAGGAGCAAGTAACCTGAATGGCATTGTTATGCAAATCATGGTGCTTGGAAGCTGCCTCACGACCAACGGAATGACAACAGACGTAAAAATGGTCAGTGCCTCCAGAGGCATTCCAAAATTTGAACTCCCGACTGATTCTTGAGGTATATTGGGCAACAAAATCGGAAATGAATGCCTCGGAACGGACGTGAGGATCATTGCGCAGAGCATTGATGGAGAAGGGCAAGAAAAAGAAATGAGCATCTCGTGGATATGTGGTAAGGAGGGAACTCCGGAGAAGAGCCACCTTAAACATGTGCTCGCTGAAGTAATTCGCTAGTTTGGGATGGAAAGGGTTTGGGTTTGGAAGGAAAATCCGAGCGAAGGGAGAAGACGACTGGTTCATGGACGCATCAGGATAGACGAAGATCTTTAATTTGTGCAGCATTTCCCCGAAATCAGAAGCAAAAAGTCCCCAATTGTGATAAGGAGAACCTAAGAGGTTCCCTGAGCTGTGGGAATCGTTCTGGTCCTGGACGGATTCCGCAAAAGAATGATGAGCATTGTTCTTATGCAGACTGTGGTTGAATTCAAAGGACGGAACTTGCTGCTGCCCCGGTTTTGAGAAAAAGACGGCTAACCATGACGAAACCGTGAGCGACAAGAGGAAAAGCAGCAGGAGAAGCAGCGGTGGCCGTACTAACAGCAACCGCCACTGAGGGAGGATGAGGTGCCGCCCCGAGAAACAAGTATGAGGCTGACGCATTTCGAAATTCCAATCAGGGGTATAAGATTGGGGGATTCTTCTTCCTCCTTAAAATGGAAGTAACAGCCAGCAGCAGTAACCCAAAGACAAAATCGCATCATCTTCTCCGTCAACCGGCAACCCCATCCATGTAAGCGAAAGAATTCTGTGGGTTTTTTTTCGAGTTTTGTGTCAAAATAGCCTTAATTTTGGAAGAAAAAAAAAAGATTTTAGCGCAATCTTCAAATTTATGATCAATTTGACCCTCCTCCATGTCAGTCATGTCATGTAAAATACAGACATTAGAGAGAAATTGCATTTAAAACAAAACTGTTAATGCCCCGTTTGGCCCAAGCCTTATCTGGGGGCTTTTTAAAATAATACTATTATTTTAAAATATATTATTTAAAATAAGGCATAAAAATAAATATTTAGGAATTTATGATATTTAGTACTGCTTGAAAGCAGCATCGATATCGTGTTTTTTAAACGATTTGATGTAAAATTACGAAATCGTGTTTTGAGCGTGATTCGTTGTAAAGTCTGAAGTCGTGTCTTGGCTTGTGATTTCATTGTAAAATTATAGGCCGAATTTTTAAAAATAGCGATTCCGATGTAAAATTACGAAGTGATGTTTTGAAAGCGCGATTTCGATAATAAAATTGAAGTCGTGTGCTTGGCAGATTCGATGTAAAGAATATGAAACCGTTTTTTAAAGGCCGATTTGATGTAAGATTTTGAGTCGTGTTTGAAGCGTGATTTGATGTAAAATTATGAAATCGTGTCTTGAAACACGATTTGGTATGGTCGAAAGTCGTATATTGAAAGCAACGATTTCGAGTGTAAAATTACGAGTCGTGTTTTAACAACGATTTTAGTATAACGTTTTAAAGTCGTGTGTCTTGAAAGCAGTTTTTTTAATATCTGCGTATATGTGGCAGTACTTCGATACTTACGTAAAGAATCTATCATAATTCCCTAAATATTTTTTAACTCTAATATTTAAAAAAAAAAAAATTTTAAAAATCCCCTTATATGTCCCCAGATGCAAAGCAGTTGAAGCCCATCTATAGGACATTAGAATTATAGGACATTACTTAAAAAGGGGGAATCCGAAAATTCCCTAAAAGAGTTAGGGTGTCTTCTTATAGGCTAGATTGAGGACAACCGATTTAGAGTTTTAAGTCTCTCAATCGATCGTCTTTCCACTCCACTCATGAGAAATGGGTTAGGGAGTCTTCCCATCATCAGGACAACCGCTCCAAACCGACCCTCTTTCCGTGCATGAGAAATACGAATACAGAAAGAAAATCAACGGATATTCCAGTGTCCAAATCCATTATTTGGGAGCGTCCAAAGAAAGCCGTCCTCGGTTCTCGGTAGTAGCTTCTCACTGGCCGCCGCCCAATTCTAATTCTAATTCTAATTTAAGCAAGAAAGCTTCTTCTTGGCAGGCAGGGTGATGATGGGGAGTTGGGTATGGACACCACATCTTCACCTTGTTCCTCGAAACCACCCGCATCTGAATCCTTTCCATAATCGGACCAGCTTTTCTGATCATCGTCACCGCCTTCACTCCGTCCGCAAATGCAATCGCCCTCCTGCTTCGACAACTATTTCTCCATCCCGAAACAGAATTTATTGCAACGCTGATGATGATAGCTGGAAGAAACAATCAGACCCGACAGGAATTCAAGTTTACGGTCAAATTGAGAGGTTTGTGCAAGTCAACTTCTTTTACGCACTTTCAAATCCCATACTCCTCTTTTAAATTAAGGAATAGCTGGCTATTCATCAGATTGCGTTCCAAAACAAAATGATCGTAATGACCCTCCAACTCAAATTCCTCTTTCTCAAAGGCCTGATAAGTGATACCATCCATCTCCAGTTTGGCTCCTTCCATGCCTCCAATCTTGTAGAAATTAAAGAAGTGTGGGTTTTGACCTTATCCACAATCTCTCGGTGGATTAAGGCTTACGTCCTTATGGGATCCCCTGGATAAAATTCAGGATTCCTGTTCTTCATTAGCTCTGTTATCTTGAAAATACAGACATATGTATACTATTCTACAAAATATCTAGAGCAGCCGCAGTAACTGAGATAATTACTTAGCTAAACTGGATTAGTCACTCAGTTAGGAGGAATACCCTTTTATCTATATTTTTCTGGAACTGCATATCAGAAATAATGATGTTTTCCTTATTCTCTCTTTTGCAGATTGCTTACTGAGACTGTTAAGCAATCTCAAGATGCTTGGGGTGGTTCAAGTGACTGGAGTGAAGTTGAGGTATCATCTGATGTAGTTTTAGAAAACAGATACACAGTCTAGGTGGTGTATATTTTGCAATCAACCAAATGTTTTTCATTGGCAATATAGATGTTTCTACCAAATTCTTTTCATCTTTTTCAAATGGATTCTCAACAATTTTTTTTTGTGGACTGTTTTGTTGCTGTTCTAATAACTTCCGCCAATATTTCTACTAACAAAGAGTTCTTCATCGGTAAAATTTAGACTTGAAAGCTAAATAATTAGTGCTGTGCTTCTAAAACAAAAGAGGTGGCCTTATTATGGTCAGCAGCATTGATAGGAGTGGCTCCTTTCCCAAAAACAACGATTATCTATCTTCTGCTGCCCAACTACTCATGTTTTTTATTTTATCATATCAGGGAGCATGGGTTCTGAAACCAAAAAACTCAAAACCGCGGGCAGTTGTACACTTTGTTGGCGGTATATTTGTTGGAGCTGCCCCTCAGCTTACCTACCGTTTGTTTCTTGAGCGTCTCTCTGAAAGGTGGGAGGCACTGTACTTGCTCATCAACAATTAATTGCTAATGTGTGTGGTTGGTAAATTATTTGATAAAGTCCATGAGGAACTGGTGTGGCGTGGGTGGTTCTCTTTATTTAAAATTTCTGATAGATTTAGTTCACCACGAGTAATCTAGTGTAGAAATCCATCTTTTGTTGGCAAAATTTTTTATAGTGAGCTGAAATCTTGCACATAAGTTTATTTCTTTCATCTTGTTCATTTTGGCTATTTTTTCTAGGTTAAAAGTTGTTTGGCAACTTTATTATGGGCTGAAATATTCTGCTTGTGCATATTTCTTTAGACCCAGCACATTATGTCTCTCCTTAGGTTAGAAGCTGGATTTGGTATTTTAAAGATCAATTCTTGTCTTTGTTTGTCAACCACCCACAGTTGGTGGATTCTAGTAGAACCATCCATTACTGGGAATCAAGGATGACTGATGCTTTTCTTTAAACCAGGGGTATTCTGGTGATTGCCACACCATATGCTAGTGGATTTGATCACTTCCTCATAGCAGATGAAGCACAGTTCAAATTTGATAGGTGTCTCCGATTTCTACAAGAAACAGTAAGTTCACCTTATAAACTGCAGGAGGTGTATCTTTTGTCTCATAACTAAAAATGCTTCATTGCACAGGTCCAGGATCTTCCTTCTTTTGGAATTGGGCATTCTCTGGGATCTGTTATCCACCTTTTGATTGGTAATCCAAGCTGTTCAAACCGTACATTGCTTGTAGGGAGATACAGGTTCAGTTTGCCTCAGGTCATTTGATTGTTTGTATGGTGTTGATCAGGATCAAGGTATGCTGTGCAAAAAAGTGGAAATGTATTAATGGCATTCAATAACAAGGTACCCAGCTACTTAAAATCTTATGTTTTTCTGTTTGGATATACAACACAAGTAACTCAAAGTTTTTATGGTAAATTAAACTTGTATAAATGGACACTTAACCTTCCTGTGTCGAGTTTCCACAGGAGGTATTTGGAAGATGCATTTAGCTTCTTGGATATGGTTGAATGCAATGGTTTTAACCTCTTAAAGTTCAGAGAAAGGTGAAATTTTATTTGAAGGTGTATTCCAGTAATTATATATGGAGGTTGACATCAAAACTAATGTATTTTGACACTCATATGAGTGCCAAAACAGTGTCCATAAAGAAATCTGAATTAGGAATCTGCTTCTTATATATATCACTTGCTATGGTCTATAAAACAGAAGGATTTGGGAATGAATGTTCCAGTCTTTCCAACAAAAAATGACCTTAACTTTATCTGTTAATTCCATTAGGATCTTATAAGAGCCTGGTTTTTATGTGAGTGTTTCTTGGTGCTTGGCATCAATGCTTTCTTGTGATGGAAATGTTTTTTACTTAGATTAATGTAATCACAGTAGCTCTGATTGTGTGCCTGGCAATCTAGGGTGCTTTGGACAAATGTGCCCCCTTGAAATTGTTTTACTGCAACAGGAACAACCATATGATGGGCCTCTTTCCTATCTAAGGACCTATAAGAGGTGTCCATAAGGCTCATTATTGAGTGCATATGTTCATATGCTATCATTCCACAAGCATGAATGCCCACAACAAGCAATGCCAATATTTCCTTCGTGTGTTTGACTTATATTGGGTAGCCATTTGATGGCTTGGATAGTTGTCCCTCTTTGCCTTTTTTGGACTATTTGGCAGGGAAGGAATAGGATTGTTTTTTATGAGGAGGTTTTTTCAGCACATAGGATGAAATTTTCCTTTTTTGTAATTGATGGTTGTGGACTAATACGTGTATAGTTGAGGGTCCTTGTCCTTTGTTTGATATTTTTTATTTGGATAGGGTGTAATTGAGAGTTGGTGGACTATTTGGCGTGAAAAGAACAGGGTGGCTTTTGATAATGAAGCGCCTTCTGCTAATAGGATGAAGACAACCTTCATCAACAATTGGAGGTCTTGGGTCAATGTATATAGTGTTGATAGAAATGGTACTTTACTGGATTTTTTGACTTGGTTGGGTTGTAGATGAAGAGTTAAGGTGTTTTTTGGGGGGCTGGTGGGTAGTCCTTAGTCTTTTGCTCCCTTTCCTTTTTTGTTTTTTGGTCTGCTGCCTCCAAAGTATAATCCTAGTATCCTGGTTGGCAGTTTGCTCTTGTACTTTTTTGGTGGTTAATATATTCTTTTTGTTTTATCCATCAATATATATATATATATATATATATATATATATATATATATATATATATATATATATATATATATGATATTCAGCTTGCAATTTGTTTGAACTTGTTTTGCCCTTGAAGCCTGACTCAAGTGGTAAAAGGATGGGGAGGGCTTTGTGGGAGGTTCTACATTCAAGTTCTTAACTTGTTTTGCCCTTGCGGCTTGGCTCAAGTGGTAAATGGATGAGGGAGTTGCGAGAGGTTCTAAATTCAAGTTTCATTGAGACAAAAATTTACCTATTAAAATAAATAAATTATTTGAGCTTGTTTTCTCCCCTTTTAACTCTCCTGAAGGACATTTAGGTTGTGTTTGGATCTGAAGAGAAGAAAATGGAGTGGAAAAGTAATATTTGCGTACTTTTGGGAACTTTTTCTATCTTTATAATATTTGCTTTTTACTGATCAAAAAAATAAAAAAAATAAAAAATGGAGAGGAAAAGTAGGAGAATAAAAAAATATATCTTAAGTCAATAAATTATTTCTGTACGTTTTTTTCACAATCATTTCACGTATTATCCTTTATCATATATGGATCAAATAATTTTGAAGTATATAAATTTCTAAGTTATTTTAATTATATTTGATTTTCTTCTTTGTGTTCTATGGTGAACCAAATGTGAGAAAACCATTATCCATAACATATTTTTCCGTAGTACTTTCCAATAACCAAACACGTTGTTAGTTTCTTTTTATTTTTATTTGCTTTCCAAAAGGAGAGAATTTGATTGGGCTATATTGTGCGTATATTTGGACCATAAGGGATGTTTTATCTTATTGATTTGCAATATTATTGTGTGTACTTGGACCAGAAGAGATGTTTTATCTTACCACATTACAATTTTTGTAAGCTATTCTCAATTTCAAGGCTACACATTCATCCTTTCCTGTTTGCCTTTTGAAAGCCATTTATGTCCTAAGCTAATGCTGTTTATTTGGTTCATACCTTTCTTTCCTTTTACAATTAGTAATCATTTGGAGATTAACATGGTTTTATCTTATATTTCTAATTTTGCAGGAGGCAAGCCTAGCTATTCCACTGTTCTCACCTGTTCTTGTACCAATGGCCCAAAGTATTGGACCACTTCTATCACAAATTGTATCATCACCTACAGTTCGCATGGGGGTAAGAATCTAGGTCCTGCATCTTATTGAAATTGTTACAAATCATTAAAAAAATAAATTATTTGGTCAAGCCACTAGAAGCATGCATTTTGGCAAGTATTATACCTATAACTACAATGTATATAATGATGATTAATTGTAGTTACATGTTAAAAAAAATCAAAGGAAAAGAAAAAGAAAAAGGCAATGGTAGGATGAAAGAATAGATAATCCTCTCTAATTGAAACAAGATGATTGACCTGTTGTATTCCTTTATTTGTGGAAAAACTTTCTTTTATTTGTCTATCCATTCCTCCCATTTCATATTAGCTTGAAGAAGGGAAGACATTGATTGGTGCATTACCATATGATGTCGTTTAGGTTGCAATCTTACCTGTCAATCTTTGCATGTCTTTCATGCTTCTGAGGGAGGCATCTCTATCAAATTTCATTTCTACCTGATTCACCTTAATTACTCACTAATTACCAGGTAGCCTGGAAATTTGGCTCTGACACCATTGGAAATACACTACTTAAGACTAAGGTTCAGATATACCTTTGGAATATAAAAAGCTTTAAGTTTTTCTGTTGTGGGCATGGATCCTAATCCCAATATTAATCTATATAGACCTTAATAGTTGGTCTTTATTTGATCTGACAGCCATTGGTAAGTGGTGCCTATATTGTCAAGAATCAACGCATGACAGCATGGCAGGATAGCCTCTTTCAATTGTAATAGCTGTCTCTTTGAACAATTTGAGTGCATTAGCATTTGTTATATCCAACGGAAGCTTCAAAAAATGAGAGTGGTTGGTTCTTGGTTGTGGAGTCAATCAATCTATTTGTGGCAGTGGAAAGTAGTCACTAAGGCTTGCCTTGTTCAGGTCATGTAATTCATCCAATACTATATCTGCCATCCATGTCAGAAACTTGACTTCTTTTATCAATCCAGCTACTATAAGTCAAATCAACTTATTGACTTGCAAGTTCTGGTGCAATAGTCTGTAAGAATTGCCAGCATCTGGGTTTAACATGGAGTTGTCCCTTGATGAGGAAAGGGTCTATCAGGATTATCATGAATGCACCTTGCAAACACATTTGGATTAGTTTTTAAAGGGGAAACTCGATATGATAAAACAATGATGTCTGTCTGATCTGGATTATCCTCTCAGATGGGGCTTCTAATATGATAACAGACTCACCTCCTTGGAGTTATAGTAGGACTCTCTGTCCATCCCGGTTTACTTTTGTATTTGTTATTTTTTGGAACCATCACATCACAGTCACATGCTTGAGCTCGTCCTCAAAAAAACATTTAATGAGATGCTGTAACATTTTTTACTTTTGTGTATGTATTCCAGATGCTGGAGTTCATGCACCATATGTACCTAATACTCTCTTTCAATGAATTACTAAAACAGGTAACTGATTGCTTTCTTATGAACACTTTCAGGCAGAGATGACTTTGAAGCAATTAGAGAACCTTAGCCCTCCCATAATGAAGCAAGTTATCCCTCTGGTGGAGCAACTTCCTCCATTGTACATGGACTTGGTCAATGGAAGAGAAGATTTTGCTCCTAAACCTGAAGAAACTCGTCGACTGGTATGTAAAACCCCTAGCTATTGTTTAATTTATTTCATTTCCACATTACTCATGGATATGTTTTTTCCCCTTCATCACTACATGCTTTTCTTTTCATTTACAATTGTTTTATGTTTTGTGGACTGAGATAACAATTGATGGATAATTTAAGTTATTACGTAAAGTTGTAGACATGATTGCTAATACGATGTGAAATCCTGCATCAATTAGAAAAACTAAAGAAAAATTATCCAAACAAAAATTTTGTATAGTGGTCTCATGTGGGCATCATTTCTTTCAGCTGTAGAGCAACTTGCTAATGTCTGACTTGTACAATAGTATAGATAGAGACAAATTTTACACTCCTGACCCTCTCCTTTCACTACCTTTTCTTCTTCTTTTCTATTTACATGAGAGCCAACCTCTCCTCCCCCAGGTTCTCTCAATCTCATAAAACTGATTCTTTGCTCTTGCTCCCTCCTTCCCTTGCTTCTTATTATATTGTTTTAAGAGAAATGAAACAGATCTCTCTCTCTCTCTCTCCCCTCCTCTCCCTCTCTCTCTCTCACTTACTTCATATTCTATTTAATTTCAGAAAAATGTAGCACCCCCGTATGAAACCCACTCCATTTGTTTCCTTGCATATGTTCTTATTTGGGCACATAGCATACAGCTTATCACTTGATCAACGTTGTTGATGCGATTGGATGCGCTTATATTAATATGGAGCGTGATTTCTCAGCATTCATCTCCTGCTAAAGATGTAAGAGAGAGCATAGAGCATTCCCTCATAATTTCTCAACATGCATCTCCTGCTAAAGATGTAAGAGAGAGCATAGAGCATTACCTTTCACAATGTTTCACATCTCCGCTGCTTAATACATCAATGCTTCCTGTCTGGATTTGAATTTTCATCTAAACCAGTTTTCGTGATCAGCCTCTACAATCCAGTGAGAGAAAAGTTGATTAATCCAATGAAAAGAAAAGTTGATCTAAGTTAATGTAAATTAGTTAGTGGATTTCCATTGAGATATTGGTAGTGCCAGATGATTAGTGCTTTCTCATCCTTTCCAGGACATGTTTCTTAACTGATAAATAATCAGGACAGTACATATTATTGTTATAAATCTAACTCACTATTATGCCATGAAAATTTGGTTCTTCAAACAATTTCCTTAAGTTCTCCACTGATGAGTACCTGGTAATTTTTCAGATAAAGTCATACTATGGAGTTTCCAGGAATCTTCTGATAAAGTTCAAAGATGATACAATTGATGAAACTTCAACATTAGCAAAGGTGCTTGCTTCAGATTCTGCCATTAGTTCACTGCTGGATATGTCAATTCGCTCGCTCCCTGGGGATCATGGTCTTCCATTGATACAGGTAAATTTTGTGCCTTAAATTTAGTTAGTATTTTCTGATGTCTACAGATATGTTTCAGAATTTCCTAGCAAAAGAGATGCAATCTGAGATAAATTCCCTTCATGCAGGCTCTCCCAGATGTTCCTCCAGCAATGGCTGATGCAGTAAATCGTGGAGGTGAGCTTTTGTCGAACTTGACCATTGGAACTCCATGGGAAACAGTTGCCAGAGAAGTAGGCAACACATTAGGTGTAGACTCAAAGATCCTACGAGCGGAAACTTCAAAGGACCTGGACGTGCTCGTGGATGAGATAATATCTTGGTTGGCATCAAACACAGGTCCTAAACATCTGAAGCGTTGATAGTTGGAAAAAAGTTGAATTGCCTTTTCATCAATGCAATATTATTAGTCTGATACATTATGGAAACAAGATTCCTGTAATGTTGCTGTCTATATGCTCATGTTTTACAATACATTTAAAGGCTGTCCAATTGTAGAGCCTCAGCAAATGTAGATTTCTGAAATTTGCAGATAGTGTACATATATATATATATATCCTTCTGTCAGGCACACAGCTATTACATCTAATCATCTATAAAATTCTTATGGAACAGATATCATTGATCTAATAAGATATTCTTTGTAGTTATGTATTTCGACTATTAAGATTTACAACACAAACAAGATATAGACGATGATAAATAATCATTCTAATATAATAATTTATTCTAATGTTCTCTCAGCCTGCATATATGATGATATAATGAAATATATCGGCCTCCATTAGTTGGAATAAAGTGGAAACACTTTTTTGTGAAAAGATAAATTTATTGATTCATGTTAGCAATACAATCAATAAATACACATAATAAAAAATGTTAGAAACTTTAGATGATGATCTGTCGAGTTAATAGCGAAATTGTCTTTCAGGCTCTGAGTGATAATCTAAAAAAAAATGCTTAAAATCTTGAAGTTAGATAATGTGACATTATGTGAAGCAGTTTGATATGATGATTACGTCGGATCGAAAACTGTCATCTGAGCTATACGTATGAAATACGCGAAGAAGGAAACCATCAACGTCTGATGCCTGTCATTGCCATGACGAACCATAACAAATCGACGACAAAAACAAAGAAAAACTCGTATCGATATGAAAGAAACCAATTTATTAAAAAAAAAACCCATATCTAAAGAAAAACGATGAAATGAATGATTCCAAGCCAAGAAAAAGAACGATGGAATTAATGATTCCAGACTAAGAATGGCAAAAAACACCTCTTTTGTCTAACAAATAAAAGCGTGAAAGAGAAAACATAGTGGAAAAACTTGACCCTCCTACTATACGACACCCAAAAGAAGTGGCACAAAAGATCTTTCTTCACAAAACAAGCGCGCAATTTATGGGAAAAATGGTCAAACTCAAACAAGAGCATCCTTCTCTATTGCTCACGCCACTCTCTTTCATCTATCAATAAGCCCATTTCCTTAGAAGAGGTACCAATTATGTTCTTTTTTTTCCTCTCAACCCCAATCAAATGGCTGCTTCATATTCAACATCAATACACTTCCTCAGAAGGGGCAACAACTGAATGCAGTTTTGCTTCATCACATTCATTCACTAGCTACCACTCAATATATATATATATATAAACACAAGATGGCTTCAATCGATTCAAAGCATTCACTACCACAATGGCAATTTTTGGTTTTTTTGTGATCCGAACCCAGAAAAGCTGAAAATACTCGGATCAGACGATCACTTCCCATCTATTATGTATTTACATCAACTGACAGAGAATTGTAACTATAATCCAATTTCTCAACCAAGTAAATAAACAGGAAACTCTAAGCACTGGTTCCAATCTTCAGCATCTATTCACCATGATAGAGGTACAAGCCAAGGCCAAACCTCGCACATGCTCGGCAGAAAGCTATCTCCTCTCGCAACCACTGGATCTCTATGTCCATCAGTTGGTAACACTGTTCCAGTTGATTCACGGTGTGCCTGCAGTTGGAACAATATTTACAAGTTAGAACTTTTAGACAATAATAGCTTTATGCCCCATCCATGCAAAGGGCAATTTGGAAATCTGTAGGCTATCTTTGGTTTCCCCAGAAAATTGAGGGAAAAATGTAGAAAGTAAGAAAAGTTAATTAATTATTTTTATATGTTTCTTCGAACTGATTTCAGTTGTTTTCTTCTATTACATAAAGATTAACTAATTTTAAAATACATGTATTTTCAGTATTCTTTATGAGAAGAAATTTTTTTTTTTAACATTTTCTTTCATATTTTGTGTTTGGTTCGAGGAAAATGCAAAGGAAAGAAAAGAATGCTCGAGAGAAAATGATTTTTCTCATGTTGGTTGTTTTATGATAATTTTCAAAGAAAATCAAATAAAATTAAAATTAGTTAGAAGGTTATACACTTTAATCTTTTAGATTGATGAGTCAAAATAAATGCAATAAGTTTGAAGGTGCAAATAAAAATAATTTATTGACTTTCAACTCTATTTTTATTTTCCTTCACTTTTTCTTTCCTTCTATTTTTCTCTCTATTTTCTTTCTCTTTCATTTCCCTCAAATTTTCCAAGAACCAGACATAACCTTAGTGCTTTCCGGAAATCAACATAGCTATATGACAAAATGCCAAACATAGAATACAATTTTCCTTCTTTGATGATCATCCGGATCTTTATGTCACAACTCATTCCCCATATTAATCTGAAAAGTTGAACACATAGACATCACAAGAGACTTGACTACAACTTCTCAATTTCCTGCTGCCTTTGCTATAGTTACAGACCATCCAGTAACTTCAAGCTCTTCCCTTTCCAGAACAGTCATAAAAAATTTAGGGCTTGTTTGGTTCCTATTTTTGAAAATTGTTTTATATTCTCAAAAACAAGAAGAATAAGAAAATTAGGGAGAACACATTTGGTTCCCAGTTTTTTTTGTTCTGAAAAACACAGAAAATGCTAATTTCAGATAATAAGAACAGTTTAAGAAAACACCAAAATGGTGTTCTCTGTGTTTTTAAAAACTATTTTCAAGAACAGTTTTCAAAAACAGGAACCAAAAGGGGATGTGGTTTCTACTTATTGAAAATCCTACATCCCTGAATGTTATGTTTTTGTGCATCATCCATGCAACCACTTGCTTTGATTTGTGGAAGTTGTTTTGAAAACACCACCTGTAACTACTGCCTCTTATCCAATCAAAACTGCAGTTCCACCTACTTCTCTTATGTCTTAAATTTGAGCATTATGTACTTAACATATTCTCCAGTTAAGTTCTTAGTCTCCTAAGGACTGCATAAATTGACCAGAAAGACAAAAAGATTAAGTTCTCAGCATCATAAACATGATTGAGAAATCCTAACTAAAATGAGAGAGATCTCATCCTCTTTTTTTTATAAGAAATAAGACCTTCAGTTATAGCACAAAAAGCACAAGAAGTAAGAGAGAGCTACCCTTCAAACCCCCAAAAAAAAAATTAAAGGAAACAAATTTTAAAAATAAAAAAGAAGAGGAAGAAAGAAAGAAAGAAAGTAAACAAACATGGGAAAAACTGCAAACAGCACATCTAAGGGATCCTATGCACGATAGCTCAAGAGACAAAGATATCCCTAATAAAAGTTCCTGCAATGAGACTTTGCGCTTAACCATCACATCCATCACCTGATTCACCTACTCCAAAAATATAAATGAAAAATAACGAAGCCACCAAGATGGTGTTTTCTCTTCAAAGTCAATGTACAAGGCTTTGCCCTTGAGTTGTTTTGTGGATGATGGTGTAGCAGTCTAGTGTGCAGCCAAAGATTTGTTTCTTTGCTTAGGAAGAACTTTTTTGATAACCGTGGATGTCCGAACCAGCATGTGCGCACCTCGACTAATCCCACAAGGCCCTAAAGTTAACGGTTAGGTATACCTCCAATGGCCCTAAAGGGACTTGAACTGGTGACCATTGGGTTAAACCCCAAGGCCTTAGATCAACTGAGCTACCTCTCAAAGAAGCAATTTGGGGAAAGATTTTAACTTTGGACCAGCTTCAGAAAAGGGGGATCCCATCTTTGTCTTGAACAAGAGGAAACTGTGGGTGAACCATTTTTCACTTAGAGACACTCTTTTGAATTGGAGAGGTTTTATGGTCGGTAAGAAGAGGAAGAAGGTTTGGCAAGCAAGTCCTTTTTTTACTTTGGACGGTGTGGAAAGCTAGGAACAGGGTTGCTTTTAAGGATGAGGTTTTTTTCATTACAGAGGATGAACACTTTTGTTTTTCTTCTTTGGTCCGAGACCAAGTTGTCTATACACTATAGTGGGTGGATGGATTTATTGATTGGGTGGATTGTAGGTAAGGGTAGGGTTTCTTTTGCTGTATATCCTAGCTGTTTTGTGCAGTTTTTTTGGGGCTTGCTGCTCCATGGTTTTGTAACTTCCAAGTTCGCTATTTCTAACACAATTACTTTTACTTATAAAAAAAATTGAGATCCTTTTGTCTAAGTCTCCATATAATCTTAGTTGTGGATGGGAAGGATCAAACACCCAGAGACATAATCATCCTTGATGCTAGAACCCATGCAATATTGCCTTAACGAGAACAACATGGCATCTCTATAAATAATAAACGAATTTCAGCAAATCCCATATTCAACACTTTGGCCATATTTGGTACACGGGAACAAGAAGTAGGAATGGGCATCTCATTCCTTTTCTCATCCATTCCCATGTTTGAATAGCTGAAGTGAGACTAGGAATGGAATAAAAAAATATTCATGAAGAAATGGAATTCCACTTGTAAGTGGAATTTCGATTCATCCCCTAATAGGAGGTATGTTAATTAATTAGTGCAAATTATTTCTTAAAAACATTTTTTGAAAATTAAAAATTAATCAAAAAAACTGAATCCGTTATTTTCTAAAAAATATATTTCATTTAGATTTTGCCAAAAAATATGCAAATAATAACATTGTTTTATTTAGATCTTGTAAAAAAAATTTGTAAATTTCATTTGTATAATATGAACTATATTTAATTCATATCTCATTAAAAAAATTTAATTATAAATAATTATAATAAAATATGAAGAGTAATATCAATAAAATCATAAATTATATTTTTTATAAGCATTATTTTTTGATAAGTTTGTTTTGATAGGAAAAGACAAAAAATTCATTAAACACAAAAGAGATGGATTTATTGTATACTAGGGGTATACAAAGGGAACCGGAAGCCTTTACAAAAAGAGCAGGACAAATAAAAAACTCACCAACCCAAAGACTAATTTCTAAAGAGCATTAACAACTTTCTAATGTACAAAAAATCCTGCTTCAAGACTATGTTAATCCAAGACCAAATGGAAATTACAAAAGAATTTTTCAGCCTATGAAGAGAATTCAGCACTCTCAAAAACTACTCTGTTTCTCTCCTTCCAAATTGCCCAAAATAAATGCAAAGGTGCCACCAGCCAGATTTTTCTCTCAGGTTTCTTTATAGGAACAGCCTTTCAGCAGATTAACACATCACTAGCCAAAAAAGGATAGGCCCAAACGGTATCAGCACAGGACATCAGTCCACCCCACAACTCCTAGACCTTTGGGCAGTGGATTACAAGGGGAAAACCCCTCCTCTTAAGCTGATTCATGCTTAGCACTTTGTCCCACCAAACTTCCCAAGCCAAAAAATCCACTTTTGAAGGAACACTAGAATTCCAAAAGAGCTTAGCAAGGACTGAAAAGTGACTTTCTCCTTCCAAGAGGTCAAAGCAGGATTTAACCAAGTAAATGTCATTTGTAGTCTTCTTCCAAACCAAACTATCCTTTACCGAAGGGAGGATTTTCTTATTCTGAACTGTAGCAATAATATCCTGACTCATATCCAGCTCCCCAATCATTGAAATGCCTTACAAATCTTGGGTTTCATCCAACTCCATCTCCCAAGCTTCCCAAACTTCAATCACCTTAGCCCCTTTTGAGTTAGCCAAGGAATAGAGAGCTGGAAAAGAGATACACAAAGGATTTGGGCCTTTTGATGAGTTTTTTAAAATAAGATATTGTTTGGTTATGCATAATGAAAAAGATAAAAATAATTTAATTTTTCTTATTTAGTTAACTATGAAAAAATTAAAGAAAAAAATAGTTTTTATAAACATTATAAAAATATAGATATTACAATCTTATCAAAATCTAGTTGAGATATTTAGTTAAAAATAAATAATAATAATAATAATTTAAGATTAATAATTGTTAATACTATTTTATTTTAAATGAATTCAGAAACAAACAAAGTCTAATTTTTCAAGATATAAATAAGTTGAATTCGTTGTTACATGCATACCTTTAATACTCGATTAAAGACATGGTCTTAAAAAAATTTACTTTTTGAGTTTCAAATCATTTTTAAAATAATTAAACTTATTACTTTGTTTTTAAAAATGTTTCAATAACAACACTCAAATAGTGGTAATGACGAGACTGAAGGCACCAGAAGAAAGGTGTTGGTTTGTGATTGAACTGATATCCTTTGAGATTTCAGTTGAGCAAGTAGGAAATTGGTGGGCAGGGATTTTGTGGAGTGAAGAGCTCTAAAATCTTGTCCCTATTATTGGCAAGAATGGAGGTTTGTTGAAATAACGTTGGAAGGAAGAAGATAGAAAAGATTTGGACTAAAGGAGGATGCAGTTTCACTCATAACTTAGAAGGAATTCTGAGGGCAATTTTTGTCCTTTGCTTTGTTTGCTCTTCGGAAGGTCACAGCCTCTCCTTGTGTTTCTTAGTAAAGGAATGGTAGGAAAATGGGAGTTGCTAGCCACCAAACTTAGAAGTATTGGAGCCATGTTTCCCTCTATGGTCACTGCAGAGCCCAAGAGAGTTGTTTTCACTCAAAGCTTGGACTCTTAGTCCTTGTCTTATGTTGATGCGACTTAATTTGGTCAAAGGGGTGCAGAAAAGGAAGTCTAACTCCATAAGGGAGAGGGGTGCTTGGTACGAGGGTGATCTCCTTCAACAAACTACAAGATTTGAGGCACCATCCAATGAGGAAATGGGGAGAAGGAGAGATCCTTTCTCTTCATGCTTTAAAAACCTAGACCAAGGTACCTGGAAGCTAAAAAGGGAAACGTCTTGCCTTCCTTAGAGATTCACTAATTCTTTTAAATTTGATCTTTGTTCAACTACCTAGTTATGCGTGTGTTCGTGTGTGTGTGTGTGTATTTTAATGGGCAAACAGCAGAAATCTATATTCAAGAAAGGGGACGAGCCCAGTAGCATACAGGAAGTATACAAGGACTCCAAAAAGAAGAGCCAAAAAAGGAGGAAAACAAAAAAAAAAACCTATACCAGCCCCTATACATCACCCAAAAGACTCAAAAACATAATCACATCAGAACCCTGGTAATATAGGACTTTTGCCCAAGACCACAAGCATAAACAAAGGAGTTTTTAATTTTTTGGGCTGAAGGCACCCCATCTTCATACAGCCCTGTTCCTCTCCCTCCAAACAGTACTAACTAACTAACAACCTAGTTATGTTTTTTAGAACTTCTATATTATTCCTTACACTCCCTAAAATGATTTAATGTTTTACATAACCAAGATTGACTCTTTGACGACTTAGTTAATAACACCGATTTCAAAGAAAAAAAACAAAGAAGGGAAGAAAAAATAAAAAATAAAAACTTCAAAATACACATGCCTCCATCATTTCCCATCTCTTCATCACAAATCTCCCATGCCAAGACAATTAAGATTTCTTTCATTGTATCGGGGAGCACAGGCACCAAAGAAACCCCAAGCATAAAGAACAACAGAGACCATACATTCATTGTTTTTCCACAATAATAAGGTGGTTAGCTGATTCCTCTTTGCTTTGCACAGACAACATATAAACAAAACATGCAGACTTGGTGTACCTTAAAGAGAGTAAAGCTTTGTCTTGGAACTAGGATTTCTATGGGTGAAAGGTTTCCAGGACTCTGATCAGCATATTATGGTAGGACATTCACTTCACAAAATTTTATTTCTTCTAATCTTCCATCTACCTCTTCAAGCCTCACCAACCCACCACCACAAAGGATGATGGAATACTTCGACCTGAAAATTTCTAATTTTGCAATTTAATTTTATATGAATTACTTATGCACAATTTTTTAGATTGATATTCAGATTCTGGACTTAACTTATTTCTTGAGCAATAAAGAAAATTTTGGAATGTTTACTAATTGGGAGCTGGCGGTGTTGGATCAAAATGGAAAAATGTTGAGTAGATTAATTTACTCAAGCACTCCATGACATCCAATTCTAATTCAACAATTTAGTCAAGGTCCTTGTCAGCATTGTAAATTACACCATCTTAACTTGAATCCAGACCCAAGGTGCAGATTCATTGAACTTCGATGCGTATAAACAAACCAAAATTGTATTAGTATCTATATGCAACATCACCAGATTTCAGCTCCTTAATTAATCTAACAGTACAGAAGAATAAATTCAAATGTTTAGAAATTTAAGTTTGTTATGCTCCATATGCATACCAACAAAGGGGAAAAAAAAATCTACAATTGCATGAACTTAAACCTAGAGCCATTTTGTAACATAGCCTTAACTTGACACACATAGCTAAAACAAATCATGTTAAAATACTATTTGGATTAAGCTGAAAACCATTGTATTAAAAATGGATTGCTTCAACTTTTGAGGGGAACTAAGGATTTAGAAAGAAGCATGCCTGATGCATCACTAAACCACAAAGATTCACAGAGCTTACAGAATTCAAGAGCTAGCAGAGAATATAATTTTGGATTTTCACGTAATATAGGATTTTCTTGCTTCATACGTGAGTGAAGTAACAGTTATCTAAGCTTTCTTTAACACAAACCTAGTATTAGAATTGACTAAGCGATGTTCTTAAATTTTCATTAATTCAGGGGAATGTGATAGTTGGGTTGGAAACTTTGCTCAAAAATTAATGATCTCAAACAACTTCACTTCCACAGGGATTTGTGCACTTCATGATCTTGTTTAAGACTCTACAACTGAAGGGTCAGCTAAGTATTTTTCTAGAATTTGAATGAAGTAAAAGTGAACTTCAATCATAATTGAGCTAAAAATGCAAAAAAGGATCTCCAAACCAACTAAGGTGGCTTTTCACTGTATCTTGTGTCGATTCTGTGTGTATATTCTTGATGTAACCAGTAAATCTCAGTGGTTAAGGGTTGGGTGGGCATAGGGAGGGGACCAGGATCGAGTCCCAATGGCGACAAAGAATTAAAAATAAATAAAAAATCTTTCCTATAAAAAATAAATTAATTTAATTAATTAATAGTTGTGGTATAAGAAAATGTAGTTTGTGGATATAAAGATTGCTTAAAATTTTGACTACTTATCCCCCTCCTCTCTCCCTGCCCCCAAATCCACTTAATATAACCAAGAACATAGACTCAACAGGCACCTTTTTTTTTTTATAGGTAAACAGATAAAATTCATTGAACCAAAAAAAGAGCCTAAAGTACAGCCCCAGCGCTACAGGGGTGTATACAAGGGGAAGACCAAAGGCCTGTACAAAAAGGAAAGGGCTTACAAAAAACAAACCTCCCCCAAAAACCTAGTTCCTAGAAATTGTAGGAATAATAAACAGCTGAGACTCAACAGGCACTATTATGTCCAACAAAATATATGATAGCTTAAGATTTATTTTGAAATTTAAATGACTACAAATTGGCTAAACCATGGGCAAATTGGAAAGGAAAAGAAAAAGAAGAAGATAGGAAAGACCACACTACATAAAAGAAAAGCACACCTCTCCATCAGATCCTCGTATTGTAACACGATATACCACAGTCACGCTTCCATTGTCAGAGAATATAACGTCACGTATTTCTCCACACCAACCTGCCAAAAAAGATGTTAATATCTAATAGACCCAGAAATCTTGTATCCATGACTTATTCATGGGAACTTACACAATCCCCTTTTTCTGATGAGTTAAAGTGATCTTATATAGAATGGGAAATAGTGAAACGTCCCTTATCAAGTGACAAAGATTAGTTTAAAACTCCACCAACCAGAAAAAAAAGATATCAAAATCTAATGGATATAGAAATCTCGTATCCATGAGTTACTTATGGGGACTTAAATGGTCTTACTTTTTTCTTTTTTTTTTGACATCAAATGGTCTAACTTAGAACAGGAAACAGTAAAAAATCCCTTATGAAGTGCTAACAAATGGGTAAGGACAGTAATCCCAACTCAAACTAGTGATTCAACACTGCAGCTATTAACTCACAATGGGAAAATCTAGTCAATGCAAAAATAGAAATATATCAAATTTAGCAATGAACTTTGATATATCTGAAAATGCCCCACCACAAGGGTAAACATGGATGGGCATATAAACATGTTCCAAGAGTTTTAGATTTTACACAAAAAAACAACAAAAGATAGAATAAAATAATAATAATAAGGTAGCATGATAAATACAGACATGACATAAGTCAAGGTTTACAATCATAACAATTAACTTAGATTGTGCTGGCCATCATGCCTAACTCAAGTGATAGAGCGTTTACCATTTCAATCAAGCAAAGGGCATAGGGGGGTCTCAGTTCGAGTCGGTTGTTTACTAGCTTGAAATTAAAGTGTATTTAAAAAAAAAAAAAAAACTCTTAGATTGTGCTAATGACAAGCCAAAGATAAGTAAGATCCAAAATGCATATGAATCACAAAAGCATCAAGCTGGGGATTTCTATAGTAAAAACAGAAAATGAGATTAAATCAATGAGATGCCTAATCTTGTCACTTGATCCTATGAAGCAATAAAACTGAAAATAGCTATTCTGGGTTGCTCTCTTGTCGAGACCAACGGTAATGAGTGGATCCTTAGGTGTAGGAGCGCTCCTTTAAATGCTTGTATTCTTAGGCTCCATTTGGAACCCGGAAAGTACTAAGGAAACAAATAGAGAGGAAAAATGGGGCCTCTCGGATTTCTCTCTCTGAGAGGCGAGGGGGGTGCCATGTCCTCCCTACATTGGGGAGGAAAGACGTGGTTTGCTTTCGAAGCCAAATCTTTCGAGATTGAGGTAGAAGAAGCAAAAAAAGGATTGAGAGGATGCATTTGGGAGAGAAGAAAGGGGATTACCTCGTGGATCAGATTCGGGAGCAGCGAGTTTTGTCAGATACATTGACGGGGTTAGAAGATTGTGTTAGGGCGACCAGGGATTCAATTTGGGAAAATGAGTGGGTAGAGGATGGAAGGCGATACAAAATGGAAAAGGGCTCTAACCAAGCGGGTGTGTTCATGATGCTCGATGAGACTATGGGGGGAAAAACTTCTGTTTGATGTTCCCGAAGAAACTTGGCATAGTCGGGGGTTGGAGGATTTTGCATTTGAAAGATTCGTCGATTAGAGTAAGATCCGATAAAAAAAAGAAATCGAAAGGGGAAGAGAAAGAAAGTGAGAAGGCCTTGAAAGGGAGGAGAAGCGGCTGGCTTCTTCCCGGTTGTTGGCCGTTCTCGACCCCTTAGCGAGGAGGTGCGTCGTCGAGAGATACTTGATGGAAAAGTTGTCTGTGTCAAAGTTGGGGAAGAAGAGGTACGGAAAGAGGAATTTGGACCGATTCTTGAGATGCAGTTGGGTGGTGGGGTTCGGGACCCGCTCGGATTCGGGGTTAGTGCGTAGAAGATGGGCGAGATGCGAGTGGGACATCGAAAATTCTCGTGTGGATTGTATGGGAAGGGACTGCGGCTTTTTGAGTTTGAAAGTAAAGAAAGAGGTGGTCAGTGTTGATGTTTGGGAAGGCGTTTGGGACCAACTGAAATTTTTAAGAACTTGGGGAGAAGACATGGGATGTAGTAGCCAGGGAGTTTCAGAAGAGAAAGCTTGGGTGAGAGTAGTGGGACTCCCAGTGCACCTGTGGAGTAGGAAAGTAATGGAGAAAATTGGAGACGCGTGCGGCGGATTCCTAGCAGTTGACGAAGAGGCAGGTCGCTCGGCGGAGTTGGGGTGGCGGGATCTGGTAAAGTGAAGAAGCCTGAACCTCCGAACACAGTTGAGGTGGCGTTAGGTGGAGTAAGGTTCCGGATGCAGCTATGGTGGGAGTTGTCTCCACTACATATGACAGTCTCGAATCCAGAACAAAAGAGAAACCCTAGCTCCTACAGGGACGACGAGGGAGTTTCACGCGCTGGGGAGAGAGTGGAGGGTGCGAGAAGAGCAGTTGCGGGGGAGGCGTGGTGTGGCACCCGGTCGTCAGTCGGATCCGGCCCCGGCGGTTTTTCGGATCGATTCTCGAGCCAGTCGGTGGAGTGAATTAGGGTCGAATGTGTCGGGTCGGTATTTGGATCGAGATGCGGGTAAAAGGGATGGGTGAAGTACATCGGCCAAATTTTCTTAGTAGACAGCGAGGCAGTACAAATAGCGGGTTGGGCTTTCGCGGTAAATAGTGCGGGCTTTAACTGCAGCCCGAGTTCTAAGACGTATTCCATAAAAGAAGGGGCCTCAGTTAATCGGCCAAACCTGTCGTCTCCTTCAATCTTGCGTGAGGAAGGGGCTTGAACAGGCGTCGAAAACATGGAAGGCGGCAAAGGCGAATCAATCGAATGCGGTGGAATCCGAAGACCGAGGCTCCGGAGTCGGCCGGATTTATTAAACAGGTTTGAGATTTCAATGCCTATTGATAATTCCTCTTCTCTCTCTTTGTTCGTAGGCCCTTTTCAAGGGGGGTTCTTCGAATGCAGGGGGGTTCACATGTTCACAGGAGAGGATGAAGGGTGTCACTAGATGGAGATTGTGGCGTGAATGAAATGAAGGGAGGAGCCGGTCGAAGGTATGATGTGGAGTGCAGGCGAAGGAGGGCATCGTTGGGCGACCCACTTTAGCGATGAAGGGTATGGCGGGAGGATAGCATGTTGGTAAAGTTCAGCGAATTTTTGGGATTTGCGACTGAGGGCTTTGAGACTCAGATCGTTGAACTCATGCGGCGATGGTGAAAAGCAGAATAAGGAGCCGAGGCAGGAGACGGCCGCCGGTTTCAAGGTGTGAGCAGAGGCGAAGAAATTGGAGTGCACGATAAACTACGGGCGAAGAAGTGGAAAAAGTGCGAGCAGAGATGAGAATTTCTTGTTAAATTGGATCAAGATAAAAAATCTTATCGTGGAATGTGAGAGGTGAATAATCACGAAAAGAAAAGTGATCAAACGATTTATCGGGATCGTGAATTGGACTTGGTGTGCTTGCGGGAAGCGAGATGCGAAAATGAACATTGGTCTTGGCTTTAGGGGCGAGGAGATTCTCGAGTGGGTTTGTTGATGCTTGGGGTCCATTAGAGGCATCCTGGCGATGTGGGATAAAGAATTACGGAAGTCGGCGAGAGCGGTGTGCGGGATTTACTGCGCACTCTGTTCATTAGAAATGTGGAGATGGATTAGTGGATCTTCCACGGGGGGTTTATGGTCGGTGTTGCTTGACTTAAAGGAAGAGATGTGGGAGGAATTGGGGTCAGTGGGAGGTTTATGGGTCGGTCCTTGGTGTGTGGGAGTTTTGTCATCCATCTCACCCAGTAAGCAACGGGGTGGAAAGACTTACTTAGGCTATCTGCCGTTTCGCGTTTGTCCTTGACTGACCTGGGGTGAGGGCTTGCCATTACGGGGGGCCTTTACGTGGAGTGGGGGCGCAGTAGCCCAGCGATATGCAGGATTGGCCAGTTAACTTTAGTTTGGAGATGGAAAGTTATTTCAATAGACTAACCCAAAGTACCCTTCCTAGACCAGTTTCGGACCACTTCCCTATCCTCTTAGATGGAGGAGGTATCGGATGGACCCTCCCTTCCAGTTTGAAAATATGTGGTTGGCGAGGGCTAAGATCTCCTTAAAGGGTGGTGCGAGGGCTTGGCTTTAAAGTCTGGGATTTCATCTTGGTGAAAGGTAGAAAGGTTTAAAAGCGGTAAAGGTATGGAATAAGGAGGTTTTTGGCAATGTGGAATTTAGAAAGAGGCTGAAGCCACATTTAAGAGTGGGTTGTTGGGATAACGTGGAAAAGGATGGGAGTTGTCTTTAAGAAAGAATGCGAGGAGAGAGCTAAAGCGAGGATGACTACGAGAGATGGTCTTTGTTAGAGGAGGCCTCATGGAACCAAAAGTGAGCTACGGCTTAAAGGGGGCAAGCAGGCTTTTCCGTAAAATGGCAAGCTACGCATGAAGGAGAACATGATAAGCAATTAAAAATTAATGGTAGGTGGCTCGTAGGAAGATATTGCCATTGAAGGGATTGTTGACGAGTTTAAAGGCAGCAATCGGATCGGGGTTTAGCGTCACAACACTGAAATATTTCCTTGGGCTCGGGCAGAGGATGCTAGCCGGGTTTAGTCGGGTTTTTCGAGGAGGGAAGTCTCTACTGACCATTCTTAGGTCTCGATGGTGAAAAGGCCCAGGGTGAGACGGTTTAGATCGCTTTTTGGTCCTTTTGTTGGGAGTTTGTTAAAGAAGCGATTATGGAGTTCTTGAGTGCTTTGAAAGAAATTTGTGAAAAGTTTAAATGCTACCTTCTGGTGTTGATTCCCGAAAAAAGGAAATGTTGAGGATGTAAGGATTACGGGCCCATTGGTATAGGAAGCTTATAAGATCCTCTTGAGTGTTTGTGAATAAGTGAGAAGGGTGTTGGACAAAGTGATCTCTCCTTCCCCAACGCCTTTGTCGAGGAAGCGAAATCTAGATCTTTGCCTTAATGTCGCGAATGGTATGGATTCCATGTTGAGAAGGAATGATGGCGGAGTGGTATCTGAAGTTAGGCATTGAAAAGGCTTATGATCATGTAAATTGGGAGTATGTGCTCGGTCGTAGGAAGATTGGGTTTTGGTCAAAGATGGATATCTTGGATCTCTTGGTGTATGTCTACTGTTTCTTTCTCAATCCTTATCAATGGGGTTTCCGAGGGCTTTTTCTGAAGTACGAGAGGGATTCGGCAGGGGGACCCCCTATCCCCGTATCTCTTTGTCTTGGGAATGGATATCTTAAGCGAGTTGGTAAACGAAACTGTGGAAGAATTTCTTGTGCGGTTGCAAAATTGGGGGTCTTAGGAGGAGAGGCCCGGAGGTGTCACACCTTCTCTATGCAGATGATACCTTGTTGTTCTGTAAAGATAATCCTGACCAAGTGGCTTGTTTGAGATGGATTTTGATGTGGTTTGAGGCCCTCTGAGTGAAAATCAACTTAGTAAGCAGATCTTCCTGTGGAGGCGGGAGAATATTGAGGTGATGACGAGGCGGAGTTAGGTTGCGGGCCGGCTCTCGCTGCTGCTACATTTGGCTCCCCTGGGCCTCGCCTGAAATCGATCGAGGATGTGGGATACCATCGAGAAGGTTCGAAGGAGACTAGCCGGTTAGGCGTCGATATATCTCGAAAGGGAAGAGTTACACTTATCGAAGCACTCAATCGAATCTCACATCTATTTTATGTCGGCACTGGGATCCGGTCTCGATGTCTGGTAGAAAAATCGAAGGACTTTACGTGAGAGGGGAACACGGAAGAAGCCTCATTTGGTGAGTTGGGCCACGGTGTATACAGATAAAAAAGTTGGCGGCTTGGGGGTCAGAGGCTTACACAATCTAAACAAAACCTTGTTAGGAAAATGGTTGTGGCGGTTCGCAAACGAAAGGAATTCCTTATGGAGGACGACTATTAGAAGCAAATTTTGGGAATCGCAAGGGGGATGGTGCTCCGGGGAAGTTAGGAACAGTTTTGGGACAGGTTTATGGAAAGAAATTAGGAAATGATGAGATATGGTTCGCTTAAATGCAAAATTTATGGTTGGTGATGGTAGCGTTAGTTTGGAAAGATGTCTGGGGAGGGAGGCTGTGCATGCGTTCAGACGTTGTTTAGCTTGGCAGTTCAGAAAGATGCGATGATTAGGGAGATTTGGGATGTCTCGAACGATGGTGGCTGGACCCCTCGTTTTAGCAGGCCATTCAATGACTGGGAAATGAGGGAGGTGGTGAATTTTATGAAAATGACCCATCCCTGGAAAGTGAGTCATGAACGGGAAAACGAATGGTTTTAAAAGTGCGCCCGACCTTTATTCGATTAAACTCTTGTATGAGGTTTTGAGTGAAATGAGACGACACCTTTTCTGCCTTGTCCCGATTTGGAACACCGTGGTTCCCTTAAAGGTGATTTTTGGCAGGAGCGTGCTGGGGTAGGTAATGACTCTGGGCAAATCAAGAGAGAGGAGATCCTTGGCGGCGGATGTTACCTTTGTGAAGAAGGAGGAGAAACCCCAAACCATCTTACAGTTCAGCGTTGACGAGAATGCTTTAGGAACTTATTTGGCTATAGTGGGGTTTGGATGGGTCTTACTTTCTCGGTGCGGCAGTCTCCTGGGCGAGGAGCAAGTGGGCGAAGCGCGAAAGTACGGAGGCTGCGCCTGTGCTGATACGGCCGGTGTGGGTGTGAGAGAAATAGAATGAGTGCCGATAATGAGACGCTATACATGTATAGACTAAGGAATTCTTTCATTTGTAGCTTTGGTCTTGGACGCGTGCAGTGGGGATAGAGGCAGGTATTTTGGATTTTTAACTTGGATGGGGTATAGGTAATTGTTTCGGGTTTAGGATTTTTTCATGTTTTTGGTCCTTCTGGGCTTTGTCCGGCTTTGTATCACTGGTGTCTTGGGCGAGGCTTTCTTTGTTTTTGTGATCAATGCATGTTTCTTTATTCATCAAAAAAAAAAAAATAGAGAGGAAAAAATAGAGGAAAAGTGGAAGGAAATAAAATTTGGAGAAAAATAAAAAATAAGTTTGAACTTTATATATTAATTTTATATGTTCACTCAAACTTATTTTATCTGTTTGTCTCTATTATATAAAAGACTAAGAAAATTAAAAATATATACGATTTTGAAGAATTTTGATTAGATTTAATTTTCTTTTATATTTTCCACGAGGAAACCAAACATTAGAAAATCATTTTTCTTAGTTTTTTTCTTTCACTAATAACTAGGGTTCGAGCACTTCCAGGGTTACGATAAAACCTTTAATTATTTAGATATTGTGCGATTTTCCTTTATTGTCTTATTGTATTGTGGGTCTATGAGTGTGTATATATATAAGTCGATATGTAATGTAGACGAAACCTTTTAGTGAATTTAATAAAATTAGGGTTCTCTTCTCTCTTCACATGGTATCAAAGCGAAAAAACCTAATTTACTTTTTCGAGTGATCATGTTTCATTCAGTCACTTTCTTCTCCTCTCGGGAACCGCCGCCCTTGGACCACTCCCTTGCCGCGGCCATGCATGCATGCGTAGTCTCCACCGGCGGTGACTTCCGGGCAACTCTTCTCTGGCCAGGAAACACGAGATTAGGCGCGGCCGATCTGGCTTGTGGCAACCGACAAGCGGCCGCGCGCGCGAATCACGCGCCACCTTTCTCCTGGTAGCTTGCGGTCACGTGTCGGCGTGGAGTGCGCGCGTAATGGGCGCGTGGATCCTTTTTGGTGGCAGGACTCCATTCGGAAGTCATCCAGGCAAATCTTCTTGCTCCTCTGACGGTCCACCAGAGCCCTCCTTATCCCACCTTTACCCATTTGCCTCCACAGCCTGGTCAGTCATCTTCTCCACGATTTGGGTCCTTTTTTCTTCATCTCCAATTCCATAGGCGTGATTTCGGTTTGATCATTGATACGCCCTCTGATGAAATTCTCTTCCAATCGAATGTGATTGATACCAGTTAAAGTAGATATGGCAGCTAAAATCCCATTTTACTTCTGTTATCTGCGGATCTCTAACATCACATCAAATAGCATTGATTGGAGTTAGATTTATCTCTCGCAGTCGACTTTTGTGGGCTACAGTTCGTGGGACGAGTTATGAGGATCGTCTTTATTACACGGGAGGATCTTGTACCTAGTGTTTGACAAGGTGCCTTGGAAAGAAAATAGATGCAAACTATGTAGCGTGTGCCTATGGCGTCGGTTGAGATCCAAAAATTTTGCTTCATCTTCGAGCTTCTGAAGACATGTTAAGTTTTGGAATCGAGCGAAAAGTTCTATACCACGAATGATATCCAGCCTTTATAAGGTGGCTTACGCTATTGTTAATATCGACAACAGACATGGATTTATACAGTATATTGGCGAGATTGCCTCTCTTAGGAGGAGTTCACGACAGCGATGCCTCTTACTAGTGACGTTGGGGCTACCGACAAGCGCGAGGTTAATGAGTTAACCGTAGTCGCCTTCTTCTCGTTGGCTCGTCCGGATCTTGAGACCCTCAGGTCCAGATTCTTGGCGATCCATCAGTCCCGTCGCGGAGTGATGTGTTTTGCTCGCCTCACTCGTGTCTCCCTGCACCACCGAGACTTTGCATCGATGGTAATTTAGGTCTTACGTGTTGGTTTACCGCGCTAACGCCGGGGAGGGCGGTGGTGTAGCGGTAAGGCGGCGTCATCATTACTGTGCGATAAAACGCGCTTTTCGTGATCGTTGTTGCTCCGATTAAATGGAGCGGCCTCCACACGCGCCCGCGTGATCTTGATTACGGTCTGGCCGCCGGCTACGAGCCTGCGCATCTCGGGGTATTCCCCCTTAGCAGTGTAGTATGATACTATCTTCGCTATGGCAACGGCTTCGGCTTTGTTGCCATACATTTGCTGACGGTAATGCCTCTTGCTGCGCACTCGTATCTTCTCTTGGATACTGGATTTTTAGACTCTGGTGCCGTCCTTTTGGTAATAAAAAGATGCTATAACCTGCTTCTTCTTACCCTACTTTACCTATTGTTACCTTAGCTAATGGTTCTCCAATGTGGCTAAGGTATTGGTTGCTTCAAATCCTCTCCCTTCCACTACTTCTCACTCTTCACATTCTTTATACTCCCAGTGTCCTTTAATCTTATTTCCATCATTAAAATCACTCATTACTCTTAAGCCATTAATTATTTTTAATAAATTTATGGCCTTGCGGGGCCGGGAGTATGGGGAAGGCGATTGGCATCGAGGCGTGAGTCTCGAGGCCTCTATCACCTCACCTGCGATCTCTCCTGCCCGGTTCGCGTTTTATTTGATGATCAGCTCGCCATTACGATCGTCACAGGCCACCTAGTCTTTACAAGTTCGAAAATGGTCCCTCGTTTTCCACTTTCGTCTGGCGTGTGAGTCTTGTCGACAGAGGAACATCTTCGTGTCGTTCATGACGTTTGAATAATCGGCAAATCTTTTAAACTTGTCCTAGCGATGTTTGGGGTCCTTGTTGAATTGCGATACACTTTAGGCTTCGGTGTTTGTCCTTTCATTGATGGTATTGATGTCTTGGTTATTTTTAATGAAAAATCGAGCTGAGTTATATTCTATTTTCCATAAATTTTATGCTAAAATTCTAACCCAGTTCAATATTTTTATTCGTGTGTTACGTAGTGATAATGCCCGGGAATATTTTTCTGCACCCTTTATTTCATTTATGTCCCAACATGGTATCCTTCATCAGTCTTCTTGTGCTCATACTCCTCAGCCAAATGGGAGTAGTTAGTGTAGAATCGTCATCTTATTAAGAGACGGCGTACTCTCCTCCTCCATTATCATGTTATGCGTTTTGGGGCGTTGTTAACTGACTTGTTATTTGATTAATCGTATGCGCCTAAATACGTGTTACATGCTCGATTCCTCATTCCCTTCTTTTCCTGACCAACCTCTTTATTTCCTTCGCCATAGTAATAACTTAGTTTATCTTGTTTTGTTCATATTCTCCTCGGGACGAAACAGAAAAAGCTTTATGAGCCCTGAAATGCATCTTCTAGGCTACTCGACTTAAGGGTTATCGTTGTTATTCCCTCGAGACTCATCGATACTTTCTTTCGGTGATGTCACCTTCTTGAGGACTCCACCTTCTTCTCCTCCTCCCGAGTCTCTACCGTTATTGAGTCTTACCCACTTCCTATCATCTCTCTTTATGTTGATGATGTCTTCGTCCACTTCCAGGTTTATCATCGCGAATCCAGTGTGCATTGTTCCTCTCCCTTACTCTTTGAGGGCCCTGCGGCTCACTTCTTCTCCGCCCGAGGCTTCTCACCGACTACCTCTTGCGATAACACCCGTGCTCTTCGGAAGGTAATCGCTCTGCTAGCGATCCTCATCTGTTACATTTTTGATTACCATCAATTATCTTCCTTACCTACACATTTGTTTCTACTATTCCTGCAATTTACATTCACCAGAACACCCGATGGGGCACTTTCCCATCGGCGGTGGACAATGGTAGATGAAATGGTACACTCTGCGCTCGCGCGGCGCAGGATCTTGTTTTGCCATTTGGTAAGTTTCAGGTTGGTTGTCGTTGGTGCCGCGATTAAGGTTAGTCGATGGTCGAGGTTGATCGCCTTAAGGCGGCGCGATTGCTAAAGGATATACTCGGAGTTTATGGTTTACGATTATGGTGACACCTTCTCCCCGGGTTGCAGATTACTTGTCAGATGCGCTTCTCTCCATGGGCGCTATGTGTTTCTAGCCACTTTTCGGATGGATATTAAAAATGTCTTCCTTATTGGTGATCTTCTTGAGGAAGTTTATATGGAGCAACCACTGGTTTTGTTGCTCGGGTCCCCAGTTTAGTGTGCGAGATTCTGCGTTTCTCTATATGGCTTGAAAGCAATCTCCTCGGCATAGTTTGGCCATTTAGTTTTGTTGTTGAATTTGGCATGTAGCGATGCAATGAGCCATTTAGTTTTTATCGTCGTAACTCTTCGGGCGGTGTATTTATCGATTGTTTATGTGGATGACATCGTCATTCTGGCGGTGTCGGAGGATGGTATTCGAAGTTAAAGCAACATCTTTCACCCACTTTCCAAACTAAGACTTGAGGAAACTCGAGTGCACTACAGGAGTGAGAGATAGTTGTCCAGGTTACAGTGAGTCTTCTCGGCGGAGTATGCTTTAGACATCTTGGAAGAAGCCGGGTGTGTTGGGCGTAGCGGTCGGCGTGCATGGATCTGATAGTCGAGCTTGTCTGGGACGGGGAGAGTCTTTAGGAATCACGGGAGATATCGACGGCTCGTAGGTAAGCTGAGTATCTGGTGCACCGACCAGACATTTCCTTCCGGTGATGTTATTGATGATTCTCTGATCACCCATGTGATAGCCATTGAATCTTTATGTCATTCTTGATATAATAAAAGTACACCGAGGCGGGTGTGTTATGCGAGAATAGAGGTCGCACCGGGTTATTGGTTATCTGGGATCTTGATTGGTTGACGCACGAGATAGGCGTTCGACGGTCGCGTGTTTCGTGGGTGGTAACAATATCGCGGAAGGTAAATGACGTATGGTGACTAGATCTGTGGCCCGATGAAGTGTCGGTATGGGCTGCGTGACATGGCGTGGAAATCGGTGGGAGCGCGTACGGGTTGGTTGGAAGGATGAGCGGATGGAAGCTCGTATGATGCTTAATTTGTTCGTATTGTCCGATCAGTCTTGTGAAGATTAAACGCATTGAAATTAATTGCTACTTTATTGAGAGAAGATCGCATCAGATATATGGCTACTAGTTTTGTCAATTCAAATGATCGTATGAACATCTCTCTTAAATCTCTTAGAGGTCTAGGTATCATTTGTAACGAGCAGTGCATATGACCTCTGTGCTCCCGGCTTGAGAAGTGTTAGATATTATGCAGTCTTTTCGCTTTATTGCTTGTATTGTAGGTCTATGAGTGTGTATATATATAAATCCCGATATGTAATGTAGAGCGAACTTCTTTAGTGAATATAATAAAATTATGGATTCTCTCTTTTCTCTCTTCACATTAATATTTCTTATTTCCTTGTATGGAAAAATCACTCAAAACTTCCTCTTCAAACAATGATGGCTTAGGGTCTATCTTGTTAGTAGCTTAAGGTTTTATCCTTCTAAATCTAAAGCGACTCATATTTTTCCTGAATCTGCATGTAAGTAGCATTGCATTAAGTATTGATACGTTAGAGTTAATTTTTGAGAACATAAAAATTAATGAAACAAAGATTTAAATAAAATAGATATATAATTACCACAAATTCCAAAGGCCGGCATGTTTGTCTAGCAAAGAAAATTACGAATGAAATAATCTTAATGAAAAAATTAACTATCAATAGAACTTGAATAGATAGTTTAAGTCTATAAATTGCTATGAAAAAATTAACTATAAATTGCTATGAAAAAAATTAACTACAAATTGCTTTGAAAAAATTAACTATAAATTGCTATCAAAGAATTAACTATAAATTGCTATGAAATATAACTCTTTCAAAACATGGTTTTTTTTTTTTTTTTTAAAGTCTGTATGCTTCAAAATTGGTATGAAAAAAGAAGACAGAATTCGCATGCAATGGATAATGAAGGGAAGGATTGGGGAAATTGGGAATGGGAAAAGCAGAGAAGACCGAAAGAGAGCAAAGGAGGAGAGGCACCTGGGGCATAAAAGCTAAGCATCCGGTTGGCATGGTACCTACACATATCACCAGATCACCATAAGGTTTAATCAGATCAACCGCAAGAAAACCTGGGTAATTTCAAAATTGAATGCTCGATAGAGAAGATGAAAATAATAAAAGAAAAAGGAAGAAAGGGAAGAGATTGGGGGATGAACCAGGGGATGGGAAGGCAATCATCAGGTTTGACGATGTTATCAGGGATCTTCTTGTTGAGGTCTCTGAGAATCTCGACGAGAGGACGAGTGATGCAGGAGGAAGAAATGTCGAGCGGCACCACGTAATTCGAATTAGGAACTCCCTTTTTAGAATCGCTACTGCTGCTGCTGCTGTTTTTGTTACGGTCGAGGGCGTATACACCCACCCAACCTCTGCTACTCTGCATCGGCCGAGCCATTCTTACAACTCGCAGTCGCAACTCATTTCGAAAGGAGGAAGACGGTGAGAAATATAAAGGCATCAAGCGAGAATCCGTCGCCGCCGGCAACACGGATTTTTGGAAAGAAGCTGTGTTGTAGAATGCCATGTGATGAGAAGAAGACGAGGAAGACGAAGACGAAGACGAAGAAACGGATCGGAATTCGGAGGATAACAAAAATGGAATAAAGACCGCAACACAGAGAGACGACACGACACGTCCCTGCAACCTGTTCAGACTGCAGCGGGTTGTTCTTGTCCAAAACCAAGGGGTGGTTTGGTCGACAAAGCATGGAAGGGGGGGGCATATGTGTCATTTAGCAAGCCGAGAGGGGATTGACATGAATCACCAACCCAATCACCAACCCCAGGCTATTATTATTAAAACTCTGCACCCAGTTGAAATGGTAATGGAGTCAAAATAGCCTTTGAAAAACACCCATATAGCTTTTTACAAACAGTTGAAATTCAAAATAACCCCTAAGTTGTCAGTCAATTCCGATTCTATATTTTGTATTAAAATCATAATTAAGAAACAACAGTTTCATTTTTGTACTAAAATCTTAATTAATTGTAATTCTAACTTACATTAAAAAAAAAAAAACAAAAAATCTGAACATATCATATATCTCATGCCTTTAACAAAAAGGTGTCGAATCTTAGTTCTGGCAGCAGTGTTTTAATGCGTAAGCGGTGTTTTTCTTTCGATAGTAAGTGTTAAAAATGAGGTGTCGTTTGTGTTGATATTTTTATTAAAATATAATTAAGCAATGAATATAGAATGGAATGCTTAGTTGAGAGGAACGTGTATCGGCCCAGTATTTTCTGTATCGGTCTCTCGAGTTGTCGAATATGTTATCATTGGATTCGTTTAAATAACATATCGCCGTTGGGCAATTATTTATCTTTGAGATGCTATTTTGTGGAGTTGCTCCTCCATTGGAGTTGCTCTTAGCTTAGGTTGCCTCTGTGGCCTGTGGCCGCCTCAGCCTCAGGCCTCTCAGGTCTCCTCCACCTAATCAACATTCATTCCCCCACCTATGACCTACTTGCCTACCTACCTACCTACCTACCCACTACTGCTTCCACTGTTGATCTGAAATGCCAACCAGCAACCACCGTACTCACTACTCTACTCCTGCCCCACCTTATCGTCCTTCCTTCAACCGGGGTTTTTAGATATTTAGTTTTAAAAAAATAAAAAATTCTTTGAATACAACATGTTTAAAAATATTCGTAAATATTATGAACAATTTTATGGATGTTCATCATTCTTAGATGTCTTGATAATGGAGTGCGTTGAATGTGTAGGTTCTGAGAATGTGTAAGTTACGATATTTATATATACGTTAATGTATTCGTGTATTAAAAGCACTATATTAGGAAGTGCTGTATGAGTTCACAATCTAGCATGGAAAGGAATAAGAAATGTCTAAAGTATTCATTTTATATCTACCATTTCTCTTTGTTCTTTATTTTATAACATGTTATCATTGCGATGGCATTTTTGTTTATAACAACGTTATCGGCGATAATAGAATAATCATGAAAGTCGAGAAGGTAAAATCCGAACTCAGCCTTGACGATATTCTGAAATCGTAAAGCAGAGAAAGATGCGTTTGATTTCATAGTCTGAAATTTTTTGTTTTAAAATTTATTTTGGACTTTCAATTTATGAGTTAAAAGCACAGAAGAACAGGCTACATTGTAAAGAACAACCGGCCTGCGTTTGAAATATTGAGTCGATCTTGAAGATGAAGAATAATTATTTTAACTACGTGAGCGTGAAGCTGTGTGCGGAATGTTCGAGCACGAGCTTGATATTTCGGACGTAAAATGTCGAAATATCATGGCTGAATTTGTTGCGCGATATTTCGAGCGATAGTATTATCTTGGATCTTAGATCTTTGAAATCGTGGATTACATGGATCTTTGGAAACACAATCAAATGAGGAAATACCGCATTCCTGCAGGATCGCACTAAGGCCTTAATATTTCTTCGTCATCATGTTGTTAAAAAGTGAATATCTAGCAATCAGATCGTTGATCGCAAGACTGATTTGAAACCAAGCAATCATCTGACAATAGGGAAATTGAGCGGGTTGAAAAGTATCTGGAAGAAAATGAAGTGCATGTAAAGGTTTATGGTAGATATTTACGTATGTGGAATGAAGAGTCATTTGATGCAAATGCGCGTAAATGCAATAAGCGTTGGTTGACTATCGAGCACCCATGAAAGAATGAAGACAAGCACATTAAACGAAATTTTATTAACGGAAAAACCTTTATGGATCACGATGATCCTTTCTTTGATGATGATGGTGCGATCTTTAAAGCGTTTTGATGTTTATGATTTTTGAAGATCCCGAGTGGAAAAATTGATCGTTTGGGGATGGCAATACGTACTATGATTGAGGCGTATGATTATTACATTCTTACGTATTTATTTGATGCGGTACTTTCTATGTTATTTTCTTTTCCCTCTTGTTTCAATACAGTTTATACATATCACGAACTTTTATTTTCTATTTGGTGGTTTTATTTTTGAAGATATGGATCCGCCACTTAAATTGATCGATTATATGTAAATCGGGTTGGTGATGCATGTCTTCTTGTTGTACCCTGACCCACACGATGTTTAACGTTATAAGAAATATTTTCAACAACTACGTGAGTTCGATCTAATGTTCATACTATCTCGGTCTATTGACTACGATTAAAAATAAAGCCACCATTATTCTACCCGAAGAACCTTAGAATTCCAAATTGAAAGATGCCCTTTTATTACAAATAATCCGTATAAATTTCTTTGGAAGTTTGAATATTTCTTGGAAATGGATATCCTGTGGAGCTATGAATCATAATTGACAATAGTATTTACTCATTCTTCTATTATAGGCAAAAATGTATCTTTGAACAATTGTCTTCTTTATCTTATGGGTTATATCGTATTTATTAGATACATTGAATCTTATGTTGTGCTTGAACCATAAGTTGATATTTCCCGTGCATTTTTACTTTAGCCGCAGAAACGACTTACCCTTATGCGCGCGTGTTGCACGCTGTTCTAAGCGAAATTAATTATTAGACCATCTTTTACAAATGTTACATTTGAATCAGCTTTTCTAGAGCATTTCAAGGGGATATTTGTGGGCCTATTCACCCACCTAGTGGACATTTTCGTTATTTTATGGTTTTAATTGATGCGTTAACTCGATGGTCTTATGTATGCCTTATTTCTAGTATGTATGCCTTATTTCTTTGCTAGATTATTGGCTCAAATAATTGGGCTCGAACCGCAGTGCTGATCACCCTATCAGAGACAATTTGTGCGATAATGTAATGAATTCTCATGCCGGCATTCGATTATTAATATGTCTATTGGTATAGATGTTCAGCATCACATTTAACAAATGTTCGTTTTCGTAATGGGTTGGTGTCTTTTATCAGTATCACGCAATTGATTACTGAACCATTACTTTTAGCCAGAAATTGCCTTTGTGTCGGCATGGGGACATGCTATCATACATGCTGCACATTTAATTCGCCTTCGACCTACAGTCAATCATGATTTATCACCATTACAGTTTGCTAAAGGTTATCAACCTAATATTTCACATTTGCGAATTTTTGTTGTGTTGTTTATGTTCCCATTGCTTACTTTGTCGACCTAAGTTAGGTCCTCAGCAAATCTTGTATTTATGTTGGCTTTGATGCATATATTATAAGTCCTGTGAGCCTCTTTCGGGAAGTTTTTCTTGTTCGATTTGTAGATTCAATAAACTTTGATGAAAATCTTTTCCCGCCCGTTAGGGGAGATAAACCAATTAGGAAGAATGGCGATAAATTACATGGAATGATCGTCTTTATCTACTTCCTTGATCCCCGTGCAAGCAATAGTAGAAGTTACATGGAATAGTCATCTTTATCTCCACTTTGATCCTTGTCATGATGCGAACTAGAGAAGTTCGAAAATGAATTCAGCTACAAGGTCTTCGAGATCGATTGCTGATGCTTTTATTGGATTCAACAAAGTTACAAATCACGTATCATTATGAAATATCGGCGAGGATTGAAATCTGATAGGAAAATTACAAGCGACATGACAAATAAACCTAAGCCACGATTAAGCATTAGAGCTGTGCTTTCAAAGACCTGATTACAGAAAAGGAAAAGTGTTATATCTATGACTCCTTAAGAGCATATAATTGTTAAGTCCGAGTCGATGAACAAGTAGCCTGAGGCACCGATCGAAGTTATCTCTTAATGATGTGCCGTGCAGCAACAATGTAGAGATCTCTATCAATTATATACATGAGGGAAGAATATGGGATCGAAATACTACCATAATGATGCTTTACTGCATTGTTTATGGACATCATAAAAATGATGAAGATCGAGAAACCGCAATGTGAATGAATGTCGACATCGAAACAATTGGTTAAAATGGAAAAGCTTAATCAAAACAGAATTAAGATCCTTTAGTACAGCGGTATTTGGACCAGTGGTTGAGCACACAAATATCTGACATGTTGGATATCAGATGGGTCTTTGTGCGAAGAGAAATGAGAAAAATGAAATCTTTGCGATATAAAAGCCGCCTTATGGCCCCAGGTTTCTCCACAGACCTATAATTGACTATGAGGAGATATATTCTCAAAGTAATGGAAGCAATCATTCCAGATATTTGATAACTTTAAGCGATCTCGAATGATTAGATATGCGTCGATGGATGTAGTCATGACATATTTATATGGATCTACATATCTTTAATGTATATATGAAAATCCGCGAAAGGATTCCCATTACACGAAGCGATGAATTCAAATACGGAGGCGTGTATTCAATCGAGTTGCAAAGATCTTTTATATGGATTAAGCGATCACGGTCGAATGTGGTATAATCGTTTAAGCGGTATTTACTCGAAGAAGGATATGAATAATTGATTTGTACATGTGTTTCATCGAAAAGCAGAAAATAATTTCTGACAATAGCGTGCTGTATGTAGATGATTCGGGTGATTGGGACTCTTAAGAACTCCTCCAACTGACTGACTATTTAAATAAGAATTTGAGATGAAAGATATTGGGAGAAAACAAGATGTTGTATCGTACTGCTTGGTCAGTATTGTTTGAATGGTGTATTGATTAAATCGATCATCATATCTGAAAAATACTGACGCTTTTATATGGATAAATCGTGCTTAGTTCCCCAGTGGTTGTTTGGTCGGCAGGAAGTAACTAAAGATCCATTGGGACTAAGGGAAGAAAATGATTCTTGGTCTGAAATCTAATATCTTAAGTACGAATTGGTCACTAATGTATCTTACTGAAATTATACTAGGCCGGACACCTTAATGTATTAGCCGAGGAATCTGGCTTCGGCTCAATCCAAGAGCCTTTGGAATGGAATCGAGCAAATGTTGAGATATCTCCCGGAGTGGAATGATGACGTGAAGATTATTTTATTGAAGCAATGGAATACTGTGCTGGCTATGCAAATGCGGGATATATTCGGACCTCCATGAATTTCGATCGCGGCTTGGGATATATATTCCTTATGAAAATGCGGCGATATCACGGAGATCGGTTAAGCAATGATGGTGGCCACCTCCTCTCAAATGGTCGGAAATCTTTGCGTCGTGAAGAGTAGTAGAATGTTGGTTGAGATGTGATGCGACCGTCGAATGTCGTGGATTATCTTCACATTAAGAATAATCAGCGATTATATGAAGGCGATCTTTGCGTGTATTCTTGTGAATCGAAGGATGATATATTAAAGATTGATCATTAGCACATTTCGCCCAGTTCTTCTATATATGAACTTAGATTGTGAAATTGATGTGCAACAAATAAGGTCCGATGATAATCTAGCGGTTATTTCTTAAATCACTGCGCCTGCGGCATTTCGAAACTTTATGCGACGAGTTGGCGTCGCGCCCGACTTAAAGATCTTAATTGAAAAGTTGAAACGATATAGTATGTCACTCAGGGAGTATGAATAAAGATGTTAGATGCATCTTCTTTTTTAAAGCCCCGTCAGGGTTTTGTCATTTGGGTTTTTTCTTGTGAGTTTTTAATGAAGCGTCTGCTGTCTGGTGATGGTCGTTTAAGGAGATGTTATAAATGATTCAGCGATGGCGTGAATAATCACTACTTAGGTGAATAGTATTACGGGTAATGTGTGTGTAGGTGAATATTATTACGGTATTAATGAAGGCTGTAGCTTGTTTGAAAGTGGTTCGCAGCATTGGAATCTTGCGAGGCTGGGGTTTAAAATGATGTTGAGAGAGAGAGAAGAAGAAGAGGGAGTATGGGTACACATACCATATACTCTTTTTTTTTCCTTCACCATGGTTTTTATCGCTTTCAGGTTTTTAAGTAGGTTTTTAATGAGGGCGTATCATGGACGTCGAAGGGGGTATTATGAGCAAATATTATGGATGTCAGCCAAGCTCTCAATTAATCTCGATGTTAATAGGTACATTGAATGTGTAGGTTACAAATGTGTAGGTTACGTATTTATATACGCATTAATGTATTCGTGTATTAATACTATAATAGGGCCTTTGTATGAGTCATGTCTGGCATGAAAGAAATAAGAAATATACAAAGTGTTTCTTACATGTCAGCTAAGCTCTCTTGTTCTTACATTTATAAGAATAAATTTAATGTAGCTTTTAAAAGGCATTTTTAAAAAATATCTCTATAAAAAATACTTTTTAAAATTTTAAAATTTTAAATTTACAATGAAAATATTTTTTAAAGATACATTTTTCTATTATTTAATTAAAAGTATTTTTTGAATAAACATCTTCATAATTATGAAAATTTTAAATTTACACTAAAAATTATCTTTTAAAGAGACATATTTGTACTATTTATTTGAAAATGTATTTTTAAAAAACACTCTTACAAAATTTCATCGAAAATGTCTTTTGAATAGACAATTTTATAATTCTAAAAATTTTAAATTTACACTAAAAGTGTATTTTAAAAACACCTTTACACTATTTATTTAAAAGTGTCTTTTAAAATATCACCTTCATAAATTTGAATTTTTTTAATTTACACTGAAAATATTTTTTGAAGAAATATTTTTACAATATTTAATTAAAAACGTCTTGAATAATAGCAGCCGTAGTGCGAAAATTAAATTCTGTGAAAATATATTTTAAGAGATCTTTGCAGTATTGTATTGAAAGTGTCTTTTGAAACGCGCCGTAATTTTAAAAAGCTTTGAGAGCATGTAGCGTAACTGATGATGTGAAAAAAACTACATTATATGTAGAATTATTTTTCAAACTGCATTTTTTTAAGATTTATTTTTAATTTTCTTATTTTTCGGAAATGTAAATTATAAATTTTCAAAATTACGAAGATGGTTTTTTAAAAGACATTTTCAAAAAAATAGTGTAAAGGTGTCTTTAAAAGATATTTGTAAATTCAAAATTTTGAAAATTTTGTTAAAAATGTCTTTTAAATAAGACAATTTCATAATTTTAAAAATTTTCAATTTACACTGAAAATGTTTTTTGAATGAACACTTTCATAATTTAAATTTTTTTCAATTTACACCAAAAATGTCTTTTAAAGAGATACTTTTACACTATTTTATTGAAAATATGCTTTTAGCAGCCCCATGGTACAAAATTTTGAGCTTTAATATGACGAGACTTGATGATATGAAAAAAACTACATTATATATAGAATTATTTTTCAAATTGCAATTTTTTAAGATTTATTTTTAATTTTCTTATTTTTCGGAAAGTTCCTCCTTCAACCTACTAAGTACTAACTAAAGATTATACCACGCAAATAAATAATCCCAACCAAAGCGATTGTGGTATAGGATTTCTGAATTTTCATGAACAAACCTCTTCTCTGCACATAAATTCGACAAAAGGTCATTTAGGGCCTGGCCTGTTTGATTCCTGTTTATGTTTTTTATGATAAATTAAATAATTTATCATTTTGGAATATTTTCTTAGGCATCAATTATGCAGAGTTATCCTTTGATTACACACACACACACACAAAATGAGCAAGACCTACCTTGGGAACCAATATATCTAACCTTCCTTAATAGTGGATACAATAATTGAAAAGAGATGATGTAGTAGTCTCACTAAACCACCTCCCCCAATGCCCTCTCTCCTTCAAATTATACATATATCAACATCAAATACTCACACACCCCATATCTCTTTTCTTTCTGTTAAAACTTAAAAGTGGCAACTGGAAGCTCCTCTCCTTCAGTAAAAGCTCCTCAAAATAACTTTAATGCCCGGATTTGGATGGTTGTAACACTATAGTTCAGATGACTCTAGGCTTACTTGTGTCAATGAGAAAGACCCATATATATTCATATCATCATCATGTTGGAACATTTGTCACCTGCCACTTCTATAGTTTTTGTTAAATGAGAACAATCAAACTTACAATCTGAATGAAACCAAGAAAAATTTATGTCCCTTACCTTCACCAGTTTTTGATGGAAAACGAGCTCTACTTCTCTGCGAAGACTTTCTAAATCCATCAAGTAATCTCTTTGATATTCATCTTCCATTAATTGCTGCAGTTGCTTCCGCATCCTCTCCAATGCCCCATCCAAATCACAGTAGTCCTTGAAATCTAGTGCCTCAGTTGTACTCACTTGCAGGAGATTATTAACTGCAATTAGGGCCTGTAATATACATCTCATGAGCAACATAGCAAGAGTTACCATCACCAAACAGACCAAGACCCCTTTCACAATTCTGTTTTGATGACACCTTTCATTAAAAAAAAAAAAAGTTTATGACGAAATGAATACCTTCTCCTGTAGATCAAGATCAGAAGATGCAATCAGATCAACCACAGATTTCAAGAAGTGGCGATTGCTAAAAATAGGTAGCACGGCTTTATGAGTGTTTTCCAGTTGACACTCAGCTAAATCCCCAACGAGGAACACTGTTTTCCTGCGTAGTCTGATATCACTGCTTGGATTGCTCAATATGTCCTAAAAGACAAATCATTGGTTGCAACTGTCAGCCGAATAAATCTTTTTATAACTAATCTATTCATTTTGGTTACTTCACCTGAAACATCAAATCTCCGGCACTGGCATAAAACAATTCCTGGGCAGCTAAATTGTTTCTGATCAAGGCTGAAACAGCAAATAATGCCTTTGTGGCTTCTTCTACAAAACTAGAATTTACCATTTTCATTAGCTTTGTCAATGCCCCAAGTTCCAGGACCTGTATATTCAAGTATTATGGATCACACCTTATGAGCATAACATACTTGGAAGCAAAACAAACATGCTTGGTTCAGATACAAGAAATCTTGAGTGAAGGTGCTACAGTCTAAAGCGATGGAACTAAATAATTAAAGGTATATTTATATAGACACAAGAGACATCTCTACCAACCTGCTCCTGGACTATTGGGTTATTTTGACTGGCTTTTCCAAGAATCCATGCAGAAGTTGTCCTTATCTCTGTGTCAGGATTATCAAGCTCACGAATTACAACAGCAAGACCTCCAAGTTTGTTCAAATCTGACAAACACGATTCATTAAGTAAGCTACTTATCAAATAAAAAATAAAAATAAATAAAAACAATTCATTAAGTAAGCTGTTTAGGAAGCAAATTAATCAGTGAACTATGACATCAGAAAAGACTTGTAATGCAAACAATTAGATGATGGATCCTCTATTTAATCCATTTTTTCAGGAAAAAGGAGATATATCAAGGGATTTTTGGTTAAAAGGGGTAAAAACAATTCCTAGTTTGCAAAAATGACCTCTCTTAAAAATCTTTTTCTTAATGAGTTGGGATCTTTTTTAAATTATTTTTTTCCTCAGGGTTTCCAATGAAATCCTTGGACCATATTCAAGTCTTGAAGTTAAGTTTTGAAAATAAAACTTAATTACAACAGATTATGATGCAACATGAAATGAAAATGTTGCATAAGTTTGTTTGACCTTGTTATTTGCTGAAAAGAAGATAAAGTTATCATAACAAGAAATAACGATGAAGTTGTGGTGACAAGAGAGAGGGAACGAAGCCATGATGTGAGAAAGATCAAGGAAGTTGAAGTAGTGAGAGAGGCATGACTGTGAGAGAGAGAGAGAGAGAGAGAGAGAGAGAGAGAGAGAGAGAGAGATCTGCATTAAAATTAAAAAAATAAAAAAAGTGAGGGATATGAGTGAAAAAAAAAGGTGCGAAACAGAGATTTCCCTGATATTCATTTATCTAATCCCAAGTGCAATTCCTTGCTTGTTTTCATCCTCAAACCTTCACTTTTTTGTCATACAAGGCTTCCTCTAACCCAAGACAAATGAAGCCACTAGTAAAGAGTGAAAGCTCCCAAAAAATAATATCATATGAGAAATAATCAACTTGCCTAAAGGAAAACACCAAGGCAGCTCAAATTAGGAATTCATTTTGAAACATAGATCAAATAAGACATGGGAAAAACTTGTGACCAATGATTCATGTTAAATATGGAATTTGGTTGAATAAAAGCAAAAATATAAACAACTCAGGAAATTACTTAGGTTGAAAAATAAAACAAAATCTCTAGCTAAAGTCTTTGGTCTTCATATATTGGCTTTCTGAAGGTCAACATTCATATCATTCATACATGTTGGTCCAGGTTAATTCTATCAAAAAATAAGAAATACCATAAACCAGAAGATTGGGTCCTAACAATTCCAAAAGAAAAGTAAAACAAGCCACACAAATGGAAAAGGTAACAAAATATATGCCTAAGACAGATGATCCAAGTTCACACAAATATTATGGAAAAGCTTAAAAATAGTTGTCTTTCATTCAAATGATCCAAGTCACACAGTAAACAGGAGGAAAATAATCATGCAGATTGCTGGAAGACAGATGCAAAGAAAAGCATTGCATTTGAGCTCTTGGGAAAATGCAAAAAAGTGCAATACCATTTGCATTATCTATTGGCTCAACAAGAACCAAAAGTTCCTGTAGTGCACGATGGTGGTCTTCCATAGACAGAGAGGAATTATTCAAATCAGCTATTGCAATTTGCATCAATTGAGCATCCGATGGCATTTTCAGTTTCTCCATTAGTTCCTAGTAATTACACAACAGAGGTCAGACATCTCAAGCAAGCACAATAAGCTAATAATGCACATAATATAATATGAACATATATTTCTTCCCATTAAATCTAACACCAAATGGCACAGGTATAAGCCTCCATGCATGGATGATCTGGATGTATCTAAAACAATCTCACATGAAATGATGAAAGACCATCAGATAAATAACATTTCAGTTCATGTTTACATTTTAAGGATTTTTTTTAATTTCAAAGAATCTGTAGCTTGTGGGAGGGTCAGAAGGTTTTAATCATGAGATGAAAATTCAAAGTCACATTTTTTTATCAGAAAGAAAGTACTTCATATTGTTAAATAAAAAAGAAGATGCAAAGACAGATGAGTTATCTCACAGAAAATAAAGAAATTTGCCATCAAACTCTATCAAGGCATGTCAAATGGACTGTATCCAAGGTTATAGGAATCAAATATTAATACCTCAAATAAGTCAGAAGTAAGAGCACAAAAAGGACAGCAAACTGGTGAAGAACCAACAGGAGTTCAATTTTGCACAACAAATTTTCATCCAAACTTAAGCTTTTAGGATTTCAGCCTATGATGTATAACACACACTGTTTGTGCTCTAACACCCTCCCACACTTGCAGCTGTCCTTTTGGCTTAAACGGGGGATTGATAAATTGGGAAAATGAACATGCGGTGATGAGGTTCAAACACAAAACCTTCCACTAAACGAGAAGCTAAAGAACCATGTCGGACAACCAATTTTCCTAAAAGCTTAAGTATGTAGGATTTGAACTTATAGTGTATATCATGCAATAAAATCCAACTGTCAGCTTCACAAATTATTCGATGCTTAGCTTTACTTGTTTCAATATCTGAGCCATGAATAGAAATTAATTTTCACCTTTATTTCCATTTGACGCTTCTTTAGCTCATTAGGAGAGAGACGCTGGACATCCTGCGCTGTTTCCTTTAATTTTGATGGATCAGAATGACCTGATTTATTGACAACAGGGGAAAACAGGTTATCAACACAAGTGGATAGATTATTTCAGTGAACAATTAACATTGTATAATAGGTAAAAGCACTTCACTTGAGCAATGGGAATCCGTTCAATCATTTCGAACTACTAACACAAAGTCTTAGTATACTTTTTTTACTTTCTTAAGGCAAGATAAATCACTAAAATCAAGTGCAGAATGCAAAAGATGCACCTCAGTATGCACCTCAGTACAAGTAAAGCATACAAAAGGGCAAAAAAAAGTTATACAAGAAAACCACAACTATACACCTGTAGATCAAACCATCAATAATATATATATATATATATATATATAGATGATAACATTGATGACCAATATATATAGATGATAACATTGATGACCAATTTACCATTCTCCAGATGGACCACTTTTTTTTTTATCAGAAACGAAAAATAATATACTAAAAAGAAGATAAAAGTACAAAGGAAGGAAGAGATCTCCTTTCTACAGTACAATAACTTTCTACAGTATATATATATAGATAGATGATAACATTGATGACCAATTTACCACTCTCCAGATGGACCGCTTGTTTTTTTATCAGAAACGAAAAATAATATATTAAAAAGAAGATAAAAGTACAAATGAAGAAGAGATTTATTTCTACTGGTCTGAGAACTTTCAAATCCCGAATCCAAGCGATCGGATGGACCGCCCAATGTTGGACAATCTACTTAATAAGCTAGGAAAAATTTTGCCCCTCTCTTTCTCTCGATTGCCTATTTCTTATGCCAACAAATGTATACATTGTGTATACTTTGTTCTGCCTTTTTGCAACATTGTGTATACATTGTGTATACTTTGTTCTGCCTTTTTGCAACATTCTATACATAAAATACACTCTCCTTTCCAAGACAATTGACAATAAATAAATAAAAGCTAGGCAAGGTGATAGGGATGAATTTCTAAGATAGACACTAAGAAAGATAATTTATATATGTTGCAATTGGAGTCAATTTAAGATTAGTATCTAGAATGGAATTAGGATAAGAGTAGTTAGAAACTTAGAATCAAATTGGGACTAAAGTTATAATAGCTTATTAGAATTTTAGTGCATTTTGTATTTCTTAGAGAAGCCTATATTTGATTGAGTAATAATATTTTGTTTTCTTTGCAATATTTACATTTCTCAATGGTGAGACTCCACTGACTTTCCACTAGGTGAGACTCCTAGAAGGGCTTATTGAGATTCTAAGGTTTCTATCCATTCCTTTCTCATCTCAATCTTCCCAATTTTTTTTATAACTAAAAGTAAATGTATTAAGAAAAGTCACTAAAATAGCGACTAAAGAAATAAAAAAAAGGCAAACAATGATGAGTCAAGTCCTACATAATGATGTTGCATGCTACGATCGTTGTTGTTTCCCGAGCAGCCCACTACTGCATATTGTGTTGTAGCCTCTAGCATCACGTGTGAAATTTTGTACTGCCATAGGCAACCCATTGTTGTCCTAAGTGCAGCACCTCATGCTAACCTGAGTGTTGCCCCCCTCAACAACATTTTTCCTACTCAGGTTATCTTCATAGCCTGCATTTCCACTTTGTCTCTTTCTCAAGGCCCTCATGGCTGTAAGGAGTCTGCTCATGAGGCCCTTAACGATGCAATGTCCAAGTTAAAGGGTGTTGTATGTAACATGTTATTTGTCATGTGCAACACCTCACACTAGCCCGAGCCTTGCTCTCTTCAACAACACTTTGCCATTCATGATGTCCTTGTAGCCTCCCTTGACAAACTTGCCTCTTTCTTAGGCCCTTCATGGTTGCAGGGTGTCTACCCAGAAAGCCTTAATAATGCAGTGTTCAAGTCAAGGAGCTAACACGTACCACCATGCATGTAGAACATTTCTTTGTTAACATGATTTCACAACTTTAACACTGCACATGTGTGCTCTTCCTGAAACCTCCAATGTACCCCTTATAGAAGTACATAAGTATACAAAAGGAAAAAAAAGGGGGCTAAAAGAAAGAGTGTATATGGGTTTCCTAGTAACGAAACAAAAATCAAGAAACCTTTTAAAACAGCTATAAGAAATGTCACATTTTATGGTGTTGGATGGTAAGAAATTAAAAAGAATCATTGGTGGTCAAATTGTATGCAGATATGCTAGACCTTTAATCCAAATCAATATATCTAAACGGTGTAAGGTGACACCCGGTCAATTTGAAGAATTAAACAGGTGAATGATTAAAACTAACATGTTTAATTAGGCACCAAAATATGAATGTCAGGCATTGATTCCACTTACAATTTTTTGTCCCTTGTAATTTTTGGCATTAGATACTGTCAGGGAATCCAAGTCAAGGAAAAGTAAAGGCTTTGCAAGCATAAATTCTGGTCTATAATTTCTTGAGAGAGGTATTTTTCACATCATTGTTTTTGTGGTTTTAAGGATTTTATGAGTTTGAGGGCCTTTTGTTAGGATGGCTTAATTGGCATTGCCTTAAAGTTTAACCTAACGCATATGCTTTGTAGTGTTTTTTTCCCTGGTTTCATGAATCCTTGTGCATTTCCCCCTCCATATTATGACTATACACCTAGCATCCATTGATATAATTCGTATTTGCCTAAAAAAACAGAAGTTAATACTTAAAGTATAAATATCATTGGGAAAAAAAGATCTGAACAAGTGAAAAATCTTCTAATCACTCGTTGGCCGAGTGAAAGAATTTGAATCCTGATATTTCCCGCACCTTACTTTGCTCTTGTAGTTTCATCCCCTAGCTAGAATAGTTAAGGATTCTTATCGAGTAATCACAATCACAAAACCACGAAGGAGCAGATTCAACAACAGGAATTCAATATGCTATTTTCAAATAATGGAATGTGTAATTGGATAAAAAAGCAAAAGCACCGTGTACCTATGGCCCACTGTAACATCCCATCGAGTGAAGAAAATCCTCCGTCAAGGTCGGCGTTGTCGTCGACACCCACAGTGGTTTCCTGGGCTTCTGACAATCTCATCAGATCCCCCTCATCTTTTGCCGTCGACCAGAACAGCCTTCCTGAAGACGAGTTATCGACGCTGTCTGCCTTCGCCATCGCCACGCCATCGCCATCGCCGCCCCCACAGACGCCGAAAACAATAGCCATAGAACAATAAGCGACGCAGTCCGCCCCATCACCTTCGGAGAAGAGAATATGACAAAAGCAAAGGCGGTGACCCTCCTCCTTCAGTTCTTGCTGATAATATGATCGGAAGACTCCTCGGTGGTCGTCGCTTGATATAGCCCGGAAACTTCCAGGTCAGTGGAGGAGGGACCACCGAGGACAAAACTCATCACTTGGCTTTATAGCCGTTGATGTTGGTGCCGATAATTGATCCAGCGGTTTAGAAGACCTGGCTGAGATTTATTAGGGGCACCCATGACCCCCCTTTCCCTATAGTCAATTTGGTATCATATTTTGAGTGATCGATCTCCCAAAAAAGAAAATTCCTAAATTCGGTCACTATAGTTTTAAATTTTTTTAAAAAAATTTAAATTTTGGATTTATAATTTTAATTGTAAATAGTACTTACAAAACTAATTGTAAAAATTAAAATTCAAAATTTCTTAAAAATGTAATAAAGTTTAGATGAAAATATTATCGAGCTTGTCTACTAATGGTCGTCTAAAAATTAAAGCGTCTAGTATATTTTCAATACCAAAATTGACTTTTTGATATTTAGGCTAAGTTTTATTTGTAAAAATTTAATGACTTATCCCAGCCGTGGGCATCTAGGCACTTGTTTAGTAGGTATAAAATTTTATTTTTTACATTGGCTTTTAGAAAACGAGAACGTTTAATTACGAGAATAGCCAGCAAATTTTGAAAAGCAAATAAATGAATTAGCTATTTTCGGCGTTTATATATGGTCCCGGAAAACGGTAAAATTGTTTTACTTGTTTTGAAATTAAATTGACAAAAATTGGCCGAATGGGGTTGAAAATGAAACGATATTTTATTACGAAATTGATGCAAACGTATTTTACGAAATAAAGAAGCCAAATATTATAATACATTAAAAATTTTCGTAATGCGAATTTTGGATAGAGTTGAAAATTTTAAGTGAAACTAACCAGGCGCAAAGTTTTATTTATCTAATCTGATAATTTTCATTTATCTTCGCTAATAATTATGTCGTATGCCGAATTCGTTCGTTTATATCGGCTTAAATGCAATTTATAAATTTTGTTGTTGAGGGGCAAAATAGATTTTAAATCGTGGCAGCTTATTGCTAGTGAGATAGTTTATAAATGATATTTGGTGATATTCTTTAAGAAGTGTCGGTAGCGATCTTTAACCGTTATTCTTTCGCGTGCTAAGGCGATTTTTTGATTTGGCATACATATTTGGTACAACAATTCTTTAAGAAGTCTTCCACAGCGATCGTCCCAAATTGAGCGTCTAAGGTATATTTTTTCTTTCCGAAAAGTCATTTGTTGAGATTTAGTTAAGTTTTTAGTACAGGCATGTCAGACGGTGGCGTCCCCAAGTTTATCTTATCTGTCATTAATTTTACCATTTATCTTCGTAATAATTCACATCGTATGCGCCGTTCGTTATATCATAATCTGTTTATAAATTTTGTTGTTAAGGAATGAAATAAGATTTTAGCAATATTAATGTTATTGTTAGTTAATAGTTTATAGCGATATTTTGGTAAGCTGATACATTGTAATCTTTTGCTCAGTGTGCTCTTCTTTGGTGGTTTTTTTCAATTTAGCTTATATGTTGGAAACTTTTGCTCAGTGCTTTAGAATCTTTCTGTGAGTCATAAGAATGAAGCGTCTAAGTATATTTTCTTCCAAAAAGTCAACTTTGTTGAGATTTAGTTAAAGTTTTAAATTTGCAAATAATCTCAGAAGCGATGACATCTAAGTTTTATCTATCTAAAATCTATTCTAATTTTACCATTTATCTTTGGCCAATAATTCACATCGTATGCAGCCGTTCATTTATATCGCCCCATCTATTTATAAATTTTTTGTTGTTGAAACGAAATAGATTTTAAATATTCAATAGCTTATTGTTAGTTAATGAACATATGATATTTTGGTATTTGACCATTGTAATACTATGATGTTAACCTATTTGGAGGTGGTTTCGATTTAGGCTTTATATATTTAGCTTTTCTTCCAGCTTCTTAGAATCTTTCCCCAGTGATATTATAGGCATCTAAGTATATTTTCTTTCGAAAAGTCCCATTTGTTGAGATTTAGTTAAAGTTTAGTAGAAAGCGTCTCGTGAGTGGCGTCTAAAAGTTTATATCTAATCGATACAATTTTACCAATTTATCTTGCCAATAATTCATCTCGTATCTTAGCCATTCGTTTATGTCAGCATCTGGCTATAAATTTTGTTGTTAGAGCGAAATAGATTTATATTTAAGTAACTATTGTTAGTTAATAGTTTATAGCAATATTTTGGTAGAAATGACCCGGCTGCTTGATCTTTGTTTCCCGGTGTTATTTCGGCTGTTTGGGTGGTTTGATTTGAGCATATGTTAGCTTTTTCTTCCGGCTAACTAGAGATCTTTCTGTGGTCGTCCCAAGAATTAGGCGTCTAAGTATATTTTTTCAACCAAAAAAAAAGTCCTTTGTTGAGATTTAGTTAAAGTTTTAAATTTGAAAGCGTCTCAGTGGTGAAGCGTCTGAGTTTTATCTATCACTGCATCATTAATTTTCTGTGTATCTTCGTATCAATTACGTCAGTATGCGCCGTTCGTTATATCGTTGTCTGTACATGAGATTTTTGTTGTTGAGGCGAAATGGGAATTTTAATCGTATAATGACATTCTTCAGTGAATAGTTTATGTCGATATTTAGGCAAGTATTGGTAGAAGCGTGGCGCGTCTTTGCTCGTTGTTGGATTGTTACTTCTTTGAAAATTTAGTTTTTTGATTGGCGTTTATATTTAGTTTCTTTCATTCTTTGGAGATCTTCTTGTCGTATATCTCAAAAGTAAACCAAAGGGGGATGGGTGGCGCAAGGCAAAATCCTATTTGTTTTGATTTTTGAACATTAACTCTTTTTTTTTCTTTCACCAAACAAACAGCCCCTAAGTTCCAAGACCCAAATCAAAAACACCGAAAGGGAAAATAAAAAATAAAATGCAACTGCTGCTGTTTCGGTGCTCCGGCTTTTAAATAGGAAAGGGGGCGAACTGATTGGGTGGTGGTGACTGCCGTAGAAGGAGATGGTGAGGCTCACTGCAGACTTGATTTGGAAAAGCCCTCATTTCTTCAATGCCGTCAGGGAGCGAGAATTGGATCTTCGAGGTATTCTATTCCCCACTTCCTTTTCTTATTTTCTACATTTCCTCCTCCCCCCAACCTAATGGAAAACGGAAAACCCTAGTTTACTCACACGAACTTACTCTCTTCCCGTTTCAATAGTTGAAAGGTTGGATTCTATACTGGCTGGTTCGGTTCCTAACTGTTTTTCTTTCTTGTTATTCTCAGGGAACAAGATCGCTGTTATAGAGAACTTGGGCGCTACAGAGGTGAGTTTGCTTTTTCCCTTTCTAAATTCCTGTTAGCTTTAGTTTTATCCATCGAGTGATGTGATTTGTGCCGGACAAACGAGAGAGGAAAATCATCGTTTAACTGGAAGTTGGAAGTTATAGTGAATCTTAAAAGTATCAGTTGGTGTTTTCTCATAGAATTTTCAACTCGTACGAGGGCTCTGCCCTAGACTTACTTAAACTCTCAACTCGAAGAAAAAATTAAAGCCAAGTGAATGTAGGGCAGTTCATAGTTTTAAAATGCGCAAGGTATAGCACAAGGCGCAGGAATGAAGTGAAATGTGACATTGGATGGGCATTAATTTTATAAAAATATTTCAAATATAATTGAATGAATAAACAATTTAACATTTCTAACAAGAATAAAAGTGTTTAAAAAGGAAATTAAAGTTTACAAGGCATGCCTTCTAAAACTATGCGGCTACTTGTTCATGTTTCCCTCATTCCGCAGTAACTATCACGTATTTGACTGGCCTTGACTGAACATAGATGACAACAATAGGTTGATGTTTGATATAAAGAACCATATTCAGTCTTTGTGTTTCTTAGTCTTTATGTTTTCTTCATCCTTGCGATATTCAACTGCACTATGAAATTGTTTCAGGTGATTTAATTGTTTGCATCATATTGTGATTTGCACTTCAGTGCCCTTGATTTTGCATAATTTTTGCGTTGGCTTTTTGGCAGGATCAATTTGATACCATTGATTTGTCCGACAATGAGATTGTCAAGCTTGAAAACTTGCCTTATCTTAATAGGTTGGGTACCTTGCTTATCAACAACAATAGAATTACCCGTATCAACCCCAATATTGGAGGTAAGCTAAGAATGACACTTACTTTATTATTGTTTAGCATCCTGTTACCCGTATCATAAGGTCTTCCTGTTACACAAGCTTAACATATCTTTTATGATGCTTAATTTTGCAGAATACTTGCCAAAATTGCACACATTAGTTCTTACAAACAACCGGCTTGTCAACTTGGTGGAGATTGATCCCCTTGCATCACTCCCAAAGCTGCAGTTCCTTAGTTTGTTAGACAACAATATTACAAAGAAACCAAACTATAGGTTGTATGTAATTCACAGACTAAAGTCACTTCGGTTGCTTGATTTCAAGAAAGTGAAAAATAAGGTGAGGTTGTTGGATTGTGTGAAATCCATGCTTATAATTCTACCAGGCTGTTCAAATTCATGGTTTAGCAATCATACTTCACATGGCATTCCATCTGATGTTGCCTACTCCAAATGCCTTTTAAATCGTTCATTCTTAAAATTTGAGGAAAACTACTAGACTCCTGCATAAAACTCACATTAAGTTCTTGTGCCTTTTTTCCATGGAACTTTCTGTTTTCCTTTATTTTATAATGTTTGTGATAAAACTTCTTCGGTTATGAAAACGAAGATGAAGGACAAGGAGGGAAACAAAGAAAAAAAATGAATTGTTATTGTGGGGATTTGATTTTACATCTGTGATGTTAGTCCATATTAATTTGTTTGCTTTTTCTTTAAGTGATTCGATTCATTTAATGATCTAAAGTTGGTCTTAAATATGGAAAAAACTTAATGATCTAGATATGCAAATGGTAATATATAACATCTTGAACAATTTATTTTATTTTACTTTTAGGATGCAATTTAAATGATGAATTTTATATTGGATGCATGTTGGGTGTCTCAAATGTAATGTAAACATTTTGACTAAAGAAATGTTTATTCTACATCCATTATTTGTTGTCAGAAATCTCGCTGAGTGGTAGGTGCTCTTAAACAGGTGTCTTGTGACTTGTCTGAGAATGTGGTGATGGTGATTAGTATCTGTGGTTGTAATTGGTGTTTGTCTAAGAATTTGGTAAAGCCGATTTACCATCTTTTTGTACATAGTGAAGTGGCATGATTGTGGCATTTGTCTTTGTCTTTGGTATCCATTGGGTGTTGCCATGGATGGTAATTGAGTTGCTATTAGGGCGAGGAGTTAGAACTTGTATATGATTATGAAGGGTATTTGGAGTTTATTGTGCATGATTTTGGTTTCCCTGGAATGAGAGGACTGATAGTTTTTCTTCGTTTATTGTTTGAGTTTCCCACAGAAAGAGGTTGGAATGAATTCTAACAAGACCCTCTTTTATTTGGGGATTGTAAGTCAAGAAGGGGTTGATCCTCTAATAATTTTTTATGTGCTCTAGGCTGTAACTGTTTGTTCCTCCTCCTTCCCATTGTATACCAAATGTGGTGTCGGTGCCTCGAATGCCTAATACAGTCCTCTTGACCATTTCATTATGTGATAGCTTTTATTTCTTAGGCATCAATAATATGGCTTGATATTTGATAAAACATGTTTTGCAAATTATAGGAGAGACTAGAAGCAGAGAATTTGTTTGCATCTAAAGAAGTTGAAGAAGAGGCTAAACGAGAACCCTTGAAGACATTCACACCAGGTGAAAATTTAAAGGCTTCAGAACCTGCAGAGGAAAAGCAGGCACCAAAAGTGGTGGGCCCTTCACCGGAGGAAATTATAGCTATCAAGGTATGATTTCATCGCATCACAGTTTTTATCACATTGGTGTTATATTGGACAATGCCTTTTCCTTGTCTAAAAATGATTTCATTGAAAGCATCATCTTGGTGGAAGAAAAAGTCTGAACTACTACCTCATGTTGTGGACTATATAATTTTTACGTGATGGCCTGTCCTTGCATACAAGGAAATTTATTTAATTCATATGAAAAGCCTTATTATTATTTAAGCTTTCAATTTCCAAGTTTGCATTGGTCATATGCATCTATTAACTTTTTTGCTGTGTGGTTATGCAATATGTAGTCTGAAGACCCAAACAATTATGATAAGAGTATGACATTGCAAGTGTCCTGGGCTGTGTGGTTATGATGATTCCAAATCTCATTTAAGAAATATCCTAGAACTCCCTAATGGAGGTTGATTACCGTTATGAAATGGGATTTTGCCAAAGAAAATTGCATAAAAATTGGAAAGCCCTGATATTTATCGTTCTCAGGATAAGATATTCTAACACAACTCATAGATGATATTTTCCTTCTCTAAGTCCAAAAAAGATTAACAAGCATTAATATCAAGCAATGGTTTACTTGTGCTGAGTTGCGAAATTAATTGGAAATTGCATGAGTTGTTCTTACTACCACTATCTGTTTTTTTAATAGGTATATATATACCCCCCCCACCTCAACCCTTTACCACTTGAGCTAGGTCTAAAGGGCTGTTATTACTGCCACTGTCATTAATGTATTATTATTGGAAGCTGTATGGATTGTTATTATTCATTTTTGTTGCTGTTATTATTTATTTATTTTCTTATGGCTGAAAATTGTATGGATGGATAGGTAAGTGAAAGATATGAAGGATACATCATATGAATCTTGAGGAATGTTTGAGGCCTCTTGTGTTTTTCAACAGATTTGGTTGAAGCACTAACGCAGAACCTACTATAATACCCTCCTGGAGTAACCTATTAGAGGTTTCACCTGTAGGCTATTCATGAAATTCCACACTCAACTAAGCTTAGAATGTCTGTGAAATTTGCACAATCAGTATACAATTAATTTCTGTTGCTTGGCAAAGGAAAAAATCCGATTGATTTATATATCAAGAGAGTGGTTTTCCTGTGCATGAGAGTAAGCAAGAAAGGAGGTGCAGAGTGGTTGACAGATTTTAGGCCTTTAAGTTTGGTAGGTGGTGTGTACAAGCATATAGTTCATGTCCTAGTCATTATACATGGAAACATTGGAAAGGTAAATGATAGTGTTTATGCTCAAAACCTTGATTGTGCATATGTGGGTGTGTGACAGACAATGCTGTTTGACAAGGCATCTGATTAGTGGTTCAGATGCAGCATTACAAGGATTGTCTGCAAGCTGGTTGGTGGTTCAGAGATGTAACATTACGAGCCTCTCTCACCAAATCTGATCTAAGAGAAAAAACCTCACCACTCTGCACAGTCAAACCAATTCCTTTCCTTTGACCATCTCCTTTGAGATCTCAAAGTATTTTGAATCCACCCCAAACCAACATTTCCCCCATTCTCCTAGAAAACTACGTTAGTGCTTGCTAATGCATGCTGTCCTGGATTATCTCTTAGTTAGTCCAGAGCATGACTATCAACAAATTTCCTAGATCAAGATTGAATTTGGTGGTAGAGGAGACACTGAATTGTTGGCATCCTACTTTCTTATCTGTGTTTGTCTCTTTAATTTGGTGACAAGATATAGAAGTCTTCAGTGAAATAAGAATTTGTTAGTTGAAAAAGAGCTTCTCAACAAATTAACTAGTCTGGTCATTCTTTTGTGAAGGCTGACTGATTTGTTTGACCCTGAGGAGGATGGGAAAAATCCATGGCCAAAAAAGGTTGTAGCTAGTCTTTATTACATAATAGTTTTACTGTGAGAAGTGGCTTTTCTATTGTTAGACCAGCTTCTCTGGATCAAGGAATTTGGGGTAAGCCTCAGAACTCCCATTAGTACCCTTGCTCATGTGGCTGCTCCTACAAACCTTTAAATAGGATAGGAATAAAATGACCCTAAGTGCTCTCATTAGACAGACTGACAAACTGTTATTAATTTTTCAGTGAAAGCTACATCTTTTATCTTCATTGGCTATGCTTGAACTTAAAAGTTCACTTTTCCATCCATCTTTTATTGTTGTTGTGCAGGCTGCAATCATAAATTCGCAGACTCTTGAAGAGGTTGCAAGGCTGGAAAAGGTACTTTCTTTTGTTCAATCCAACTTGGATTTCATTTTGTTTTTCAACGTTGTTTGTATTTTAATTCTATATTTTCATATGAATTGCACATGGGTAGGCATTGAAGTCAGGCCAGCTTCCAGCAGATTTGAAGAGTCTTGTTGAGAATGCCAGGGCTGATGTTGGCAATGAAAAGGATGACGAAATGGTCTCCAGTAATCCAGATACAACTCAAGATGAACCAAAAACTATGGAAGAAGAGAAGAATGATGATGTAGCACCAATGGAACAGGTATTAGTTTGCATATTGTATGGGTTATTGGCTGTTTACTTCAACATTATATCTTCTCTTACTTCTTTTTTTGGATAAGAATGATATGGCCTTTTCTTTTTAAGCCTCTGTACATGTTTCTTTGCAGTTCTATGTGTAGAATATATTGCCTTTTGCAGTTTTGGTTCTGAAGAAACCATTGCAGCTTTTAGTTTTCTTTTAATTTCGACTCTTAAAACATGATCCATTTATCTAGATATCAGGTATGCAGGAGTAGTTTATTCAGAAGATATGCACCCTGCAAAACACAGAGAGAAAAAAAAGACAAGAAAATGAATTGTATTTATCCAAACAAGAAGGAATAAAATAGCTGGATTGTATTTATCCGAAAAAAAAAAAGCTGGATTGTAAAATATCCGTAAGAAGAAGGAATTGGTTTTTGACCAAGGATTAAATAAATGAAATTGGAGCAAGCAATTGAGAAAAATTAAATGCCCTTGGGAAATTGTATTGGTTTGAAATGACTTAGACATTGCCCTTCTTTGTTTGAATTCAATTTGAGTTTAACCTCAAGGAGGGCCTTGGCCTATTAAAAGTTCATTTAACATCAACTTTGGAATGATATTCAGTATGCCTTTTCACTTGTGTTTCCTTTTTGTTATTGGTTTAGAACAATCCAGATCCTTCTTCATACTTAATATCTTCAAGGGAGGGCTTACAAGTGAGTGCATCATATGGAAAATGGAGAGACTAGAATGTCTCTTGTCTAGATCCTGTTCTTGGATAGCTGTATAGCCTGTAGGGCAAGCTTCACTAAAATGCCTGTACTGAGCTATGATGCTCTTATGATGCATCAGACTCTTACGATAAAAAAGCTCCATGATTCACACGTCTTAATTGTCCTATATAGATTACTTTCAATTGATCATTCATCATCATTGATAAGGTTATGATACTATCACTGCTCTGGCTTTTCTCTTCCAGCATTTGTAGCACATTTGATTGTTTACACAGGGATCTGGTTTGAGGGTTTTGTTGGTGGTTTGTGTTTTTTATCTTTGCCCTTTTTGATATTAACCTCTATAATTCTGCATTGTTTTGTCTTTTTTTTTTCAGGAATAGATTCAGTGTTCCTCACTGTCCAGTGACTGCATGAATGCCTTTTCCGATTTCACTCCATACAGGGGGGCATTTGACTACCATCAAAATTTTGGATTCTTCTAGAATGTAATATGAATTTTAGGGATTTTTGCACCTTGTACTATTGTACCATGTCTGAGTGTACCCTCTGTCTCTGCCTGAGCTCACTGGTATTGAATCTTGCAGTGCAAGTGGTTCTGTCTACCTGAAAACCATGCATGTTAGGAGAATGGAAGATGATTAATTTACGGTTTTTTCTTTTAACATTTAATTTGGTTATTGATAAGAACCTATTAATGTATGAAGTATTGCTCCTATATCATCATAGTTAATGGAGAAATTATTGTGAGGATGATAAGCATGTTTATTTCCATACATATATGTTGATTGAAGTTGTTAGGTCTTGTTTGTTCCTTGAAGAGCCACTTCATGTTTTTGTTATGCATGAGATGAACCTAATCGACAACCTACCCGACATTATTTATTACTTAAAATAAATTGGATTAAAAGGGATAGGTTTCAAAATACTGCAATGACCTCTTCAAAAAACAAATTGAAAACGACTTCAGAAATGCCAACATGAAAAATGTAAAAGATAAAACTCTGAGTTTAATAAATCAAACTTATAGACAAACAGATCCAATAAAAGTTTTAGTTCAAGTCTGATTCGCCCTTTGTCCTTTCATTATCCTCATTCATATATCCAAATTCTCATAATAGCTATAAAAAGTGATTCAATGTACTTATTCTTCATGACAAAAACGTTTCAACAATCAGCAATTTTTTTTTTTCTTTTTGGCATTTAAAATATTTCGTGCAAATTAGAAACGCAGTATAAAATACTTCAAAAAATTAAACCATTGACGCTTCTACGAGATAGGCTTCGTATCCGTAAAACACTAAAAAGAAAAAATCAAAGCAGAACCGTGAAAAACACAATGCATTCTTAGTGACAAATAGCAACATTAGAGCAACTCCAACGGGAGTTGCTATCGTACAGCCATCCTCATAACCCCGCAAATAACACCCTTCAACGATAAAAATCAAAAGCATCAAGAAAACGTCATCCGCGCATGATACATATTTGACAACTTCGGTAAATAACGAAGTCAAAATAAAGAATCACTTTGCTACTATTCCTCTCAATGGTTATATTCCATCCCATATTTGACAAGTTTAATTATATTTTTTAATATTGAATTATTAAAATACCACCCCATTTTAGCACTTACCATTAGAGCAAAAACATTGTTTATGGGTACCAAAACATTGTTCAAGATTGCAAAATGGCATTTGACACCCCATTTTTGGCAACTCCATTGGAGTTGCTCAGAGAGAAAAAAGGAAAGACGTCATCATCCAGGACCATTACTTCAAGATTGGGGGGTTCTCGGCTAAAACCTCCTGGTGAACCCTTGGGATGCCAAATGGAATTGGCTGAGATTAATTATAGAAAAAAGGAGCTCAAAATAAATAGGTGTAAAAACAATGGAATTGTCTCACATAGAGAGAGCATCAGAAAATTGGACCCCAAGATGAAAGACGTGAAACCAAAATATATGGATGGATATAATTATATATTAACGCTTATAAATTAATTTTGGGTAGTTACTACTTACTACTACTACTCTCACGGCTCACCCAAACAACAGCATACATACTCTTCTAAAAGAGACTAGTAGAATGCATTAGAATTTTCAAGGGAAATCAGCATTTCTAACCAAAAACAAGGTCCTCCATGGAAGAAAGAGCAGCAAAGAACAAAACTTTAAGCAGTGGATTCAACTGATCCGCTCAAGAAAGCCCTTCCAGGCTTCCTCTGAGCCAGAGGGCCATGGCATCCCAAAAGCTTAGCATTCACACCATCAGGCACAATCCTGTTCTCCTGCTTCCACTTCACATAATCTGCTCGGCTGAACTTGGTAAAGCCCCACTTCCGGCTCACAATAATCTTCTGCCTCCCGGGAAACTTGAACTTGGCCCTCCTCAGCGCCTCCTGAGCATGGATCCCATTTCCATCCTTGCATCTCACAGACAGCAACACCTGCCCAATGTCGACCCTAGCGCAGGTCCCCTGGGGCTTCCCGAATGCCCCTCGCATACCGGTCTGGAGCCTATCTGCTCCGGCGCATGACAACATCTTGTTTATCCGGAGGACATGGAAGGGGTGGACTCTCACCCTAAGGTGGAAAGCATCCTTCCCGGCAGATTTGGTCATGTATTTGTTGCAGGCAATCCTGGCTGCTTCCAGGGCTTCACTGGAGACGTTCTCTTTCTCCCAGCTAACCAGATGTACGCAGAAAGGGAACTCGTCCACACCCTTCTTTTTCATGCCCACATCGTATATCCTGATTTTAGGGTCGGGAACACCACGACAATACCTAGATTTGGGATAGGGCTTGTTCTTGATTTGTCGGTAGCAGCGTGCAGGTCTGCGGCCCATGGTATTTATTCCCCTGCAGGAAAACAAAAAAAGGAAAAGGATTTAGTGAGAGAGATGTTCCTTCCTTCCTTCCTGCTTTACATGATTTGGCAGCAATAAAAAGATCAAAACTTTGTTCTAGGAGGGAAGGGAAAATTAAAAAAGAAAAGAAAAAAGATATATAAAGATAAGCTCCCTCAGAACTAAGAACTGGTTTTCAGCAATTACATTCAGACAAGGCTGAAACTTATAGATTATGTTCAATCATCGGGAGCTCTATTTTGCATTAAAATTTGATTAGATGTGACCGAAAGGATCATACTGATCAATGACTTGAGAGTTGGGTGTCGGGATCTTTGAAACCGGCAATGAAAAGGCAAAAACTAAACCGTAAATATACTGTTTTTCGTTGTGTTCCCAGATCCGGATAGTCCTCACAGCCAAGAAGAGAACAGAATATGATGGAGAAAAAAAATGAAGTCTTGGAGATTCGGAACCCTCGTTCTATTAAACCAGAGAGACAGAGAGGCGCAAAACGAATAGCCAAGAAGATAACAAAATGTGAAGGAAAAAAAATAAAGCCTTGGAGATTCAGAACCTCGTACTATCAAACCCAGACAGATACAGAGAGAGATTAAGAAGAAGAATAAGAATGCAGGGAATAAACCTGTAGAGTGATCCGGCTCAGGCGCCCTTCTCCGCATCCATGAACAGCCAACACGTCCATTTTATAGATGCTTCAAACCCTCCAATCCCCAACCCTAGCCCCCCACATTGACTATTTTACCCTTTTTTTTAGTGGAAGGTGTTGTCAAATGTCATTTTATAACCTGAGTTGTCGAATGTCATTTTATAACCTGAATAAATAACGTTTTTGTTTCAATGATAGCTATTAAAATGAGGTGTCATTTTAATAATTCAATATTTTTTTATTAAGAAATATAATTAAATTTATCAAATATGAGATAAAATATAATCGTTGAGGGGAACAATAACCACCAACAACTATTTTGGAACTTCTCTATTATCTCTCAAAACTTATCAAATATGCCACCTCCGTTAGAATATAATTTTTTTTATCGTTAAGGTGTCATTTTAACAGTTATGAGGATGACATCCCTGACAACAACTTCGATTTGAGTTGCTCTTACTTATCATATTTTCCAATTAACTCTTAACTTTTACTACTCATCCCTGTTGCCTATTATACGTTTAAAAAAAAACAATGGTTTAAGGAAGGAGGAGGATCTAGCTTCTATTGACAATTGAAATTTGAAAAGTACCAAGAAAAAATAATAATTATAAAAGCATAAATAGTGGGAATAAGTGAAAATAAAATAAAAAATATTTAAAATTTTAATAAAATAATTCTATATGTTTATTGTTTATTGTCTAACGCAATTGGTTAAAGTTATAAAAAAATTAGTCCATCATGATTTGTGGTACATCCCTTAATGTTTTAAAAAGGCTCAAAATAAGGAGAAGGAGTGCCAAATTCAGAGTTTCAATAAAAATAATTTATTAACTAAAGTGTTTAACTAAAAAAATAAAAATAAAAACTATGAAAATATTAGATGTCAAAAGAACTATGAAAAAAATAGAAAGAAGAATTATAATTTATTATATATATATATATATATTGAAAATGATTAAATATGAGACGTTTTTATAATAATTGGATAAAACTACTTGTATTGAATATTGATGGATAGAGGAAAGTAAAATTTAATTGTTCCCTGTAATTTGTTTTGGAACCTAAACAGAAAGTAGCGTAAAAGAATTAATTATTAAAAAAAACCCAGAGACTCGAATCACCCGTCCCTTTTTCTGGCGAAGAGTGTGGGAGGGTAGCAGTAGCAGATATGGCGTGGAGGGGGCAACTTTCCCGGAATCTCAAGGAGCTTCGGATTCTCTTATGCCAAACATCCCCTGCGAGCTCCTCCGCTAGGTTTTTTCCCTTTCATTTCCTGCCCTTCCTTTTTCTTTGTTTTGTTTCTGCTCCTTTTTTTTTTTTTTTTTTTTTTTTTTTTTGAGAAATATTCTTGCTTTGACTCAATCGTTTGTTTGTCAGAGCATTTGTTGAGAGGAATTACAAGGATCTTAAGACTTTGAATCCCAAATTTCCCATCTTGATCCGTGAATGCAGTGGCACCAGACCTCAACTATGGGCTAGATACGGTACGATCTGCCATTTCTTTCTCTCCAAATCCATTATTTCCTAATAATGCAAAATTGGAAGCACCCCAAATCCACATACACTCTAGATTTTCAAGTTCAAGCCTCAAAAGATCCCAACCCAATTGTTAGAATTTTATCCTATTTGGCATTCTGTGAAATTACATTTGCATCTATTATGGGACTAATGTTTGTTCCCCTCCAATTTACTCTTTTGGAAACCAATTGTTCGTTATAAATCCCAGGCTGAGTAGGATTGACAATATCACGTTTATCTCCAAGTTTATGTGCAATTGGGAACCCATTTAGACTTTGATGCCATTGAATCTCATCATTCTCCATCTAGATGCTCAACTGCAGGATCTTAAGCAGGGTTTCATTTTCATGGAACGGTCAATATGTGCCTCCTATAATGCAATCCATTGGCAATTCATACGCAGGAAGACTTTTTTTTTTTTTATTGCTGATTTCTTTAGTCTTTGGTACAATTAAATGTTCCAATGTATTTTAATCACCGTCTTGAAATGACTTTAAGCACCAATCGATATTGGGTAACACCATGCCATGTTTCTACTAGTATTTGAATCATGGGCATGGTTGGGGTATTAGTTTCCTTTTTTAGTCGTCCTTATTCTGAGAAAGGTTGGAATTCGGATGAAGTTTAACTTAAGTATATGTTTTAGAGAAACAATGGAAAGATTGTGGGTCTTTTTTCTTTTCTTATACTTTTCTGTTCCTCTTTGTAATTCCACTTTACATTTGAAAGAAATAGAGAAGTTTTTTTTGTGACAGTGTAGATATGAATTCTCATAGCTACTTTGGATTGGTCAGAGGATTGCTCCCAATCATTTAAAATCCATCAGGAATAGTTACTACTTTACTGGGCTGATATGATTTTGATTATCTTGGAGTATTGAGGGTAAGTGTTGGTTCAGGCAGATCCAATTTTTTTGAGATTTCGAAGAAGACAGTTAAAGGTAAGGAATATGGTCTAATCATGGAAAAAATTGAGGTTTTTCCTCATGGATAAGATTTGGTGCGAGAGACCTTGCTATTGGAGGCAGTTGTTGTGGTAGTTCATCTATGAAGCCTTTCATGATGGAGTGGAAGAAAAGGGGAGAGTTTTTAAGTTACAGCTTTGTAGCATCAATAGAGTTTAGTTTTTGCTATGCTCTGCTTTGACAGTATAAGGAAAGGAATTTTCCTTAATATTACTGGAGGGAAGAGGCGATCCAGTGGAATGGGAGACCCCGGCAAGCAATTTGAGGAGTATTGGTGCTGCTCCAAAGCTTAGGCCTAAAAAGGAGCCTTAGGGTGATGACCATCTTATCTTCTAAGGTAGGGCACAAATAGTTCTCCCAAGCCTGTATAATGATGGTTTATAAGAGGGCTAATATGAGTGTAGTTTGATATAAGAGTGGAGGAATAAAATATGAATAGAGTGTTCATTAGAAGAATCATTTGGTTATTTAGAGATCCAGTAGGTAGAGGTCTCTTGAGTTAGACTCACTAAACCAATACCCAGGACTCATTGATATTAATGAAATCTTAATGCGGTGTTATTGGAAATATTTTCTATTTGTTTGATTTTGTGAGTGTTTTTCAATCCCCAGTGTGGCCTCTACATGCTTTGCATCTCGAAGGAAAGAGATTGTTCCAAAGTGGTACTGAAATTGGCTGTCATAGAGTGGTCAGTAGTAAGATCTCTATGAGACTATGTGGACATCGCTGAACTTATGAAAGGACTTTTGGAGAGAGGTGGTTGTTTTGTGGAGTGTTTTGTATAGTTGTATGACATCTGTAGAGACATTTACACAAGAATTCTAGTTAGATTCAATGGAAATAGGGTTCTTAGGATCTTAAAATGTATGGTAGACTTTATATTTATCATTCAGTTATGGTGGATACCAAAACCACAATGTTATAGTCTCAAAGGAGGTGTGTAGGGTGCTGAGTTCAGGGATGATATGATGACAATAGCTAAGTGGAGTGGAATAAATAGAAGATGTTAAAAGGGTGTGAGCAACCCAAAGTACCTTTTCATGTTGTGCAATGTGGTGCAGAACTTTCTGCCTGCAGTAAAGTTTTGGTGACTAATGGACTGGTTGAGGGGATAGTCCTTGGGCCTTCTTCTTTAGCTTGTGTTGCTCCTGTTCATGAGTTGGAAGGCCCTGAGGGCTTTGGTCCTTGATCTTTAACTGGTGGCCTTGACCAGCCCATATCCTTGGGCTGTTCCTTTTTGGTTGAAAGAGAGCCTACTCCTGTATCAGATGGGGCTGCTATTGTTGAGAACCCTTTTGTCATGCGCCAGCCCAAATGCTCTTTAAAGAGCTCTTGTTTGCTTTCTGGGGAAGAAACTTGCTTCAGAAGTTTCCCCAAGATCCTTGTTGCTCGTTAGTAGCTCTTACCTCTAACAAAAGAGAGCCTTCCATTTTGCTCTCATCAAAGCTTTCTACTCATTTTCAGTGTTGAGGTGATTGGAGGAGAATTTTTTAATGGATGCTGTTGGAATCTTTGGACCAGGATGAGAATGAAGTTTTTTTGCTTTATACAACTTATGATTTTTTTTTTTAAACTCGTTAGGTGCGCAATATATTGATCGTAGATAAATAGGGTTCCCAGAGGTACCAGAGTGTATAAATGCAAGGGACCCAACAAAATCCTCCAACTCACCTATATACCCCAACCATACCAAAATCCACCAAAGAATCAATATATCCACATTAGTGCCAAGTTTGCCTTAAGACCACAAGGTACATAAAAGTGATTTTCATTCTAGTGAGCAGAGGAAAGGAAGGAAGGCCTCAACACCAATTTATTTCTTTAGATAAAACCGTCTGGTACAAGCAAAGAGGAGTCGCCATCCAAATTCTCATGTCAACATTAACGCTTGCTACATGAGGGCCTGCACTGGAACGAGGGAAGACCTAACTTAAACCAACAATGGTTAGGAAAAGCTCCCATAGCATCTTAGCTCTTGGGCAATGTATGAGTAAATGATCTATTGTTTCCTCTTCCTGTTCGCAAAGGAAACATCTATTTGCAAGAATTACCCCTAAGCTTGTCTAGAGTGTTCACCTTACCCCATGACGCTTCCCATGCAAAAACCTATCTGGGGAACGACAGATCTCCATATGGAACAGAAGGAAAAGCGACTATGGGGATTGAACCATCTTTTATATACACTTAGCCCAGCTGAAAAACAGCTTCCTGGCCTCCCTCTAGCAGTTAACTGATCTCCTTCGATGAGGCATAATTTTCCTTCTGTAAAGAATTTGGAGGAACCTTTCCACCTCCTCCATTTCCCAATCATTAAAATCTATGACAAAACTAGGACCATCTCCTTCGCCTGAAAATCCCAGATGATCCGCATTAACACCTCTTTATGAGGTCAGGCCATGTTAAACAAATGGAAAGGTCACAGAGTTTACTCCCACACCAAATATCTTCCAAAATCAGGGACCCCGTTGCCCACAAAAGACAACACGGTGGTGGGCAGCAATCATGCATGCCACTTTTCGATGTCTTTCCAAAGCCTAATGCCATAACCACCCCTTAAGTCGCCTGTTCCACCAACCACCTCGCCGTATTTCTCGCTCTGATCATCCTCCAAAGCCAGCTTCTCTCATTAGCAAACCTCCAAAATTATTTTAAAATAGTAATACTGATTCAACTTCAAAGGCTTCTCAATTTCAAACCTCTTAATTTCTTTTCCTAATACACTGTATTCCATTTATCAAGATGTGGCTACCAGATTTCCGCCTCCCCATAAAAAATCTCTCTGAATTTTTTCCAATCTAGCACAAACCACCCTTGGAATCCGAATCAAGGAGAGGAAATAAATAGGAAGATTGGATAAGGTGCTTTGAATCAACGTAAGTCTCCCGCCCTTAGAGATGTATTGTCTCTTCCAAGAGGCCAATCTCTTTCTGAATCTCTCTTCAATAGAGTCCCAACCCTTCCGACTCAGAGGCCTCCATGCAGCCCAAGCATGCAGTGGGTAGAAACCAACAACGCACCCAAGCCCAGCCAATGTCTCCACATTCAACTATGCTCCATCAGATGACTTCGCTCTTGCTCAAATTAATTCTGAATTGAGAGATTGCTTCAAACCACATTAAGATCCATCCTAGATATGACACCGTTGACTTCTATGGCCAAACATAACAATGTCATTTCCAGATACAAAAGATGGGAAATGACAGCTCCTCCATCCCTACCTCAAACCCGCAAATGACATAAAATTTACTCAACGACGCCAAGATTCGCCAAAGCTTCCATACCAATCACAAAAAGATAGGGGGAGAGAGGATCCCCCTGTCTCAAGCCTCTAGAGCTCCGGAAGAAACCCGTGGGAGAGCCATTGACAAGAACTAAGAATGTGGTTGTGGATATGCACCACTTGATCCAACTAATCTATTTTCTGCCGAATCCCATTTTCTCCATAATCTGAAATAGAAAGTCCCAATTGATGTGGTCGTAAGCCTTTTCTATGTCCAACTTACAAAGCAAACTCACTTTTTCTTCTCCTCAAATCGAGTCCACTGGGCCGCTATTAAAACTGCGCTTCAGGATTCGTTTTCCTTCGACAAAGGCATTCTTCCGAGTCGAGATGATCAAACTCATGACCCTTTTGATTCTGCCGCCAAAACTTTCGTTAAGATCTCGTAACACCTCCACTAAACGATAGATCTTAAGTTCAAGTCTTCTGCACCCATTTTTCTTCTCGACTGTAACTAAGAAAGTAACATTGAGACTTTTTACGAATCTGTTGTGTTCATGAAATTTCTTAAAGAATCCTAGGACTTCATCCTTCACAAATTCCCAGCTATAAGCCCAAAAGGCCAAAGGAAACCCATCCGGGCAAGGGGCTTTATCCTCGCTTAGCCCAGAGATCGTTGCCAAGATTTCCTTTCTCCCCAGAACATTTTCAAGTTTCAGAGCTTGCACATCGACCAATCTCAATGAAAGAAGAGATCTGTAGAGGCGCGCGCTAACTGCCTGCAGTGTAGAGGAGATTTTGGAACGACTACCAAGCTCTCGATCTTATCCTCGAACTAATCTTCACTGGGCACACCGATATCTCGTAAGGGTATTCTCCTCCTACGCATTAGCTTACGGTGAAAAACCCGTGTTTTGCCCTCTTTCAACCATGTTCTCTGATTCGTCTTTAGGAAATCCTTCCAAATCATCCCCAATTTTTATATTCTCTCGCATTTCCTCTCAACTTCCTCATGAGATAACTCCTTTTCCTTTTCTGGGCCTACATCCCAAAACAACTCTCCTAAGAGCCTCCTTCTCGTCTCGACTTCCAAAAACTCCTTTGTTCCATCCTTTAATATCCTTCGTGGCCTTTAGTTTTCGTTTAACAAAACTAAAGGTTCCACCGAACTGCATATTTTGCCACCAATCCCTCATAAAGTCTTTGAATCCCTTGTACTTTAACCACATGATTTCAAGCCAATGCATAAATTCTCACATCCCTTTCTGCTTGTCCAAATAATAAATGGGACAAGATCCCACATTGGTCTTGAAGGGGTGCTTCAGACGCATTGCAAACTTGTTCTCCCAATTCATCACACTAAAATCAACGAGGTGTGACATTGATCGACCGTTTAAACCACCCCTCCAAGTGAAAGGGCCCCCCTGAAGAGGCAGGTCTCTAAGCCCCAACTCATTAATCACTTATGTAAAGGCTCCCATAGGGGGGAAAGTCCGTCTCTATTTTCCTTTTTATTAGAGAAAGGGCACGCAGTCCCCACTCAAGCACTGTGGTCCTCCCCACAAACCTTTCAGAGACCCCAACTCTTCTTAGAAGTTCTCCTGATTTCTCCTTTCAACTGGGCCATAAACTCCTGTAAACGCCCACATGAACCCATCTTCCACATTTTTAAAAAGACCCGTAATCGAGAAACTGCTAATCTCTGCCGACCAGTCCATCTTTGCTATCACAAAACACAGATATCTCCCATAGGCCGCTTCAAATTCCTCCAAGGCTTTCCAATCGTGGAATCTACTAACCCCTAAACTACAAGCACAAGCATTAGACCATTTCTAAATCTTAGCTAATACAACCCAACCATTCTCCAGACTCCAACAAAATTGCAAAGATTCCTTTCGTCTAGGTTATTCGCTCTCTCCGATATCTCCAGAAGTTTTTAACTTCATTTTAACTTATAATAACGCCCCTCTATCTCTACCATCTCTCTATTCAGAATTTTCATCATGATAACATGGTGCATTCCAAGCCTTACTTCCTCAGCATTTGGTTCTCGTCTGCTTCCTTTCTCTCGGTCTCATTGCCGAGACACCATTTTCACCAAACCCAACATCTCCGGTCTCAAACCCGGGTGTCTTGCAGGTGTCAGACGCATTTAGTCTTCATTCCTCGCTTCCAACTTCATAGAACTTTAGGAGCTTGATATCGATCGCTTTCCTCAAAGTCACACCTGGCCAAGGCCCGATCTCGTTAAAAACCGATCTAGAATGCCCGTAGCATTTTATCTACTCGGGTCACACAGTTGGCCCCATACACTCCAAGCAGCATTTAAAGGCCCCAGGAGGCTTGCTCCACCACTCCCGGTATCGCCACCAAGCCTTTGGCCCAGAACCAAACCCGGCCTGACTTGTAGTGGTTCCGACTCAGACCGGCACTTTGAACCAAGGCCTTCAGACAACAAAGATCTATTTGTTCTTCAACCACCCCGTCGACTCGTTGGACAGTCGCCACTCAGGGACGCAAGCCTTCGAGGTTCTCACTCTCTTCCGCTGGCGCTGGTACAACTTCATATCTTCTACCTTGGTCTTCTCCTCTGCTTCCGACCTTCTCCCCGCCTTGCATCGACAAAACCGAAATGTACTCCACCAAACTCGATTCCGAAGTCGTGATATCCTTCCATCACCACCATAACCTTGGGGAAGACTGATCCATCACATTTTACCCTCGATTCAACTGAGTTAAAAAGGAACGCAGGTTCCTATTCATTGCATACCCGCAACCATCTCCGATCCTCTTTAGGATGTTCCGACTTCAAAGATGAACCGAAAGCCCTACCGGCCCGATCCACACTTCTTTTTCCCCATTACCAACACTACTGCAGTCAAAATCCTGACTCCATTTTTTGAGGGAGAGGCCAAAATCCCCAAATCCTTCTAAACCACACCAAGGATGTCATTTTTCGTTTCAAACTAACATCCGTGAGCTCCTTCCCAAATTCACACATTCGTGGCACCAACATCCCAAGAGGCCCAAAGACGCCTTTAAGGATTTTAGGTTTTACATCTACACTTTCCTCTATCTCGCCATCCTACCGATAGAGTCAAGACCTTTAGCTTGTCCCTAACTTTCCCTAAAGAGTTAATCCTCACCTCATCATCAGCCTGCTTTAGCCTCAGGATTCTTGATAAAGAAACGCATGTGTCTATGCCTTCTTTACTACTATTCTCTTTCTCGCCACTTCGAACTCTTCCCTCACCTCCACCTTTTTCTTTGTAATCACACTGAGGATCATGAACTTTCAGAATCCCAACCATTTGCAAACCTTACCTCTCCCTGAAATATTAAATTAACACCTCTTCGCGCCGCATCCTCACCGTGTGCCGAATGAAGGTTCTCAGACGACTTCACTCACCCAGCTTGAACCTCTTCCATTTTCTCCCACCAGAACCCACACTTGTTGCATTTATTAGTATCTTTCCACTCGCAAGAGATTTGACCTGTTCTTTTTCCTAATCTAATCCATGAAGTTTATGTTCTCATCCTCCTAACGGATCTTCTTAGATTTTAGGGTCTTCATCTTCGATGTCGGAAGATCACAACTATTTTCCCTCCTCTCATAGAGAGAGGAGAGAGGACAAAGAGAAAATATCTGAAAATTCTATATTGAAGATCAACTAATATGAGGGGATGTTGACTCGAATGGGGAATAAAAGATATAATCCATTTTCAGAGTAGATGTTATATGGATTATGTTATGCAACCCTTTACTGTATCTTTCTTACATTGTGCAACAACTGGAATTTTGCAGCTTACTTTCTTCTGTCAGACAGTCTGGATAGACCATTCTTTCAAAACTGACGTTACTAAGCTAATATCATTTGTTGGGAGGAAGTGGAAGACATGGTTTATCACTCCTCTTGAATACATATACAGCCTGTAGCACAACACTAAGAAAATATAATAAAAAGCAAAAACGGATCTGCTTGATAAAGCCAACTTAAAAAATTTTTATAATGTTAATCCACAGATGAGGCATCTTATCTACAGGACGGTTGATTGGTCAGGTGCTCAAGTGAGATGGGAGAGCTCAATATCTCCTTGTTACACATCCTTCAGGCTCATACTGGATGTGCTGAGGTGCTTTTTAGTTAATAAACGTATTATATAAAAATATGTCACACAAAGAATTCCTCTTGCTATGAACGTTATTTGAAGATCACGTGTTAAGGTGTAGTCATGGCTGCTGAGAAATTTACTCCTGATCATCAGCATGAGTGTTTGCCATAACTGGCAGACATCAATCTGGCTGACACAGTTGTGTTTTGTGTTGTTACTGAGTATTTTTAGCAGCACGCATGGTTTTAACTGTCTTGGGCATTTGTTTTTTTTTCCTGTAGTGGATGTAACCAACAAGCATTTGTTTTTTTTTTTCCCTTTGTTATTTGTGTTTATACTTTATACACAAAGTTTGATATATGTTATTGGCATAGATATGGGTGTTGAGCGTGGCATTCAACTGGAAGGTTTGACCGAGGAACAGATCTCAAAGGCGATCGAAGACCTTGTGAAACTGGGAGCAACCCTTAAAGGTTGATACTGCTGCTCCTGGACCTCATATGCACTGAAATAAATGGATGTGAATAGGAAATTATTTCCTGGGATGGTCTGTTTTCTGATTTAGCATCCAATCCAGCTTTGTTTTGAATACTCTGGTATTACATTCTTGTGCCTTGGCTGATCTTTGTTGATGAATCACATTTGGTCATTATTATGGTCCACACATGACATTCAGATGGGGGTGATGTGATGATTGTCTAGTTTTTTTTGTCCCTCTTGAATTGAATCAGTAGCTTGGGATGTTGGAACCAAATAGTTGGGTGGTCATTTTCATTGTTTGATGTAGCTGTTGTTCTATGAACACAATTTCAATTGTTGTCTAGCAAATCCCTCCTGCCCCAGTTAAAAATGGGGACAATAGTGTTTTTTGGACTAATATCAATCACTTTTAGGTTTCAAATGTTTTTTTTGGACAGTTAAACACTTTAGTTACAAACTTACAATATATTTAACTGTTTCACTGGGACTCAAACCGACCTCTCTCTTCCCTATGCCTTGTCTTTTTGAAACGTTGAGTGCTCTACCACACAAGCTAGATAGAAAGTTGATGGGCAGGTTTCAAATGTTTTATTATTATTAGTTGAACAGGTTTAGCTTGGAAAGAAATTATTCTGGCATTGGAGTTTGTTTTTATTATTATTACTACGTGGTATTTTATTGTTGGATTCTTAGAGCTCATTTCTTTTGGTTGATTTTTAGGAAAAGCCTTGTGGAATAAAAACCAATAATACTTTAAACTTTATTGATGATATGAACTTGCCTGTCTAATGTGAAAAAAAAGGTTGAAGCATTGCTGTGTCAATGGAACTTTAGTGGTGATTAATGATATTTTTATTAAAGATGGAAATGTTTGATAATACTTTTCCTCATTAGAAATAAAGGTGTAACTAATGTGTCAAAAAAAGAAAAAGAAAACAGGAATGGGATAGATAGATGGGGGAAGAGGGTCCAGCAGTCTAGCAACGGTTTATTACATTTTAATTTTAACTAAAGTGTTTAGATTAAAAAATATATAAATAAAACTAATAAAGGATCTCTTTATCTTATCTTATCTATCTATCATCAGGAACTGACAGCTTCTACACGAAGAATGTTAAAACGAATAAGAATTTCGAACGAAATTCATATTTCAATATTAAATCGTTTCACGCCAAAAATAATAATACATGTTGCTATTTATAAGACAAACAAAATCCTAATCGATAATCCCAAAATTGAATCCGATAATCCCAAAATCATAACGTATAAATCTAAAAATACTATCTATGATAAATCCAAAAATACTAATGAGCAACTAAAATACTATCTGATAAATCCAAAAAATAAATAAATAAATAATTAATAGCAATAAAAGTCTTCATCGACCAGGCTTCCTATCCGCTTCAGCCATATACCGCCTTCACCACTTCCATCATTCCTCCGTTGAAAAGTACTGACCAAGAGCGAAAAACAAACAGAAGAATCCAACACGAAGAACCTAAACGACGGCGATCATCCTCTCAGATCCATAAAGACGACTCGCGACGACTACGCCATTCGACAAAGCGTAAACGACGAACCACCATCTCAGAAGTCACGAACTCATCATCAAGGATAAGATCCACCGCCTCCTTGAAATTGTAAACGGCTGGGTACAAAATGCACTCGCGAAGGCCACCGCGCACACACTGTATGCAAAGTGTACGCCCTCAAAAGTGCCTCTAAGGTAACAAGTCCTCTATATCAAAATGTATTAATATCCATGTCACTATACAACTGCTAAGATACGCATTGCATCCCATTTTACTAACAGATGTAATACACCATGGCTCTGCATAAATGGAAAACGCTAAATCTTCTTTCAGACGAATTTAATCCAGAAGATGGTCACCAACATTAAATTCTTGTAATCACACGCACATCAACAGCCTACTTATATTCTCATTACTTAGAGAATTTTCGCCTAATCCTTCGCATTAAGTCACATGGTTGCAAGTTTTCTCTCCGCAGTTCGTATATTACCGCATGGAGGTGGTAAAGGAACAAGATCAATAAAAAGTGTATGAGTAGCCATTAACAATTTGAAAAGGACTTTACCCGTCGAACTAATGCACTGTTATAAGCAACTCAGTCATTGACAAAATTAAATCCCAAACACCTTGTTTTATCCCAACCAAACTCCGAAGCAAATTACCCAGACTACGATTAACAACCTCAGTTTGCCCATCAGTCTGAGGATGAAAAGCATTTAAAATTTTGCACATACAAACAATTTCAGCTGCTTTCAAAATAGCTAACAAATTTCACATCCCTATCAGACACAATGGAACATGTGAAGGCAACCCATGCAATTTAACAACTTCTCTAAAAAACAATTTAGCAACATGTGAAGCATCATTGGTTTTGTTACATGGAATAAAATGTGCCATTTTTAAAAATCCACACAACAACAACCAAAATAATCATGCCCCTACCCGTCTTAAAAGAATCCAAAGAACAAAGTCCACTAACATCTTTCCAAGGTTCATGAGGACAGTAAAGGAGTATATAAGCCATGTTTTAGTTTCTTTAGCCTTGGGCTATCTATTATGTTCTCGTGATCAGATAACTATCCTAGCAACATCCCTTTTCAAAGCAGTTAATAAACCTATCTTTCAACCAATGCACAAGCTTTTATCCTCCCAAAATGTCCACTAAAATCCACCCAGATGCACTTCCAAACTAATAAATTCATAAATGATGTTCAGAGGCACGCACAATTTAGTTACTTTTAAACAACACCCATTTTCAATAATGAAGTTCATGACGGTTACCATTACTAACCTCATTATAACAATACCAAAGTCGCATGCGTATCACTCATTTTTCAATCTATCAAACTCCAATGACATGAGCACTACAACATGAAGTGTAACATGACCGACTAAGTGCATCGCCAGCCTTTGTTTTCAATAATGAGAACGATGATTAATCACAAAAGATATTCATTCAAAATTCAACCCACTTAGCATGTCGAGCATTCAATTTCTTTGTGAGTTTAAATATCTTAAAGCTTGATGGTTTAAAACAACACAAATTCATTTCTAAGAACAAATAAAATCTCCAAAACACGCATTTCAGATTATAGCATAAAACTCTTTTATCATATGTAATATCGCCTTTTAGCATCATTGAGTTTTTCAATAAAGAAGCCATAGGTGATTCCTCGACTAAGACACCACCAATACCTACACCCGATGTCACAAGCAACCTTCAAAAACTTTAGTAAATCGATATCTCAAACCGGTGCCCCGCTATTCGACCTCGATTTTCCTAAAATGTCCGGTCAAAGATTAGGACCATTTGAAAACTTGCCCTTAAACATCTGCTGATGTGGAGCCTGGCACAAGGTATAAATCCCCTTATAAATCTCCTATAAAGAAGCTAAACCATGAAAACTACTTAGTTCTGATAGATTGTGGTCTCAAAGCACTCTAATAACTCTGAACTTTTCTGATCACCAAACGCCATGCTCGCATATCAACAAAGTTCTTAAAAGACACGAGGCTGATAAGAATTTTAAGGTTAACATGTTTCGGGCCTCGAAGAGCCAGTAAAATTCGTCTTGTGGTGTGCTAAATGCTCTTCTTCGATTGACTATGTGATCAATATGTCATCAAAGAGACCACTAGAAATTTACCAATGAAAGGTCAGAGTGACACGGGTCATAACTCCTACGAAAGACTGGTGAAAGACAGACAAACCAAAAGGCATGACTAACCACTCAAACAAACCATCTCAGCGCTTTTAAATGCAGCTTCCACTCATCTCCCCGGTCTAACACGAATTTGATGATAACGCCAAGCAAATCTATCTTAGAGAACCAACTAGAACCAACTAATAGGTCCAATATATCCTCATATGCAGGGACGTGGAACCATATTTCATCAGGATTCATTGATGGCCTCTATCATTCACACACATCTCCTCCAAGATCCATCTTCAAGTGTCAACAAAGCCGGCATCAGTTGCTAGGCGGACTACAAGGCTATGCCTAATAAATCCTCTCTTCTAAAAGTCCTTCTACTACTATTCAAATTTCATCTCTCTTAGATTCATCCTATAATGTGGAAGGTTAGGCAGCTTGAGAACCCGAACTAAATCTATAGCATGTCGATGCTTCTAAAGGTGGTAGTTCACTGTGTGCAACTCATCGTATCATATCAACAAAATCGATCTAGCAAATTCTTCACTTCCAAAGGAACATCGACAATCAAAGAATCGCAGGGAACTTTTGCTACTAATGCTAAGCACATACCGCCTCTCAAATCCTCTCCCTCTCAAACTCCGCTTTACATTTTAAATATGCACCTTTCGTGAGTTTAGAGATGTCGCGCTTACCAATGCAAACTTTAAAGAAGTGTGTCTCAAAATAATGTTCTTTCATTCTTGTACTTAAAAGGAATAAATGCTATCTTTACCAAATTGGTAACATTAAGATCATAAATCCAAGGGCGGTCTAAGAACACGGGCAACATCCATGGCAAGACTCACAATAGATTTCATCCTATAATCCCCATTCAATAGAGACTAGACACCTTCGAGTGACGTGCAAAGTACGGTCGCTCACCCAAGCTACTTCCAATGGATTCGATGTGGTTCTACTTTCGTGTTTAACAATTTAGTCAAAGATCCTTAGAAACCACATTCATTGAACTACCCCCATCAATCACTAACTTACATTTCTTATCTCCACTGCATGACTGTGAAAATACTAAATATTAGCCTAATGATCATTATCTGCGCCTGTGGATAGCACACTTCGAAACCACACTAACACATGCATCTTCATCACAACTTATGAAGATCATCTTCATCACCGTAATAATCTAAAGGATCAACAATTCGTCTCTCATTCTCCAAAATACTTTGTTCAACATCTAATGCCAATGCACGCGCTGAGGACAACGAGAGACGCAATATGACCTTATGATGACACTTATGACAGATAATCGATGAGTTACAATGTAGACGCAATAGAGAAGCAACAGAAGAGAGCACGTAGAAATGACTTTGCCCTAATGTTATTGTGCGTAGTATTACCGCTTGATGACATGGATCGGACTTTCACCGACTCGTAAAAGTAAAAGAGGAGGGTCTATTGAACTTCTCGACTTCTAAGGCTTTTTGGTATGCATCCTAAAGTGTGTGGAGCATGCAATCTAACCATTCTTTGGATGTCGAACCTAAGACCATTAACAAAGCGAGTGCAGACAACAAATTTGTCCTCAGCATGGAACTCACTACACCTAAGTCTAGCTTCCTCAAATTTAGAAGAATATTCAGCTACACTAAGAGTCATTTGTTTTAGATTAATCATGGTGGAAAACAATTGACTCTTATATGATGGAGGAATGGATACACCAAACTTTGCTTTCATAATAAATCATCAGGATAGTGGTTCACCTGCATTTAAGCATGTCTTGCAACACATTCCGCCAAAGACATCTTAAATTCGAGTCGTTAATTTCATTTAGCAAAACCGAACCCGCTCACTATCAATCATTTCATACCAATCAAAAATATTCCTCAATAGCAAACTAACCAATCGTAGAAAACATTTGGACTCCATTCTACCATAAAATTCAGAGTGTATTAATCTTAACTTTTTTGCGATGTCTTCGAGGTCGCCTAACCTCGTCTATCCCGATCTCTACCCCAAACACCACTAACCCGAGGCCGTATCGAAGCGACATCTTCTCTCACTCGATTTGTGGGTAAGTTTGCCTTGGTGGCTGCGTAATCTATCGAAGTCAGACATTAGCAAAGTTTGAAATCGATCACCTAAGTTCATTTGACCCAAATTTTACGCAAACCATTTTACGAATGCATCGGGACAGATGTGAACCCTGTAAGGACTTAAACCTCATGTGGTGACCCGACGTGTTTCCTAACAAATCATCGACATAGTCACTTATCTCATGTTTACCCGTATATTTTAAAGTAAGTCCATTTTTATTTATTGCATGAGTTTGTTGTTCGAGGGCGTATCGACGCTGAAATAATCGACCACACATTGAATTTAAATACTGATCGATGCAAAGCGTTGGACGGAATTAAATTGTGCATTGTCAGCATCATGATGACGGCAATACAAACTAGACTATCATTTAGATCTTCGAGATAAGACTTCAGAATTTTAGTCTCAAAATTATCGAAGTCTCTAATTGAATCATTCTGGGGTTGTGTGAAGAAGAAGATGCAACAATATCACTTTGCAATGATGATGAGATAGACCCAAAATTTCACCGAGTAAAGAAATTTAAAACTATACGTTAATGCAACAAAACACAAATCTAAAAAAAAGTACGTGATTATATATCACAGAGTGCACGAGTCACTAAAGAATAACTAAAAAAACAATTTTTTTTTTATTTTTTTAAAATACTTTACGCCATCAAAAAGTAAACTCTAAACCTAAAACAATCAAACAAAATACGCTTAAATATCAATGTAATATTAACAAATTTCAGTAAAAAAGAAAATATACCCGCTGAAGAAACCTCGAGATCGCCTACAATTCCTCAATGCGGGTTGCAAGGAAATCAAATCAAGTGTGTAATTTGTTCACAAGAGCAAATTGATCAAATTTCCTCACCTAAAGATCGTTAATAATGAATCAATCGAAAGTGAATGTAGCCAGACTCGCGGATTTACGTACATTTCTCTATCATAAATTCCGATGCAATTTAATCCAGTGCCAATCAATGTAGCTAATCCTCCTCCACTATTCGCACGCCAATCAAAATAAATTGGGTGAAGTCGGCCAGGATCCGTTAATATGGGATTGCAGAAATCGAAATTTCAGGAGTTCGAGGTGACCACAACGCCGCCGCATCTTAATTGGTTTTCTACAGCTGATCGACCACGCCTCCGATCTCTGGGCTTGATCACAAAGTAGGTTTATTTGAAAGAAACAAGACAAGGATTAGAAAACAGCAAAAACAACTCTGATCTCTGATCGCCAGCTCGATACCAAACCGACGTAGCTTCTGCCACGGCACAGTTAAAACGAATAAAAGAAATCGAACGTAAATTCAATATTTCAATATTAATCGTTTCACCAAAAATAATAACATATACGCTATTTATAAGACAAACAAAAATCCTAATGATAATCCCAAAAAACTTAAATTGATAATCCCAAAAATCATATAACTGATAAATCTAAAATACTATCTGATAAATCCAAAATACTAATAGATAACCTAAAAATACCATCTGATAAATCCAAAAATAAAATTAAATAAATAATTAACAAGAATAAAAGTCTTCATCGGGACTCGCCTTCTATCCGCCAGTGTACCATAACTACCACCCACGCCCCATCAAAAACCTCTAGTAATTACATATAAAATGACAACGAAATTATACGTTTTTATAAAATATTTATTTCTTAAAAACATTCTCCTCTCATCCCAACCACCCACAAGAATCCTTATTATTATTATTATTTAAAATTACTAGCCATAAAATACACTTTTAATTTCTCTAGCCATATTTAAAACTATTGTTGATTTTTGTAGAAAATAGAAAAAAATATATGTTTTTAGTTTTTAGAATAAATATATTCAAGAATTTTAAGGCATATTGAGAAACATATTTTTATATTATATTATATATATATATAAGGGTAGAGCAATTAGTAAATTAATAATTAATAATTACTTATAAATTAAGTAAAAAAAAAAAAAAAAACTCAATAAAATTCATAATTGAGTTATGTTTATTTTTCAAAAAACATTAGACGCTCTTCTCCCTCTTCCGGTGTCTTCGAGCCATCATCGAGGTAAAGGAAAGGCAGTGGCCGGTGATCTCTAATCTCTAATCTCTGAAAAGAGAGAATAGAATTGCAGAGAGAATTCAAAGTTGGGAGTTGGGAGAGATCTAGATGGAGGTGATGAAGGCGGTAGAGATTGAAGGTAGGGGGAGAGCTCTGGTTGCCTCTCAATCCCTCTATGGCGGCCAAATCATCCTCACCGACTCCCCCATCCTCCTTTATTCTCCATATCCTCTTTCTTCCTCCTCCCATCCTCCTTACTGTTCCAACTGCTTCACCCACTTACAAACTTCTTCCTCTTCCTCTTCCACTTCCACTTCCACCCTCGTCTCCTGCCCTTCTTGCCCTTTTCTCTGTTGTTCTCCTGATTGCCTCACTCATGCCCTCTCTTCCTCCCATTCTCCCTGGGCCTGTTCTGTCCTATCCCTTTTGCGGGCTTCCCTCCCTCTCTCTCTCTCCCACTCCGATCGCCAAGTCCAGGCCCGTTTCCTCGTCGCCGCGTACAATCTCGCCATCGTCTCTCCTTCCCACTTCCAGATTCTGCTTTCTCTTCAAGGCACCGCTCTCCCCTCCTTCGATTCTGACGCTCCCGCTTTACTCCATTCCCTCATCTCTTCCCTCTCCCCTCCTCCAGGCGTTGCCGGATTCTCCGTGGAGCTCACCGCCGCTTTGCTCGCCAAGGACAAGCTCAATGCTTTCGGTCTGATGGAGCCGCCGGCACTTGCACTTGGCGGCCAGAGATCCGTCAGAGCTTATGGAATCTACCCCAAAGCTTCTTTCTTTAACCACGATTGTCTCCCCAACGCTTGCCGATTCGATTATGTGGATACTGCCTCCCACCGTAATACTGACATCACCATTAGAGTTATTCACGATGTTCCCGAGGGAAGGGAGATTTGTTTGAGCTATTTTCCCGTGAATGAGACTTATGCCGACAGACAGAAGAGGCTGCTGGAAGATTACGGCTTTACCTGTGATTGTGACCGTTGTCGGGTTGAAGCCAATTGGAAAGATGAAGATGATGATGATGAGCAAGAGCAAGAGCAGGAGCAGGATGATGAGGCCCAAGTGATGGACGAGGACCAGGATGAACAAATGATTGGTTCAGAAAACGAGAACAAAGTTGTAGATGGAGGAGGGGAAAATGATTTCCCCCACGCCTATTTCTTTTTGAGATACATGTGCAGTAGAGAAAATTGCTGGGGCACACTGGCTCCGTTGCCTCCATCGGGTTCAGATTCATCTCCTTCTACTATCATGGAATGTAATGTCTGTGGAAACTTGAAGAAGGCTGAAGAAGACTTCAACAGCGATGAAGACATGGATGACTGAACTCTTTTTACTCAGTCTTTTCATGTAACTATCCCTCTGCTTGCTTGCTTCCCTTACTCACATTTGTTTCTTCCTATAATTTCTTTCATTATAATTCATAACCAACCTTTGCACAAGTTTCTAGTTTTCAATAATTTCGCCTTCCCCTAGTATACACATATGAATTAAAGAGCTTATTTTGGCAGTGATTCTAACTTTCCCTGCACTTAGAAAATTTTTGCGAAAAGAGTTGCTTTCAAATGCTAGAAAGGCTAAAAAGGCATTCTAGGATCACTACCAATCAAGCTCTAAATAGCAGACTGGTTAAATCTGTTCATTCATGTCCTGTGGATGACTAGATGTTAGGTTTTCCTTGATTTCAATTGCAACTTTTGTGAGCCATTTTATTTGTTGGCACTGTTTAGTATAGCATCATTCTTTTTAGGCTGTCTGCATTGGCTTAACCATTCAAGTACTGTTGTGATAAAAATTGGTATTGTTTTTATTTTAGAACTAGAAACTTCCACAAGTTAAACGGTACAAGTCAAAGGACAGAGTCATTCTTTGAACTGATATCATGCTTCTGGATAAACCCATTAAAGTTAGATCAAAATCAGCTAGGAATTATACCTGAGAAAACCATCCTGGATGCCTGCTTCAGATGTGTGATTCTCTTACATGACATTTAATTACTGTAAACTTTCATTTTATTATTATTGCTGTTTTTGTATTTGCAACCATCTTCTCCATGAGCAAATACAACCTAGAGCTTGATTTAGTTCTTAGTAATCCTTTTATGGTATTCAAGCATCAAGATTGTTGTTGTTCTAGTGAATGAGGTCATTGTAGGGATTGGATCTTGCCTTTATGGTGGCATTTCCTGCCATCTGAAATAACCATTTTCTATTTCTTGTCATGTGCTTCTCAAAGGACCTGCTGATGATATTGGTCTTGGTTTTTTGTAATAACTTCCTGATGATATTTTTAGAAGCATATAGCTTTCCTGAATGTTTATGGTAAAAAATTTCCTTTAGAGTAATGATTTTAAAAATAAAAAAAAATCTTCCCTTCTTAGTGTACTTCTTTGTTTGCAGCATGCACTGTTACCCAATTAGCCCTTAGCTCTAATTTTTTTTGCTAAGATCTGACTTCTGTCACAAACGCCAACCCTCCTTTTTTTTCCTGCTATCCTAACACTAAAATCCCTCATTTGACTATACTATCCAAGAAGTCAGGCAACTTGTCTTTTTGTGTTCAGCCCCTAAAACACTTTATACCAATCATATCAAAACTCTGAGCCAACTCGAAGCTTTGGCAACCTCTCTTCATAGTAAGAACCTCTACTGAAGAATGAGGGTAGGAGGACATTGAATAGGCTAGGATCTTTGTGAGAACATTTTATTTTTTTTTTATTTGTAAAATCAGTATATCAAACTGGACACGGGTACTTCAACTCAAGTGCACAGTTTCTGGAGTTTCTATTGGTTAAAAAGTCCCTCCTACTAGGCTCCTTCTGTACACAGACCAGCAAAGTGACATTGTCTTCCATTGTGTCTTTAATTCCTTTACATGAACTTGTCCTGATAGCAGGGAAGTGCTTCTCTCCCTCTCCTCTAGATCACCCTGAAAACCTCAAAGAAGGACAAAACATGGCTCAGATGTCTCAGGCTAGAAATGGGACATTGAGAGCCTCTCAGGCTAGAAAAAGGACATTAAGAGCTGATTTACTGACTTCTGTTTTGTAGATGCAGCACCCGCTGCCTCATTACCAGTCAATGTTCAATTTTTTTTCCTATACTGACCCAAGTAAAATGTTGATTTTGGGGGTTTGGAGTTAGAAGAGGAGACCCGAGTATCTTAGGTGCTGGGAAATTGATATTCAGTGCTGCAACTTCATCACAAAGAAGGATCTCGCTGAAAATATTAGCCTTGTTTTAATTCTCTTGAACAGTTGTTATTCACTTGCAACCTGCTATTACTGTCAAGTGTCAGCAAAATAAGCAGTGACAAGTTGTAGCAACATCAGATATATATATATATATATATATATATATATATATATATATATAGCCAAAGTACATTACTTAAAGTTATGATTTTCCTATACTTATTGAATTGCGGCTAATTACTTGGGATTGATCTGCTTAACACCCTAATTTAGTTACAACACTTCTTTTTATCTGATTCTCAACATCTCTTCACAAAACTGCCTTGACTGAGACTGAATCTATTTATTTTTCATCGCCTCTAAGCCATGCCCATGTAATGACTTGGATGCAAGGCCATGCCGTGCTACATAATTGTCTTGCCTGCCTCTTTAGCTACTTTTATCATTGTAACTTGGGATGGTTCTTTGCATTGCCTCTAGTTGTGTTTCTCCTTCTGGATCCATTGTGCATGGTCGTTGTAGGTTTACTATCTTGTTTGAGATCGAGGGAACTGTTGGACAACAAAGCTGAAGCCCACAAGATCCAAGTCCAGGCAACTTAGTTCTCCCTCGTTAACAGTCAACTATATAAACGGTCACTGGGTGGGCCCTATCTTAAATGCCTTACTCACCAGCAAGGATAGTATGTATTGACAGAACTCCACAATGGAATATGCGGAAATCACCCAGGCGGTAGGACGCTGGCACATAGAGCTCATACCCAAGGCTACTATCGCCGAATTATGCGCGATGCCACACCTATGTTAGAAAGTGTGATCACGCTACCGATAGTCTTGTCTCAAAGTCTTGCTCAAAACTAACAACCATAACGAGCCCTCAGCCCTTCGCCTGCTGGGGTATTGATGTAGTCGTGCCACCGCCTACCGCCTGTTCTAAGAAGTTGTTGTTATTGCCACCGACTACGCCAAAGAAATGGATGGAGGCCAAGCCTTCAGATCCATCAAAGACAAATATGTCATTCATTTTTATATGGAAAACATCAGGTGCGTGTTCGTATCACCTCAATCGACAGAATAGACAACGCTATAATCAGCGAGCATACAGAACTTTTGCAAAATGAATTCAAAATCAAAACCTATATCACCCCGGTAAATTGCAGCTAAACACTGTGCAAAAGCGCCTAATAAAACAATTTTATCAACTCCCGAAAAACAAGACTACCAAAGGAAAGTGGGTAGGAGAACTACTGTAGAGTATTAAGGGCTTATAAACAACCAAAGCAGAAGCCGACGGGGAATCACTGCTCGCCTCACATGGTAGACGGAGGTTATCATACCCACAACGGATGCCCACCATTCTGGATGTAGGTTCATGAGGAAGCTAATGTCGGGCCACACCAAAGACCTAGACACAACAAATGAACTCCGGGAAGCGGCGGCTGTGTGCATAGCATCATACTAACAGAGACTGGCAAACTTGCACAACCGACGTGTAAAGCCGTGTACATTCAAAGCCGGGGAGTTAGTCTTAAGAACGATCTTCAAAACACTACAACCCAAAGCAGACAGAAATCTGTGCCAATTGGGAATGACCATAGTGGTGCGAGCAGGATAGTCGTCTGGCGCGTTGAGCAAGCCGTGAAGGACTCCGTCATTCCTAAGATGTGGGAATGTCACATCTACCGCACTATCGCAGCTGCATTTCGAGGAGCTTACCATCAATAAAAGATTGTTCTTTACACATTTCATCTTAAAACCTATAATTACTTCTTTCTAAGTCCGTGACAGGTTGTTATCCCGTCGGTGCCTTAAGTCCACAAGATATGGCGAATGTCCCTTACTAGCGCTCTAAAAGTCCGTGATATGGTTGTTGTCCCTTACCGGCACATAAAAAGTCCAGTTTATGGTTGATAGTTCGCTGGCACATAAAAAGTCCAGACATGGTCATATCTCGCCATATAAAAGTCTAGTCATGGTTGATGTCTTGCTGGCACATAAAAAAGTCCAGTCATGGTTGATATCCTAATGGCACACAAAAAAGTCCAGATATGGTTGATGCCCTGTTGACACTTAAAAACGTCTAGACATGGTTGATATCCTGCTAGCACCTGTAGAAAGTCCATCTATGGTTGTTGACTTGCTGACATTTTCAAAATAAAAGAAAAAGGGAGCCCAGGCATAACTGTCATCATGAAGGGGTTTTTATCAAAACGTGCGCTAAAGAGCGCCAAGGATTATAAGGAGTAATATGCATTTTGGCGGCACAACGACCCCTCCTTACAAAATCTCCTAAAAACAACCCAAACACCATGGGCAAAGAGTCACCTTGCTCCTTTGCGACGACGCCTCCATCCGTCCTTCACCGCTTCAACCGATCGTACTTCACTCTTGGTTTACTCCATTGCCGGTGGCCTGGGCACCCTAGATTCACAAAAAACTATGGAGGAAGTGGTCACAAAGTTAGTACGCCATCTAATCCTAGCTCACATCAAAATATGTTTGAACGCATTAACATCCGTGAGCGCCATAAATGGCAATTATTCAAGCCTTAGCTTCCACTATACTTCCTATTCTTACCCGCCTGGGAATGGAGAGCAAACACTTCATCTATGGATGTCTCTGAGCTTCGCAGAGTGATGTTCGCCAACCCCATGTGGCAACCTCACCTCCAACTGGGCCACTCGTTTTCCAGAATCGCCTAAGGCATCTCGCATCCTAGTCAAGTCATCCTCTACCCTTGCCTTGGCCTCACCCGCTGCTATAGCCGCTAAACGGGCCGCTTTAGCCTCCTATTTGGCCTCGTCCCTTTCTTTCTCCACCCGTTCAATCTTCTTCGCACCAGCTTTGGCTTCTTGCTTCCAATGTTTTGACTTGGACTCTGCCTTGGCCAAGAAGGCCCAACCCCGACATGCTTGAAACCCGACGAGCAAAGGCGTAAAGTCGCAGCCTCTCAAAGATTGTCTAAAGGTCAGATTGAAACTCCCTATACTAGCGAACCATGTTCCGAATGGTCGTCATAGCTTGTAAAAGATAAGTTAAAATAAAATTACCATGCAAAGATAGCAACCAAGCAGTGCCAAAGATGTACAGCCAATTTATCAGAAAGTCATGGTCATGGTCAGGATGAACATCCGGCCCCAACATCACTGAAAGCCTCCTTACTCTGATGACGGGGAACTGGATGGAACATTGCTCAACAAGCCGCCACCTGATCAAAGTACTTGATGCAGGTCGCATATGCATTAACCGGATCGCTCCGTCTCGGGCGGGGGCTCAAGATAAATGATCTCCTAGCACCCTCTAAATTTAGTGGGCAACCATGCCCGCCGGCTGATGGATCCTTCCTATGAGAAGAACATACGTTCAACATCACCCGACTGCTTCGCCTCCTCGCAAAGGAACTGCAAGCCTCGGGCGTGGTGTACGGCAAAGAATCACCCCGAGGGGGACCTCGCCAATTTCATCAGCCACTGGGGGACTCCCGCAGGGATCCTCCAGGCGCACCGACCTCATGGGACGCTCCGAAACCAAATGGATCAGCCAGGCTCAATGGAGTCCATTGGAATTATCGCTTCGCCTTCTGGGGACTTTCATTTGGCTAAGACTCGCTGACGCTTCCCATCGATGTGGGTGCCGGCCTATCCGAGTCCAGCCTCCGCGCATCCGACAAGAACAAACCCGACGACAAGCATAGACATCTCCCCGTTTCCTAGACTCACCGGCGTTACGCCTAATCCACAGTCTTCCAACCCGGCGCCGACCGCTTAGCCTACGGCCCTTCCTAACTCTGCCTCTTTAGGCCGAGGGTAAGTCATGACTTGTGGCCGCATGACTGACATACCCTCATTATAAGTCCCGTGGTAGCCTTCGCTAGATCTTCTTAGGCAGCAACTGCCCTAGAAGAGCTACCCAGGCTAGACTTGCAAAGGTCGACAAGAACGAAGTACTCTCCCTTAATGAGCTTTGCGGGGGAACGACGGAGATGATGTAAGGAAAGGCGCAAGCGGCCAACTCTCGCAAGTTCCTCGTCAGCCTGTGTGCCCCGGACAGCCTCGCTCTATGTTAATTCTAAGATCTGCCGATGTTCCTCAGCTAGCCTTCTCTATCCAAATAATTTGGCCTCGCCTCATCGCGCTAACTCGATAGCATCAGGAAAAACAATGTATGTCAAAACATGAACATCTCATAGGACATGGTCTGCAACCAAACCTGCACTAACTCTTGGAAATGTAAGAGATCGACCACATCGAACTAAACTCCCGAGAGCCGAGCCTCAGCACTACCTGACCCTTAACTATGACAACCCCCTTTGCCTCTATCTTGGGGGAGTCAAAGATCCTGGTTACGAATTGTAGTCAGGGACTATGGGTTGACATTGACGCCGCCCTCGTCCCTAACTTCAACGTAGAAAAACATATCTGCAACAACATCCAAACAGAAAATTAAGCACGCTACAACTCCATTAAAAACTAAAAACATTCGATGAATAAGCAAGTGAGAAGCCTAGGTGACGGTGTTAATCGCCACCAAATGACGAAACCGAGAAGTTTTGTGCCCAGCGCAAATCATTCCGGTGAAGAAGACAACGTTATCCCGCCCCGTCTCTATAGTAGGGTACAAGACGGCCCGCTCGACAATTCTGAACCAACCCGTGAGGACTCGAACATGTGCTGACCTCGGCCCTCCATGGACATAAGACACAAGGTCGTCGCAAAGAGGCGACCCCATCGATCCCTTCCCGCACCCAACCCGATCGTGGAAGTCTTCGACCTCTCACATCATTCCCACAGCAAACCAAGAACTGAATCAACTCCAAGGATCTCGCAAAACGATATGCGACTAACACTCCTGTGACTTAGGTTTCCTCGAAACTGCGCATCTCAAAACTCTATGCACAAGCCACATCTGGACTCATCATGATCAAAAGCGCTATCCAAAACAATTCTTACAAACAAAATCGAAAAAAAAAAACCCCCACCAAAAGATTGAAAGTGGTCCCAATTTCGCCAGCCTCCTTCTACCAAAATTCTTCGTGGAGGATAAAGAACGTCAAAGGATTCTTAAGTAAAAGTTTCAAATCGAACAAAGAAAGTAACGCCTACACCCCTATCCCTATATACAAGTGGGCACACAGCCATTAAATGTACACCGTCGTCGCCGCAATATTGAGACGTGTCCCTCCCTACGCCAGCACCTCAAGGCGTTTCATCTGCTAGGGGACAAAAAAAAAAAAAACAAATGAGCTCACTAATGGTAAACACCTAGCTCTTTGGATCTATTGACCACAAAGCCTCAACCTGGCGAAGTCCGTCGTCAGTCTTGGCTCGACTAAACTATTTCAAGGTGTATTAACCGTGCAGAGCCCAAAGAGCAATCCTACGTGAAACTGAACTCATCCCCAAAGCCAATAGAGGCTTCTCATAAGCCACCTCTCGGAACATAAGCTCCAAATGGATACGAAGAAAGAGTGAAAAATAGAAAACTCAACGTATAAGTATGCCAAAAGCCAAATCTTATTAAAATATGCCAAATTGCTCCGATAGTTACACAAAACAAAAACAAACGTATCCAACGAACTTAGATGGATCCATTTCAAAGGTGTCTAAGTAACTGAACCAGGCTAATTACCAAAAAACAAAGAAAGAGGTAAAAAGTCGAAGAAAAAGAAGAGTTCGAGACGCCCGCCAAGGCCTTCCGTAGACACTCGCCGGGCTCTCCTAAAGACACTTCAGGTGAAACCTTGAAAATTCTAATTTTCCTAAAATCAGAAACCAGAATTTCATTAAATCCGAAATTTTTCTGCATCTCTGATGACAAAAACGGACTTCACCGTTGAATCGCCTCGCGAAATCTAGCTACCATGTTTCTAATTCTAAGATACTAAAATTTCATCATCGCTTCATGGTGACTGAAGGCCACATTGAACGCCAGAAATACATGCTGATGTGATAAAAGCATCTACTACATGCGTCCATGACACATGTTACATGATTAATAGATGATTTAACAATGACTTAAATTAAGCAAGTCACAAAATCCAAAACTTGGTGCTGACATGGATGGAATTATTGGAAAGTTAAATGAATAAGATAAATTAGGATAGTTTTCTCCAAAATCGGAGAAAACGGCAAAGGAGTCGGTTTTCGGTGATTCTGTATATAAATAGCCGACTTCTCTCTAGATTTCCACCGTCGGATCGCTTCTGGCTCAATCTGAAAAAAGAAAGAAAGAAAGTCGATCTACGTCGGGCGAGGGCCACGCGTGAACACCGATTGGTGGAGTTCTATTAACCCAAGAGGCAAGTGAGTCTTCTCCCGCTTCAGGTTATTCTTTGCTAAGAGCCATGAATTGTTAGAAATGACTCGAGGCTTGACTTAGCCAGATTTCATCTCAAATTTCTCATTTGAACCTAGTAGAGAAAATTCCTATTGTGTGGCCGTGAACAGTGCCGACCCGAGGGTTTCACTATTCACGTGATTTTGTGTGGTTTGGGTGATTCAAAATGAATTGTTTTAGTGGTTAATTAGTCCATGTGAGCTAATTTTGGTGTTATTGATTGTGAATTGAATAACATGAATTATGTGAATTTAATTATGTTAATATATACATGAAAAATATATTAGCATGAATATTTTGGAAATGACATAATGCATGAATATTTTGGAAATTACATAATGCATTCCATATGTCATTACGCTCGATTCCCTACTCCGAATCTGGACATGATCCAACCTGGCTTCCGGATGCGAACATATACTGACTCTTTTTACTGCTACTAGACATATTGTATATCCAAGTCTTATAATATATCAACATCATATACAAAAGTCCAAAAATAAACTACCACCGTAGTGGCAAGCATAAAGGTCACACATATACAAAGATCGAGTCCTAATACATATTCAAAAACTATACATTTCATAATTACGATCGTATATGAACCTACAGTTGATTGAACCCCACTGTGTCATTCCAGACGCGGAAGTTCCTGACGCCTTCTCCGTACCTACACTATTGAACCCGCTGCTTACGCCAATAAACATATAATATGCATGTACACAGCTATAATAAGCATATAACAATAATCCGATATTCAACTATGATTCAGATAATGGACTTATACAAGTAATTATGCTTATAACGGGCTGCCATTTCGGAATTCCCGTAGAGTGTTGGCGTAGTTTATTTGAACTCCCGTAGGAGTTACAGAGCTTATTCGTATTCAGAAATACACATAAGTATTATAGATCAGAACGATACACCTTCGTTTCCTCTCATTCATTATTCAAGTTATTATCATATAATTATGGGAATACCTAGACTAGTGCTAATAAAAGTGTAAGACATCAATAATAGCATTCAAGATACTATACAAGACTGTCATTGTAGAAGACTTAATCATAGACAGAGGTCACTGGGTAGTAGATTTGATCTTTATTATGGTTTAAGCCAGAAGACTTGTACAGAGTATCATACTAATCAACAAGAGTGCAAAGAGAGCACTAATCAGAGTACCGGCGTATTTCAATCGGGAGCGCCGGAGCACTAACAGGAGTACCAAAGTACTAATCAAAACAGGAGTCCCAAACTTAAAATTTTGCTTGTCCTCAAGCAAAGAAAAAGAAAGAATTGTTTGTCCTCAAACAAATAGATATTTTTCCTCGTTCGCTTTTGCAAGAGAAGTCAATTTAATTGAAATACAAGGATCGTGATTGTTTCGCATTAATTCCAATTTTCAAGTCCGGGCCAAGGTTGGTTTCTACTTTATAGCATACAAAACTAAATCGGTTGAAATTGTTTTACAAACCAAATAATCATTGGATCCCCATGGAAAATAAATTGTTTTCCTTTCTCATCTCTTCATAATTATTCACTTAACTCCCTAGGTCTTTCACAGTTTTATTACTGTTTATTGCCTTTCCAAATTCCATAAGCTTGTTGTTCATATTGATCTCCACTAATGTAGGTAATTCCATCCTTCAAGATCAAATCGTGTCTTTCGCTTGTAATGTTAAAGCCTGGGCAAGGGTAGGATAGAAAGGAAACTTTTTGCCTAAATTACCCCTAACTTTTTTCTCTTCTTTCACTACGCCTTTTTCCTTGTAGTTTCTTTTTATTAAACTCCCCAAACTTATTTTCTGACATCTCCTTGATTTCTTCCATTAAGAATCAGATGCTCCCATTTCTCATTTGTAATTCAATCAAAGAATTTTCTTTGTTTGTCACCATTCGTGATAGTGCAATGTTTACCTTCTTAGGCTTTCTAACACCCTTAGCGAACTGGGGTTAGTAACTCCCATACTGCATTTATTAGTGGTACTAGGTGTTGAAACACCCTAAGAACTTAATAGTCAAGAGAATTAGGCCACAAGGTAAAACTTATCCCTTTTTTTTTCAGATTTCGCTTTTGACCATTTTTCTTCATTCCCTTTTTCTCGTCTTTTCTCTCGAAGTTCTTCAAAACAATCTCCCCTAAACCATTTCCTCCTTCGCCTGGGAAATCACCGGTTCTTTTCCGGGAAGATTGATTCTTTCGAAGGTTTGGGGTTTAAATTTGGCTGATTTTTTAGAAATAAGGCTTGATTGACTCCAATTTTTGGAACTAAGGTATATGCTTTCTTTAGCATATAGATAGGATGGTCAATGACTCCAACTTTCCAAGAATGGCCTCGTGATCATTTTCTACAATGTGGACACCAGATTTCGCTCAATCAATAATCTAACAAGTTCTAACTGGTTAGCTAATGTTATTAACCATTAGGAGTTCCTTGATTAATTTTTGCTGATGAGTAGTTAAACTCTTTAGTATCCAACAGTTCCGACTCATTGTTCATACCACAATCCTCAAAAATATGTTTCGTTCCTTCAATTTCATTACTTTCCTCTCTATTCGACTTACCAGCTTAAACTTAAGCCACTTTTGCACTCAGGTTTCAATCAAACCGTATTCTTTTGGCCCTTATTCTACATTTCCCTCTGAAATTATTTCTAATCTAACCGCTTCCATTCAACTCCTAGCCTCATGACATCTCAAAGAAGCTTATTCTAGAACTAATTCCTACTTTATTTTGCCAACTACGCATCACAAAGCAACACAACACTGAGCAAACAGTTCATAATAAAGACACGACAATTCAATTCAAATTTCTCATTTTATTTCGATTCAATTGCAACAACTGGATACAATTCAAATGGATAAGGAGGGTGGTGAATGCATTAGGAAGAAGTCTATCTTTTTCTTTGGAAGCAGGCAAAGAAAAGATATTAGGGGGATCCAGGCCCAAGGTATTCAAATGAGTCAAATGGAGGAAATTTCATTTCCCTTCTTTCCTTTCTTCTTAGCTCTCTCAACTTGATCTTCATAATGAAGATCTCATTGAGAGATCAACCTTGCTCAACCTATCCCGCCTTCCCAAGCTATTCATCAGATTTCATTTCAATGAGCACTCCTAAAATCTGGGAGAGATTATCATAATTAGATCCAAATTTTCCAAATCATTCTTTCATTTATAGGATTCAACATCCTTTGCTTCTTATCTCTATCATCCGGGCTTTTGTTTTCAAAACTTTCCGTAGAGACTTGTATAAGAACTTGAAGCCCTTTGATTCGCTTCCCCTAAATTTGGGCTTCGCTTCAGATCCTTCTTTATCAATGCAGGAGTCGAATCACGCCCAAACTGAGATGGTTATAAAAAGCCTATGACTTAGCTCTGAGTTTCTCGTGAACAGATCGTGATCTCTTTCCTCTGCTTCTTAAACTCTCTCCTCACAAGCCTCAAAATCTTTCTCATCCGTCTCTCTGCTCACCTTCTCCCCACCGGCCGGGCCCTTCTTTGTAGCTCCTGCATCTCATGCCTCTTCCTTCCCGTTTAGCTCTTCCTCCCACCGTCGGTCTCTTCCTTTTCAATTCTTTTTCATAAATTCCTTCTCCGACCTCACGTAGTTCCACTCCTCTCTCTCTTCATCCATTCTCGCATGACATCGAGCTTCCAAGATCGAATCGTTTCAGGTCTCTGAGTTTTCTCTCCTTAAGATGTTGGAAATTTCGCTCGCATGTGAGGAGAACCGGCAAGGGAATGGAGAAATCTATCGGGTCGCCTTCATCCCGCTCTTTCATTGTCCGCAAAATGAAATCATTGTTGTCGTGAGTTTTCCGTGCCTCGCTTCCTCGATCGCTGAACCCTTTGAGTCTCCTTTTTCCACTGCTCTCACCTCGGGCTTCATCTCTTTCTACTAAAGACCCCCTTTCTTCTCCGGTTTCCTCGTCCTTCATAATCCCATAATGACAGGAAGCTCTGTGTACTTTCTTTTGATTCCCATACCCTTTTCACCTCAACCTGCCAAAAACATAGAACAAAGACGTCACAAGAGAATAAACCCTCTTTTATTCCCTTCATGATACCTCATGATAGAATTTTTCAATGACAACTCCTACATTGATTCAGATCCTTTAGGGATGGCATACACAGCATCACAACTTCTTCTTGTTCTCTCACTCCGTGCACACGTTGTTTTGCTGGAAGACCAAAACAAGCCAGAAGTAAAACCACACTCTTCGTCTCAAATGAGGCTTCCCGTCCAATGTTCGCCTTCTTCCTTCAAGCTCACTCCGCACTCCACCGCTAGTGAGCTTTCGCAATCTTTCCAAAACTGGTTTCCAAAGTTTCAATTTGAACCATGTTCAGGCACCGCCATGCCATAGCCTCGTTGATAGCCTTGGGCCTTCATATGAAACCCGCACTCTAACAAAAAACCGCCTCCATCCTTCCTTCCTACTGCATTTGAATAAAACTCTTACTGTCAGATACCCCGATTTTTTGGTGTGCGCAGAGACTCTCCAATCCTCTCTGCTCTATCATCTCCTTGAAAGGAGTACCAGATTTTGAATCTCCCAGTGACAAACCCCTTATTAGCGTATTATTTTTCCACTGAGAATACGCTTCATCTGGCTTACGAAATCTCTCACTTTTCTTCCTCTCTCTCACCTTTCCTTTCCTTTTCTTCGCTTCTTCGGGAGTTCGCCTGAGATTCGTGTTTCGATGGCGCCTCCCGATTGTTTCTCCCGACGAATTCTGCCTAAGTGTTTTTCTTGACGATTTTCTCTTCTTTCCGTTGTGTTCATGTTCCTCATAATCTCGTATAGGTTGTGACTAGCGGGAATTTCAAACATTGAAACTAAGAAAAGCTTTTCAAAAGGTTTGAAAGCTGGGGGTTTCAGGGGTTGAGATTCATGAGGAAGAAGGTGAATAGGCCATGTGGTTTGGAGGAATGATAAAGTTTCTAACAAATTGCAATTCAATCAATGTTTGTGTGGGCTAATTATTGCTTCATTAAAACACTGTCGCGACTTCACTTTCGCTCTTTATTTGAGATCTTTGAATTTAGGGCTTTTTTAAGTGAGTTAATGGCATTAAAAACTCTTTTATGTCGCGACATGCTAAGTTTGTCGCTACATCAGTGGATTTTTAGAATTGTTTACTATCATGCCATGGCATCATTTTTCATTTTTGAAACTTAATTATCCGTCGCGATTTCATTGTATGAGGTTCTACATATATCTTCTTCCCTTCAATACTCAGCTAATCGCTCTTTCAAAACAAAAAAGTTACGACAACAATGTTTTGTCGCGGATCACTTATGTCGCGACATAACATTTTGTCAGCACTTAAGCCCTTAACTCAATGATTCAAGAACCTTGAATTCTCTTATTGTTCCTAACCCTTTTAGACATCTCTTTAGGCATCTCCAAGCAAAGATTTAACAATCAATTCAAGTATATCTACGTAATCAAGCAGGAAAAGATTACTCCCTTTTCTCACAAGCAGACTTCTCTCGCAAGTTGCCGGAATTGTTCCCGTGATTTGCCCTGTCATTCATGTCTTTAACCTCTCGTTAAGCTCACCGCAATATTCAAGAAAATCTAATTGAACTACCACACTTCTAAAAATTAAATCTTATCTTAATAAAAAAACAAATCTGACCTAATTTTCAGCAACTAAAGAAAAATATTTCAAAACTTAAAATCAGAAATTAAATCCTTATGGGTTGCCTCCCATTAGCTGCTCAGTTTTGAGTCCTTAGCTGGACTTGCTGTTGTGGTACTTCTTCTTTTTCCTCAAGAACCAGTTGGAGTTCTTCATTTTCCTCTTCCCTGTTTAGATAATGCTTTAACCTCTGTCCATTGACCTTGAATTCTTCCCCATTATCAGTCCTCAGTAAACTGCCCAAATGTATACTTGACACCACTGTGTATGGCCCACTCCATTTGGACTTAATTTTCCTCGAAACAATTTCGCCTAGAATTGGGTAATTAACCCTCGTTCCCCCCGCTTCGAACTCTTCAAAATTCTTTCGATCATGCCATTTCTTTGTCTTGTTTTTACTCTAGCATTATCATAGGGTTTCATTTCACTTCAGCCACACCGAGTTGAATCTTCTTCCCGGCAGAAATCTTTAAATTGAAGTTTAACTCTTGATAAATTATGATTGCCTTGTATCTCACCAAGAGGTAAATGACATGGTTTGCCAAAACAACTCGTATAGGACATTCAAATGGGGTTTTAGAGGCAAATTCAACAAAGTGCATCACTAAGCCTGAAGACGTCCTTCCAGCTGACTGCCTTTTCAAGTATTCTTTGATCTCCCCGCTGGGTGCTGGGTCATTCACTGTCCTGATGATAGGTTAAACTCATTACATGCTTGATCCTGATATTCGCCATGAGTTTTGCAAATATTTTGTTTGCAAAGTGGGTTCCCCATCACTAATGATAGTTCTCGGGGTGTTCCAACTGGCCGCTAAATATTCCTTTTTGCAAGAAACTCACAACCGGTATTAGCATCATTCCTCGATGCCACTGCTTCACTCCATTTGAACGTAATCTACTCACAGCGGCAGGTATAGGTTTCCAAATGATGGTGGGAAAGGTCCCATAAAATCTATTCCTCATACATCAAAAAATTTGTATCACCATAATACCTGAGGCATTTCATTCCCGTCGCCGATATTTCCACCTGGCACTCATCTTACACAATTTAACCCACTCAGCACACAATCTCCTCAAGATAAAGGCCAATAAATCCCGATTGGAGTATCTTGCGGAGTCGTTCTTTCTCCGTAAAAATGTCTCCCATATGGTGATGCATGGCATTCATTTAAAATGTTGCCTTGTTCACTTTCTCTCGGGTACACATCTTCTTATTATCATGTCGCAAGACCTCTTTGAATAATAGTGGGTCATCCCAAATATAATAATTCCGTCAGCCTTCGAAGTTTCCGCTTGGTAGCTGAATTCAAGGCATTATTTCCACAAGCCGTGATAATTCACACACAAGATACCATGGAAGTTTGAAGAACCTTTAAATAATTGCTCATCCGGAAGTCTTCGTTAACATCACATTTTCTTTCTTCATCATCATTTTTCTACTCTGACAAGTGATCAGCTAATACACACATCACATCTTTATCTGATTTCCAAATCAAACTCCCGCAACAAAGAAGACCACCTTATCAATCTTTGCTTAGCTTTTTTTTCTCGATGACTCGGCATTTTGATCATTGCATGATCGCGTACTACCAGCATGGATCCTAAATACATTTTAAATTTTCAAGCAAATACTATGGCTAGCATCTCCTTTCGCTTGTTGAGTAGTTCTCAGGCTTCATCAAGGTCTTAATAACATAGTATACGGCCTCGAATACTTTCTCTTTCTTTCGCCTCCCTAACACAGGTATCCATGAGCAAAATCTAACAGATCAACACTGATTATTTCAACCTGATCCCATTCCCCGTGTACCATTTCATAGGCGTGTTTCATACTAATCCTGATTTCTTTCATTTTCTTCAAAAGCATCCCCTGCGAGTGAGTCATCAAATCGAACTCAGATTTTCCCCAAAGAATCGGCTTAGTGGTCCGGGCTATTTTTGAAAAGTCTCGATGAATCTCCGGGAAAATCCAAAGATGCCCCAAAGAAGCTTCTTACCCTTTTACCGTGGGTAGTGGTGCAAGAGTTTTGATAATGGATACTCGGATCGTCCACTTTGGGCCCAAGAGCGTAAAATTTTATGCCCAAGAACAATACCTTTCGGCCACCATAAATGACATTTTTCCCGAATTCAAGGCCGCTTGTCTCGAGCCATCTTGAAGTAATCGCTTCCGCATTGTTCAAACATCGAACAAAGTCGGATCCATACACAAGGGAAGTCATCCATGGTAAATTTCCATCACTTCTTCAACCAAATCGAGAACATAGACATCATACACCTTGAATGTAGCAGAGCATTACACGCCCCAAATGGCATCCTTCAAGGCAAGGTACCATAGGCATGTGAAGGTGTCTTCTCTCGTCCTCGTGCAATAGCAACTGATCAGATCCCGAATAACACCGCAACTGTAAGCCAGTGCGAGGGTGTCTCGCAACCCATTCAACATCCACTGGAATGAAAGGCAAAGGAAATGATCTTTTCGCTGGCTTAATCGAACTTCCTGAATCACTACATACCTCCATCCTCGTCACCGTTTTGCTCGAAATTAACGGGCTTTTCGTCGATCACAAGAAACCCCCTTTCTTTGGGAACCACATGGACTGGCTCACCAAGTACCGGCCCTCGAAATAGCATGTATAAAACCAAAGATTTGTTAAATTGGTACTTCCTTTATGATTCGCACTTCTTCATCATCGATCTACCGCCGTGTTTCACGATGAGCCATGGGCGCCCTTCGTTGTGACTTATGCATGCAACTGGATGGATCGATACCTTCCTCAAATTTCTTCAACGGACCAAGCTAGCGATTCCTTATGCTTCCTTAATATTTTCTTAAGAATCTTTTGTTCTCGCCATCATCGAGTCTCAATAAATGATTGACCCGCTTTTTCTTCGTAATTCTAAGTAAGTACGGCAGACGCAACTCTTCAGCAAAGTAAATTTCCAACGTCATGAATTTTTTCAATATTTTCCATCATATTCGTTCATCGTTCACCATAGTTTTTGCAATGAATGAAAACTCATGAATTCAATAGACATCTTCTGTGATATCAATTCATCTCTTTTTCATTGATAAAAACTCGGAGTATTACAATCATTGTTAACATCGTGGTCGGAGAAGCATAGACAAAAATCGCTACATCGCAACTTTCCTCGCTGGTTTCGTCTATATTTTGCATACTTTTGATCAAGTTAAAAACGCCAGCCTTCTTCTCCAACCCTGCTGTAAGTAGCAACTCGCATGTCAATGTGAGCAACCCGCACTGAATGGTCTTCCCAAGAGTGTGGGGCATTCAGAATCTTCTTCCATGTCCGTAATGATGAAGTTCGGATCGGAAAACAAATTTCCCAAATGACCAGCATTCTAAGACTCCTTCATGTTTCACCATCGACCGGGCTCCCGCCATTCAAGAGTACGTGGAGGGGAATAACCTCCCCAAACTTAGTTTCGGGCAAACAAAGAGGCATCAATCGATACACCCAGTCACGTAGAGCTTCCGGAATTCAATTCTCTTAAACACAGCATGGAATCAAGCCCCCGGGTCTTCACCCATCGGTAGTTCTTTCTCGACACGCACCGTGCGGCGTGAGATTCACTATTCCTCTCAATTATCTTTCTTTCTCACAGATGTCCTTTAGAAAATCCTCGGGTGATAAGAGTGACATCCAGTTACCATCGCAAAGGCACACGATCTCCAGCCTTCTAGAAAGTTTCAAAACCCGCAAACCGCTTCCTCTATTCGATTTCGCAGCCTCTGTGAGCTGGACCGCAGTCTAGACTCGATGTTCTTTCTCTCTCTACTCCTTCTTTTTCTTTCTCCAAGACTCTTCCCTTCCTCCGTCTTGCTCCTTCTTTGTCACGGCCATCTTTTTCTTTTCATCTTTTCTATTTCTTCCCACTCCTCGCTTATACAGCCCATACAAATTCCTTGATTTTTCTTTTCGTGTCACTGGGAAGGTATCTTTCTTTCCGCTCAGGTGTCAAAATTAACCGCCTCTACTTGTGGTTCCAGGCCTTCGTGGATGCATCAGGTGGTGTTCTCAAAAATTCCGAGAATTGGCAAAGTAGCTTAACAACTCGCAGAACTTGCTCATGAGAGTTCAACAACTTTATCCCCATGAAATGCAAAGATCTCGTTTCTTTCAAAAGATCGGGTCCTCCTCCGACCCCGATATTCATTTCGCGTTCATTTCTCGCCGTTGTCGGGCTGAACCCTGGTCAGCTGATAACTCGCTGAGGGTTCCTACCATGCCTGGCCTCAGGAGCCCTCCACCATATGAGGAAGCTCGCTGGCTCTTCGCCGGGTGATAATGCCGCGCGTGTTAGTATCGTTTGAAATGGTGTTTTCCTCGCTCACCCAAATACTTAACCTTCTCAAAGATCATAGAATTGTTCTTCACAGCCTCTCTCAAAGATTCTCTTCCTTCAATAACTCACTCTCTCTAACCTGCCTCCTATTTCACGGGCAAGCAGGCCTTCCTTTTCTGTCATTCGGTACCAGGCATAATGGCATCATCCAACTCGGGGCCTCCATGGTCACATCTGCCTACCCATGATCCCCTTCCTCTCACAAGTTTCCTTTGAAAACTCGTAAGGAGCTTTATTGCATTTAGCCAGGTCTTCGAATCGCTCTCTCGCTCTTCAAAGATTTTTTCGCTTGAATGCTCCACAACATGAAGCATCAATGATCCCTTTGATATATCATTCAAGGCATGATATACAATGTCCATCCGAGCTTAGATCTATCCCATGCATCGACATCTTCTCTCAAAGAATCGCTTGAATCTTTCCTCCTAAGCTACATGGCGCACTCTCATCTTCCCGTCGAACATAATGATTTCCTCCTCCTTTCCGAGGTGAGTGACTGGGAAGAATCCGCCCAAATATGCTCTACTGGGCCTCTCCTCCCAAGTATCACCGCAGCCATATGGTGTGATTCATACCATGTAACCGCTGTATCTCTAGAGAAGGGGAATAGACAGAGTTGAATGACTCTGCCTCACCCCATTCAACCCATCAGATAGCTTCATCCCGAGAAATCTTCCCGCAGGCCCTGCCGGGTCTTCGAATAATCAGTGAACCGACGCCGCCGACCACGCAATTACCGCCAAGCAGTTCTAAAATTGTCGCATCTATAGCAGTCGTCTCGACACGAGCATCTGGTCCTAATGATCGGCTTCCAAAATTCCTCCATGGTATCGTTGGACTGAGGTCTTCGTCGGCCCCAGGTCCTCGCTTGATCCCCGGCTCTTCTATCCGCCATGGTGGTGTTTTCTCGCTTCTCGTCTTCTCTAAGTCAAGGGTGTTTTTCTAATCTTAATCATTGAATCATATCAATTTTTCCGCTTCTATGTATCAAAGTTTTTCTGGAAGCAAAGCACTCCATTAATAGATTACACAAAACAAACAAATATATTCATATGGTTTGTTAGGTTATGGTTAAAATAAACAATGCTGGAAAAGCTATTTTTTGTTTTTAAATGTCCAAATTAGCATTTCTTTTCGTTCAATATTGATTTACTAAATTCTTTCGATCCCCAAGAACGGCGCCATAGTACTTGATGACCTCGTAATCAAAACACATATAAATTTTATGTGGCACAATTACCAAAGGACTATCTAATCCCTGAAACTACAATCATAAACTGGTCATCGAAAAGTCTCCTAGAGTTAACTCATTTTCTAATTTTGGTTTGGGTCTCGATCGCAGTGCAATGTGCCTATTGGCAATAAAATGGATATAAGTCCGCATATCGATCCCACGTAGATCTCAAGAATTTTAAATCAACTACCCTCGACTACCAAGCTCCATACTATTCGGACCATAAATATGCGGGGATCCAAATTAAGGTGCCGGAATATACTAGCACGAAAGTAAGCCAAATGAACAATCAAATAAATCGAATATAAAGAATAAAAAAATAAAGAATAGTTAAGAAAATTAATGGACACCGAATAATTATCTTTCGTAGAACACACTGGCATGCTACTATAGCGAAGTACCAATTCCTGTAGTTAATATTGATAAAACTTCTTGAATATTTCCCAGTTTTAAAATCGGGTCTGCTGGGTGTTTAATAGCACAACTGGATCTCTCCGTTAGCTCCACATTTCAATATTCTAATCTTCCCCGATTCCTCGAAGAGGAGTCAAACCGCTCAAGTGGCTTTCACTAATCTGGTCCTTTCTTCAAATACTTATACCAACATGGTCCAAACCCAGCTCCACGTCATCATGAGAAAGTGTCTATCTTCCCCAAAAAACAACAGATCCCTTCACGTGTATCCCACATAATAAATGATCAAATGCCCACACAGAGCCCAATTTGAAAGAACTCCTTCGTAGTCACAACTGATATCCAGGTCAACTTTTCGATTAAGAGAAGAGGATTTATCGGCGAATCATAAGTTCATTAGATTCAAATAGTGTTAATATAATTTTCAAGAAACCTTCATGTCCAACCCCAGTCCCAGGGCCTCCTTAAAATCGTGAGCAATGAGACAAATCTTATAACTAGTATAAGAAACTGATATCTCGCATCAAAAACAAGAAACCTTAACTCCGTAAGTAAATTCAGAACCGAAATTCAAAAGTCACTGAAACTTACTCACGAAAGATAATTTCACTATAGCATTCACTTAATGGAAGCCGGATTCTCACTACCGAATTACACGCTACAAATATTCCTCCATCATAAGAATGACTCGCAACTGAAATCGAAGAGTTGAATTCGTAAATTGTCTCAAACTTCAAACATTCCGTAGTAATTTGAAAGAATAGAATTTCGCATTCACTCTTCTCAAGCCAAAATCGACAACACCCGCATCCAAAAATAAAACGGAAAATAAAACAATAAATCTAATCTAATTCTAACTATCAACATCAAGAAAAGAAAAGAAAAGAAAAGAAAAGAAAACTAAAAGGGGTCGAGCTCTTCGCCACCCAGATTCCTCTGCCTGTGTCACCGCCAAGTCATGCCTCTTCTCGGGTACTGTATTTATAGTGGTTTTCATTGGGCCCTAATCCCAACGATCTCATTGCGGATTTCCAAGTGGATCGGCCCGTTACCGCTCAAGTCACACCTCAACTCGCCGCGACATCATCCATGTCGCGACATCGATCTCACGTCAGCGACATCAACTTAAGTCTATGCGTTCTCGAATTAGTCGCTCACATGTTCGACATCGCCTCACGCCTCGCAGTTTCAAATTATCGCTTTTGATGTCGCTGGCATCAATCTTCGCCGTGGACATCGCCTTAAGGAACTTGCAAGTCGCCATCGACGTTCGTGTCGCGACAACAATCTCTTGTCACGACATCAACTTATGGCTCAAGTAGCTTTCACTTGATGGTTTGGTTGGCCGCTGAGACAACTTTGTCGCGACATCAATTCATGCCTCGCAGCCTTTAACCGGTCGCCATCGATGTCGCGATTTCGCCCTTCCGTCAGCGACAACAACTGAAGTTACCTCGCCATCTCACCAAGCCCGTCATTATAGCTTCATGGCGATTCTCTGTCAGCGACCTTCCATCCCAGTCGCGACATCATTTCCTTAGTCGTTAATCCACCGCTTATCCGTGCACTCTGCCGCTAATTAGCTTGCTTATTTCCTTCACTTTTTCCCGGATGTCACGACCTTCTTCGATCTCGTCAGGATTCTTTCTCAGACGCCGATGTCGACCGCCGCTTAATTATTTGGTCGATGTCACGACAAATACCCGGGGATGTCACATGAAGTCTTCTTCTTCTTCATTTCCTAGCGTTTCCACTGAGTTTCTTTAATCCTCGCCGCCTTGTTCTCCTTCAAGTAAGCTCTGCTTCCGACCGAGTTTTACCGCCGCAACTGATATGCATTTTTCTTACGTCACAAAACTTCACACACCAGTTCCTTCATCTACTAGCGCCGCAACTGTTTCGTACTAATTATCCCCATTCACCCACCATCCACCTTCTCGCTTTCTTTTTCCGCAAAATTCTTCTTCTTGAATTCTCCGCCATTTAACAAGCCAGTTGAAGGTTCCATAATTCCCGCATCTTAATTATTCCTTTTACATTAAAATCAAACGTAAAAATGGACTAAAATAGATGACTTTTAAGCTCATCAAGTGTCGTGAACTAATCAGAGTACTCCTAAGTACTAATCGCACAGAGTGCTGTCATTTAATAACTGGCCTTTAGGCATTCCTTATAATTATATGAGTTCAGTAACTTACTATTTTATAATAAGGCATTCTTAACCCCATTATGTGTTCATGACAGATCGTATTTCATATACTGGTAAAGTATGATGTGTATGTAATCACACCTTATTCATGTATTCTTATTATTCTTCTATGAATCTACTTACCCAGAATCGAATCAATCCAATCTGAACATCCAAAACTAAAGTTATGACATTTCATGCCAACTAGTCAATTTACCGATTTTTACCTGAGGGACAATTTCTTTGAAATACTCACTTTTCCGGGGATCTTAACTTCTTTGACACTATCTCTTTGTACTCATTTAAAGCTAAGGTGCTAAGGGTTCTATCTCCAACTCGGAATCACCTTAATCTGATAAGAAATGAGCAAGTTATGACCAAAAATACGAAATCGGTCGAACAGAAAATCACCGGTAACAAAGTGCACTGGTGATAGGTCTAATCGCGGCACGGTGACATCGCCGCCAAAAATGACCAGATCCCAAAGTGTACCGCAGCACAGGCTCGTGATGTACCAGACACTTACCCGAAAATTCCTGCATCGTGTATTTTCTCCCTTTTCATACACTTTCATCCATGTATCAAAACTCCATCATGAATTCCTCCCAAAACAACTATATTATTATGGGTTATAAACCCATACATAAACCAATTATAAGGTTACTTAGGGTTTGTTAAACCCTAACACAATTACCATAGGAACTTCCTAAAATGAGGATTTCATACCAATCTTGTGCCATTTAGAATTTTAGCAACCCTACTAAGAGAGGTAAAACTTCGTTAGGATGTAACTTAACAACCATAGGTTCGTGGCAAGCTCCTAGGCCATACAAGTGCATGGACCTTCACATAAAACTTGAGAATTCTAGCCAAAATTCATACCAAAGTCAAGCATCCATACCTTGGCTCTATCTCCTTCTTCCTCTTCTTTCTCCTCTCCTCTTCTTTCCTCCCTCTTCCTCTCCTTCCGTAGCGCAGTTCGGGAGACCAAAAATGCATTTTTGGTCTCCCCACATCTCTTTATAATTAAGGTTTATGTTATTTAGCATTTTAGCCTTTCACTTTTAACTATTTGTATTCCAATTTTCTAAAATTGTATTTTGGCCTATAATTTCATAATCCATGTCTTTGATGCCCCTTTTTGGACAAATTACGGTTTTGCCTTTATAACTGGTCAAATTTCCAGCTTATTTTACGGTACTCACTTATGTCGATGATAATAATCCTTAACATGTTGAAAACAACTAGAGATACTGAAGTTGATATATCGATATCATTAATACAAAGGATAATATTGAAAGAACAATAGTAACTTAGGTGAATTACGAATATTCCTAGAATTTGAATGGAGATTATCTGGGTATCGCGATAGAATTGTTTCGCAGGGTTATCCAACGTATTCGCCTGGGAGGGTTGTCTCGATAAATTTTACCGAACAGGTAAGAGAAGTTTTCGGTGAACAAAAACTTTGTTTTGAAAATCAGATTTACCATCGCTTTGACATGTGTGAGTGGAGCCTGGTGAGGACTCGTGACATGGATCGGGCATGTAGACATTCAAGTATGATCATGTATTTGCTTGAGTGTGATTGTTTGTCAGACATGTACACTTAGGTGGGGAGTAACCTGCATGTAAGAAATTATCACTATCGGGCATCGCTTCAATTGGTCGTGAGCGATCATTATTTCGTGCACAGTAATGTACAGAGACGACGCTCACTAGAGGTCGCGTTTTAGAAGAAATCCGACTTGTGGCTTGACATGAAATTTGTATAACATGTATTAGAATTTTAAATTTTAATATATGTTTTGAATTAAGAGTGATTTCTTAACTCTTGAACCATGTAATATAGTTGGTTTGATATTTTTAGTGAGTATTGATGTATGAGCCCACGTGGCCATTTTTACTTATTTTAATTGTATACGAACCCGATGTGGTCTTTGTAAAATATTGAGACAGGTTGCCATGTGATTGAGATATGTTGTATTTTGGGTAGAGCTCCTCGTACAAAGGAGACTCTGCCCGATTGTCATGAGTGGTATCGGGTTACCCGACATCCACGAATATTCCGCAGGGCCGACGGTCATTAACTGACTCGTCAAGGTCACAATTTGTATCGAGTTTAAGTATACGACTACCTAGGGCTCGAGTGGACTCGGGGCTTAGCATGATCATTAAGGAGTAAGAACACGCGCTTAGTATACTTCTGGACGTCGGATACTAGAAAGATAGTTTAGTATCTATAGTTAGGTATACTCGCTTACCTAGGACTTGATGGGAACTGTTAGATCATGCATTCTTTATGCATTTTGATGATTGATTTGTGATGGATGTGTCAGGTGAATCAGGTGTTCGGGTGAATAGCACATAGGAAAAAATTGTTGAGGAGATTTTTTATTTTTAGGTTTTACAAAGGTGTAAACCGAAAATAAATAAATAAAAAAATAATTTTGAATAATTATTTTGTAATTACTAGAATATAAAATATATATATATATATATATATATATAGGTATATATATATATATATATATATATATATATATATTGCTATATATATATATATATATAGAGTATATATATATATATATATATATATTATTATTATTATTATGGTCTTCCAATATGTGGAAAAAAAATGATGTGAAAAAAAAAAAAAAAAATTATGCAGGAAACTAGAATGGCTACCGCTTCATTTTGGTGATTTGAAGTCATAATACAATGCTGCACGTGACAGCATGGTCAAGGTGCATGGTGGTCACGCATTACCTACTTAGGGAGGCCCTCAGGACGTACCCCCCACCGACACCCATCACTCCACACAATTTTTATGGGAGGGCAATGAGATGCACGCGGCCCGGCCAGAGTGGGTCGCGACACAAAATCAGATCAGCGGGTAAGGGACGATCACTGGTTGCGACATGTAGCCAGCTAGGATACGACATACGGCCGGTAGACGCTTTATGAAGACGACGCCCCACACCACGACATCGGCCAGGCGGCACAACGAGCTTACACGGCGGGTGTGCCGCGATACGCCCAAGACACGTTGCCCGGTGTGCCACTCCATTACCTACCGCCCGAAGGCGTTGTACCAGCTACGGGTAAAGTACACCGTGCACTGACCCATTCACTACATCGTTCGAGTCATCATGACATTAATCGTTCATGAGCATTGTTCACGAGGTTTTCAAAAAAATAAAATAAAATAAAAAAATAAAATAAAATTTTTTAGAAATAAAATAAAATAAAATAAAATGAAATAAAATAAATTTTTTTTGTTACATATGATTTAATATATTGAATTATTGTTTTGCATCACCTATGAATGCATGGACACAGTGTGTGAAATTTTTCGGTATGTAAATACTGTCTCGAGGCTGTGTTTACACCTTAGAGATGCTGCATGGAATATTAACTTGTTGTTTGACATATGTAGATGGCTAGTCGAGGGCGAGGACGTAGAGGGTGTCCACGAGGTGCTAGCCAAGCACCACTTGTATTCTCCGACCAAAGAAGCTCACGAGGCTATAGGTATCATGGGTCAGCCGTCATTGCACGAACTAGCAAAGAGTAGCCAAGGAGGTCTCGAGTAACTCCAGAGGTTCAGTGGCACATCATTCCGATATTCACAGGGGGAGGAGATCCCGATGGTGGCGTACCATCGGGTTTCAGCAGTTGAGATGCATCAGAGGGCTATGGAGATTACCTCCGATACGACCAAGATTAGACTAGCTACATTCCAACTAGAGGGCGAGGCCCAAGTGTGATGAGTCGCTTGCAGGTCAGCCCAGAGCCTCAGGATGCGAGTTTATCCCCTAAGGATTAAGCAAGGAGGATAGGGATGCCATGTCGTGGGTCATGTAGGAAGCTGTGAGATCTCCCGGATTCTACTCATAGTGGACCCGAGGGTCACGGACATGTCGACCACGCCATCCCTGGGATTGATCGTCAATAGCCTTACATAGTGGTCATCGATCAGAGCGCATGAGGGTTACCGCCTTACACAGATTCGCACTTCGTGTTGTGTCTTCGTGGGACAAGCATGATATTCGTCTGCACTGCACGAGTCCAAAAATGTACAATCAAGTGTCACAAAGAAGCCTACCCTCGGAGGACGAGGTGAGACCGGATTTAAATCTACCTCGAGTAGTCTCGCGAGTAAGAGGATGTTTTTCCGGGATGAGCTTCGGATTGCCGCAGAGGTCAGAGGACTTCAAGACGAAGTTACACCCCGTACTTCATTTCCATCTCTATGACTCCACATGTGATGACACCAACAGTCGCAGAACTCGTGAGTCCAAATTTGGCCGTGGAGTTACCGGATTATAATTCATTGTGACCACACTTCAACACGGGCGCTCCGTTTTATTTGGCGGTTAAAGGCTGATAAGACCATTTCGATCGCAAGACGACCACCGACAATAACGAAAGCCACGAGCAAAGACCCAGACCACTGGCCGAGGATTGATGACTTGTTCATCAATGAGAGGAGCGAGTCTACCCAAGACATCTTCGATCGTTACTACCATCATTGAGGTTGTGGAGACAGATATCTTCCTAAGACATTGCTCAGACGCTGCTATGGGCACTTGGAAGTTTACAATGATGCCTTTCGATCGACGAATGCACCCGCCGGCATTCATAGACTTCATGCATAGGTATTCCAACCCTATTTTAGGATCGGGCTTATCGTGAGTCTGTGGATGGCACTTTGATCTACTCCTCAAATAAAGAGGGAGCATGAGGATCACTGAGATTTGTTTTACGCCTACGAAAGACCACTGTACGTAATGTCAAGTTCAAGAAGTGCGACTTTCATGCATCGAGGTGAGATTTTTAGACACGTGGTGTCGCCTAAGAGTGTCGCGAGACCCGCAGAAGGTCGAGGTCGCGGATGAAATGGGAGAGGCCAAGTCGGGCTGAGATATGTAGTTTAGGATTTGGCCGGGTGCTACAGAGATTCATTTGAGGATTTCTCCGACAATGCAGATTTATATCAGATCGACCCGAATGAGGTCAAGTTTCATTTGATCGGGATGACCGATGCAGGAGGCATTCTAGGAGCGAAGAGGAGGGCTTACCACTGCTCCTATCTTGATAGTCACTGGGCCAGGGACATGGGTACACAAAGGTAATAGATGCCTCGAGGGCCGCATCGATGTGTTTTGATGCATCTGAGAGGATAAGAGCTACGGTTCCCATCGCTTGAAGAATCATGAGCGCACTACTCCCACACACCTACACGGAGTCATGCACTCGTAGCCGGCCAAGATTTCAGGCCGCCACTGTCTATATGGTGAGTAGTTCGAGGTACTGCACCATAAAAGTCCTAAGTATATTTTCACGCACGGACCTCAATATGAGGCAAACACAGAGGATGGAGTTCTGGGGAGGAATTATGACTTCACTTTGCATTACCATCCTAAGAAGGGCAATGTATTGCCGATGCACTCAAATAAGTCACGAGGAGCATCAAGCAAGATAGCCTTCCCCGAGGCGATGCTCGAGACTATAGACGTTAGGCTACGCATCACGAAAGTACGCCGTGGTACATCGGGGGAGTTTAGTAGCTACACCATCTCGCTGGTTAGGACGAGTCCCAAGGACAGATGCATAGATAAAGGTCCATTAGTGACTGCACAGCCAAGCATGTGTGACGAGGTTTGACCAGCCCACACGTATAGTAGTCTTCTTATAGAGGATGCAGTAAGGTTCCCCAAATGACCGATTCGAGAGAGGAGATTCTCAAGGAGTTTCACTCGTTCTCGATTATGCATCCACGGGCACGAAGATGTACCAGATCTTCGGGTCGCGCATTCATTGAGCGGACGAAGAGAGACATCGAGTGGGACTTTGTTCGACGATGTCTCACGTGTCGCAGTTAAGGCCGAGCACCGTAAAACCAATGTGGCTATCAACCATCGTGGCCGAGGAAGGGAGCACGCCACGATGGGATTTTCATGACCCACTCGCTACGCATTGACCGCAAGAGCGATGCAGATGGTGATAGTGGACCCACATGAAGTCGCCATATTTTCTGGGCCAGGCGGATGACCTCTCGCCATCGGGAGAGATCTCATTGTGTTGTATATTCGATGTCCGACTCACTAAGATCAAGATCCATAGCGCCATAGACCGAGGTTTACGACGCACTTTCGAGGAGTTTCCAAAAGATAAGCACACAATGAACATGAGCACACTCTTTCCCACCACCCACGCATCAATGGGCTCATCAAAGAGGACTTGATATGTTAGAGGACATGCCGCGAGCATGCTCCCGCATCATAAGGGTGGAAGCTAGGGAGAAAGCATTTGCCCTGCGGAATCCGCCACAACAAATGCTTATTAGGCAAGCATACAGATGGCACCATATGAGGCATTATATGGGAGGCCATGCAGATCATCGATATGTCGATCCAGGTGGTGAGAGCTCCATCACCGGTCCTCGACCGACAGAGACACTCCAAGAAGGTGAGGCTGATATCACAACGCTTCTCATGGCTCAAAGCCGGCGTAAGGAGTTATGTCGATGTGCGACGCCGACCCTTAGAGTTCGAGGTCGAGATCACGCCTTCGCGTGACGCCGCAGTAGCGGTGGCTTGTGCAAGGGAAGCTATCACGAGGTTCATTGGGACCGCTCGAGATACTCGAGGGTAGTAATCGTGAAGGCATCGATGAGCTTTACCACCCGCACAAACAGCGCCCACGCAGTATTTCACGCCTACGCCCAAAGGCACCCGATCCGGGGCCTATGGGGACGTGGAGTGATCGAGGCTGACACCTGATGAGACCTTCAAAGAGGGACCAAGTGCGCACATGATACCGGATCGGGGATTTTGTGACGCAAGACCGTGAGGTTGCGAGGGAAAAGCAGTGGCGCACCGCGGAGGGAAGAGAGTCACTGATGCGGAGCGCGGTATGACACGATGCGAGCCACCCATCCCTCCTCGCTTAGGATGAAGCGTACGCGGGTTTACTGCTCTCAATACTTAAATGACTAGTTTGATACGCATGGTAAAGGTGTTGCATAAGCAATGATCTGTGAAAGATCAGACAAAATTTAGGGATGAAATTCATTTTAAGGAGGGGAGAATGTAAAACTCGGGAAAATTCTAATTTTTTGAAAAAGGGCAAAATGGTAATTTTGATTAAAATCCGAAATTTTTCTAGATCTCGAATAACGAAACGGACTTCACCGTTGGAATCGTCTTGCGAAATTTAGCTACCACGTCGAATTTCGTCAAATTCCGTGAAGAAAATCCCTACAGCGGCCGCGGAATGTCGACCCAGGTTTCACCGCTCACGTAATTTTGTTGTGTGATTTTCAGGTGGCCTGGGTGATTCAAAATGAATTGCTTCGAAAGTGGTTAATTTCAAATTCACGGAAATCACTTCTCACGGCAATTGATGCGAATCGAATAACATAATTGCGAATTTAATTATGTTAATATATACAAGAAAAATATATTAGCATGAATATTTTTGAATTGGCATAATGCATTCCATACGCGTGACCTAATAATACCTGTATCATTAGCGCTGACGGTATTTAACGAAGTTAAAACAAAACAAAAATCGCTACAAAGGAATTTCACGGGAAGATTTTCCTGATAATCGTTATTGAGATCATTCAACACCACGCCTGCGAGATTTCAGTTAACTGCTTCGAGTATTGCCTAATAAATTTTACCGAAACTCGGGTAGTAAGTTTTGAGCAGAACAAAAAGTTTTTGTTTTGAAAACTCGTATTACTCGCATTTGGCTTAAGCATGCGAGAGCGCCTATGGAGTGACTGAGACATTTGTGATCGGGCACAGACATTCAAGAGGATCACGATTTGCTCGAGCATTGTTTGTCATGACAGCTGTGCACTTAGGTAGGAGTAACCCATGTAAGAAACTCAAGATTTACCACCCTATCGGCGATCATTATTTCGTGTACGAGTGTATAGAGGACGACGCCACAGAGTCGCTGGCTAGGTGCAGCCGACTCATACTTGACATGAAATTGTATAACATGTATTAGAATTTTAAATTTTAATATATGTTTTGAATTTTTGAGTGATTTCTTAACTCAACCATGTAATATACTGTCGGATATTTTTAGTGAGTATTGATGTATGAGCTCACGTATCATTTTTACCATTTTAATCAGATACTTAATCTGCCATCTTGTAAAATATCGTGGCAGATTGCCATGTGATCGGGATAAGTTATATTTGTAGAGCTCCCCGTACAAAGGAGACTCGTCATCACATGAGTGGTAGCTCGGTTACCCGCGACATCCACTGATTCCGCTGCCGACGGCCAGCCACCGAACTCCTGCTCGTACACTTGCTCGAAGGCTCTCCTTCTCTCAGCCATACACGTTGACCGTTGCACCTCCATAAGGCCCTAACACAAGGGGGACTCACCCATGATGTAACCCCGAAAGAAGGCCAACCCCGCATAATCGTGCCTTACTGTCGACCTTAGGGCCGATCTCACAGGTAAAGCCCAACAAAGAGCTCTAAAAAGGTGATGTTGGCATAATTAGGCCTCCCATCTAGGATACCTAATGGGTCAACACAAACATCATCTTCAAACACACAATATCCATTAACGATAAATAGCTATAAAAACCTCTGAAAGCCTCCCTCCATAACCTCTCCACCTTCACCTACCTATGTGGCTTGGGGTGAGGGAAGGAAGAAATCACAAGAGCGAAGAGGAGGCTTTCTGTGGTGGCTCAGAAGAGGAATCCATTTACAACTTCATAAACTTCGAAAGTTCAACCTTGTGTATATAGAGGTGGAACCTCAGACGACGCGTTAAATATACCATCGGGACATCACATGTCATTGGCGCATTGGAACATATGTGCATTAATAATCTACAATTCTCCATACTTGGGGTCCCGAAACATAGTATTTTTCCTCGATTAGAAGAGCATGATCCTCCATTCGAAGATACTTGGAGCATGATCCTCTATTACCTGTTTGCATAAATGTGTTTGGTAAATTTAACTGATAGTTACTTAATTATGTAAAATGACTAATAAGGACATTAACACAATTTGTTGTTAAGTTTTTTTTTTTAATAATTTAGATTTATTAGGTGAGTTTATTGGAAATAAAGTATACTACCATTAAAGAATTAAAACACCATTTACAAAAAAAAAAAAAAATAGTCATTTTAAAATTTTAAAATATACAAATTTCTTAAGTTGCTAATTTGCAAAAATATTAACCTTGTGTAAATAGGTAAATATTATTATTAGTTTGTCCATAGAGTTGCAAACAAATTTTTTTTTATATAAATTAGTGATAAATATGTCATATTCTTAATATGTCAATTTATTTATAATAATTAGATATTAATTATTGAAGATATAACAATTGGTTAGTGAACTCTTATAAGGTTTTGTAAGAACCTTAGGGTAAAGGTGATAATTATTGACAATTTTGGTACAAACTTATCTTTTTAACTTCACATATGTAATCCTCTATTCGAAAACGCTACTCCCATTAGTGTTTTTGAAACTAACAGATTGAGACCAATCCACTCTTTCAATCATCTTTTCATCAAACATCGACATTAGAGGTTTTGATTTATCAATCCTCTAAAATGGGTCAAATCCTCTAATTTTAACGCAAGATGCTCTCCACCAAGAGGGGCCTATATCATATGATCCTATAATTTGGAATGTTCATATTTTTCTATTTTTGTCTTCTTAATTCCACACATTTACGCCCTTATCTAATGATCATCAACATTGGAAAAAATATATGTTAAAATTCCAAACTGCCAATCCCATGAGCATGTTTGGCAATCTACAATGCCATATTTTCAACAACCTAAATTATTTATACGATTGGTGTAGCGTAGCCGTATAGAATTGGTCATTTTGCACATGTTTAGAAAGTATAAAATATTAAAATGATTTGTGATTACATTTCAAATTATAGTTGATCTGTGATTTTATCAGTGAATGATTTTAATCCATTACCCCCCTCATATAAGATTTGATGGCCCTCTTACAAATATGGACAAATTAGTTGGCATTCCTTTTTTTTTACATAAAGAGAAACTGGCTTTTGAAAGGCTGGTATGGATGCTTGAGAAATTGTGAAATAAATATCCTGGGTAAGGCGTAAGGGTGGGGTCGGGTTTGGGGTGGGTAAGGGGTTGAGCCCGTAACGTAGGCTCCGCCATGGAATCTATGACATGACAGGTTGATTACTGTAAATATCTTTCGGAGGTTTCGAAATTCGACATCGATGGAGATCTTGGGGTTTTTTTTTTTTTTTTTCTTTTTTAAATTGAAAGGGTGATAAGGAAGATATAAATGAGAGGACGACGAAGATCATATGAAATAGAGAAACATGACGTACGTGTGACTATCGATTTGCTATCATAAAAGAAGGCATTGCTGATATATATATATAACACGGCAGAGAAGAAGAAAAGAAGCAGCAGCAGCAGCAGTTGTTGTCGTCGAAGGAGGAGGAGTAGGCTGTGAAAACTGGGCCTGCAAGTAGTTGGGATAAAGGGGTTTAGTAGATTCTGACATTGATAGAAGAATCGATATTATACAGAGAGAGAGAGAGAGAGATGGGGATGTATGAGGCAGTTAAAAGCGATGAAGATCGGCGAGTCCGCGATGCCAACGCCTCTCAGATTCCCACTTCCGATGTTGAATCTTCTCTACTAGATTCTTCCCGGAGCGATGGTCGGAAGGGTGGCGGTGGAAACTCTTCAAAGGGCCGTCTTGTTTCACTAGACGTTTTTCGTGGACTCACCGTCGGGGTAATCTTGCTTTTTCCGTCCCCATTTTTTGTCTCTGTATTCCTCCACCACCCTTTTTCTCTGCTTCTCTGGGTCTGGGTCTGACCCATTTCAAATTCCGTGATGAGATGGACGTCGTCATTTTGCAAATTGTGTTAATGCGTTTGAAACTAGTGGAGACAAAGGATAGAGGAGGCCTTTGCCCTTCTTCCCTTCCTGTCGTTTCTTTACTGGATTAGGGAAAAAAAATCTTGGCTTTTTTTTTTTCTCATCTTTTCATCTTGAACTTGTTGCAGATTATGATACTTGTGGATAATGCGGGAGGAATCTTCCCTGCCATCAATCACTCACCATGGGATGGTTTAACCCTTGCTGATTTTGTCATGCCATTTTTCCTCTTTATGGTTGGTGTTTCACTTGCCCTTGTGTACAAGGTATCTCTGGCTTGTCCCTAATATATGCTTTCAATTTAATAGAAATTCTTATCTTTTTTCATGATACTGAGAACGGTAAATATATTTTATTCCTATTTTCTGCTTGCTCTGCATTTCAATTTTCATCAGAATTAAGCATAACAATAATATATTTATTTTCTTGAAAACCAAAACCCACTATTCTGAAGATTTTGATCCCTCTCTTGCACATAGCAAACACACTCTGGGTGTTTCTATACCCAATTACTACTGATCCTCACTGTTACCTAAGTTTTTCTTTTATCTCTTCCAGAATTTGTCATCTAGCTTTTTGGCAACCAAAAAGGCAGTGTTAAGGGCTCTGAAACTTCTAGTATTGGGTCTTTTTCTCCAGGGTAATCACTCAATTTTTATCTTGTTATTGGTTGCTGCATAATCGTATATTATGCTTTACCTAATTGCTATGGTTTTTACTCTTTGTAGGAGGCTATTTACATGGCCTGAACAATCTAACTTATGGAGTGGACATCGAGCAAATTCGATTGGCAGGTATCCTTCAGGTATGCCTTTTCTCAATGCTTTATCTTTCCTGATTTTTGGTTTATTTATGCTAGAGAGACCAAGTATAGGAGTCTAGATACAGTATGACTTGTTTTTCCTCCAATGGTATCTGTATTCTAATCTCTGTTTCAATAAAATAAGAGCTTGATGTCATAATTTTTCCATTTATGAAATGATAACATCTCTTTTTTCCAACCTTTTTTTATTGACCAGAGAATTGCAGTAGCATATTTTCTGGCAGCTGTGTGTGAGATTTGGCTCAAGGGTGAAAAGAATGTTACATCAGGGTCTTCTTTATTCAAGAAATATCAATACCAATGGTGAGTGGTACTTATGTGTAGATGATTTCACTACTCAAATTTTAGTCCAGTTTTTTCGTAATTTTACTGCAGCCATGATATTTTTTTCCTTCCTCTCTTCAGCACTGTCAGGTTGTGATTTGTGAACCTATTCTAGGACTCTTTCTCGGCCCGCATTCTGAAGCTTCAAATGGATTTTATGAACCTAATGTCGTACTGACAAAATAACCTGATTTGAATATAAGAGAGTAGAATTAGGAGATGATTACTACAAATTGTCATTGTATGGAAGAATATTGCAAGCTTGTTTAAATAATTGATGAAGCAGTAATTTTTTTCTTCACTTGAAAAATATAAAATGACACTCGACTGGAGATGAAACCGGTGGATGTGATTCTAGAACAATTTGAGAAGGATTTGGGATCCATTGTAGATGAAGTAGTTGTTCGAGTATTTTCTTTTTTAGCTTTTTGGTGCATCTATTTTGCATTCACACAGTTCTAGCACTTAATGTGCTCAATTGAAATTGTCTGCCACCTTATTCTGCTTTTCTTTTTCCAGGGCTGTGGTTTTGGTTCTTACTGTTGCATACTTTTCCTTCTTATATGGTCTATATGTTCCTGACTGGGAATATTCAATTTCAAGTGAAAAGTCTTCTTCCGCACCAAAAATTTTCAAAGTAAGATTCATCCTTTAAGTAATTTTCTTCGTGCAATGTTCAAGAATTTGAAGGCGGGTTTTTTAGCTCTACAACTGGTGATGAATGGCTATAATTATTCATTTGTGACTCAAGGTGAAATGTGGAGTACGGAGTGACACTGGACCTGCCTGCAATGCTGTTGGAATGATAGATCGTAATATTTTAGGTATTCAACATTTATACATGCGACCAATCTATGCAAGGATGAAGGTGCTCTGTCTTTTTTTATTTTCCAATTTGATTTCAATTGCCTCTTGGCATTGTAAAATCTTCTGCCTGTACACGATTCATGTTTCTTCTCTTATGTCTTACTAAACAGCAATGCAGTATCAATTCCCCAGATTATGGCCCACTGCCTGCTGATGCTCCAAGCTGGTGCCAAGCACCTTTTGATCCCGAAGGGCTCCTGAGGTTTGTTTACAATCTCTTCCCTTACCTGCACAATTATATGATGCATTAAGAAGCACTGATGATGGATGTTTGTGTATGAACTGTCAAAAATTTCTTATACGAAAGGAACATGCTACTTATTGGATTGGAGTCTTTTGTTTATGACTCATGCTTTCATTCAAAAAAAGAGTGATCAATGGAAAAGATCAAGAACAAGTTTAACTGGGTTCTTTTTAGTGTTTTTCAATTTGTGCCGCCTCCCTAGTGATCACCTTTGCACTTTATGGTTGCAGTTCAGTGATGGCCATAGTTTCTTGCTTGGTCGGTCTGCATTATGGGCACATCATTATCCATTTTAAGGTAATAAACAGAATGAAACCCTCATTTCATGATTATTCCTTTAAATCTTTTATCCTTAAGTTTATTTTAGCTAGACCGCTAATACATCCTAGCATATGCAGGATCACAAAGATAGGATCCTACAGTGGGTAGTTCCATCATCTGGTCTTCTGGTCTTGGGTTTTGCCTTGGACTTCTCAGGTGAGCATTATTCATTTCTTGTACTATGCACTCTTTTTTGTTCTATCATAGATATAAATTAAACCATCTGCTTTCTTCTTCTTCTTCTTCTTCTAGGAATGCATGTAAACAAGGCTCTCTACACATTTAGTTACATGTGTGTCACTGTGGGTGCTGCCGGCATTCTCTTTGCTGGACTTTATTTGATGGTGGGAATCTCTAACTCATCTCATACTGTAGCAACCATTCTGCTTGAGAGCTTCAAGCATAAATATATTCACATATGTGGTCTTTGTATTGACAGGTGGACGTGTATGGATACCGACGCCCAGCTTTCATCATGGAGTGGATGGGGAAGCATGCCTTGATGATTTATATTCTTGCAGCCTGCAATATTTTGCCTGTTCTTTTACAGGGATTTTATTGGCGGAGGCCTCACAATAACATTGTATTTTCTTTGTTCTCTACTTATGAAATATATTGGCGATTACAGTATGTCCTCTCAACTGCTTTTGTTACTGACCTTCAACTTTCTGTTTACAGTTTCGGTTAATTGGAATTGGGGCATGAAGCGATTCGAAGAGACAAGTTAAGTTGCACTCCCTATGGCATTTTATTCTATTTGTGTTCAGTTGTAGAATATGGAATAGGGCATGAAGGGGTGGCAAACAAACTCTTAAGAACCTGGAAAGTTCTAGGCAAAGGAAAAACAAATGTTAAGGAAAATTATTTTCCTCATTTTTGGTTCTACAGTAGAAAATATAAAAGAAAATCAAATATAATCATATATGTATATAAACAAATAAAACGAGCTCAATAAAACATATGTAATTGCTTTTATTAAATTTAAATCTATTTTTCCTTCCACTTTTCCTTTCTATTTTCCTCATTATTTTCTTTCCTTAATATTTTTCGAGTTTCAAACGGAGCCTTAGGTTATTTGAACTTTGGTTAATGCAGATCCCAGTTATCAACTATCTTCTTTACATTCTCTCTCTGCACCATTTGGAGCTTCTTCATGCGCACAGCTGATGTAGAAGGAATTTAGAACTTGGGCAAATTCATTAAAGTTGGCTCTGCACCAAAGTTTCGTTCTTTTTTTGAATGGTTTACTTTTTAGCGTAAATGAGATATTGAGGATTTCATTGCTCCAGAATAATGCACGAATAGTGTCACTGACAAGAGTGACAAGATACACTTTATAGAAAATAGAAAACAGAAAACAAATGAACAAGGCGAAATGTAGTTTATCTCACTACTTGAATAATAAATCAAAGGCACTTCCAAGTATTCTTCCCGGATCTCCGTAGGCCATCACCATTTCTTTTTTATATACGTGCGAAAACACCTTTGTAATGTCAACCCAGAATGCAAATGAGAAAGAAGAATGACAAAACACTGAACGCAGAAATGAAAGGGAAAAAACATGGAATGGAGATGGGAAGATCAATGGTGAGATGGTGGGAGTTTTGCAGGAAGTAAATCAGAAGGGGAGGGGGAAGAGGAGTCACCACCATTACCACTAGGGTGGTAATAGGGATAGATGGTGAATATGGTTTGAGCTATGGTGAGTGCAAAAAGGAATACAGCAGCAATAAGAGAGAGAAAAGCCCATGGATTTCTGAAGTAGGTGTGAATGAGATTGGCACGCCACTCATTCCAACTCTTCCTGCAGTACTGATTCACTCTCTTATGGACGCTATACAATGGGCAGTCAGGATCAAGTGTTATATCCGTAGAGAGCGAATTGAAGAGCTTAGCAACAGCCTTGTCGCTCCCGAGAGCGCTCTGTATAATCCCCTGGAGTGAAGCAGGCTGACGTCCCTGGCCTGGTCGATGATGTTGTCCATGAAGAAGATATACGAAGTCACCTCGTTCCCAGCCCCGACGTGAAGCCGCTCAAAGGCTATGAGATTCAGGAACATCGACTCAGTGGCGTCGTCTACGATGATCACTGGGAGCTTCAGCACCCCGCCTCTGAATGATATGTCCTTGAGGCTCTGTGTGCGGCTTTTCTTGAACCTGATCCCGGCTTCATCAAGCTCAGTTGCAGACCTGATGATTTCTTCACCGCGTTCGATCTCTTCAAGTGTTACTTTCCGGTGGCGACGTGGTTTCCGGTGGCTGGGACCTTCATGGAGAAGGCTCTTCCTGAACACGTCCAAGACGTGCAGGCATTTGCCCATTCCTGAGCCTGGACTGCTTGTTGAAAAGAACTTGAGCACAAGCTTATTAATTAATTCCGGGTCCTGCATTCCATTTCCAGAATCAATGACTAGGAACTCCGATTGGAACCTTAAAGCTGTAAGGAAAGAAAAAAAAACCAACCTTGGCTTTGTCACTTTCAATAGCAAGCAGCTTGTCAAGAACCAGCATGGGCAATTGATTTTCGAGCATCAACATGTCACGCCTGAGATACGGCATGATGTAGAGCCTCCCATGTTCACTGAAAATAGGATCATTAGCAGCATAGTCGCTCATAGTATGAGTGGCCGTCCTCAAGATTTCGAGCATGAAACATCCGTCTACGATCATCAGCTTCAAGAAGGAGCTGGTATCGTTTCGCCATATTTGATCAAGCGAATCATAAGAATCCTTGAGATCTTGCACAACTTCTGCCAAAGACTGGACCAAGAGCTGAATAGGTTTGTCGGATCTCTTGAGGAAATGGAGGAGAGCGCGGTGCTTGTGATCCTCCATCGGCTGCAGATGCTCTTCCCCGTGATGGTACGGCCCAAAAGAGACGGCCTGAGGGTTGTAAGACTTTTTGTTTAGGTCAGTAACGCAGCTGGGTCCTCTGTAGATCGACCTCTTCTTCCAGCGATCTGCCTCTGTCGAGGTATCTACCATGTTGTCCAGACTATCGCTAACCTGTTGAACCCACTCCATGTCTCCCATTTCTAGCCTCAAGGCTCAACTCAACAAACTCAACAGACAGTTGCAGTAAGTTCATATATATATATATATACACACATATGTAGTAATGTAGGTTTCCCATCTAATAAAATCAAATCAAAGGTCTTAGTTGAGAAGCACAAGGCTTCCTTGTTCTGCAGCTTTACAGCTGAAAAGGAGGTTTTGTCGATGCTCTGAAGGTGGACATTCCTTTCTTGCAGTTAGCGCAAGGTGTTAACCTCTGACCCATTTGTTTCAACTTTCAAATAGTAATTGTTGTAATTCATTGATTTCTTTTCTGAGATCATCTCCCTCAACAGGAAAGGAATAAAACTCCGGCAGGAGGTAGAGACTCCAGTGATCAACATATTGTCTTTGATATGTTTTACTTCCACTTCTCATACTCATGGATTCAAGACGCAAATAGCTTGGGTGTGCAATTCTCTATCAACATAGATCACGCTAACATAAGTAACACAAACACCACATGTATTGATATTCATGTGTCCTATAAAAGTACTTTGAAATATTATTAATAACACTACTTTTAATTATACTTCAAAAGGCTATTTTTCAATCTTAATTTTAATTAAAACCATTAAATATCTCAAAATTGTTATTTTTAACTAAAATTCCATATATAATCTCATAGGGGATTTCTTGTATAAACATCATTCCTATAAGAAGGGGAGTCCCGGGCCGGAGTCCCTGTAGGGACAACCAAACAGCTTACATTGTTACAAAGTATTTAACAGTCAAAAAAACAGAAAAAAAAAAAGAGGGATTCTCCCTCTTCCATTGCTTCTACTCTTATATGTCTACAGCTAAATTTCACTTAGAACGCATTTTGTCATATCTACATTTAAAACGTTCCAAATAAAAGAGTTCTATCTAGAAAAATCATGTCCAAAATGAATGATTTCCAACTTCCAAGAAACACTACAACTAAATTGAAAATGCTTTCTAAACCCAAAACCGTCAATGGCAATAATCAAATGCAACCACAACTAAATTGTAAGGCATCAAGTCCAACATTCTTTTAGGTCTTTGAAAACTTTAACTGCTGATAAAATAAGAAGATGCTGTGAAATAGGTTCCTCAATTGGATACATACATACATATATATATATACATACATATATATATATATATATATATATGCAAAAGATATAAATGCAGCATTCGCAGACTTGCAGTGGAGAGGAAGGAAAAGAACAAAAATTTCCTTTAGGCTCCCTGGATACAAGCCTTCTCATTAAGCTAATTGATGCAATGTAAGCTGTTACCAGCTTCCAAACATTGGAAAAAGGAAAAGCCTAGAGAACATAAATTGTATCACAAGAAATCATCACCCAATATACCAAAATCAGAGTTATGACATAAACGAAGCAACAGGAAACAACCTTCTAAGAGTAGCAAAACATTCTTAATAACAAGGGAAACCATAAATAAAACCTAATTCAAAGCAAGACATGAATCAGTATCCGCCCTTGAGGTCATTCACCACATCATATGGGATTGGCGTGACCGTTTCTAGGGTGGCACCCTCCACCATGAAACCTGGCTTGGGTCCTTCTGGTTGTCTTTTTGTGCTGATCTTCTCCCCACGCTTTTTCGCCTCTGCTTTCAACTCATCGTTCCGAATTTTCCTCAGTTTGAATTCTTCCCTGCACCTTGATGGTTGAACATGTTCTACCCGCACATGGATCCTTTTCCTAATAATTCTGTTCCCAACCTAAAATAATAATGACAACTAGATTAATTGCTCTGCACCTCCCAATCAAACAAAATTACAGATGACATTGAAAATATGATTGTGTTCCTATCCTAGGTCCTAGGTGGCAACAGATAAATCCATAGTGCAAAAGGCTTAGGTTGGTTGAACTTAAGAGTTAAAATCACCTGAATATGAAGTAAAACCCATTATTTCAATCGAGGAAACTTAAATTTTGATTCATGCTTTAATCCAGTTTACTGGAATCTCATTCAGAGCTGAGATTCAAGTTGAAAACCATCAAATTCAACACACTGTACCTGAGACAAGAAATTTAGAACCCCACAAGTTCCAAACCAACAGGATTTGGAGCCTCTGAGGTGAGGACAAAACCCAAGTTCCCAACACAATCGGGAGACAAAAGTTTTGAACTCAAAAGGATATATTCTCCATTTTGTGCTTGGTTTCTAGGCGCCAGCCAGATGGTATACATGCTAACTATAAGAATGTCGAAGTGGGGTATTATACATATAAAGACATAGAAATGATGGAACAAGAACGGGATAGTTTAAACCAAATGAAATCAACCGAAAATAACTAAGGCTGTTGAAAAACTAGGCTCTGTAAGCAGGAAAAACCTTATACTCAAATGAGTTGATCCCAACAATACAAACAGAGTTAAGCTAATGGCCATCGAGTGATGGCGTATTCATTATGCAACCATGTAAAATGTCATCAAATCATTTTTGGCAACTCAATTTAGCAATGACGAGAATCAAGCAAGCGATCTAGTTACGGAGGCAGGTAATGTATTGAAAATACGAAAATGATGAAATAATGAAGAGATCTAGTACAATAGTAAAGATCATAAAATAGAATAGAATGATGCAGCAGAGTAGAGAGAGATGCCTGCTTGTTGACTTCAACGCCCATGGCGCGCTTGGTGACGTTCCAGACCTTGCCGGTGCGGCCATGATAGAACTTGTGGGGCATACCCTTGTGAACGGCGCCGTTCACCTTGATATCCACATAATCCCCAATCTTGTAGGTTCTGAGATATGTTGTGAGAGGGATGTAACCCTTCTTCCTGAATGGACGAGCAAACAGATCCCTCGTCCTACTCCTAAGCCCGTGACCTGCCGGCATCTTCTTCCTCTTTCTTCTTCTTCTTCTACCCGCTCTCCAAAACCCTAATACCCGATGTCTCCCACTTTCTTTATATAGCGCACTTCCACCAAAACAGACACTGATGCTAGGGTTTCCCTCAACCCTTGGGCCTAATTTCTACTAAACCAAGCCCACATCCACAATTCTCCTTTCCATAGCCCATCCCAACTAAAAGCCCAAAAGACTCCTACTTTTCTATTATTATTATTATTGGCTATCATACTTCAAAAACTATTTAATTCTCTTTCAAAAAAAAAAAAAAAACTATTTAATTCTTTAAGCAGCAATCATTTGCATCATATAATTAATATAATACCATGGAATATGTAAGTAAGATAATTAAGATATCTCCTAATTTAACCAATGATCATCCATTCAAGTCATGAGAATACAACTATGTTTCGTAATAAAATTTTACTACTCTTGTGATCCCTCCCGACTTTTATAAGGATTAGTCTAAATATGATATAACTTAAAAGCACATTTTGTATATGTAGTTGAATACAGTTTGAGATATGTAGAGAAAGCCATGTGTTGGGTCTGGGCATGAATAGAGACCAATGAACACATACTCATAAATCATAATTGTAGAACAACTTAACAAGTGAAGAGGGTGGGTGATACATAGAAAGATAATGGATAAAGGAATGTGCATATAATATAGAGTTTTGGACGTGAATAGTGTGTTTTGAAATAAAAATACAAAATTTAATTAAGGTTTCAAAAAAATGACAAAACTAGTACAAGTATTCACTGTGTCAAGAATGGTCATCATATGAACAACGGCTTTTAAATAACCAGAAGCCATTCACAACGCCGACTATTGAATTTAAAAAATTGTCAATGGCCTACTGCCAGAATAACTACCATTGATCTCATTAAACCAAAGGTCATCATCCACAATACCCGCCATCGACGACAAATAATCCAGGACATTTCCCCTTCCCTCCCATTTCTTATTCCTCTCCTCCTAGTCCGCTCCCTTCTCCAAAGAGCACCCCACCCCTGCTGAACCCCGCCCCCCCCTCGGGCGACGACAAGGGTGGACTCGACCACCGATCGACGCCTCTCTCGATCCAAGAATCGATTTCCTTTGGAGGTTTGTTCACTCTATCAGTTATGAGTTTGTCTAACCCTAAATGAAAAGGGGAATCTGTGATTTAGGGTTTCATTTAGGGTTTGATTTAGGGTTTGTGTGGTTCTGGAATTCGTTTTCTATTGCTTTGTTTCGCACCATCGTGCATCAAGCTTCTTACTATAGAGATAAAAGGTGTTGAACTAGGTTAATCGTGAATTGGTGCCGAAATTAGGTTTTACACCATATTAATATCCCCCCGTGATTCGTGCCGAAATTAGGCTTTTTGTGGTCCGATTCTCAGATTTTGTTATTTTCCTCTATGATCGATCTTATTCGCTTCCGCATTTCAATTTTGCTTTCACTTCTGGGACAATTTTTTATTTTTTTTTATCTACATTTGGTGTTATTTTATGAGTTTTCGTTGTTTTTAAAATTCAGAGGTGTTAAGAAATGGGTTGTGCTTTGTTTGTTTGTTGACTAATTTGTTCTACTGAGCTGATCTTATCTGATTTGAATTTTATTTTTTTTGGGAACTTGTTTTTTTTTTGTCTATTTTTCGGCTAATTATTCTTAGCTTTCCTTGTTTATGCTAATACGACATTGATCAGAAATGGGTTATGCTCAAATTACTTTTTATTCTATAGTTCTTTTTCTCGCTTATTAGGAAAACAAGTTATATTAGGAGAAACTGTTATACTGGGCTGGTTATGAACATTCGAATGTCGTTCTCATTATTTATATTAGGAGAAAAATAGAATCTCCTCTCAATTTGGAGTATTTGGTTGAACCTGTAAATTTTTTGAACTTTCGTTTTTCTTTTCCTCAATTTTGTTTGGATCAAAATGCCAGGGCTTTTTTATGCAGAAAATATCAAATATATTTCTTATAAAGATTTTCTTTGGTGTAGGAACTCCAAAAATTTGGTGTTTCATCTCTATTGAGATATAACCCATTTGAGAGGAACATCTTTTCTCATAATTGCCTCACTTTTATCATTATACTCCTACATTTAGTCCTTGTATACCCGATTGCTACTTTCTAATTGTATTCATATTGTACTATTTTCTCGACTCTTTTCTTTCAAAATTCTCTTTTCAATTCGATACTCGGTCTTTTTTCTTGAATAATAAATCATGAGGTGAAGTGATTCACTTGTTCTGCTCCCCTTACCTCTTGTTGCCCTCAACACACTCAGAATTTTTAGAGAAGGCCATGGATTGTTCGAAGCTTAATTAATTATGTGCATTCCTTTTTTTCTTTTTTTTCTTTTTTTTCTTTTTTGTTCTTAATGAGAAAATTATTTGCTAAGATAGTGATTATTGTAAGTGATTTCTGTAGTATATGCAAATTCCCATATCATATGTTGTATTAAATAAAGCTTCACTTTTTTTGTTGACCAAAATTCCACTATAGCCTGTGGTTGCTTGTTTGGTGACTGCTTCTATAACAATTTGAGGGTATGGCTATAAGACCAAATAAAAATTCAGATGAAAAGCTAGAATGTCGAAGTTCTCTTTTGCAATGGTTTTGTCCCCTATCATAATTAGATTGATGAAATGATTGGCATCAAACTATGAGTAAACAAGAGATATTCATTTCAATATCCAATTGCAAATAGTAATATCTACAGAGGAAGCGTTCTGAGATGAGCACCTCATCATCTTTTCTTGAACCCATTTTGAAGGCTTGGTTGCTACTTTCAAGGAATGATACAATATTAAGTGTCATTTCATGTGATTCTCATTTACTCTCAATTAGTTAGTTCCAAATATCAATCATTTTCTAAATTTGTATCTAGCCTGATCATTTCATATTCCTAATGATTTCTTTGAGTTGCTTTGATAATAATGATAAAGGTATATAAAAGTAATTAAACTTAATGTTCTTCTTATTAATGATTCTTTGATGAAAAATGTAAAAGATTTACACACTTCAAATGTAGACTCCATTAAATAGTTGAAATGACCATAACCCAAAACTCTTCCACAGTATGTGCCTAAGTTCTTTAATTCCTGCTCCAAGTTCCTCTCTAATTGTCTAATCTTAATATCATTTTGATTAAATCAAATTAATTTGAAGGTTTTTAAGTAATTTTGCAGAGTGGTCTCTTAACATTAAATTCTCTAGTTTGTGGAAACTCCTAAACCAAGAATTTAGCTTTCTATCATACAGGAAAAGGGAATAGGGAAGTAGGAAGACTATATGTTGTTGTTGTTGTTGATTATAGATGAATGGGTTCGATTAGGGGCCACTTTTGACTAAATTTGACCCACCGAGGGGTCATCAGATGAGCATTGAATTACTGCTGCACAGTTGTTTTTAAGACAAGTTGTGGCTTCGGGTGAGCTCCGCATAAAGGAGACGATATTGAGCCATGTTGGCAGTGTTTTTAGTACAAGTTGTATTTTGGGTAGAGCTCCCCGTACAAAGGAGACTCTGCCCGATTTTTCATTAAATCAAGGGTCCCTGAAAAGGGGGGGACACGATCGGGGCCATTTAATTTCTAAACAAGGTACTAAGGATAATCATCTCTCATATTATTTAATTTTTTTACTTCATTTTTAATGTGTCAATGATGTTTGTTTCCTATTCCTTTAATAATATAAGGTTACAATGGAGATATATTGAGAACCGATAATGATGTGAAGGCGTTGGGGGAACAGCTTCGATTGTGCTCTTGGATATACCCTACACGCACGTTTGAACAATTGAGTGATATCATATTTTCAAGCACACCTATTGAAAAACAGAAGTTCAAATTAGTCCTCAAGTGTAAGTATCCTCTAAAAAGTGGAAATAGGTTCCAACCTTCTACACATGGAACGGTCAGCTCGCGCACCAAATGCTGAACACGGTTAACACAACCTGCCATCGAGAAATTGAATCTGTTTGTTGAGGTCGCTCAATACACCACGTTTAATCAATCTATGGGTACTGCGTAATTGAGAATGTTGTGAAATTGACTATGGTTGTGGGCCTAGTAGCGGTCCGCACAGATAATCGAGTATATGGAGATGATGATACTTGCATTTTATGAAGAAGGTAATGATGAATCTGATGAAGATGTTGATGATGAATATGATGATGACTTACATGTTCAAGCTGATGGACATGTATCATCATTCTAGACTACAAATCAGGTTTTGGAGAATGAGCAAGGGATATTTGTCTCTGTGCATGCATTATCTTATGATGTATCGAATATCAAGAGATTTACGAGGACTTGACGAATAAATCTTTATTCATTTTCTCACCTACCACCTACACCTTGTTTTGAACATGTCAACACATAGATATTGCTATTTCAAGTGGTCGACTCCATGGGGCAAGACTACCGCTTATGCGAGCGAAGAATTTAGTCGGCAAGTTTTTTAATTTAAATTCGATTTGTAAGAGGTCAGAAAGATTTACTCACTGTGAGCACACCAAGAGTTCGTCAGAAGCTGCCTCCTCAAAGAAATTGCCTGCTTAAGATGTAAGAAGGCCAAAGAATGTCAATGTCAATGGAAGCTGTGTGCCATGGTTGTGAAAGATACTAGCTTATTTGTGATCAACAAATATAAAGGGCCACATACTTGTGTAAATTCGTGTTTGAATCGAGACCATCATCAACTGGACTCAAAGTTGGTTGTTGCTCATATACAAGCAATAATTAAGGCACAATTTACATTGTCTCTGTCGCGAACGCCACCGTGATGGAGAAACAGATGCGAAACACGGCAAAAGCGTCGATAAGCTACAAGCGGTTGGATAATTTATTTGCGATTTTTCCCGTCATATACAGAGTTCCCACGTTGTCTTCGCCATAGAACGCTAAATCCCGACGGTTGTCGCTTGGAAAACCATCGACAATAGTGTGCCAAACAATGAGACATTCCAAATACAGAGTTCTCGTCATTGGTCTGCCATCTATTGAAGGGTTCATGTTTGTCGTCCTAAGCATCGAGTATTGATGGCAAAGCATTTGTATGGGAAGTATAAAGTGGACATCATGTTGATTGCTATAGTCATGACTAAATAATTACATTGTTCCCATTGGCATTCGCTATTATGTATACGAGAATATTGATAGTCAGATGGTTCTTGGCATATCAAATGTAAAGAACTCAACGGATAGTACTAAGCGTTATATCCGACAGATAATGACAGCTGGGCCAAAAGCGCAATTTCAACTTATATTAGATAGGTTTTGAGTACTTTTGATCATTAATCATGTCATATATCCCAATTGAAGTGTTCATGTTATCTTAGTAACACTTATGCCATTTGGAGCATGTTTTTGGTTGTTTCAGAGGTATTTATGCATCTCTAGGCTTCAAACTACAATGCAAATGACTAATCATGAGGTTGGAAGTTTAGGTCTCACCATCAGCCCAAAACAAAGGAAAATGAAGGGTGAGAATATGCAGTGATGTGGATCAGAGCAGAACAAAGAACAGACTTTCATGAATTGTTGCAAATCAATTCAAGAATTTAGCGACTTCAGAACCTGTTAGCAAACAAGCCAAGTAACACAAGAAATTTATATAATGCATTTATATTCTTATGAATGATAGAATCATCATTAATTTCGCTAGCTAGCTTAAATTCTTCGCTAGCTAGCGAAATTCCAACCTGCCAAATTCGCTAAACACTTGCCAAATTGCTGTATTCTTGCCAATTTCACAAACACTCTGCCAAATTCGCTTAATTAGCGAAATTCCTCCCCGTAGCGAAATTGCATGCCTCGGGCCATGCCAATTCACGTCAAATCGCCTTCAAACTTGGTTTATTACCCAATTGTCCTATAATCTCAGCCTAGTTATTAGGGTTTTGGTAATTTCATACCTTGAGTGAGGTTTATAAATACCCCCATGTTTTGTAACAAAGGAGAGGAGGATAGAAGGGAATACAAGTTTTCGTGATTTGTGTTATTTTCTTACGCTTTTGTAACAAAGTTTTTTTTAGGTCTTGCTTTTTTATTTCTTTCTCTCTTCTCTCTCTTTCTTTCATCACTTTCCTGCTGCCAAACACAACTTCTTGGTGATGACAACTCAAGAGATGCTCGCTGCTCTCCTCTTTGGAAGAGAGGAAGGAAGCTAGCTTCGTGGCGGGGCATATGCATGTTGTCCTCCTTTGTATTAAAAGCTACGGGTAGTGTATTTGTGGCCCTTATTCTCAAAACATAGTTGCATAACATGGGATGTTATTACTTCACAATACTCCATGCTTTGTGGACTCGTTGTTCTTGTGATGGTTTTACGAGCCTCTCGAGATAATATTTACATGTTAGGGGTTCTCAAATTGTGGTTAAATAACATTTACTGCTATTATTTTGGCCACTTACTCCATAGCTTAGATGCAGTGCTCGGGTGAGGATGTAATCGTTGTTCTTAGATGGTCTTTACGAGCCTCTAAAATGATAATTGAATGTTGTGGTTTTAAACTAAAGTGGCCATAATCCAGACGCTAATTGTGACACTCAAATAGGAGATGTTTCATGGGTGAGGTTTGCTAGTTAAATATATATCCGGTTATGCCAGGGACTATAGGTTGCTTGTCATAACGCGAGGATAAAACCCGAGGACACTCGTTTGCCCTAACTTGCCAAGTTGGTGACCCACCTTCAAAGCTAACTTTTCACCTTTAATTTCGCTTACAGCTTTCTCAGCTTTTCAACTTCATGCTCCACTGCTTTTTTGAAACTCAATTCCAAAGAGTCCAAGTAGAAAGCCTTTACCTTCGTGCACTTATGCAAACCATTTCTGTGGGATGAAAACCCATCCCCGTTGTTCGACCCTAGACCACTATACTCAAGAAGAGTTTGACTACCAAGTAAAGAGGGAGGAACTTAGGGTATATAAATATCGTTGATTCAGCTCCTCACCCTACCGTGGGTAATTTAATCAAATGGCGCCGTTGCCGATGCAGCCAAACTACTTATGGTAGTTGAAGAGTACTTGTGATCCGGATCCACATCACAAGTGAAGGTAACTTTTACCTTTGTAGATATCACTGCAGAACCGCCGCTTAAAGACTGACAAGAATCGTGACCGATTCAAATTTTCAATTTTCATTCGGTCATTTTATTTATTTTTTAGACATTTTTCATTTTTCTTTTTAAAGACTCTTTTGTCGGGGTTCTATTTGTCAGCTCTACACCGTGGTAACATCCGGCGGTACGCAATGCTGGGATGAGACACTCGTGCAGTCGAATATGTAATAGTACACAACTAACTACTAGCTGAAGCAAGTGGTGAAATTAACCGATACCTGATCCCATACCCGAGGAACAACAAAGTCAACCAGAACCCTTATGAATCCAAAATGCACATGTAACCATGAGGGATCAAGATCCACCCTCCCAGAGTTACGCCCCATCCTCGTATCATTCCTCCCATCAAGATGCAAAGAAGGAGGCCTTATTCGTACCCTACTCCCACATATCATGCATGGAAAATGAAAACCATACACTCACATAAGGGATTTTGAGGAGGTTCGTGACTACCTTCAAGGAAGGTATGACGGATACGGATTCACGGCTGGGGCATTTCCATCGACCCAAAGCGACAAGGGAAGATATGGCTCAACCTATCGAGGCCTGTAACCATAAGAAATCAATAGCTTCAAGCCAAATTCCCGGGCGTTTTTTCAAGACTCATAAGACACACTAAAGGCAAATTTATACCTCGCGTACTCGTGACTACGAGAGATTTTACCAAAGGTCGGGAGATTTATGGAAACTATCATGCATGTCCACACCACGGGTTTGACATGGATGTCAGGAACCACTTCTACGGTGGTATGTCTCCCCGCCATGAAACAATTGTTGGAAACTATGTGTGGGGTAACTGAGTAAACATCCTCGACGAAGCTATGGATTTTTCGAACTATGTATCAAACCTCCAAAGCTCTCGATGAACCTAACTTGTGGAAGTCGAAAAGACTCAGGCTATCAATCACCAAAGGAGATGTTATACTTCAAGCATACGTAGATGAAAGCTTAAATCGACTATTTTAACTCAAAGATCGATGATCTCAAATGAAAATCGCAGATGAAATGCAAATGCTTAACTAGTTATCCGGTGATCCCAACTTTCGCTTCCACTTTCAAATCAAATAATCACCCCGAGGAGCACCTGCCTAGAGTATGCCCATGTCCTAAATCAAAATAAACCACCCATGATGCTCCATATGGCAACGCCTTACAGCCCTAATCGAGGGGTCACCCTAACCTTCCCGAAACCTCAACCTCCCCGTAGATACGTGCACTCAGGAGCCACGCCAGCCAAAGATTCTTACCACCACTTCACGCCGCCAAAGCAACTCACCCTCCTCCGTGAGCAAGCTTATCGTGAATCTCGAGCAAGGTGGTGGGAAATTTCGTGGAGGAGCAAAAAGGCATCAACGTCACTGACCAAAAAATTGAAAAATGTAGAAAGCTCGAACAAGAGAATACATGGATTGGAAAGTAAATTTTTAATCAAGCATCGACAACAAGTAGTATCCATATAACAAGAATGGAAAAATCATCAAGAAGAGGCAGGAGGTTCCCTTCTCACCATCGCTAAACTGGGCGGAGTCCATGAATCGAGCTATTCCAAAGTGGAACCCCCAAAATGGATGAAATCAAAGCCGTCATTACCTTAAGAAGTTGAAAAGCAGGTCGACGCCCAATACCTGTGCCCGCTGAGGAAACCAAAAGGGAAGAATCGAGCCGTAACACATTTTCGCGAGGATTCAATGAAACATCGTGATGCTACCTCCATTTCCATGTGCACTTAGAAGCAAGAAGAAGGCATCCCAACAGAAGGTATCTTAGAAGTCCTAAGACAGAGCAGTCAACATACCCCTGGACATCATCAAACAAGTCCCTGCCTATGCAAAGTTTTCAAAGATCTCTCGTACACCGCAATGGGTCTGGGCATTAACAAAAAGGCATTCTTAACCGAACAAGCTAGCTCCATCATCCAATGCAAGACAATGGTGAAATACAAGGATCCAGTGGACCCCAACTATCTCGCTAACATCGAGAACCTCGTGATCACAGCTAATCGTTGGGACTGGTGCCAAGTATGTCAACCTAATGCCATACTGTATAGGCAATTAGGTTCGGGAGACAAACCAATCCAACATCACCCCATTCTGGGGCCATCGCTCGCTGGAAAATACCAAAAGGGATAGCGTGAGGATGTGTTGGTAAAAGTGTATAAGTTCCCACTATCCTGGATTTCGTGGTTCTCGACGTAGAACCGAAGGCAGGGGGCACTAATCAAGTGCCCATTATATCAGAAGGCCATTTCCGCCACATCAAATGCCATTATCAATTGTGCCTGGAATGGGGTCATGCAAAATTTCACATTTGGCAACATGACACCGAGCTCAACATTTTCCACTGAGCAACAAGCAAAACCACCGAGGTCAGGAGCAAACTGGCGAAGCTCGCTCGGAAGTGGTACACGTAGAAGGCATGATATTACCAGATGCCAGGAAGAATCGATGAAGAACAATGAAGCGCTAATGGTGAATCCACCATCCTCCCCGCAAACAATAAAATTTAATCGCCACTGTGAGACTGTGATTATCTAAAACACGGAAATGAAAGCATGAAGCACCTCGCAAGACACCTTATCGCATGCGAGCTTCTCCTCCCGACCCTCCCGAATCCCACGCTTTGTAAATTTCAGGTGGTGGCTACTCGCTGTTCCAAAGAACATCGCTCTCATTTTTTTAGTTATTTAAACCGCCAGGTGTTTAAAAATAAGTGATATCGCCAGAGCTTAATGATCGATTTTCAAGAATGTGATAATGCAAGTATGCCCATCTGTGTGAAGTACTTTTTGTATTTCCATATCGGTAATGGTTTTTCTTTCTCAATCGACAATTTGAATCGCTACACCTGACAATCAATCGCTTTTGTGTCGGGAAAATCAATCACCATTCGTCACCCCATGTCGTAACAAATTCCATGCTTGAAACAATTTTCGTCACTTACGCCCAAAGATACTCAACTTGAAATTTCCCTTATGCTAATTCACACACCGCACCCGTGATTATTTCAATAGGTCGGAATTTGTTCGCTCTTCGCTTGCATGCCGCCTTAAGCATGTCGCAACCTGTGATAGCTCTCAGGTTACCCATACTCAAGACCAATGTTGTCTTCCAAAAGAAAAAGAAAAGAAAAAGCAAAAAAGAAAAAGAAAAGGAAAGAAGAAAAAAAGAAAATAAAGTCGTGAAGTTTCGTCTTTGAAACCCGAGAGCACCTGGCCCGAGGGGTGTATGCGCTTAAAGCTCAAACCCATGCCCTAAAGCCTTAATTGGTCAGGGGAGTCATCGATTTAGTGTCTGCTACATGGGCGGATAGGTAGCTCCAACGATTTGTGTGCTTGATTTTCAAGTCATTCGAGTCCGGAAAAGCCTTGTAGTTTGCGGGTTGAAAGATCCTTTCTGGCCATGCCCTAAACCTTAATCGGGTCGAGTCACCGCGGGACCTCGCTACACCTTACCTTGGTGCTCGACCTTAAAGATCGTGATCCCACAATATAGTCAATACGTAAAGAAGTGCGTAAATTATCCTTATCTAGGTCAGTTCAATGCCTTAAGGCCATGTCGTTGCTAGGGTTGGGGAGTATAACAAATTCTGCAATTTATCGGGCTTAATCTCATTACATAAAGAACTATTAGACTTAGTGGAAATTCAAGTTGAGAATCATAAACCACTAATTCGAAATCGTTTCTCTTATGATTGATTCTTTCATATTTCACAATAAATTTGATTTCAATTCTTTTCATTTTTACATTGCTTATATGTACATAAACCTTAATCATAACCTTGAAAATCACCACATGCATCTCCTTTTATTTCGTATCGCTATGACTAGCAACGCCGGTTGGGTGATTAGTTGCTCAAAAGGCAATTTCAACCCTATATTAGATAGGTTTTGAGTACTTTTGATCATTAATCATGTCATATATCCCAATCATGTTCATGTTATCTTAGTAATACTTATGCCATTGGAGCATGTTTTTTGGTTGTTTTGTAGGTATTTATGCACTTCTAGGCTTCAACCACAATGCAAATGATCAAATCGCGAGGTCGAAGTTTGGGCCCACCATCAACAAGCCCAAAAATCAAATGGAAAAACAAAGGAAAAGTGGAGGAAATGAGATGCAATAAGACAAGATCAGAGGTACAGAGAACAAAGAAAACAGAATTTCGTGAACTGCTTCGCAACCACCTCGCAATCCTAATAATTTCGCAACCGTTTCGCAAACTGGTAATCTCAGCCGAAAAATTGAAAAATTAGCTAGCCAACTCAGACTGCTCCTTAGCGAAATTCATAGAATTGCTTCATCGACAATTTCCTACTAATGAAATTTCTTAGCTAAATAAATTCCTAACCTTGCCAAATTGCCAAACACTTGCCAAATTCGCTAGATCGTCACCTCGCTAAACACTTGCCAAATTCGGCTAATTAGCGAAATTCTCCTCAGCGAAATCGCATGCCTCAATATGTCACTAATGCCGAATCATTTCTAAACTGGGTTTATTACCCAATCGTCCCATAACTTAGCCTCATGATAGTGGTTTTTGGTAATTTCATGACCTCGAGGAGGCTTATAAATACCCCTCATGTTTTGTACGAAAATGAGAGTGAGTGATAGGGCGAAGCGTTTTTGATTTGTGTTATTTTTACCGCTTTTGTAACAAAGCTTTTTTGAAATTGCTTCTATTTCTTTCTCTCTCTCTTCTCTCTTTCTTTCTTTCACTTTCCCTACGCCAAACACACCTCTTTGATGGTGACAAATCTAAGAGATATGTCGCTGCCTCCTTTTTCAAAGAGGAATAAGCTAACACATACATATGACAATATCTCTATTAAAAGCTACTGCAGTGTATTCGGGCCCTTATTCAAAACATAGTCAAGATGAATAATGGATGTTATCGGATTCGCCAATACCCCATGCTTTGTGGACCTGTTGTTCTTGTGATGGTTTTTACGAGCCGAGATAATATTTACATGTTGGGTTCTTCAAATTGGTGGTTAAATAACATTTAATGTTATTATTTCGCCACTACTTCCATGTTTTTGTAGATGCATACTCAGGAGAGATGTAATCGCTGTTTCAGATGGTCTTTACGCAGCCTCTAAAATGATAATCAATGTTAGGGTTTTAAACTAAAAAGGGGCCATAAATCGCAGCACCGGGACACCAAATAGAGATGTTTTTGCAAGAGGTTTGCTAGTTAATATAGGATCCTAAGTATGCATGGACTATGTGTCGCTTGTCATAACGCGGGCATAAAAACCCGAGGACACTGCTTGCCCTAACTTGCCAAGCTAATGATCTAATTCTTCAAAGTTAACTTTTTCACCTTTAATTTCGCTTGCAGCTTCGCCAACTTCATGCCCACTGTTAAACTCAATTCCAAAGAGAGAGTCCAAGTAGAAAGCCTTACCTTCGTGCACTTATGCAAACCATTTCTGTGGATGAAACCATCCCTCGGCCTCTGAATCTGGGGACTGCATTACATCGGCAAAGAAATTGATCACAATAAAGAGAGGAACTTAGGTATATAAATATCAAGGATCCAAATTTCTTTCGTACCATCGCAGGGTGTTCGAATCAGACATCCAAGTATTACGGGCAGCTATGAGCGATACTCATCTGTCAGATGTTCATATGCCTATCACAAGATTTTCATACAGCCATCTCGCAAGCAATTTACGACCCGCTTCAAAGATAAACTCAAGAATTCGGGGTATGCGTGAGAAACTGCGACAACAATTACTCGAAGATGAATAATATATGGCTACAATCGAGAATTATTTTTGAAGCACACAATGGTTGTGAGGCATCCTCTTCGCCATGCACTTTCACATAATACAGATCAAGATATGGGAGAATTAACAACCAACATGTCTGGCGATTTAACAGTTGTTCTTAAAGGAGCCTCAGTGAGCTTACCACTCATCGTGATTAAATTAATGGATGACATCGCCTTAACAGCTACTTATTGCAAGAAGTGTAAAACCCAGGAAAATTCCAATTTTCGAAAATGGTGAAACCACTCTTGCAAAAATCCCGAAATTTTCGATCTGATACCGTAAATGGACTTCATCATTGAATCGCTCCGCGAAATCTGGGTTTACCACGCCGATTACGACCCGAGATGCCTTGGCTCAGACGCTTAGAAACGAAAGGCCGTGGTAGACACTGGGCGACTTGAGCGCATTACGCCAGGCCACGTGTCACACAAGTTCGTACCCAACTTCGAGCCTGGTTGTAAAATGACGCACACAAATACTACATTTACGCTATCTTAAAAGTCAAAGTGGTCAGGGTCGGTTTGACAATAAATCATCTCAACCAATTAGAGAGGATGGGTAGCCAGAGGACAAAAGAGCCTCTCTTCACTGAGCTCAAGACGTGCAGTAGGGAGAGGAGATTTTAGTTTTAAAAAATGGAGGGTTTTAAAGGAGAGAGTGCGCACCTCTTCTGTGGATTCTCACTTTCTAATCATTTGATTTTCCAGCCAAGAAGTTAAAGTGGTTCTACGCAATGAGGCGCTGGCACCGATCAAAGTGGAGTTTCACAAAACTTTCGGGAGAAGGTGGGTTTTCCTACTTGATTTACCCTCATATGTTTTGTAAATGCTCGAGTCAGACGAGGTCGGAGTGGTCAAGTTTGATCTATCCCAAAAACTCGGACCGAAATGTGAAAATTTTTCGAGCCCAAGCTGGGACACCCTACCAATGCGTTCGCGACTCAGGTGATAATTCTATGCATTAAATCTGTTTCGTGTATGAGCCTAAAATGGCTATGGAATTTAAGCCCACAAAGTGGAATCGACAAGTAGTGAGTGCGGGCCGACAAACATGTTATTGTGGGACCGTTAAAATAAATTCCGATTAGATGACTGACTAAAACGCCCATGGTCAGCGTGATGAAATCGTTTTCAAGTGAATGGCTTGAGTCAGGTGGAAATTAATAAAGTTAATGCATGAACTTAATGTGTTAACATGATGCCACAATTACATAAAACATAATTTGCGGTGTAGCCATCGAAATCGGACGCGACACAAATGAAGAATTCTCAGCGCTGTCGATCAAAATCGAATAACATGGTATGAGCGCTAATTCGAGAATATATGCATAATCGGAGCAGTCGGTTATAAATCAGAACAAATGACATAATGCATTTCATGGCGCACCTGCAACTTCAAACAGTGAGTGCGTGACATGAAAGAAAAGAAAAACTATCACGGTCATAAAGGAATTTCAACGGATGATTTTCCTGAGAATCGTGGTCGGGAGATTAATTCAACAATTACATACGCCTGAGGAGCCCATGAATCGTTTTTAGAAGGTTCTCCAAATCACATTCGCCCTGAGGGTAGTCTAATACTTTACCGAAATTCAGAAGGTATGTTTTCGAGAACAACAAGTTTCCATTTTGAAAATCAGGTTTCTCACATACGGCTTAAAAAGCGCCAGGAGCCTGAGGACTCGAGACACGGACGGCATGCATATCCGCTAGACCACGTATTTACTTGAAACGTGTTTATCAATCATTGCATACGCACTTAGCGAGGTAACCCATTTAGGGTAATTCCACTACTGGGCAATTGTTCACCCTGTCGAGGAAATATTATTTCAGGTACAAGGAGCGTTCGAGAAGACGACTCATTTGTAGGCCGATTTTGGAAGTTTTTGGACAGGGCTTGATGTTTTCGTATAACATGTATTAGAATTGTAAATTTTAATATGTGCTCAGATAAGAGTAATGTAATAACTTCGAACTATCGAATATGCTTAGTGTATTTCGATGAGCATCGTACGGGCCCGCGGCCATTTTACTGTAAAATGGGTCTCGCGATACGAGACGTGACATTTTTCGCAGTCGACAAAGCTGTCAACTGACACCCCGGCCGGGGCATCACAAGAAGGGAACAAGGTGCCGGCTAGGACGGCATCCGATGAGCAAATACCCATATGTCGTATGCTAGATTCGTGGTCGCGTGGTTAAGGTCGATCAATGGAAATTGTTCTTACGATCACCATACAAAGTATTTCACGTGAAAGTCAAGGAGGGTCGATTCATCATCTCAACTTAATGACAAGAAATGCACACGTGTAAGACACCGGGATATGCTGGATTTCCACAGAATTATATATCATAGCAAAAAGATGTCAAAGATCGGGCGTGTTGATTTTCGCCATTGCTCAAGGCTACTACACTACGCAAATTCTACTGGCGACACTCTGGGCAAGTTTGTTTTATACCATATTCAATGAAGATGCGAGTGGCCTTTATGATGGTCCAACGATCAGCCTCCCGAGTCGATGAACTAAGAAGTTACACGTCCAAATCAACCCACAGATAATGAAACGGACGCAGTGAGTGAAACCACAATAAAACGTAAATGCGCAAAACAAACTGTCACAATCGCCTGGCCTCGCAAGAATAAATCAAGTTTAGTTATAGATGTGAAGTAAGGCAATTTGTTTTTGTTTGTAAATGAGGCCTCGCTTTTTTATAAATATTAGATAAGACTTAGCGTCATAAGTGTGTATTTCTCAGAATGAGGCCCCACTTTAGTTGTTTTGTATAAGACTTATTCTATTAAATGAGACATTATTATCAGACGTGTGTATTGTAAATCATCATTACCAGAATTAATATCGACAACCATATCTACAATTATTCTCCGATTTGTTATATCTTATGTATACTACTGCTCAGGGGATTCATGACAAGTGATCTCGATACATCCGTCTCGTATCAGAAGATGCATACATATCACACTTAGTGTGATACAGAGCGGTAATGTGATTTTGTCAATTATCAATTACTATTAACAATCGTAGACATGTAATTTATATATAAACGCAATTTAAATTGTCATTTATCGCTACATCTCGCTAAGAAATACTCCGCCTCGAAGCGCCAGCACGAGAGTCTTCACGACCACAAGGAGGATTTAATATACCTGATTCTACCATATGATTATCGGATTTACAGATATACCGTCACTACATCACGATCGATTGCCACTTATCACCTCTCTCGCCGATCAGGCCCGAGACACACACACGCTTTACGTGGGGCCGCAGGGAGATGACGACACTTATGATGTCGCCATCATCCTCGGGCTCGCATCCACACGTCGCCACCACCGGCACCTGCGGTGTCTCGATGTGGCCATTGGTACAGGCGTCGCTTGCGTCATCTCACCCGCCGACAAGCACGTGAGGAGCTACCATTCCTCATGCAAGGGTTATGTTCCCGCTATCCACCCCGCCACCGATGCGTATGAGGTCGCACAGAACAGAAGGCGCTGCGGTTCATCTTAGAAGGCCGACGGATCCTTCTCATTTTCATGACAAGAAGGTGTGAATGTTCCCATGTGCTTTCTCCCCATCATCAGTGAGATCTTGACGCATAATGCGCGACTTAGTCGGGGTGGTGCAAGACTAGCACATACATATCGTAGTTATGCCGAGCCACTGGACCGTAGTCGCCAGATACGCAACAGATTACACTCATACGCGACGTAATAATCGAATATATGTCAAGCAGGTATGGATGAATCAACCGACAGCCACTATTACTCATACTGACCCACCGAGGCGCCTACCGAGCCACGCCGGGCGTGCTTTTTCAGATATGTCGTATTTAGTAGAACTCCTTCGCATGTGCTGAGAGACTCTCGCCCGATTGCAAACTACAGGTCCCGGAAAGTGGACACGTGACGAGTATTATTTCTTCTCCTAACGCAATATATAAAAACCCAATTTTTCGTGGGACCAACTTTCCGTTTATTTCAGATTCACTACGGTCTGAGAGATTTCCCCACGTCACGCCCGAATCCCGGGTTCGACCAGATCGCTGATCCGAACCGAGTTCGAGGTGCTAGACTTGTGGACCTGGACTCTTTACCGATTTTTTTTTAAAACCATATCGTACCCGTGTACGCTCCACATCATATATCATAATCCAAATATCATGTATTATATCAAAGACTACCACCGGAGTGGTGTCCATCAAAATCTAAACATCTATAATCGAGTCCCATTTACAAATACAAAATCAGACTTTACTTATACAACCGTAGCCATTAATCCCAATAATGTGAAATAACCTCATGTTGGTTGCCCACCAGACATGACAAGTCATTGATGTCTTCCTCAGACGACATCTGATTAAACCCGTATGTTTTTTACGCTGAAGGGGGAAGCATATCTTATAACTTATATTGATACACATGCATTTAAACTAATCATGATAAACTTATAACGTAAATGTATATCAAAATCATCATGAATTCATATAATCCAAAGATATAACAGTCAAATCATATCTCGCAGCAAACTTAGACATATACAATGGCATCCAATTCATCTCTTTACATAACTCAGAATTACACTTATGGTAGACTTTATCCTTACTGATCTTGTATACTCACGGGCAAATTTCTGGATCTTATTCTTATTCGTATTATGTCGTATCGATCTTATTCATGCACGTATACTTGTCTCAAGCTCATACTTATTTCGATCTCCTATGAGCTACGAACCTACGCTTATACGTATGCATTCTTAAACACGTATCGATATTTCAGATTATCTATCTCTATATCTCTCCCGTAGAGTTCGCGTAATTTATACTTGTCCTAATGAGTTTACACTTGTCTCTGAGATACCCGTCGATATCACAGTAGATTACTTTAACGTACTCGGAATTATGAACTAATCTTATACTGAGTACCCGTGAGTACTACTTGAATTTATCCTTGTCTTACGGATCTTCTACTTGTACTACAGAGTTTATTCTGGTATTTCAGATCTTATCCTGGTATTACGGAGCATATACATGTATTTCAGATTTTATACATGTATTACAGAGTATATACTTGTCTTGGCGTAACTTATACTTGTTTGGCGTAACCGATTCCGGTATTTCTGAGCACATACTGCCTTACGTAACTTATACTGTATACAAAGACTTATTCTTATCTTACGCATCTTATACTCGGGATTGGCGAACTTATTAACGTATTTCTTGGATACGTATACTCCATAGTACTATTAACATTTCCATCGGGGTACAAAAGTACTAGAGGGGCTGCACGTATTCCCTTATACCCGAGGTACTCCGTAGGTACCACTGACTTATACTTATCTTGGCGATACGGGAGGCGTAGTTACTACCGAACTCATTTCTATTTATCGATACAAGAGTACCCGTAGGTACTACGTACTTAATCAAATATAAGAGCACCCGCAGTACTACGTAACTTATCGTACATGTGACTTATCGTATGGGAGTATCCGTAGGTACTACAGACTTATCTTGTGATATTTCCAATTTATCGGGATGTAATGAGTACCCGTAGGTACTACAGGACTTATACGATATCGACTTATCGGGGACAAGTAGGAGTGCACCAGAAAATTACACTTATACCGGCCACGCCCGAATCCCGACCGACTGTAATGATCGACCGAACCGAGTCCGGACGCGAGACCCTATATATATACCGGGACTCTTTGACCCGAATAATTATACATCGGGTATATTCAAGTCTTATAATATATCCAAATCATAGTACAAAAAAGTCTTCAAATAAAACTACCACCTAGTTGGTGTTTATAGTGTCGATATACAATACCAAGTCCCATTTACATATTCAAAACTATACACTACAATTCATCGACCGAGTCACGAACTCATAAATGACTTAACCCCTACCGCAGCTGGGCCGGGCCTCAAGAACGCGGGGGTTCCTGGACGCCTTCTCCTCGTACCTACACCTGACATTAAACCCTGCGCTGTTTTTACGCCTTAGTGGTTATTACTATACAACATGTGTGTACCCAGTTATAATAAGCATATAACAATAACAGGTATCAGAATTTCATGCATTCAGATAATGGACTTTATACAAGTAATTATGCTTATCACTGACTTATGCCTACGACTTAATTTATGCTTATAAATCCGACTTATGCTTATTCTTCTATAAAAGTACCTCGTAGGTACTACATACAAAAAGTTCATTATACCTGGCACCGTGAGGGTACTAATCGGGATTTATATTATATTACAGGACTTACATGTTTATTCAGTCTCCCCGTAGGAGTTACGTAGCTTACTCTTTATTCGTAATTACTCCGTGACGACATAGACGTAACGATACACCATAATTTCTTGTTTATTCTTCAGATTATTATCATATAATTACTGGGATACCCAGACCAGTATTAATAAACGTGTAAGATACATCATAATATGTCTCAAAGATAAGCACTTAAAGCAGGATTTAATACAACCTGGAGCTTACAAGACAATTCAGATGCGAGCCGTGAGCACTTAATAAGTGACAGAAAGCATCAAATAAGATTAATCGTGAAACACAAGACTAACAGGAGTACCGGGCATAATCGGGGAGTGCCGAGCACTAACAGAGTACCTAAGTACTAAATGATGCCAGTACCAATGTGAGTACCATACTAACTGCATGTATGCTATGTCAATTGTCACCGATCTCGTGTATTTTTATAATTATATGGAGTTCAAGATCAACGCTTTAGAAATATGGCATTCTTAGCCACATTACGGTTCACGACAGATCGATTTCATAATGGTAAGGTATGATGCGCGTATATAATCACACCTTAATCATGTATTCTTATTCTTCTCTGAATCTACTTTATCCGTGAACGAATCAACTAATCTGATCATTCAAATCCAGTTATGGCATTTTCATGCCAACTAGTCTGGCACCGATTTTACCAAGGTACAGATTTAAATATTTATTTCTTCCAGTGCCTTGTCTCGATATTTGGCACTGGAGTATTTGTACTATTTTAAAGTTATGTGCTAAGGGTTCTATCTCCAATCGTGAATCACCCTTATCTGAGCACCGAATTAAGTTAGTCCGAAACAACTCGTGACTACTCTATGATCAACTCCACAGGAAAAATGGGCTTCTGGTAGCCACGCCTCACCCTCTCAGTGAATCTTTGGCGCCTATCTAGAATCAGAATTGAGATACCAAATATATTTCAAGTTCTTCTTGAAGTCTATTTTACATAGCCACTTGAATCACTCAAATCAGAAGAAATGAGCAAGTTATGGCCAAAATAATAAAACTGGTCAAACTGAACAGAGAGCAGCCCTACTAGGACTTTAAGTTCTACCTAGGATTCGCCAAAAATGACCAAGAACGATATTCTACCTAGTAGACTTCAATCCCACCAAGCCAGAGAGTCCTCCGAAAAGTGCCCAAATTGGGTGGTTTCTCCCATTTTTCATGCCTTATCATCCTGTGATCACTCCTAATGCATCCTTCATCAAAACTAACATGGAATCCCTCCCAAGAACTCAATAAACACTTTTAATTTGCAAAGGAATACTAGATTCATACCAATTTTCACCCAATTCTACAAATCCTGGAATTCTTGGAGGATTCCATATCTACTCATTATGAACTAGGGCTTTTCAACCAAACTCCCTTTAAATCTAGAGCGCAATGTTTGCCTAGCAAAACCCTAGACGGGAATCAAACTTCCTAATGTTCAATGGAAAACCCTAAAGAATACATACATACTCAAGTACTCTTATACCAAAACATGCTAAAATCCATAGTTTCCATACTAAGGTCAAGTATCCATACCTTGATTTGCTCCTCCTTCCTTTCTTCTTTCTTCTTCTTCTCCTTCCCTTTCTCCTCCTCCTCCCGTAGTTACTGAGACCAAAAATCACTGTCCCACACCTCTTTATAATAAGGCCTTTTAAATTTTATTTAGCATTCTAAATCATTAACTTTCCTTAATTACATTACAATTCTCATTATTTATACTTTGGTCAATTATATAACCCATGTTCATGTCCTTCGACAAATTACTATTCGCCTTTATAATATGTACAACTTCCGAGTTTTTAAGTTTCATATTTCGCAGCTAATTTACGAAAATTTTAATTTATGCCTACAAAATACCCTAAACATGTTGAAAACAAATCCAGTGGTGTGTTTCGGGGTGTTATATATACAGCATACCTGGCATTCGTCCTCAGAAAGTAATGTGTGATCACGATTCATTATACTAAGTAACCGTAGCTACACATCGGACTTGTACTTATTTTGGCGTAATTTGTACTTATTCGACGACACGAGTACCCGTAGGTACTACCGAGCTTATAAATTTATCAGATCGATACGAGAGCACCCTTTTAGGTACTACTAGACTTATACTTGTTTCACCGATACTGAGTACCCGTAGTACCACCTGACTTATACTTATTCTGACCTATAGTGAGTTATGTAGCTTCTTCCTAAATACAGGAGCACCCGTAGGCATGACAACTTAGATGTATACAGGAGTACCCGTAGGTACTACGTAACTTAATCGTACACAAGAGTACCGTAGGTACTACATAGCAAATACGCAGGTACCTTCAAGCAGACACGCGAACATATACAGAAAATTCGTAGGTACATTCAGATCTTTACCATATTCATTTTATTCTGATTCAAGGTAGTTCTAGAAAGTATCATATAATCATAGACATTTCAGACCAAGACACTAATGAGTAGGACACAAAGACAATAAGTATTCAAGATACAAGATGTATCGAGTGCCGTCAAGATTAATCGAGAGTACCGAAGTACTAATAAGGTCAAGATGTCGGAGTGTCGGCCAAGACTAATCGTAGAGTACCAAGTACTAATGTGCCGGGCACTACGGAGTGCCGTCAGACAATCGTGAGTACCGCACTATCAGCCGGCACGACGTAGAGTGCCGTGTCATTCAATAATCGGGTTCAGTATTCCTTACGCAATTATATTTATCTTTCTAATAACTTACTATCTTATAAGAAAGCATTATTGTACTCACATTATACGCTCACGATGCATCGTATTCCAAATACGTAAGGTATGATGAGCATGTAATCACACCTTTAATCATGCGTATTCTTATTCTTCTATGAATCTACGCTACCTGTGAATGGAATCAATTCAATCTGATCGCCCAAACTCAAGTTATGACATTTTCAGCCAACTAGTCATTTTACCGATTTTACCAAGGGACTCAGTTTTGTATTACTCATTTTTCCTGTGGTCTTGACTTCATATTTTGACACTATGTCCTTATACTCATTTAAAGCTAATGTGCTAAGGGTTCTATTCCACTGAATCACCCACCCGAGTAATCGGACCAAGTTACGCCCTCGAAACAACCCTGACTTCTATGATTAACTCGATGCAGGAAATGGGCTTGCACATAAATCACTTGGAGTGAAGAATATTTCGACCACTTATCAGAATTTGACAATACTTTCTTTAAGTTTGGTTCTCCTTGAAGTCTATTTTATGTGGCCACTTGAATCACTCAACCTGATAAACGAAAGCACGGCCAAAATACAAAACTCATTAAAAACTGAAAAACTGTAATATTCTACCTAAGTAGTAACTTAACTTCTACCTAGCAGGACTCGCCAAATGACCAGATCGAAGTTCTACCGGTAGAACTTAATCCCCTACCGGTAGAAGACACCCGAGAATGCCCCAGGAATGCAGTGTTTTCTCTACATTTTTCCTTCACTTTAATTCATGGATCACTCCCACACTTCCTACACACCTCAAAACCATTCCACCAATTGAATCTCTTTTCTATTCAATTCATCTTTCATTTCTATCTTCTTTCAAACCTTTCCATGAATTTCTCCCCAAAATCATTTCACAAGTGGGCCTAACCCATACAATGCCAACCTCAAGGATTTGCTAGGGCTTTACTCCAAACCTAACTCAATCGCTTAATATTTAACCACGAATCCAACCTCAAAGAGAGGATTCCCTACTTTTCTCGTGGATTTAGAGTATTTACCAACCCTACCTTCATAATAAATCTTTGATTAGGAAGAAATCCTAACAAACCCCTAGATTTGGAACTCATAACCCCTAGAACCCATACAAAATCCATGTGATTCATAATGTGAGTTCATATCCAAGGTTGGGATCCATACCTGGGCTTCGATTCGTCAATCCTCCTTCTTCCCTCTCTCTCTTCCCTCCCTTCTTCTCCTCCCCCTTCCTTTCCTTCCTCCTACTGTCCTCCCCACCTCTGAGACCAAATCGGGTTCTAAAACATGGATTTGTTAAGGCTGCTGTTCGCCCTCCAAATAAAACCCATTGGGGTTAACTCTAATCGCACTGGGCCCATGAATTCTTCCCTTTGAAATTCAACTTATGCATATTCTAGCTTAACCTCCTACATCTTCCCTTTTTAAGACTTTCATATCTTCGCAAAAATTACAAGATTGCCCTCAGATCTCGTGAAACTTTCTCGGTTTCTCAATTTATTTCCGAAAATTTATTTAATTTTATAATATACTCCTACACAAGTCCGAAACTACTAGTGGTATATTTTGGGGGTGTTACACTTCACGCTCTGGTCGACCCCACTGGGGCGCACCACACGCGCATCTAAAGACCACCACCCGCTCACGCCTTACACCATGTCGATGCTCGATGCCTGGACGAGACCTACCCGAGGTCGGGGTCCACGACTGGATTACCAACTCAACCTTCTACCGAGCCGCAGGTGTGAGCCGTAGTGAGTCAGCTCCTTCCATCTCTGGTGTGTAGGTGAAGAGTACCTCACACGAGCCGCTAACCCATCTAGCGTAATTCCTCCTATATCGAGATCGTCAGGGATGCACGACCGATCGTGCAATGGTTTATAAAGTATATGGTTATATATTAATTTCATTCATATTCTCGTAGTACTCTATCAGACATAAAGTGTTCACATGTGTCCTAACGGCAAACATACGCGGGAGAGTTACTCGACTAGCTTCCATATATTTCGGCTTCAATGATCGTGAGATCGCTGACGAGATGTCACCACCATATGTTTCGAGATCAATGGTGCGGCATCGTCCGCAGCGGTCCCGCCATTGACGACTGAGATTACCCTCCAAATCTTGTTCATTCAGCAACAATCAGATACAAGTGGATGCACAATGGACGACACCAAATACGGGACAAAGGACACCGACGCGTTCGTGACATGACATGGAGCACATGGCGCAGATCATCACTCACCCCTATGGTGGGTTTGATGTACTTCCCATGATCCATACGCGCTGGTATCAAGCCGCAAAGGCCAAACTCTGGCTCACGGTCAACCACACTGTTAAATCCGTGATCGTGAAAACATGTAAACCCGAACACCACCCGTTTATTAAATCTGTTAAACGGTTGACCCGTTTATCACCCAACCCGCTTAGTTCTACCTAAACCTCATGAATCACTAAGAATCGTGGTCGCTGAATTGATGAGTATCACGCTACGCATCGCAGAAACTAGTGAGGAACAAGAAAGCAATCCAAACTGTTATAAACTGTTAAGATAAACTCAATTCGAACACTAATTGCTTATTAAACGCAGCAACCCGTCGACCCATTTATCACCCAAACCCATTTAGTCTCACCAAACCCGCTTAATCGCTGGTTAAAGGGTGGGAAAAAATCGCATCTTAATCGTGTCGTGTCAATTTCACAGCTTAATCGTCAGATTACAGGCGCTTTTTATGACACCACCACGCATAAGGATGATACGAGGTCTATACTACAAACGGTAGTGATCTTATCTTATAATTGAGCCATGTGTTTCTAAAATATTTTACCTAAATTTAATTAATAGATTATGTAATTATAATTCTTTATTTGGTTCACTCAGATCGCCGCCATGGCTAACATACACTGGGCTTCCGCTTTCAAGCATCGTGACAGCCGCGGCGACATACATCATATTGTCTCGACTGTTACACTAGATCTAAAAAGACCATCGTATCGTTGGGTACGCCGTGAGGCTTCAACATCATACTGACCATCGACACTCCGTGACGCTCCACACCATCACGTATACCTATCTCGAGGTAGAGGAGAGGGAGCAGAGAGAGGGGGAGCTGACTGCCGAGGTCGCGGCTCGACGGTGGGTCAAGTCACGGTCCGTACAGCTGGGACGCTGGCCTAGTACACTCCCAGTCGACTTCGTCTACTCTCGACACTCCTATACTTACTCCCTATCCGAGATGTTTATACTCTACACACTCGCACACTCACCTTCCATACCCACTCACATCACACATCACCTTCCCTACCCCCTCTATTAATACACATCACCTTTCATATCCTACACACTTACACGGCCCCCAGGCCTTATTCTGTCGACAGAGCCTCAAGACCAAGCAAATTCCAATTTCCTAAAAAGTAAGAAATCGTAATTTCTGGCCAAAAAATCCAAAATTTATTCTCTAAATTCAGGATGATGAAACGGATTTCACCGCTTAATCGCCTCGCAAAATCTAGCTAAAGACGCTGACCTCGTCGACCTCGGTGATAATGAGCTGTCATACGCTGAGGCATCAATGCCGTGCCGTGAAAACGATATCTGGCGCGACAAAGTCACATATAACACGTATTCGCCACGCGCATGAGTAAAGAAATGATGAAAAATGGATCGCACCGGCATACGGCACAAATCTGGTTAAGGACATAAACGCCATTACGAATTTGATTAAACGATAACGGTATTAAAATACTCACTAAGCATATCTCCTACATTGAAAAAGGAAAAGAACGTGGCCGGAGGGGGAGAAAAACTACAGAGTTTGAGATCTGCCTTTCGAGAGAATATCTAACTTCTCTCTGTAGTTCCGGAGATCCGACCATTCAAGTCTCTGAGCAAAGAAGCGAAAGTCGTCTACGGAGAGACCTACGCTGACACCGATTCGGGAGTCTTCGACAAACTCCGAGAGGTAGAGGTTTCTTCCTACTTGGGTTTTACACTTTATTTAAGTGTTTTACAATGTTTTGGCTGCTCGAGACTCGAACTGCCAGCGCTGACGGCCCCAAAGCTCGGGACCGACCGATGAATTTATCGAACCCAATGCGGTGCACCCGTGGATCGAGGGATTCGGGGTGGTTAATGCAAATTATGCTTTAAATCACGATTGCTCATGATACTTAAAATGACCATGAAATTCGTTCACAAAGTGAACCGATGATCGATGTCGGGCCGTGAACAAGAAACCTGTGGTTTTACCGCTCACGTGAGTAAGGATAATCACGAAAATCAAATTTCAGGTGAAACAGAAGCTGGGTCGAGTAATTCAAGTCAGAATTACTCGTGTTTGATATTTAGCCCAAGTGAACTAATTTTCGCTAGATAATGTGAAATTACATAAATAATGTTTGCAGCGATTTAAATTTATGGAATATATGCATGATTATATATTTCGCATGTGTTATAGAATTAAATGAAATCGGGCATCATGCATTCCATATGCACGCACCCTGTGATCACAGAGTGAGTGTACGAGGTGACTTCGAGAGAATAGCTTTGAGGCTGTCTAAAAATAATACAATGATCGCAGTAGGTAGTCCATACTAAAAATATCAATCATCTGAGTCACCCCCAACGATATACACTGAGGGTACCCATACATAATATCAATTCGCCTGAGCCTACCAATCGATATACACCTGAGGGCAAATTCAATTAAATATACACTGAGATCATTCCACTACTATATACACGGAGGGGTCAGTTCACAAATAAAAACAACATCTCGTTTGAAAATAAGGTTTCTACACGGCTTAAAGTAAGTGTGTGAGGGAGTCGGTGAGGACTCGAGTTATGAGTTGATCATATAAACATTCAAGTAGGATCATGCATTCGCTTGAATGTGTTTACTCGTGAAAGATTACATACGCACTTCAGCTATAGAAATTTCACTTGTGTGATTCCACCATCGAGCATTAAATTTCACCCTATCGAGGGATATTATTTTACGTGCATATGGAGCGCACGTGGGGAAGGCTCATCCTAGATACCGAGTTTAAGAAAGCTCTAATGTACTGATGGTTTTACATGTATTGTAATTCTGTAATTTTAATATATGGTTTATAAAGAGTAACTTCAACTCAAAACTATGGATATAGCTGGTATGTTTATGAGTATCGCTTTACGGGCCTGGCGGCCGCTTTACCTACTGCCACGGATTATATCGATAGTTGGGATATATGTCGTGAGTATAAATCAGGGGCCCAAGAGGTCATTTCCTACTCAAGATAGTCAGATATGAGACCTCAAAAGGTCATCGATGTCATTCTGACAGTGCTATATACAGTTATGTAGATCCCTCGGCAGCAGCTCCTCATACAGCGAGACTCCGCCTCCCGACAAGAGTGCGTCCGTAACCCGACATCCACTAGTATTCCACGGTAGACCTGCATTAACGGACCCCCAGGATCTGTGGGCATCACAAATTGCACGAGCTTATGTAACACTTCAAACATACCCTACAGCCGACTCATAGTGGTATATTAAAAGCTAAAATGGAATTGTTCAAAATAAATAAGCAAGAATTGAATTAATACAATAGCATGGGTAAATTAATAAATTACTAATTTATGACCCAAGGGGTCATAATTTAATAAGTTCATATGGCAAAGCAGATTTTGATAAATCATCAGAGAATAAAACTCCAGCGATAATCAAGAGTAATAAAGAAAGATATTAATAAAATAAGGAAGAAAATTATAAAAGAGACAGTGGCTTGAAGGAAAGAGGGAGGAAGTTTCCTCCTTGGAAAGTGAATAGGGTTAGATAAGACTCAAAATAAATATCTCATTTCGTCCTCGAGAAAGAGAGAAGAGAAAGCCACAGTTAAGAAGTTAAATAAGAAGTTATAAAAGAAAAGAAGAAAGGAAAAGAAAGAGAAGGCCAAGGTGTATGGAACCATGATTTGGTATAGAAAAGTATGGAACCCGTGAATATTTGTATGAATACATGTCTCTTGGTCAGATGGAACTATGAGTATGTTTGGTCTCGAAACTACGGAGTACGGACATCTGGGCTTTGGAATATAAAGTTTAGATACATGGTTCGGGAACCCCATTCAGGTATGGCTCGGCTGGGGGAACTCCTAAACTCATTTCGTGTGGTTGAGTCGAGAAGAGCTCTAAGGCTCCTAGATATGTGTTTCAAGAAGGTCTAGCTGCAAGTCAACCTGTAAATTCCTATTTTCGAGCATACGGTACCATCTTTAGAACTGCTGTCGAATACGTAATTTTAAGAGAGTCCTTCTCTATTAATTCAGCCACATCAATGAAATCGAGCTGCCAGCCAATCTCTCAATTTCGACCCATGTAGACCAAGTTATGGTCTTTTTACTCTAAATACCAAACAAGGGTCACCCCATGTAGGTCACAACAGAGTCGCCAGATTCATGCACAGAGGTCGGCCAGACCTCCCGCGTAAGAGAGGTCAGCACTCTCTCATCCCTCAGAGGTCACAGAGTCGCCGCGTGTAACACAGCAAAGCTCATCGTGCAGCTCAAATTTCGCCGCTGCAGGAGCCTCACTATCTCGTGTTTCATCCTATGTAGCCTCGCTTTCAGAGGAACCCGTCCCGTATTCGTCCCGTAGCTCGGCCCGAAGAGCCCGTGACCTCATCCCGCTGTGAGGCTCGGCCGCCAGAGCTTCAGCCAGAAGTGCAGAGCTCAAATTTCGTCATGTAGAGCCCACTTGTCGTGTTAGATTGAGCTCGCTACTTCAAGGTACTGTCGGGCTTAGGTCACCACAAGATCGGGATCGCATGACCTCCAACTTCTAAGGTCATATCTCCTTCGCTTCAACTCCGATTGGTGTTCTCGACTCTATGGAAAGCCCATCGAGTCAAGAATCCATCCATATGCCTCGAGGGAAGATATTATATGTCAGACCAAGGTGTTAGACCGAAATTGCCACTCGCTGCAGCTCGCCGCCAGTCGTACCGTCAAGATCGACCGCGCGATGACCTCCAACTTAAGGTCATATCTCATTCGCTTTGAACTCCGATTAAGTGTTCTCGACTCTACGGAAGCCCATCGAGTCAAGAATACATCTCATATGCCTGGAGGAGAATATTAGATGCCTGACCGAGGTGATAGATGAGCTCGTCACTTCGTCAACTCGTCAACCAGCCACTGGTCGATTTGCTCACGTATGACTTCCAACTCGAAGGTCTACACTTCCTTCAAGTCGAACTCCGATTCGGTGTTCTTAGACTCCATGGAAAGCCCATTGAGTCAAGAATACAGCCATACATAGTATGATAAAAGTGAACTAATATTAGGTCCGTAAATAAGGAAAACAAGAAGTAAATATGATAATCATAAGATATCAAGTATAATATAAGATAGATACAAGTATAAGATATAAAAGTACAAGTACATGTATAAGTACCTTCAGAGTAGGTATAAGTTCTGTAACTCCTAATGAGATAGGACAATCTATACATGAAATATAAGTTAGCAAGACATAAGATGTTACGAGGAATGAGTACATGTACACAAATAATAAGCATGTACGAATATAAGAACGAGTAAATGTATGCATTTATAATAAGTTATATGCAAATGTTATAGGCTAATATATGAGATGAAAATATGATAGAATATGATATGAATACAAGAATGAAGAGATGGAATATGAATAGATAAAACATGAACGAAATGCGATATGAATGTATATATATGAAATGATATACATGTATCAGAAGAAAGAAATAGAGAATGGTGGATATGAAGCTACAAATATGAGAACGACCCATTAAAGTAATCATAGTAATATCGCATATGATTACTGATAACAATAATTATCTTAAAATATGAGATATGTAATCAACATAAAATACACATGGATTGTCCGCTAACCTAGCATGTGAGACAGATCTACTATTTGGCCAGAAGAATAAGTCCGCAAAGATACAAGCCTCGACATCGAGGCCCCGCTGTCGGGCGACATAGATCCCGTTTGGATCACGGTGGCCCCGAAAGGGTCACCACGCCCGGCCCTCATGGAATAAAGGTCACCGTCTCGCACAAAGGATGATACCTTCGTATAATATATTACGCCGGCCCTTCGCGACCACTCGCTTTTACATAAAGGAATATAACATTCGGCTACGGACCACCTGCTTTCAGACAAAGGAGTATATATAAATACGCCCCTCATGGTTTCCTTTATCCACTTCTGCCGCCATTGCATACGAAACATAAAAGAATGAATGTAGAGAAATACATGACATGATATGAGGAGCACAAAGATCATGCGATTTTAGTATACGACATAAGTACAAGAAGCAAAGTGTCAATGACACGAAAAGTATTCGAACAAGCACAAGACATGAAAGAGAAAGTATGAAAAGTATAACAGAAACAAGATAAGGAAAATAAAGACATTTAAACAAGACATAAAAATGTAACATATCAATGATATAAAGGTATAAGCATGAGAGTATTATATGTATAAGAATATGACATGCACAACATAGGTTATGTGATATAAATATATAGTAGACATAGCTAATGAATAGAGGGAACATGCTATGTACACATGATAGAAATGCATAAGTGCTAAGAACGATAGAGGTAAGTAAAGGATGACAAAGAAGAGGAATACAGTAAAAGTATATATAGGAAATATGTCAAAGACAGAGAACATGTGACATGCAATAGGAAGGTAAAGATGATAAGTAAACAAAAGTTACATGAAATTGTATAGATATATGATATGCATATGTATAAGCTCTCGAGATGGGCCATCATGGGTGGTCGTCTGCTTATGTTCCCACTAAGCGTAAAGCTTAAGACGGTGTTCAATCCGTAATGGTAAGGCACAAGGATAGAGGATGTAATATCCTACATCAATAGAGCAGCTACCGTAGGATAGTGTTTCACCGCACTGCCTCGCGATCTCGATGTTTTCGTATTAGAAAAATGTACATGTATAAGTAAATGGGACTCATATGTATATAGATGTCAAGGACACCACTCCAGCTGGTAGTTCTTTTATATATGAAAATGATTTTTGCGGTTACGTAAATTGCTTCAGATAACCATTGTGTACAAGTTCGGGCCTTAGAAGAACCTGCTAATGAGAGTCCCAAAGATCAAGATATAGTCTCGCACCCTGACTTGCCTCGATCCGCCATTCTGCCTGACGGAACTGGCGATGCCTTAGTATACGAATACCAGAGCTCGAAGCTCAGTATCCATCACCATTAGGTGTGGTCTCGGATGTTATGTAGGCATGAGATTGCCTAGAAAATCAAGTGGACAAAACTAGACACCGCATGCATGTGTTGGTGTGTTTTCAGGTGATCGGATGGATTGTCAGGTGAAAAAAATATGCATAACATGCTTGCATTTATGATGTGTATGGCTCAGGTGTTTAGATAACACATGTAATTGTCAGAAACAAATTTAGGAGTTTATAAAGGTGTAGACTGAAAGGAAAACAAAATAAAATAAATTTTTATAATCTTTATTCGTTATCGGGAGAAAATTAATTTTCTAAGGTTCTACAATTTGAAAATCAAGAATCAAGAAAATAAATTTTTGTTATAAATTTATTTTCGTGCATTCGGAAAATGAAAAAGGTGTATATATATATTTTTTATGTTTTTCCAAAGAGGTCGAAGAAATGAAAAAAAAAAAAGAGAAAACGAAAAAAAAAAATTCTTCCGATGCGGTAAAAATGATTTTAAAGCACGCTCAATCAGACATAAGAAAGCCATCGTATCAGTGACCTGTTAGGTCGAAGGTGGTCGGGCTTAGGTTCAATTTATCGCACAAGGCATCTAGGACAGAATAGGCGTGGCAAAAAAAGTAAAGGGCTTAGGATGGCGAGGATCAGATCGCAAATACACCTGGGAGTGTATCAGGACCAAGGAGGGGGAACCAAATACAGGATCAGACGCAACACGCTCATCAGAATATACTAGCCGGGTCGGCCTGGGCTAGCTCAGACGCGTTAAAATACACCTGGCAGTCTATCGTGGATAGAAGCCGACATGGGAACAAGGGCGGTGAATCAGATCGTGAATACACCCCGTGACGCTGATGGCGCAGAGCCAGCGGGAACGGGCGTGGTCAGACGCAATACCCACCGCACCGCTACACTCCGGGCAGTGGGCGATGCTACATGCAAGACAAGGCAGGGGCGCACGCGCGGCACTCGTGGATAATGACTCGACCCAGCCACTACATTTCCGCCACAAAGCCAGTCGCGACACAACCACGACATGTGCCACGATACGGCCATGAAGCGCAGACACTGGTGCGCCAGGCGCGCCCGTGGCTAATACAAGAAGCCAAGGTGACTGGTGCACCCAAAATTGCTGACCTAGTTTCACTTCCTAGTACCGTTCCCGAGTCACTACATAGTTCATGAACACTGTTCATCACAAAAATTTTCTAAATTTTTTTTAATTAAATTAAACAAAATAAACAAAAATCAAATAAAATAGGACAAAATTTTGGAAAAATGAAAGTTTTGAAAATAAAATTTTTGTTGATAAATACGATTTAATATATTGGATAAATGGTATCGCATTGCACCGAATGTGTGGACTGATATATACACCGACATTCTCGCGGTAAGGATTAGTTGTCTTGTATCGCGGTTTATGCCTTGTAGATACCGCATCAGATGAATCGCTATTTTAACCGTGGTACGGGTTAAGAGAGGACTAGGACGTAGGGGCGCTCCACGGTACCGGTCGCACCACCGAAGACCGACCAAATTAATTGCATTCTGGACAAGAAGCTCACGAGGGTCGCAGTATCATACGGCCGCTATCGCATGTGCTAGCATAACAGTAGTCGTGGAGGTCCCAAGAATCTCCGCAGAGGTTTGTGAGCGCATCATCCTCCGACATTCATTACAAAGGGGAGAGACCGATGGTGGCGCACTCACGGCTTACGCAGCACGAAGGTGTCAGGAGGTCATGAGATTACCGACGCGACCATGATCAAAGAATGCTGCTCCAAATGCCAGAGGCCAGCCCAAATATGGTGGAGACGGGCAAGGACCCCAGAGACTTCAGAGGCTATGATACGGGCGCGTAGTTTCAGAGACCCGCTCACGGGCAAGTACTTTCCAGAGGATCAAGGAGGTACGCTAAGGTTTAGAGTCTTATAACAAGCAAGGAGCGATGATGCTGATGGACTACGTTGCTAGATTCACGCAGTTAGCCCGATTGGCCGATGACTACGTGGCCACGGCATACTAGCGTCAGAGATTCGAGAATCGGATCGGGCTGTCCATTCGGCCGTGGATCAGTAGTGACTCGCCTGGCGTGATATGGATTTTATAACTGGGATACCGACCATAGAGAGAGAGAGTGAGGATGCTCCTGAAAGCACTCTGGATGCGAGTGTTAAGGGCAAGAGGAAATAATGATACCTTTTCCTTCCAATCTCAGAAAGAGGCAGAGAGCCCCTAAACACGAGGGTCCCAGAGTCGCGGCCATCCTGTAAGTTACTGGTGGACAGATGAGAGCCGCTTGTCAAAGTGATGCAGATGGTGTGCTACCATCATTAACAAATTAACACATGAGGAGGATCGTCAGAGACAGGATCCTGTGGTTTTCGGGACAAAGATAGTCAGAAGATCCTAGAAATTCCAATTTAAAAAGCCAAGAAATCACTCTCGATTACAAAATAGTAATTTCTGCTAAAAATCCGTAATTTATTCCCTCTGTGATCTTGATGATGAAACCATTTAACCGTTGGAATCGGGTTCTACCTAAATCTAGCTAGCACGCAAAATTTCGCCGAATTCCGGTACGCTGCGAATTTACACGCTCGAAGATCGTGATTGCGTCAGAATCATTTCGATGCTACGTAAAGTCACATATACGTACCATGTACCGCGAGTGGTATGAGTAGAGAAATGATGTAAATGGACGGCCGGTGATAAATAATGTCAAATCGAAAAGAGGACATAAACGCCATTTTTAAAAAAGTCTTGTCACTAAATGCCAAAATGAATGTTGTCATCTCCCTTAAACGGGCAAGCAGCCGAGCGTGCACCTGGGAGCAAAGCAGACTCGGTCGAGGTTTTTCAAAATTTTTTAGAGAGAGCTCACTTCTCTCTGTGAATACGGCGATAATGACCGCCTACAGCCTTCTACATGAAGTCGCTCTACGTGGAGTCTTACTTAATACGCAGACTTCTGATTCGTGAGTTTTGCATGAACCCGAGAGGTAGGGTTTCTCCCTACTGGGTTTTATTACACTTTATTTAAGTGTTCTTCGATGCCTCTATACTGGCGCCGAACGTTGAAAGCCGACGGCCCCAAATCTCGGGATCGACCGACATAATTTTTGAAACTAAAATGTGGGCATCCGTGGATCGCTCATGGCTGCCGTCTTTAATTCCAAATTCGCTAAATCATGTATTTATAGGAAAAAGGTCGAATGGTTTGCGCTTGGACGGCCCCAAAACACGACCGACCAGGAAATTTTTAGACTGACAAATGCGGAACGCCCGTAAACCGATGTGACCGCAGGTCGGGATGGCGACAAGCTCGCTGGGTGTTTATAAGACCGGAATGGTAAGAAATCTTGCCCCAAAAAGTGAAACCGAAATGGGGATGGCTGAAGACGCTCGTGACAAATTTTACCTGGCTGGGTTTCCTCGACCGTTAAAATCACCGGTCAGGTGAATCGACAAAATCGTCCATGTGGTCAGGTGTCGATTCATTAAATGAATGACTCAAGTCAGGTGAAAATGTATAGTTAATACATTAATTTAATATGTTAATATAATGACATAATTATATAAAAAGATAATTGGCAAGCCAGAGTTACTGAGATGATTTTAATATGTTAATGACAAACTTTGATGTGTTAATTGGGTGTCAGCAATTATGCGGAATATAATCAGGTGTAAAGCATTAGAAATGGAATAGCGACAGCCAAGTGAACATATTCGGGGAGTTGGTTGATATTGTTGAATTACATGTGATTCTAAATTGGATAATATATGCATATTGATATTTCGGTTGAAAACAACAAATGGCATAATGCATCTCATACGACCGGTTTCACAGATGAATTTCCAGAACGGGGTCGAGACTCCAACGTATCATTTCTGGATTATGACCACGACCAAGCTTGCCGCTCTCCAACACATTCGCCTGAGGGTACCCTATTATTTTTACCGATACTTAGGGTATAGTTTCAAAAACAACAAGAATTGTTTTGAAAAAATACGCTTCATACATGGCTTCAGCGAGCGCGAGGAGCTCCGTGAGGACTCGCACGAGACGGGTCGGGCCAGGGACATCCGGGCAAAGATCGCGAATTTGCTCAATGTAAGTTTATTTCGAACACGTGACCGCACTTAAAGGGAGTAGCCCACTTGTATGATTCCACCATCGAGCATTAGCTCACTTCGTCGAGGGATATTATTTTAAGGTGTACAAAGGCGCAAGGAAAGACCTTACCGTCCTGTGAGATAGAGGTGTTTAGAAGAAAGCCATCGGCTTTCTGGGTTATGACGTATTACATGTATTAGAATTGTTTTAATTTTAATATATGTCAGATAAGAGAAAAATTTAGAAACTTTGAACCATATTGGATAGTCGATATTTTTACTTTCGTTTATGAGTCACCAAGTGGTCGTTTTCATTATGATCACTATATCTGGACCGTCGTGGCGTATATACGCAGGTTTTGTATTTTGGGTAAAGCCCTGCACAAAGAGACTTCGATTTTCGTGAGAAAATGTCAGTCACCCACATTCACGAAACAAGGCAATGACGCAGAACAACTAATTTCTGGGCCGGGCGTCACTAACTTGGTATCGTAGCGCCAGTATACGAATACCTGGTGGAGCTCTGTCAGGATCCATCACCACAGTATTGATGCGAAAGATATGATACGAAACCTGTATCGAGGGCTCGTCTGAAACAGGTCACAGCAACATCACCGCCAGCGCTGTCAATGCTAAGGAGGGCATGAGATTACCTGGTGAAATCACTCGGATACCACTGGACACCACGATGCAATGTGTTTGGTGTGTTTCGGTGTGATCGACAAAATGATGTGATCATGTGTGATTAATTGATGAATCAGGTGCATATATGCTCGGGTCGAGCAGTAGCAGGATGAAGGTGGAAGATTTTAGAGTTTACAATGTGTGCAAAATCGAACAAGAAAAAAAAATAAATAAATAAATAAATAAATAAATTTAAGAAATTTATTCGTTATTGAGAAATTAAAACAAATGAGGTGGAGAAAATTTTCGTTTATGTTCGAGCAAATTGGAAAAAGAAAATGAAGAAAATAAAGTTCATAAGATTTATTGGTCTATTTGAGAAAAATATCTTTCTAAGGTTCATGCTGTAAAACTGAATAAAATTGGATAAAATAAAATGCAAATTTATTAGAGTATTCGAAATGTGAAAAAAAAATTTGACGAGAAGAAACATTTTCAAAGTTTTATAGTGTGTAAAGTTGAAGGAATGAATGAAAATAAATTTTTATAAATTTATTTGGTATTCTGGAAAAATGAAAGTTGAGGAAAATAAATTTTTATAAATTTATTTGAGTGTGGGAAAAGGAGAAAAAAAAATGTGTATAGATGTTTTTTTTCAGAATTTTCCAAAGAATGGAATGAGTGGAATGAAAATGAAAAAATCGACATAGAACTGGGCTGGGCTACATTTCAGCCAAGAGTTGTGAAATTTTTTTAGATCGGAAAGTTCCAATTAGACAGAACTAAAGGGCTTCGTATCGGGCCGGCTTGGTGAGCCAGGTTGCAATACAAATTGTATCAAGTAGTCGCGAGGCTAGTGAAGGTCGTCAGATCACAACACAATAGAGCGATTAAGGAGAGGAGGTAGGTGCATCAGATTACTGAAATCAGATTGCAATATAATACACTTGGAATGTCGAGTGTCGAGATACACTCGAATTTCAGACGCAACATAAAGGTAAGCCAAGCATGAAGAGATTGGAAATTTTGTATCGCAACATCGCAACCGGATTCGCAACACTAAACTGTATCACAACCTAAGGCGTAAAGTATGAAATGCGAATTATGAATCCAGAATATGAATGCGACCTATGAACAAGAACGCCGATCGGCCAAATGTGAACAATAAAATTTCGATTTTTTTTTTTTGAAAAATCAAATAAAACAAAATTTAATAAATGAGACAAAATTTTCGAAAAAATGAAATTTTCAAAAATAAAATTTGTTGAAAAACAAATGCCTTTAAATGCATATCATTGTCTCAGACATCAGAATGCAAGGACAACGATACACCGACATTTATGTGTAGGAATAAAGGTCTCTGGCCGTGGTTTATGCCCTTAGAGATACTGACAGATTTAATCGCATGTTAACTGTAGATACTAAGAGGAGGACGAGGACGCAGACGCCCATCACTCTGCACACGGCCAGCCCACCTCCGACATTCACCAAACATCTGGCATCATTGTGCCTTTACCGAGGTCGTAGGGACGTGAAGAGCCGCTATCGCACGTGCACGTGCAATACAGTGAATCGTGGAAGATCAAGCCATACATCCAGTTGCTACACATCATCCTCCACCAGCAGAGGGAGGAGTGGACGCATACGCGAGGCATCCGTGATACGAAAGCCGCATTAAGAGGGTCAGAGAATTCGTGATCGAGTCGCACTCAGTACTTCTCCCATCTTTATGACTCCACATAGGATGGCACCAGTTGAGTTATAGGAACTCAGAGTCCAACTACAGGAGTTACTGGACAAGGGGTTCATTAGACCGAGCACTTCAATTACTTCGGGCGCCCTTGCCTCATGGCTGTAGCATGACAAGACCCTTTCCGATCGCATCACTACAAAAGTAAATGAACAGTGGCTACGATCAAGAATCTACCCACATCGAGGATCGAATTACTATTGATCTACGAGAGGATGCAGCTCACCCAAGATGTGACTTCGCACTTGCTACCATCACCGGTGTCAGGAGCACGATATCCCCAAGACGTTGTTTAGACGCCAAGCATGGGCACTTTGAAGCCACGCAGGATGCCCTTTCGGATCACTTAATGCACAATAACATTCGATCCCATGAATAGGATATTCCAACCCCATCTGGGGGATCGCCATCGTAGTCTCGGATGACATTGATCTACTCCCAACAAAGTGGGAGCATGAGTATCACTGAGGATCGCTTTACAATCACTGAGAGACCATCAGACGCCAAGTTCAAGAAGTGCGTAGTTTCTGGGCTTTACCGAGGGCGAGATTCGGGACACGTGGTGTCGCATCGAGTGTCACCACCCAGAAGGTCGAAAATGATGAGTCGGGAGAGACGTGTTTCCTACTCGAGATACGTAGTTTCCTCGATCACTGGTATTACAGAGATCTACCGAGGATTTCTCCAGATACAGAAGACTTACGATCAGTCGACCTCGAAGGAGGTCAAGTTTGATCGGGATGACCGGCGCAGGAGGCATTCCAGTGAGTCAAGAGTTGCACTTACTAAACTCTCCCATCTCGATAGTCCCTTGACAGGGGTACATGTATATCAGATGTTCTAGGGCCTGATTGGATGTGTTTGATGCACGGAGGGTAGCTACGGTTTCGCCAAATAAGAATCACTATAGAATTACCCCACACGACATGAGTCATACGTAGTCTCGCCAAGATTCGGCGCCCACTACTTATACGACGAGGAGTTCATGTGTACTGCATCACAAAAGTCCGCATATTTTCACGCAATGACCCCACTACGAGGCACCTGCATGGATGGAGTTCTTGTAGGATCATGACTTTACTACATTACCATCCCGATAAGGCAAATGGTGGTCGAGGCACCATCAAGTCACGAGGAGCGTCATAGTATACTTCTGAGCTCAAGTAGAGGCCGAGATCGGGATGGGCCATACAAAGATCGAAAGTGCATCTACAGACATCGGGAGTTTAGCTGGCTACACCGCTCTCGTCGGTGCCAGGAAATGATCGAGTCCCGCGGGCAGGACGTGAGAGAGCAAATATTCATCAGCACCCTGATAACGTCTCGCTTTTCTATATGTACTAAAACCCTCAAGATAACACAACTACTCAGAGCTCATAATTCTCTTATACCCATGTCACTTCGATAATTGTCATAAAATAATTTTCTTAATGTTCAGGATTAAAAATATGGGTTAAGTCTATGACACGCAAATGCACAGTCATACAAGTAGTAAAATCAATATAAGTCCGTGTATCATTCCCACGTAGATTGATAGCGAATTACGTGTCAATTACCCTAACTACTAAAAATTTCATACTATTTCAATTAAAACTCATAGTGAAAATTTTATCGAAACGAAAAATTAAAATCTATACTATTGAATATGCTCAAATTAAACTAAACAAAGTGAATGACTAAAAATAAATCAGACATAAAAGAATGGATTGAATCATTATCGTGAGAAACGAAAAATCCATCAATGAAATGCAATGGAACAAATAATTCCAACACTATGTCCATTACCTGCTCTATGTATGGATCTGATTTGTCCAAGATTGATTTTCAATTACTGGAATCGATCTCTCTCCGTTTTCACGATTTAATATCCTTGCTTCTCTCGAAGACAAGATCAAACCACTACCCGTATTCCACATTTTCGCAAGATCTCGGTATTTTTCTTCTCAATACTTCACCCATTTCCTGCTGATGCTAACTTTAATCTCTACCTTCTCAGATTTTACTTTAAGTTTCTACTACTTAATTAGTGGCTCATCCTTCGTATCTATAGTTTATCCCTTTTTTCCCTCGATTGCATCTAAGCTAACACTGTGGATCGAACCTATCCTTAGATCAAGGTGAACTCTCGATGATTTATATCGTTAAATACACCCCTCCAACTTCAATTATGAGCGAATGGGGATTTATCAAAATGAACTCGTAGCTCAGTCAGTTAATAATAGCCGAACATACCCAAAGTTAATGCCTCTCAACTCGTGAATTTGCCTCTGCAGGTCAGCGTGTAGTGGCATCCCGGATATCGTATAAAGATACATTCTCAACTCGGTACTGTACTACTATTCGAACTTATCCATTAAAACGACACCGATTAAGTAAAAACTAAACCTAAATTAATTCTCCATAAATGTGCGTGAAAGATCAGAACTAAATGTAAATCAAATCCACTCGAGTCGCTCCGACATCGCACGCGAATCAAGAAACGGAGTGCCGATAACGACAACCAATCGTAGAATTAAAATAAATCCAAAAGAAATGAATTCCATAAATTGTTTGGGGATTTCATAAATCTCCAGCAAGACATCGAAGAAAATATAATAGAATCCAATAATCCAAATTTCTAATCGTCTCCGCACGCCTCAGATTCAAACTGCAAAATAAACTAAAAAAAATAAAACTAAAAATAAAATCTACTCTATATCATACACCGAGTTCCTCTTCTTTCCCTCTTTGTCAGTAGTCATATGAGAAAAACTACTTTAATTATTCGGAATCTTCTATTTATACTACAAAAGGAAAAGAAACTAAGCCGACCCCAAAAAATACTCCAGAAATCTGATAAAAGCCCAAATTCATCGCTCTATGTCAAGCGACCTCAAGTCATGTCGCGACATAGAAATCTCTCGATGGCTCATGATCGCCGCGACTCTTCCTTTCAAGGTGCAACCTCGCTTCGCCTAACAAATTTTTTGATTGCGCGTCGCGACGCCGCTTCGTGGTCGCGACCCTTATGCTCCGTTGTTCCTTCAGTCGATGTCGCGCATCTCGTGCCGATGTCGCGACCTCTTCTGCTTTCCATTTCTTTTCTTCCCAACTCTTTTCCAGGTCGCGACATCAATTACATGTCGCGACATCAATTTCTTCGCTCAGCCTTTTCAGTCGCGGATCAATGATCGGGTCGCTTACATCACTGGCTTCATCGGGACTTTAAAAAGGTCGCGCTCTCCGCCTCGCGCGCCTCTATCCGACTACAAGTCATGAATTCTGATGACTCGCTTTTGCTCACGTCCCCATCCCCCGATCCGACCGAATGGCTGATCCGAACCAAGTCCCGCGCTAGACTATATACCGGGACTCATCGAATTGCTCTTTCCTCAGAGCCGAACTACCTATACAAACACTTCGTAATAACAAAAATCATTTCCATATATAAAAGAACTACTGACGAGTGGTGTCCTCAACATCTATATACATATCGAGTCCCAATTTACTTATACATGTACATTTTTATTTTTATTTTTATTTTTCTTCTACAAAACATCGTGAGATCATGTGGGGCGTTACAAGTGAGCACCTATCTCTCGAATCGGGGCCTCGTCGTCGACGCTGATGTCCGCCTTCTATCCTGTCTTCCGCTTCGTACCCACGGATTGAACACCCGTATGTTTTTACGCTTGGGGAACATAAGCAATGACAACCACCTACAGGATACATGCTCTTAAAAGCATATACATATAACTTTATATTACTTATCATTTTTACATTACTATCACATGTCACATGTTCTCTGCTCGATATATCTCCTATCTATACGCATCAGATTCTGTGCCGCTCCATTATCTTTTTACTTATCTCTATCGTTTTTACATATGCATTTCTATCATGTAACATAAAGATGTTCTCTATTCATTTGTGCATGCCTATCCTATATTCATATCATATATTTCTTATTCTAAAGACTTATCATTCGTCTATCTTTCTAATGGTTCATATTGGCTATCCTATTATTATGTGCATGTCATATTCTTATACATTTATTACCATGGTTATTGTATACTATATACCATTCATATGCTCTATTTTCATGTAATTGCTTTCACATTATGCAATTTAACAATTCAAAACCTTCAAATCATTACACGCATCAATATAAATACGATACATATACTTGTTTTATATACAATTAGTCATGGTTCATTGATCATCCCAAAAATACACTTTCATTTTCATAATCAATATTTCGCAATCTCAAATCAATTAAATTATGCTCACAAATTCTCGCTTCATAATTCAATCTGGCAACAGGCAGACTAATTCGCTTATGCAATCAATTCGCTTACGCCCTTAACGACCGAACCCACGCCTTCGGATATATAGATGATCCAGTCACCAAGACGGCCCCTCCGGGCCGTTGTGCCCAGATCAAATGGTTTTATAACACAAGACGGCCCTACTGGCTACTAACTTGTTATAAATAATCAAATAGTTGAACACTCACTCGATACTGGCCCCACTCCGGTCATTGGACGGAAAGTGACACATCAATAGTCTCAAGTGAAGATCGCTTATTCGAATTCATTGCATACTAACTATCCTTAACAATAAACTAACATTCTATTAAGAGCGCTCAAATCCCCTTAGCAAATATAAGTACAATATATGTTTCAGATAAACAAATTTTTATTTTCAATAATCATGAAATTTTTATATGCAAATATTTCACAATCACTTTTCAAATCAATTAAATCAATTCAATATGCTTGTAACAACATGCAAAATCTCTGAAACGAGAATGTGGAGTCGTACAAACCCATTCCTTACTTTATTAAATCACACATTATGCAATTTATGCCATCATTTCTTTAAATCTATTTTCGCTCATATCTCAGAGTTTCATGTTATGGCACTACATTTCTATAATACATATATTCCTATAGTTTTATCATGCATGCATTTACTCATTCTTATATTCATATATGCTTATCATTCGTAAAATACCTAAGTGTCTATTCCTGCTAAATATCTTATATCTTATTAACTTATATCTTCATGTACTTTATTATACTATCATATCTTTATGACATATACCTATACATTTCTATACCAGACGCTTTACTGCGGTTTTATCAAACTGCTCATCTCCCATGAGTGCGTAACCTAGACTTCTTCTTAAATACCCCAGTACCCTTCATGTCCAAACTATTACCTTTTATCCTTCTTAGTCTCGTATACACACGTATAAATATTCGTCATTGACCGAGATATGAATGAACGAGACTCTAAGATAATATATACCCTGCATAGTACTACACACCGTATCGTTGCCCCGCTCACGCACACAGAAGTGTAGAAACACTAGCGTGATTTCAAGCACCGATCATGCATACGCGCCAAAAGCACTAATCTTACGCACGTGCCCGCCATGGATGTGGCGCCGCAGCACCCGCCAGGTCCGTAAGCACCGATCATATATGTCTGGTCATTCAATATCCTGGCCTTAGGCAACCACACAATTATAATGCTTTCCGAACTTATCATTTTATTCTTTTCTCTCTATATTCCTTACATCAAATCTACTTACAAGTATTCGCTCTGCTCATATCCGCTCATCGCTTTTCCTTATTTCGACCTAATATGAGTTCCACTTTATCATATTATGTATGGCTGTATTCTGACTCAATGGGCTTTCCATAGAGAATAAGAACACCCGACCTGAGTTCTGACGTAAGGAGATATGACCTTCCGAAGTCGAGTCATGCATAGTCAACCTGGTGACGAGTCGACTGAATCGACGAAACGAAATGACCTAGGTAACTTGGTCATCACCGTCAAACATCTCTATACCCTCAGGCATATCAATGTATTCTTGACTCCAACGCTTCCATAAGAGTCCAAGAACACCCAAACTCCGAAAGTTCAAAACGGCTTATACACCTTCCGGGTCGAGGTCATGCACAAGCCGCCGACGAGCCGATTTGAATCGACAAGTCGCATCGGGGCGACGAGCCTACCTAACACCTCAGTCTGACATCTAATATCTTCCTCAGGTATATGAATGTATTCTTTACCTAACGGGCTTTCCGCGAGTCCAAGAACACCCAAATCGGAAGTTCAAACGGCATGAGATATGACCTTCCGGTCGGGAGGTCATGCGCAGTTTCGCCTCGGATGAGTCGATCGACCGACGAGTCGCACCCGGCGACGAGCTCAGTCTAACACCCTGCATGACATCCAATAATCTCTTCAGGCATATGGATGGATTCTCGACCAATGGGTTTTTCCATAGAGTCCAAGAACACCCAAATCGAGTTCAAACGAAGGAGATATGACCGGGTCGAGGTCATGCGCACGGGCCACGAGCTGACTGATCGACGAGCTGCACCGGGCGACGAAACATCAACACCTCGATCTAACATCTACTATCCTCCTCAGGCATACGGGATGATTCTGACTCAATGGGCTTCATGAGTCCAAGAACACCCAAACGGAAGTTCAAACGTAAAGAGATATGACCTTCCGGGCTCGAGGTCGCGCGTAGTCGCCTCGACGAGCCGACTGGATCGACGAGTCACACTGAAGTGACGAGCTCAGTCTAACACTCCCGGTCTGACATCTAATAATCTCTTTCAGGCATATGGATGGATTCTTGACTCAATGGGCTTTCCATAGAGTCCTAAGAACACCCAACCTGAGTTCAAACGAAGGAGGTATACCTCCGTTGAGCGCCACGCAGAATAATCCCGACGAAATGAGCCTTCTCAGACCGACGCACTTACGGATCCGACGACCCCTACTGCGACCCGACGAAATCCCAAGGTGACCGACGACTCCCACAGACTCGACGACCTCTACAAGATCTCGACGACTTCTACAGACGACCCTACGGCTCACTCGCACCCATTTGACTCCGTTTCTATAAAAAGACCATAATCAGCCCACTTGAGTCCTAATTGCAAATTCAGCGTCTTTAACATCAAGTTCATTGATGTGGCTACTTCACAGAAGTACCCTATGCCAAATTCTCTTTATTTCTGACTAAAAAACCCATTCTAAGGTCCGGCTAGTTGACCGAATCGTTAATCGACCCGACTGGGATTTAAATTCACCGACTTCAATAAAAAGCCAATATAATCCCAGTCTACAGAGGTCCAAATCTCCAGAAATTAAAAGCCTAAAACGGTTAATCGATGTGGCTACACCCCATCGTAAGCACTAACTCAGATTCCCTTTACTTCGACCTTAAAACTCGTTTCTAAGGTCCCATGGTACCATACGTGATCAAAATACACTTTCTGTCCAATCCTCCGGCAACTAATCTTCCAGCTACATAACTAGGATCCTTAGCTCTTCTCAACTTAATCCTGAATAAGAAATGAGACTGAGTCAAACCAAGACATGTATCCATATTCAAATTTAGTAGTTCCATACACCCTAAGATATGTATCGTATACAAATATTCACGCCCATACCTGTGATCTTCTCTCTTTCCTTTTTTCCTTTCTTTTTTTTCTCTTCTTCTTCTTTCTTCCGCTGGGTTTATTCTCTCTAAGATGACCAAATGAGATATTTTTCTGCCTTCTCCTTATTTGACTTATCCCTTTTTATTTCACTTTCCAAGGAGAACTTCCTCCTCTTTCCTTAAGCCACTTGTCTCTTCCACGATTTTCTTCCTTATTTTATTCCTATCTTTCTTTATTACTCTTTAGTCCTCCTTCCAGTTTTATTCTCTATTCAATTTATCAAAATCCTACTTTGACATATGAACTTATTACATATTATGACCCTTGGGTCATGAATTAGTAATTTAGTAATTTACCCTTAATTGTTGTATTAATTCCAAGTTATTGCTTATTTTGTCGGGATAAATATACTTTTACTTTTATTACCTAAACATGTCAGCGCTAGGGTATATTTAGGTATTACAGTTTTACATTTGCTGAATCTTGTTATTTTTATGTCGCGACCTCAAGTTGATGTCGCGACATGAAATGGAACTTAGTATAAAAACTAGTTTGCAACATCTTTTCTTTGCAAAGACTTCTCTTGTGGCTTCATAGGCGAGTGCAGTCGCGACCTCAAGTTGATGTCAGCGACATCAATTCTTCTCTTGATTGTTTCCTTTAGTCTCAATCACGTTTTCTTTATCCTGACTTCTACTTTTTGATCACGACTTACATTCACGTTCGATTTCTTCTTCAAAGCCAAATTTATTCTTTGTGTTGACTTGGAATTCTTTGAAAGCGAGCTTCCTGTCGCGGAGCTTAAATTCTCGTTGTGACCTCAATTCTCTTGGTGATTTCTTCGATTTTGCTAAATATTTGATTTTATCGTATTTTCTGAAATTGAAATTTGAGTCAATTATCACTTTTCTGCAAACAATTCAATATTATTCTCATAATAAACTTAGAAAAATGAATTAAAAATCTAATGAGTTTTTGGACTCATCATATAGTCAGGTACGGGTGACGAGGGTTGGACCGTCCACGCAGATGGTGGTCTTCGATATAGGGGACGGGTAGTGGTTCCCCAGTTGACCGATTTGAGAGAGGAGATTCTCAGGGAGTTTCACTACTCTCGGTTTTCCGATGCATCCGGTGGCACCAGAAGATATGCGGGATGCCGTCGTCGGTATTGTGCGGAGTGGAATGAAGAGACATGTAGGGGACTTTGTGCAACGATCTCTCACGTGTCAGTAGGTTAAGGCTAAACACTAGAAGCCAGCAGGGCTGTTTCAGCCATTAGAGGTGGCTGAGTGGAAGTGGGAGCACGTCACGATGGACTTTGTGACCCACTTGCCACGGACGTCGTAGAGGCATGATGCGGTATGGGTGATAGTGGACCGACTCACGAAGTCGGCACATTTTCTAGCCGTGCGGATGACCTTCTCATTGGAGAGATTCTGCCGGTTGTACATTCGAGAGATAGTCCGACTACATGGAGTACCGGTATCCATAGTATCGGACAGGGACCCGAGGTTTACGGCGCACTTTTGGAAGAGTTTCCAAAAGGCTATGGGCGCAGCGACCCATGGAGTACAGCGTTCCACCCTTAGACGGATGGTCGATGCGAGAGGACTATCACAGTGTTAGAGGACGTCGCTGCTGGCTGTCGTCTTGGATCATAAGGGTAGCTGGGAGGAGCATTTGCCCTTAGTGGGTGCCTACAACAACGAGTTATCGGTAGTATATAGATGACACCGTATGAGGCATTGTATGGGAGGCCATCTGCGGAGTCTACCGTTATGTTGGACGAGGTGGGAGGAGAGCTCCATCGCCCAGTCTGATTTGGTCGAGACACCTCAGGGGTGGGCTTGATCTGACGGCGTCTTCTCACGGCTCCAGGCCCAGAGGAAGAGTTATGGGTGTGGCGTCAACCCTTAGAGCTCGAGGTTGGGGATCACGTCTTCTTGAAGGTGATGCCTAAGAGGGAGTGGTCAGGTTCGGCAAGCGAGGAAAGCTATCGCCGAGGTTCATTGGGCCTTCGGGATCTCGAGGGTAGGCATTATGTAGCGTGTCGGTTGGCGTTATCGCCCGGCGTAATAGTGTGCGGTATTTCACGTCTCCATGCTCACGGGTATACTCGAGATCCAGCTCATGTGGTGGACGTGGGAAATCGGCGAGGATGTCGCAGGAGATGGAGGGCGGAGGGGGGCGCGCAAGACCGTGAGGTAGTAAGGAGTCTTATGGCGGCACTATGGAGTGGAGGAGTCCACGTGGGAGCGCGAGGACACGATGCGGGCCACCTATCCCTTCTTGTTTAGGGATGAAGGTACGTGGTTAGTCGTTTAATATTTAAATGACTGTTTACATGCATGGTAGAGTGCACGTTGCATATGTATGTAAGTGATTGTGATTGTGTGACGCTGAGCCGAATTCTAGTTGACTACCGTCAACCCCCGGAATACAAGTGGATGTCGGGTTACCGACGTCACTTTAAAGTGGGCAGTCTCATTTTATGCAGGGGAGCTCTGCCCCGTCAACCTTTGCATGAAACACATCTGACCGGTCAATATAATCTGACATAGAGTAAAACGGCCACTTGGGCCCATAAACAATACCCATAAAAACATACCAACTATGAATCCAACTACATCCAATAGTTCTAAGAGTTCAAATGTTTTACTCTTATACAACACATATATTAAAATTAGAGAATTCTAATACATGTATAAAGTCATCAAAGCGCGGCTTAGGCTTTCTTCTGACTCAGTGTAGGGCGGGCCGTCCCCTCGCACGCTCTGTACTTGTAAAATAATATCCTCGACGGGGTGAGCTAATCTTTCGAGTAGTGGAATCGCCTAAGTGGGCTCTTTCTCTACCTAAGTGCAGTGCAATGTTCGAATAATAGCGTTCGAAGCAAATGCATGATCCTATTTGAATGTCTAACTCATCATCTCGTACCCGAGTCCTCACCGACTCCCTCACACTCGCCTAAGCCTCGTATGAGAATTATTATATTTATTTGTTTGTAGACAACCCTCCAATGTGTATATATCAATTGGGTCGTCTCCGACGATTGATATTATTTGTAGATACCCGTGTATATCGGTGGGCGGAAATATAGACGATTGATATTTTTAGTTTGAATTTGCCCTCCGATAATTAACATTTTAGACAACCGTCAAACCATTTTCCTAGACTCATCTCATGCACTCTCCTATAGTCCTAGGGTGTTCCCGATTGCATATGTAATAAATGTATGCCAATTCCCGTCTGATCTAATTCACATGTAAATATATAACCATGCATATATTTACAAAACATTCAATTCACACAATCATATGTAAATTCTCATTTACGTACATCAAAATTAGCTTCGTAGGCTAATGATCAAACACGAGCAATTCCATGCCCACTTGAATCACTTGACCAAACACATATTTTCACAAAATTATTTTGTGATCCTTTATTTCAGAACGATAAAACCTCGGTCTGTTCCTATCAAAACCTGATTATCGGTTCACTTTGTGAACCCTTATTTCTCGGCCGATTCCGGCCTCATACACATCAAAGCATACATTCACAGCACACATTTCACCATAGCACTCCAAACAGCCCGTGGACAGTCACGGACTGTCCACATGGGTTTCAAAAATCCAACACCTCGGTTCCAAGATTTGGAACCAATCAAACGGCCCCTCACAGCCTCGATTCTGACTCAGAAACATTAACATAGCTCTTAAGAAGAGATAAAACCCCAGTAGGAGAAAACCCTACCTCACGGAGTTGAGAAACTCCTAAATCCCAGGCCTCACGAAGCCCTCTCCAGCGTCGAGCCGGTTCCTTCTTGTCCCAAAGGCGCCCCGGCGGTCCGGATCTTAGATATTCTGGAAATTGATTCTCTCGCAAAATCGCCATTTTACCAGTTTACGTAAAGAAATTTCCCCTTTCTCACATTTTTGGCTCATTTCAGTTTGTAAGAGATGCAGTGACTATTTTGGCATTATTATCATTTTAAATCAAATCCTATAATGCCATCTATGTCATTCTTTTACGATTTGATATTATTTATACCGGCCGTCCGAATTCACTCGTTCTCTACTCATGCCACTTATGTACGGCCAGATACGTATTATATGTGACTGCGTCGCGTAAATCGTTCTGAGAATTTGCGTGCTAGCTAGATTTGAGACGATTCCAGCGGTGCGTCTGTTTCATCACGAGATCTAGAGAATAAATTTCGGATTTTTAGCAGAGTACAATAAATAACCCAAAGTACGATGTTACCTTTTTCCATAAATTGGAATTTCTCGGGTCTTCTGATTGTCGAATTTCGGGACGAAATTCATTTTAGAGGGAAGAGATGTAAGACGAGAAATTCCAATTTAAAAGGGCAAAATCATAATTCGATCAAAAATCCGAGAATTTGACCTGCAGATCTCGGATGAATGCGCGGATTTCACCGTCATCTATATTAACTGCTGCCTCGAGCTAAATTCGAACGGTCGGAGTTGGCACGTTTTCGGCGTCGCGTTTGGATCTGAAGTAAAGCGATGTTGATGTGACAAAGTCACATATAGCACGTACTCGTGTGCCGATGGCATGGTAAAATGATGAGTGGGCTGACCGAGATAGTGCCAGAGGTGTCAAACAGGAAAGAAGGACATAGATGTCATTATGGAATTTGATTAAATGATAATGAGACAAAATACTCAATAGTACCGTCTCCTACATTGAACAAGGAAAAAGAAAACGTGCTGGAGGGGGAGAAAAACTTACAGAGAGTTTGAGATTTGGTTTTTTGAGAGAGAATATCTAACTTCTCTCTGGGGGATTATCTCGGAATCAGGCCGTCCCATCAGCTTGAAGAAAGTTGCTCTGCGCGGAGGATACCCGGCGTGGACACCCGGTTTGGGAGTTTTCGGCAAATCGAGAGGTAAAGAACAACTCTACTTGAGTTTTACTATTTAAGTGTTTCTGATGTTTGATTGGTTTGAGGCCTTGAGCGATTTCGTTTGGTCGGTCCTAGCTTGGGACCGAGGATGTTTAATTTATTGAACCCAATGTGTGCAGTCCGTGATCGTGAGGGACTGTTTGGGTCGTTAATGGCATAAATTATGCTTTAAATCATGTATTGGTTTGTATGAGGCCGGAAATGGCCATGAAATTCGGGTTCACAAAGTGAACCGATGATTGGATGTTGGCCGTGAACAGTAAACCTAGGGTTTTACTGTTCACGTGAGTAGTGACACGAAAATCAAATTTTGTGTGAAATTGTGTTTGGTCGAGTAATTCAAGTTGAATTGCTCGTGTTTGATAATTAGCCCAAGTGAGCTAATTTTTGGTGTATGGAATGTGAAATTACATAACATGTTTGTGTGATTTAAATTTATGTGAATATATGCATGATTATATATTTGCATGTGTTATAGAATTGAAATGGAATTGGCGTAAATACGTTAAAGTATCTTATTTAAACCTTAGGACAGAATGGTATTCTGAGAGAATAGTTTACGAGGTTGTCTAAAAATAATAATGATCGGAGGGTGGTCGAAAATCTTAAATATCGATACGTCGGAGCCGGCTCGGTGTTATACATCAGTAATCCTGCAATATCAGTCGTCGAATTGACTGATTATATCCGGAGAGTGATCCGCCTAATATAACATCGGAGACGGTCCACTACTTATATACATCGGAGGGTTGTCCACAAATAAAAACAAATATCTTTGTTTGAAAATAAGGTTTCTCATACGTGGTTTAGGCAAGTGTGAGGGAGTCGGTGAAGACTTGGGTTATGAGTTGATCATATGGAGCATTGGTAGGATGCGTCGTTTGGCAGATGTGTGTTTACTGGGCGTTGCATATGCGCTTAGGTGGAGGAAGTAGCCCCTTTAGGTGATTCACTTGGCGATAGCTCACTGCTGTCGAGGGTGTGGCCCAGCAGGTACGAGAGGGCGCACGAGGACGGCGCAATCTAGAGGGCGAGGATTTTAGAGGCCCGAGATGTGGCACTTCGAGTAATTTTGCATGTATTAGAATTCTAGAACACAATATATGTTATGTAAATGACTTTTGAACTCTTGGTATTGGATATGGATGTATGTTTATAGTATTGTTTATGGGCCAGTCAAATCATTATAATAAATGAATTATATTGGATAGTTGGGATATATGTTGTGTAGTATAAATGCGGGGGCCCCGAGGTCATTTACACTCGGTATAGTTGTATATGAGCGCGTAGTCGGTAATGTTGATTGAGACAAATTATATATTGGTTATGTATCCCGGGTAGAGCTCCCTGTACAAATGAGACTCTGCCCGATTTTTATAAGTGGCGTCGGGTAACCCGACATCCACTAGTATTCCGCGGGTTGAAGGGTAGTCAACGGACCCCCAGGATCGGGGCGTCACAGAGCCAGCGTCCATAGCAGTAGATATCACATTATTGTCACACCCTTTACCATCCCATACATTGCCTCCCACATGGATAATCTGAATCACTTGACCTTTGCAGGTAGGGTGGGGCAATTTAGCGTACTCGGCGTGTACGCCGACTCTTCATCCATCGAGATACCTCGGCTCCATCGGCTTTCCCTCGGCTCAGTCTGGGACTCCCTGAGACCCTATTAGTAAATGACCCATTTATTCTAGAAGTAAAGATCTAAGAGAAATATAAAGGTGTCATCTTGTGGGACACATTGATACATATTATTTTTATATATGAAAATTTGTATAAAATGTTTTAATATATTTAAATGTTTTGGTATATGCATGATTTGGTATATATAATGTTTTTGAAGATTATGCATGAGCGCCATCTAGGGTTTTTAGTTTTATACATGTACCGCTTTTATAAAAATAATTTTAAATTGTAAGTATTATAAAATTTTTCCATTATTTTACAATGCATGCAATAAAAAATAAAAAAATTAGATTTAGGCCTCCTATTTTTCAAACTATTATTAATACTTGATTTTAAAAACCACAAAAAAAACACAATTTAATGCTCTCTAAATTTACCGCTGGCCAATTTGTTTTTTGAATACCTAAAATCAATTTTAGTATTATCTAAATTTAATATTTTTATATTCTCTAGGATTTTCAAAACAAAAACATGTTCTCTTGTTTTCAAAACAAAAACATTTAGTTTATGCATGGAGGTCGTAATTGAGGTTGTCTGAAATTCCATGTTCGATTATTAAAAATGATAATAAAATTAAATCCCAGGTAATCCTTGTGGAAAAATAAATTGATTCAAATTTTTATAAATTAAAACATAAGGATTAGTTTTAATTTTAATTTCACCTTGGATATACTTGTTGTCAAAATTTATAATTTTATATTTAAGTTATTTACAAATTTTTTTTTTTTGCTGAATAAAAATAATTTACTATATGATTAAGCCGCATCGTTACAATATATGGGTTCATATATGAGCGAATATATGGATTAATGACCAATGATTTTAATAATCATAAAATAGCCAATTTTCATTTTCGGATCATTCATGTGGCAATTGAAGCTTTGAGGTAAATCGTTCGCAGCGATATTGATGTCATCTAGGCTATTTCCACGTGATCAAACGCACTAGTTTAATCTTTTTTTTGAAACCTATAATATATTCTGTATTTTTTATTCCAAAGACATTATTCACGTCCAAAACTCTATAATAGATACGGATGAGAAATGAGATGGATGGTGGATGGATGAATGGATACAGAATATATAGCAAACAGGGGATGGCGGCAGCCTTTCTCCTTTTCCCTTTTCCCTTTTTCCTTTTCCCTTTCCCATAAGCCATTGTCTCCATATCATATGGAATGTTATGTTGTCTCTTCAATAATAGGTAAGGCCATTTACATTATTACGTTAGCCTTACTTTACTAGCCTAACAAAACCCCCCGTCATACAGTCACTGTCACACATAATTCATAATTCATACCTAACACTCCCCAATCCAAGAATCAGACAAATAAGTTAACCTCTTAGATAACATCTCTCAAATCTACCCATTTTCACTACACCACTCTGTATACTCTCAACTTTCCATTCCATTTTCACCTCTCTACTACTACTACTACTACTACTACTTCTTTTTCTTCTCTATGTTGAAAAGGGTCAAAGAGCCACTACCCCCGCCTCCATCGTCCCATGACCACATATTTTTACATCTCTTTTTTTATCGATGGTTAAATCACTTTAATTATAATATAGTAAATGATTTTTATTGGGAGAGACGAGCATGGGTCCTCCACCCTCCCTATGTTATGTTTTTTGAAATATCGAGTCCTCTATCACATATTTTTACATCCCCCAATATGCCATCAATGCCTCATCAAACCAAAACAAGAAAGCAGTTATATACACTCCCAACATTTATTCCCAATGTCCCAAAATTTTGAAATCTGACCTCACATTAATTTTTGGCTTGATTTTTGACAAAAATGTTCTTATTTGTTTTATTATAAAAATAATCATTTCTTGTAAAGCACAATATAAATACATGAAATACAAAATTATAATTTTTTTGTCCTTATTTTTCAAGAAACAAACATGAAAATAGTTAAATTCAATATTTAATGTCTTTTAACTAAATATTTCTAATTTAATTAACAAGATTGTGAGTGAAGGAGATGGAAATAAATGGATGGATTTTGCCATAATTTGTAAGCCACACTCCCACTAGTATTGTCAATTAAGAGTGGGAGCCAATATCGCTTTCATGGCCCGCCTCTGAGATGGGGATTATTGGCGTTTTGCTCTCTTTGAGGCCATCGAGTCGCCTCATATAGCTTTCATCCGTCACACCCCTACACCCGACTTTTATACGGAAATAGTTTTTTTAAAAAAATAAAAAATAAAATTAGTTTGGAAATCGGATTATGCGAGATATCATTGTCCATGATAATAATAATTAGAATTCGCTAAATTCGCGAATATCGTTATATGATAAGCTGACGATAGTTTTAATATAATAAGGGTAATATTTAAGTTTAGTGTCGTTATTACGAGCAGCGTCATTTGCCAATCTAGGAATTATTTTTATTCGCGTGCGGAGTTTTGGTAATTTTAAGTAATTATCGTGTCATGAATGCGATATTTGAAAATTTTATATTTTTAATTATTATTATTTATGATAATAATATGAGGTGCTATTTTAATAATTAGTTCTATTTTCAAACTAATTTAATGAATTTTTTTTTAAAATAAATAAATATATTTCCGTGTAAAACTCCCCACACCCGAGAGGCACAGGCCATCATCACTCATCACTGTTTCTTTCAAACCCTTATCTTTTTACCCCATCATTTTCCCTTTCAATAATCAAAATTGTCGGCTACCCAAACGTTCTTTCCTAATTCTTTCCTTCCTTTTCTTACTATTATTATATATATTTCCGTTTCCCTCCACACGCCCAACTGTCTTGCTTACCCAGTGGTAAGATTTATCGATTCCCCATTTCCAATTTTGCAATGGAGGTTTCTCTCTCCTCCTCGTTCTCTGTGTTTCTTTTTGGGGATTGTTTGGTTGGTCTTGGAATCTATTCTTTCTTTCATTTCTTTACTTGTTCAACTATTATTTTTTAATTGCGTTTTGATTGTGAATGTAGTAATGACTCTGCAATTCATTTGAAGGTAGATCTAAGTTTTTGTGGGTTTGCTCTATTTTTAATGGACACAGTCTATCTTCTCTCATCCCTTTGGATCTGAGTTCTCTTGTGCCACTCATCTGCCTGAAAACCGGAACCAACAAAAAGAAAAGAAAAAGTATAAACTTTTATCGTAGATGAATTGGTTTTCATTATTTCTAAATCAGTCTCCTTTTGCCACTTTGTATGTATGATCCAACCGGATATTATCATATTAGAATGATTTTCTTCTGAAAATGGTTATAATTCCTTTTCTACTAATTTTCATCTGAAAACCACTCTAGGCGCTGGTCTTTGATTCAAGGCAATAAAAGGGCACCTCACCATAAGGAATACGGAACATTTGGGTGACTTCAAACGCCAGGCTATGCTTAGCAGTGAATGATGGAAACCGTGGTATTCTCTTTTGGACTAACCCCCATTGAACCCTTAATTATTTTAAGATTAAGCCCACATGCCCTTCTCTTTTATTTATTTATTCATATTTATATTTTAATTATTCATTTGTTTTTAATGTTTCCTTACTCATTTCTTTCTTATGTTCCCTGGGTCGCCTGCAACAATCCCATTGATCCAACATTCATAGTTTATTTGTTAAGATTTTACACCACCCTTTTGCAACAGGTCCTGTGGAACTTGTTTATTTCTTTTCTGAATTTTAGCTTCCCCAACCTTGGATGATTATGCAAAAAATTTATTCAATATTGTTCTGTTATAGGCCGTTCACCTACATGAGACTTGAAATGGGACTTCTGTTTTTAGTTGAATCACGTGAATAAACATCATCACTTGTATACTGATTTTGGTTTCGCTTTCTGACTCAATGTACATTCCCAGTTGAATGGCGCATTAATGTCGGCATTTGAGGGATAACACAAAATCCCGTCTCAAGGTGTCAGCAGAATACCAAGATAACTAGTTTTTTCACATGATTGTAAAATTAAACTTTAACAGAACTAATTTGCAACATCCTTTGCTACCTCATCTGGCTAAAAATTCTTTTCTTATTGAACTTGATGAGGACTATGTGCATATTGAGAACTATGATATTGTTGTGCCCCTTGTTTTGGTGAACCTCAGAAGGATACCATCATCAGCAGTATGCTCTTTTTAGCACAACACAAATATAGTTGTTAAAGAGCCAGTGATGACTCAGCAAAATCAAGGGGCATCAATTATGATACTAACTTTTAAGATCAAAGTTGGTTGAAAGTTCACTGGCTTTGATGCCTCTCAAATTAACGAGTCTGTTAGTCAGTTATCAATTCAAGCTTAGCTGATGATCCTTGAAATTCTGTCTTGCATTGCTTTTGTTTGATAATAGCATATGCATGGGGAAGTGCATACTGATATTTCTCATTATTGTTCATTCTTGATGAGCATGTTTTTCTAGTTTTTCTGAGATTTTAATCTTCATGTGGTTATGGTGATAAAGAATCTCTTTTATCTTATTAAAAACTAGAGTTGTCTGTTTTTATGCATTCTTTAAATTTCAGTTGGTACTAAGCCTTTTCTTTTTCCATTGTGGAGAGTAGGCAGTCCTATTGTTTCTAGGGATCTGAAATAAAGAAAAATGTGAAATCCATTCTTGGGAGGGTCTAGTGATCTTGTGAAATATGTAAGTAATGATGAAATTCACCAAGATTTCTATAGAACCCATTTTTACGCCGCAGAAATTTTGAAGCATGGCCATTAGACAATATGACCAACATCATAACAATTCTCTTCTGTTCTATCTTAGCTCATGGTCACCAAGGCCCCTTTCTGTGTTATTAATAAAGCGCTTTAGCTGGGGATTGTTTAGGTTGCAGGTAGGGAGCAGATTGTTGGGCTTGTGTTTGATTCCAGAAGTGTGATCAAAAGCAATTACTTTAGAAGGCGTTGGTGAAGATACGAGTGTGTTAAATAAAGTATTGAAGCACTTAGAAATGAAACGGTTTTAGCACATCGGTCAAATGTTAAAAGGATTTCCAATCACACATCTATACCCTCCTTCACACTCACATAGATCGTGGCATCACCGTTATCTATGAAACTACTGGCCCTAATTTTTATTAAACTAGCTCATTAAAAAGGAATTTGTGTTCTTATTATTGGTTGAACAACAATGTAATTGTAAATACATATGATTCTTTTACCAGAAGCTCAAAGTAAGTTTACTCTCTTCGACTAGCTCGTTTTGGAAATATTTATTTAGGCATTTTATTTTATTGTTTTCTCATTTTTCCAATAAATATTTCTCTGCATCAAACCAACTGAACCCTAATCAAAGCATTTTTATGCTGACAATTAACCATACTTCTTTCTAATATTTTGCAGACTCAACTTCTGTCAATATCTAAATGTTTGAAACTCTGTCATTAGTCTACAATTGGCTGTGACTGCTTTGAGAAAAACAATTTGTTATCAGCATGAATTGAACAACTTTCCATCCTTACATCTAGAATAATGAGAAGACCAGAAGACATCCCTGTTCCTTCAAGGGATCTCAGTGTTAGTTTTGGCTATCAATGCAGCACTACAAGCCCTCCCGATTCTGTAAATCTACCAAATGGAATTGATTTTTCAGGTGGATCCGCGATCCAAAATTCTAATTTGAAGACGAGTAGCTCATTTTCTTGTCTGTCTGGTGCTGCACTTAGTGCTAATGCCACTCTAGCAAATACAAATATCTGTAATGGTTTTATTGGAGAGGAGATCCTGCCTAGTCTTGATTCACCAAGATCATTTAAAAGGATGGCATCTTCCCCATCTCTTTCACGAGTAGACTCTGTCTGCTCATTATCTCAAAGCAGTATGACTACTTCAGGTGGAAGTCCATCCATGGAGAATGACTTTATTGAAAGCGAAAGGAACTTGTGGAAATCAATGAGTGCTCCTACTAGAATAGAATCCTCCAGCTTTCTCAATGCAGTTGACGTTCAAATGGCTGGTGGAGCTGCAGGTGAGGACAGAGTTCAAGCTGTGTGTTCGGAAGAAAATGGATGGCTCTTCTGTGGCATATATGATGGATTTAATGGTCGGGATGCGGCTGATTTTTTAGCTGGAACTCTTTATGAGAACATTGGGCTCTACCTGCATTTGCTGGAATGGCGTGCAAAGAAGCAGCATGATTCACTTGACAATACATTAGAAGATGACACAATCAGGAATGAAATGTTTGGGCATATTGCAACCAGCATTTCAGATTCGGGAAGGATTGGAACCATCGTTCCACATTCTTTGGGTGGAAAATTCACATGTGAAGATTTCAACCATAGTGTGACTGATTGCCTTATTCAAGCTGTTGCCCAAGCTGAAAGTGATTTTATGTATATGGTCGAACAGGAAATGGAAGATCGGCCTGACCTAGTGTCTGTTGGATCATGTGTCTTGGTGGGGCTTCTTCATGGAAACAACTTCTATGTCTTAAATTTAGGTGACAGCAGGGCCATACTAGCAACAAATGAGAGTCAAGAGGATGGTAAATTGAAGGCCATCCAACTGACAGAAACTCATACTTTGGACAATGAAATTGAGTATAGAAGACTTTTGGATGATCACCCTGAAGATCCTTCACCTGTCACTAATGGAAGAGTGAAAGGAAAACTAAAGCTAACCCGTGCATTTGGAGTTGGTTATCTTAAAAAGGTACTCATTCTTTTTCTTCCTTTCTTTTTTTTCTTCTTTTTGGCTGGGAAAGGAGGTGGTTGTTATGTTCTACATCAATAACTTCTCTTTAAGAAAAAGGCAAAGAAAGTCATTTCTAATATTCTCTCTCACGCCTTTTTAATTCTACAGTCCAAAATGAATGATATGCTGATGGGCATTCTACGAGTACGAAACTTGTGCAGTCCTCCGTATGTTTACACACATCCATTCACCATTCACCATACTGTCTCAGAGAAAGATGAATTCATTGTTTTGGGAAGTGATGGGCTTTTTGATTTCTTCAGCAATGATGAAGTTGTGCAACTTGTGCATGTTTTTATTCAGCATAACTCTTCTGGTGATCCTGCAAAACATCTGGTTGAACAGCTCATCCTCAAAGCAGCCGATAACGCAGGTATTTATTTTCCCTTTGTTTTTATTAAGTTTGAAGTGTGTATTGTGATTTGGATTTTTTTCCCCTCTTTGGTGTCTGTCTGTCTTTTGTTTCTGCGAATTCTCCATCCCATGGCTCACCAGTCAAATCTTTTTGTGTGTTTGTGGGTGTGTGCTTGCGGGTGTGTTCCCACTTTACTGGTTATACTTAATCTCCCCACTTCAGGGAGCTCGGTTTCATGTTCAACAGTCCCCATACACTAGTAAATAGAGAGTATAGCATATAAAAAACATACGGTTGAATGAACCGAATCTATGTCTCTCAGACTTTCAGGTCATGGTTCTAATAAAATTTTTCTTTGGAAATTAAATGAATTACATAGGTTCTTTGCAAATCCTGATTATGGTTCTCATGTAGGCTTCAGTACTGAAGAGTTGATGATGATACCTGCTGGAAGAAGAAGGAAGTACCATGACGATGTTACCGTTATTGTAATCATGCTTGGTAACAAACAGTGGACTTCCACTGCTTCAACATCTCTGTAGGTATGAAGTATGCATCATTTTGGATCTTGTTCTGTTATGTCAAGATTGAATTATTATGCTAATAGATGATGACTGGTTGTGCGGTTGCTCTATATTTCCCAGTCCTTAAACACCAAGATGCTTAGCAGTTTGAATTTATGCCAAATATTTCCTTCAAAAATTTTCTTTTCATGGCTTTATGAAGTGTGGGTGCCAAGTCTACTCGGAAAGACATTGTGAACTGGATTTCATTTACTGATGTTCTGATAGTGAAATTGCCTATGAGGTGGCATGAGTTTCTTGTTTAAGAAATCAAGCTGTTGGCCATCAGATTAGTTCCATTCTGTTTGTATGTGCATAGCTTCTTTGCTAGTTTTTTTTTTTCTATTACTCCTATGAGTTTTCTTTACCAAAGAGAGTTTTGGGTCAAAATAGCCTTGGTTTTGAAAAAAATTATAGCGTTTAGCCCTTTTTACAAACATATGTTCAAAATAGCCCTTGAAACCGTAGTTTCCAACTACGGTTTCGTTTTTGTATTAAAATCGTAATTGGGAACTATGTTTTCATTTTTGTACTAAAACTATAATTGGCAACTACGGTTTCATTTTTGTATTAAAACCGTAGTTGACAATTATGGTTTTAGTACAAAAATGAAACCTTAGTTCTCAACTACGACTTCTACCTTAGATTAAAAAAATAAAAAATTTGAACATCTCTCCTAGGTGGAGCATGAAAGAGGCTAGATTGAATAACAGTTTGCAAAAAGGCCTAAATTCAATATTTGTTTAAAAAGAATGGTCATTTTGATCCCAAACTCATACCAAGTATATGAAAGTTATGTTCTTACTGTCACTTTAAACTAGCTGACCTTTTGTTTTGTTTAAGTTTAAGTTTTACCAAGTCATTTAAAACCTAAGCTAAGTCTAACATCTGTATCGTTTTCCAGGACATCCCAGATTATTGGTGTAACGATGTTCTAAGCAGAGACAAGCAATTATTCCGGAAAATAAAGGTACGGGAAACTACTGTCAATTTGCACGGGAAACCAATTCCCTGCCTCCCCCCACCATTTATCCTACGGTTGACTGGGTCCCTCATCACCCTACTACTTGGACACAGGAGAAGGAATATGAAATATGAATGTAAAGCACCCACAAACAGTGCTATCTCTTTCTATTTGTAGAATTGTAGACCTCATATATTGTTTTCTCATACTTCTACCTGGGAGGATTCAACTGAGTTTCAATCTATTATTATATAATGAAATGTCATATCAAGTAAGGTTTTTAATTTCTTGCCTAATTTTGGTCCCAACTAGAACTAAGAAGATCTCATCACTAGTGACCAGCACTAAAATTGGTTCCTCTACTACAAATATGAAATAGTTAATTGCAGCAGCAAGTATTTTCCGAATGGTGACCCTGTTGTAGCCTGCCTGACCCCATTGAAGAATGCCTCGGAAGCATAAATGGGTAATGTGGTCTGTGCAGAGAAATCCATGAGTTCGTATTGCTGACAGGCATAGCCATAGCCATAGCTCAACCTTCTTTCAATTTTGTGGAAACCGTTGAAACTTGAGCACTGGATTTCGGACTAAAGTCAGAGGACTCTAGTCAAAAACCATAATGAAAAGAAAAATCTAATTCATGTGACAAGAATCTTAGCTTGTTAATTCATGAGACCAAAATAATAGAATCCATGATGATTATTTCATCTCTATCTTACCCTCAAGGACCTACCAAAATAGGAGTTGGTGTTTAATGCTGAAACAGACGATCCAATCCCACTGAGGACTACTATTTGCCAGCATCAGCAATGCTTCTTGGGCACTACTATTTGCCTTACCCCCATTTCCATTAGTGGAGGTTCTAGACTATAAATTTCAGACCCATATGCTATAGCCGACTTCTTATGCATATCCATATGATAGGAATCATATAGGGAACAATGAGTTTTGGGTCAAAATAGGCGGCTTGGTTTTGAAAAGAAATATTGCTTTCAGTCTATTTTACAAACATACGTTCAAAGTAGGCATTGAATCTGTAATTATAGTTGATAACTATATTTTCATTTTTGTATTAATATTATAGTTACCGATTTTATTTTTATACTAAAAGTCATAGTTGATAATTATGGCTTCTAACTTAAATTAAAAAAAAAAAAAAATTGAACATCTCTCACATGAAATGTGAGAGTTTGGATTGAATAATAGTTTAGAAAAAAATGTCTAAATTCAAAATTTGTTGAAAAAAAAGGGTCATTTTGACCCTAAACTCTATCAATCAGGGCACTTGAGGTGATCTGATCATGCATCCTCCACCCTCCTTCGATGCTCCACTTACCAAGGTTACGTAGGGTGATTGCTTCGTGTGGGGTCACTCTCAGATAGAGGGAGGGTGGTGGATCTCATCTGGCTGACATTGTTGTGTTGCCAACGACTGGAACTGGAAGTCATCTTCCCATTATATCTGCATATTGTATTTATACTTAATTCTTTATTTATTTTCGGTGGGGCTATTCACAATATGAATGCTGTACTAAGAAGAATCAAGGATAATCCGATCCAACTGTGAAAAAATCGTACCTGTAATAATAAAGCATGTGACTGAAAATTTTGAAAGCTGGCCGGTTGGTAGTTGGATATTATACATCAATAAAACCAAAAATGTATGGGGGGATTGTTCAATGAGAAGAAGAAGAAGTCGGGATACAATGGAATATGATCCAAAATACAATATCAACTTTCATAGCTAGTGAAGGATGATTTGAGCCTTTGTATATTGAAAATTGAATATTACACGGAATATAAGCCAATCTATACAAACCTAAATATAAAAAATATACAATTATCATACATAATAATGTAACTTGGCATAAATAATAATCTAACAGCTAAGAATAGGAGGATGGATTATGTTATTAGCAATAACGAAGCTTCTTCGTGTGGTTCGCTCGTTTCATTATAGATTTGGACAGCATAGTGTGAGTGGATATATGGGGGACCCGCAAATGAAAACCATTATAATTGACCCAAGCAAGTTAAGATAAAAGACTGTGGGTCTTCAGACCAAAGGACGCGGGGCATTCATTACCAGATGGGAATCGTGGTAACTGGGAATGACTGATGAGCATCCCGAATCTAAACCATGGAGTAGATAGAGGGGTAAAATGACAAAATAATGGTAGGGGGTGGTGGTGGTGGGAACACGTAAAAGGGCAGAGACGAGTAAATGGGTTGGGCCGTGGGGGGTAGTATCTGATATTGGTATTGGTATTGGTGGGTGTGTGGGGGCAGTATGGAATGAACAGTAATATCCATCTAGCTAGGTAGTGGGGGTGTTGGGTATTCACTATTCAGTGGAAGGCGTAGTAGATGTGTGAAAGAAAGAAAGAAAGCAAGAAAGAACAGACAGACAGACCCATCATCATCATTCATCGACTCTCAAGAGTCAAGACTCAAAGCTAATTAATAAGAGAATCTCAATGAAAAGCAAACACAAGAAAGAAGAAAGAAGAGTGTTTGTTATATACGCGGGGGAAACACGGCACGTTATTATAACGTGTTGTGGTTGAAAACTTGAAATTGAACAAGGAGGAATGAGGGATAGTACATGTATGTAATTTTTGATTTGAAAGTTGAAACTTGAAAGCCAAAGAATAGGAATAGAGGAACAGGAATGTGGTGGGGCTGGATCAGAGTCAGAAATACCCAGACCCAGACCCAGACCCAGACCCAGACCTCCTTATCCTTCTCTCTCTCTCTCTGTTTCAACAGAGTCTAGGACATGAAGACACGTAAGGTGGCGTTCTTGACGGAGTTGCAGATGGGACATGATTCCACCTTCGTTCCACAGTCTTTACAAACGCACAGATGACGACAAGGTAGCAGCAGTACCGATATATCGGCCCCTCCACAACCCTTGCACGTCTTCCGTTGTTTCAGCTCCACGTTCACTCTTCTTACCCTTCTTCTTTCCTCCTCCTCCGCTTCTTCTTCTTCCTTCCTTTCTTGTTCTCCATTGCAGCACGACTCTGCGTCTTCCTCCGCTCCTCCCTCCGTCTCTCCATACCCTTCAATTGCCTGCTGACCCGCGTTTTGGACCAGCATCTGTTCTAGGCTCGACCTCAGGCTCGACACCCTGGCTTCACTGTTCTTTGCCGCATTGAACCACATCTGGTTTTCCGCACTCATCTGCTTCACCTTCTCTTGCAGCTGCACGTTTACTCTGCTCACGTTTTCCAACTCCACTTCCTTCTCCTCCAGCCTCTTCAGCGACTGCTGCTCCATTATCGACAACAACGATCTGCAATGTTTCTTTCGAGTCTCCTCCACTATCAATCTCAGTCTCTGGTTCTGAGACACACAAACAAAGGGAATCACATCAGAATAAGAAAAAAAAACTGAAACAAATTATCAACCCCACCAAAACTAAACACAAAATACTAGTGAAAATTATCAACCCTACCTGATGTCGGATGAATGCGTCCATGTCAAGATTGTGGGTGCAGAGATAGGAATAGAGATGTTGGGGTATGGAGGAGAGGGAAGATGTTCCACTGGCGGAAGTTCCCGCGCCATCGTTATGCAGTCTATTGTTGGGCAGGTCAGGGAACATGTGCAAGGATGAACCGGAAGTGGCGGCTGTTGCTGTAGCCGCTGAGAGAAGGTTTGGGGGAGAGTGCGTTGGAAGCAGCTGGTGTTGATAATGGAGTTGGTGAGTTTTCAGAGTAGCAACCATTTGATTCTCTCTGGTCCTTTTGCGGGATCCGGAAGCATTGCACGTCAAATCGCTCTCTGGTTCGCTGAATCCTGCTCCGTTTAATATGTGCTGTCCGGCTGTTCATCATCACCCATAGACAAAACAGAACATAAAAGATTTCAGTTACACAGCCTGCATAAATGGCAATACTTATACAGAATTTCCGAACGGTTTCTCGCAAGGCATACCGTAATTCTGGTAACCGCCAAAAGGATTGCCGTTCATGTTCTGCAACTGTTGAATCTCCTCCAGGGGAATGCTCCGAATGCTGCTAATTCACAAACCCAAGAGATAAAAATGAGATCTGAAACGAACCCATGCGTGGAATATTATAGTAGAGCACATAACAGAGGAAAAAGAGGGCGAACCCGAAAGTATTAAAGGAAGGATGTTGAGCCTGCACGGCCATTGCTGCCTAGTTTCTTGTTCCCCTTTCTTTTTCTTGGTGAAACGCCCGCTTCCTCTATTAATAAATGGAAATCAGAGAGAGAAGCAAAGATCCAATGAATCCTCTAAAGCATCTGTTCTGTCTAACTATGATATGACATATACATATATATATATATATATTTCTTTCCTAGGGAGGCCAGCAGTGGGTTGTTAATAGAGAGGTGGGTCGTTTACCCAGTATCTGTTTAATCTGATATTTAATGGTGGGTATAAAGGTTGAATTCAGCCTATAATAAATAAGAGAAAAGGAAAAGGAACAGAAAAAGGCGTGGGTAGGAGGAGCGGTGATGGTGGAGCTCAGGCATTCACATCATTATCATCACCACTCAGATTTGATAAAGTATAAATAAAACAAAAGCAAGGAAATGAAAGGGAAAGAGTAAGAATTGGGGAAGTTTGCAATCAGCAGTGGAATGCTCCCAACCGACAGTCAAAACCAATACAGATTACAGAACGGGGAAACCCCATCGGCCATCACCACCATCCTCCACCATGTAGATGTAGATGTAGTCCATATATATATTTATACATCAAAAAAGCAAGTGCCTTACACTATTTAATTTATTCAGTCTCACGCTCAACACAGAGAGAATACGTCACACCAGCAGGGACCAACAAGCCCCTCGTTTTGGCTCGGCTTTAAGAAAACAATGGAGTGAGTTGCCCAAAGAAATATAGGGAGAAGCAGTGTCATTTAAAGGGGCCTGATGAGTAGTAATGAGTAGAGAGGGCATTTATTCCTCTACAAAGTCCTTCTTTAGTAAATTGGCTGCATGCATCATGCCTCTTGACTTATTTTCTTTTTTTTTGAAAAACATGCCTCTGACTTATTATTATTATTCACATATATGCAATTCAGATTTCATTTCATAATGAATGATGAAGCCCGGCACCCCCACCCCCCTCACCCTTGTATTTCCTTTCACCACCCACTCACCCATCACCCATGACCCATTCATTTCATTATATACATACAAATCTCTCTCACCATCGGTGTCGGCGTCGCTCATTGATGATGGAGTCACCCTCGGGAAATGGGATGGAGAGGACTACGTCATCGGCGAAAGGGAAAGCGATTAAAACCGCCGAGAATCATCCCTTGACGTGCCGTGGTATTCAAGGAACAATCAATCAAAACTTTATCAATAAAAAGGGGAAGGAGAGAGAGAGAGAGAGAGTTGCATATGTAACTGATGTGTTCTGGCCTGTGAACGGTTAAGGATCGGCCACCTTCCCTAGTCCCTTCCCTCCTGGCTCCTACTATACTACGACTCATTACTCAAGTCAGTAGTACCCACCCACAGTGTCCCGGTACCCAGCAAACCCCCCACCCTCCTTTTGCATTAATTACAAATCAGATAAATATATATATATATATATATATATATATATATATATATCAGATATGGGCATGAAAGAAACTAGGAAGGCGACGGATGGGAATCCCATTCCATTTCCATCCAGAGTCGTCTGTCTACCCATGAGAGATGAGGGAGGGAAAGAGAAAGAGCCAAAGAGAGTATGTCATCCGTATGTCGGAAGTTGTCTGATCTGACACTTACTGCTCACATTATATATTATGGACCCCAACCCCCGCTGACATCTCGCTTCCTCCTTTGTCCCTTTCACTCTCCTCCCTCTTATTTTCTCTCTTCTTTTAAATCTTAATTGTTAAAGGAACTAACTGATGCCCCCCCTCCCCCAATCTTTTTGTACCAAAAGATACTGGCGCACGAAGACAAATACTGTGGGAGTTGTGTCGTATTATATATGATAAAAAAAATATAATAAAGGGTGGTTAATTTGGTGCATGGCTATGCTATGGACTATGGTGGATGATAATCTTTGAAAAAAGGGGGAGAGTCGCTATTGGTAGGCTTTTAATTGAGGGGCCTGGCTGCTGTGGGTGGGGTGGTGAGGCGTCCACGTCCCCCTTTCATTATTTAATCAGGCGCTTGCACAGTGTGACTTGCCCTTGGGACACCCCCCACCACTCTGCACCACTCTAATACGCCTCCTCCCCTTTTTCACCTTTTTTTTCCATATTCATTTTGTACCATTGAATAGAAACATGAGTAAGTGTGCATTCACTATTTATCTCACTTACTTCAAAGATCATGTTAAATGTGATTTCAGAGTACTCTAAAATCGATATGAAATTTTATATTGCCCTCCCCACTTCTTTTCTTTCTTTTTTCACACAATATTCAAGAGATCAGATTGTTAGAAGAAAATCCTATGATTGATGGTTGTCCAATCATTGGAAGGTCCAATGTGGTACTAATTACTGTTTTGAATCAGAAATAAAAATATAAAGAAAGCAGATAGAGGGAAATAATCAGAGTTGTCACCGACAATGTTTGGCCATCAAAACACATGATGACTACAAGGCAATGATTGATACAATTGATCATGTGAGGAGCATGAATAGAGAGTCACATCCCAACCTACTGACTAAGCAGGGGTTGTGATTCTTGTGAAGCATCTTAAAAGCCACAAACAAGTCCTTTCAATTTCTTTTTATTTATTTGGGTTAAAAGGTCAAAAACCCACCCCAATTCCATTAATACCACACTTTCTAATTCATGGTACTTGGCCCCACTTTCAACATTCCAAGATCCATGACTTCAGTTTGGGATTTTCCCGACATCAAATTATGGTTGGAATTGGATTCATCATTTCCATTTCCCCCCCTTTTTTATTTCCATCTTTACAAAAAGTAGAAAAATATACCTCCTCCTCTTCCCCCATATTACTACTGTTCACTCCACTAACTTCTTTAAGGCCCCTTCATTGATCCTTTCCCTAAGTTCGGTTAATTGGTCCCTTGCCCCCACTTTTCCTTATAAAGACACATCAATCTCCATATTCTCTACATATAATGCCAAAAGGCATCCTTGGTGCTTTGCATGCTATTATGACTAATGAATTGCATATATTATTCTCATATCCCCCAATTCCCACGGGCCAAAATTCCACATCTGGACCCCCCCAACTTACTTCATCTCTTATAGCATATTTACTTTTCTAAAGTTAAACCCCCTCCCCGTTATTGTCAAATAAAAAACAGTGGGAAAACAATAAGTTAAGGTACTTGTTTGTTTGAGGGTCTAAAAAACCAATGATCATTGTTAATACTTGTGGAATCTCTTTCACCTTCAACTAAAATGAGTTAGAGTCAGAAAAATATTTCTTCCTATATATTCATTTTAATTGGATCGTGTCATATAAAACTTTCAACTCTCAATCTCACATAAAGATTGGTTTTTTTTTTCAAATTCTTTAAGAGAATAATAAGTGTGTAATTTCTTTCATCGTGATTCAGACACTTTATCAATTTTAATATTTTTAGAATCATTTTTACTTCTCCATTAAAACGCCTTATATCAATAGAAAGGTTATATCAATAGAAAGGTTATTCCATATCCAATCCATGGGAGACTTCCCACACCTGACCCCGTCAAGTTACTTCATCTTTTATAGCATATTACTTTTATAAAGTTAAACCCCTCTCCCGTTATTGTCAAATAAAAAACAGTAGGAAAACAATAAGTTAAGATATATGCTTGTTTGTTTGAGGGTCCATTAAGACAGTGACCAGAGAGTGGGGAATGGATGCAATGAATGGATTCTATGGGTTGTGTCCAACCCAACCTTCCTCCAATTGATTATTATTATCATTGTAGTTTAGTTGTATTACTTGTTTAGTAATATTCGGTACAAGACTGGCAAGACTTATTCATGAACACATGAGTATAGTCTAGACTTAGTAAATAGTACAGGTGAAGGAGCTCTGATCCAAAATAACCTTGGTTTTGAAACAAATATTGCTTTTAAACTTTTTTATAAACATATATTCAATGTAACCCTTAAAATCTTAGCTGTTACCTACGGTTTCAATTTTTATGCTAAAATCATAATTATGGATTAAAGTTTCATTTTTATACTAAGGTTATAATTGTTAACTACAGTTTCATTCTTATACAAAAATTGTAGTTGAAAGTTATGGTTTTTAACTTACATTAAAAAATAAAAAAATAAAATATTTGAACATCCCTTATGGCATCAAAGAGGCTAGATTTGATAATAATTTGAAATGAGCTTAAAATCGATATTTGTTTTAAAAGAAGAGTGATTTTGACCACAAACTCCAGGTGAAATTGTTACGACGATAAAAATGCAGAGCAGTGAAGTGGGATGAATTGAAAGACCGTACGTTTTAATTTTATTTAAGAGAAAAGGAATAAATATTAAGAAAATAAAAACATCATACAAGAAGAAGATAGGTGAATATGAAGATATAGAGAAAAAGTATGTAAATATGTCTGTCTCACAAACAAGAAAAATTTAAGACATGAAATAAACAAAGAAATGTATAATCAAGATTAAGAATATATGTTTGCTCCACAAATGTTGTTACTACTATTCATTTAAGCCTATCTCAGAACAAACAATGTTAAAACCAACTTCCTATATAAGTTGTTTGTTTATTATTTAATGACTTAATGATCAACCCTCATCCATACCCCCTTCTTATTAATGAATAACCTCTTCTCCCTCTTGTTTCATAAAAGCTGCTTGATCTTACTCAGAAACTTCATACTTAGAATCATCACGAACATTTCAAATACAGCTCCAATTCTTATTCAAAGCAAAAAACAGAATCAGATTTGAAAAACAATAAAGATTGTTTACGCAGAAAAGCAAGAGAGCGAACGCAGCAAAGAAAATGTAAGACTGTTCTGACTTCAAGGGTTCATGGTTATCCTCTATTTTCTAAAGAAACGTACACTTGAAAATAAGATTTCACAAGCTGTTGATATTATGCTTTCTTTTCCCCATATAAGAATTAAATTAATAAATCAAATTTATGATTCTTTTTTGAAGAAAATCCCAACTAGGCAATCTTCATCCTGTGGGCACTCATTATTTCTCAGCCAAATATGATAATTCTGACGACGGATGAGAATGCTGGTGGTGGCCAGGCAGACTGCTTTTACAGACACGCCATAGAAATGAGTTGTGAAGATTCTATTTTAAATCACTGAAATGCTGATATGTTAAAGTGAAACAAAGAAACATCTCGCTTCTGGTGAGCTGTCCCAAATAGCTAGCAGCATGTAAACCATAAAATCGACACCTGCTCAACTCCATAAAAACAACAAAAAGAAAAAAAAAAAATCTCTACTGAATGCTCCAAATTATCCTAAAATCCTGTGATTTTGGCTGTTGAATATCTGCCATTATGGAATTAAATATGATTGATGAAAGTGGGCAATTAATTAATTTAAAAAAATAAGAGTAGCTGGATTCGAGTAGAAGCTACCAAAGGATATTTGGGAGGAGGGGAAGAGAAATACTAAGTTTGAGTCCCACTCCATAACTCCATTATTCAGTTGCTTTGGCTATAAAAGCCTGCATCCACTGTGTTCCTCACCATCCATCTCAACAAAATGCTCATCACTTCAACACGAATTGGCACCTCTGGCTCTACTCCCACCCCCATGTTGGTTAAAAAGATAAAAAGTATGTAGAGATAAAAACTGTTCAAGTTCTATAATACTGAAACACATCTCAATAGGGAAACTTGAATATATATATATATAGGAACTTTAAAAAAAAAAAAGAAAAAAAAAAGGTTTTCTTGTGAGAGGTGAAATGGGTTCTAAAAATATTTAAACTTTGCAGTTGAGAGTTAGGCTGACCAAAATGTTGGATTTATAGTCTTAATTTGTGGAATAGAGAGACTTAGACTCAATACCTACTGGTGATATGAAAAATAAAAAGAAAAACCCACCCTGTGGTGAAGGAGTATTAAAGTCCGACATAACTTCATGGAACACGATCCAATAAAAATGAATATATAAGGAAACTTTCTGGCTACTCCCCATCAAACCATCATTCAATTTGAAAATGCAGGCTTGGGAGGGATAAGGATGGATGGAGAGAAACAAACATAAAGCATACGAGGGGGTGAAAAAAAAAAGGTGAAAGTGACATACCCCCAGATGCTCATTGCTCAATGAAAGAGATTGTGCTTCTTGCATAATCCCCAAGCTCAATCTCTATTCTCTAGTGGAATATGGCTTTTTCTTTAAACAAGCAAAAAGTAAAATGTTATGCTTTTTCTGGGTTTAAAAGGAAAAGGCTAATTGAGGGAATGCTGGCTACTGGTGGCCAAAGACCCACCAAGTCTATCATTACGTACACTCTCTGATCCCGTTTTATGATCTCACACATTCACGATATGGGATGATGCTTACTATACTTGGTGTCAGAAAACCTGCCTCTCAAACTATCATAAAAAGAGGTGGGCCTTCCTCCTCCCCGCTCCCCATTTAAACATCAAATTGGAGATATATCATATATCATATAATACATACTGCTTTTTGTGTTACATTGTTGAAAAGTTTACCCAGTCAATTGTCAACCACTTTGTTATTGGATATCGGGGCCATTGCTTTGCTACTTCTATAAGTCAAAGATAGAAAATATACAGATATCCCACACATCTGGCAACTGGTAAACATCCATCACATAAATACAATTATTTAAGGTTGTAGCCGCAGTTGCTTCTCAATTGAACAAAAGGATGAATTCAAGACCTTGTTCATCATATTCTAGGCAATTATCCTTTCAAATACACAATTTTTTTCCTTTTCAAAGTCCCCTAGAGAGGAAAGCATGGTCAGATGAATCACCCATATGCACATTGTTATCCAAACTAGTCACTGCAGTTAGGGTCATGAATAGGAAGAAAGTGGCATGTGACAAGTGGTCCAGATTTGTTGCAGGTGCATATACAAGGGGAAAGCTCAGCAGCCATTATGATTTTTGGCTTGGCTCATCCATGGCCCATGCTATAAACTATGCAAGTGCGTTAGCTATTGTTGTGGCATGTGGCGTTAGCTGTTGTTATGCATGATTTGCCCTTTCGTGCATATCCTCTTGAAATAATAGGTTAAGGGTGGTATAATACTAGGGTATAGGGATATTTTTATAATTTGATCATATTTGATTGGTTTATTATAAATATCCTACTATAGTAAAAGTTTGAATCCTTAGTTCGATTTTATCACTGTTGTGGCAGGAATCACAACAGCTATATTGTAACATCCACTTAATTTTCCTATAGCTTCTGAAGTATAAGTTAGGGTGTCCGTATAGCGTCTTGATGACTTCAATAGAGAAGCACTTGTTCTTTCACCATCATTCATCTTCTTTGAGTACTTCCCTCTTGTTCTTTCACCATCATTCGTCTTCTTTCAGTAATTAACTTCCACCTTTCCCCTTCCCCTCATTTCTATCTGTTTTTTAAAGCTTGTTCCTGTGCTTTTTATCTTTGAGCATTAAGCCATGAGCTACACAATAAAAGTATTTCATGGTTGCTTTATGATTGGTTTTGAGTTTTGAGTCAAAATATTAACGACTCTACATTTATTATGGATCATTCCGGTGGGAGCTGTAATCCATTCAATCTTGTTGTGGACTTGATTAGTAGGGCTCTTCAATAATTTGATAGCCCAGCTGGAAATGGTATGAACTATGCAGGACCTAGGCTGTAAGTTGTAACCATAGAAAAGGTTGAAATATTTGGTTAAAAGACTAAAATAACCATAAATTTATGAATATATATAACATTTCTTATGTTTTTCTTAAAAATAATCAATTTTGAACGAAAATGTCATTTCATGAATTTACATTGGCTCTTAAAAGAATGAGTTATTTTTATAAGAAAACAACAAATGCATTTTTATCAAAATCAGGTCAAAGATTGAAGAAGATCAAATTTCCAAATTTGAGTTTTCAAAAGGTTTTTTAATCAAATCACCCAAAAAAGTTTCTCTTTCAAGGGATCTTAAAGTAGAGAGTTGCATATTTATTTGTTTTTATACATTTCTTTTTCTTCAATATTTTGATCAAGGAACACTGACAATGGTAAATTCAGGTAGCAGATTCATATATTCTCTTTTTTTTTTTTCTTTCGTCTAATTTTCATCAACCAACTATGGTGTTTTATTTGTTTGGAAAAAAGATCCTAACTAGAATAATGGTTGGGTTTTGGGTGTTGGTTTCTTTACTATAATGCGCAAACAAGCCAAGCATTAATCCCATGTAAATAAATATATAATTAGATGTTTTCATTTGGTTCGAATCTGGGGTTTGCTTTTTCAAACCTTTCACCCTAATTAAAGTTGGTGGTGGGTGAACAAATATCCAGAACCCATGTGTGGAAAGTGATATACAGCATTTCCCACAATCAGTTAGAAAGTGGTGAAGTCTTGCATCTTTTCTTGAAATGGTTCTTAAATGGAGCAATCCTATGCTTTTCCAGTCGTCAATATTTCCCATGGATTGTGCACTAAAATCAACAATCATGAGTACAAGTATATATATATATATATATTTAATGGGATATAAAGCAATGTTATTATGCACATCATGCCATCTGATAACAATTGCCCATAATTTATAGCCTACGAATTTCTTTCCCTTATGTGACAGTCAGGAGTCTGCTTTCTTCTTGGCATGCATTTCAATAGGCACATAACCCTAATACATTCATGCTAGCATCAACTCAGTTTTGAATTCTGCATGTTGGTATATGTCAGAAACTTCAGCTTTAAATTTGGATTGTTCATTTTTTTTATTTAGTAGCGTTGCAAAATAAGCGATAAATAGAAAGAAAATAAGTAATAAAAATCACAATAATTGATTAGGCCATTGTGACCTACATCCACTGAAAAAAAAGACTCTTTTATTAATTGGGGATTTCAAGTACATAATCAAAAACCCTATATATATATATAGAGAGAGACGACCGCCACTCCAATCGGGTCAGGTAACTCCTCGAGCTCAGTGTCAGCTTTCTGCCCGTGCCTCAGGCCCTCATCTTCAGTCATCTCCACAAAACTCACAAAAAATCCCTTTGGATCGAACTCCCCAAATATTTTGGATCGGGTAATAACAGAAATGCCACAAAATTCTAGTCGTTTAATATATATGAAAGCAGCTGCATCTACAATTAATAATATATATGAAGCAATCTAGCTGCGTGGCATATCAACTATGATCCCTCCTTTTCACCTGGCTTATGAATACGGTCTAAGAAACTGATGTTTTCAACTGATTATATATAGAGATGCAAACAAGAGTGGATACCAGAAGTTCACAATGGAATTACTAAGTGAGTAATCAAGATATAATGTTTTACATGTCTAATTGATGGTAAAGCCAGACCCTACACGCCTTCTAATTGCACATTAAAATCAAACCATCTTTTTCACTTTCCAACTACTCAGTTGATATTACATGCTCGATTTTGAACTTATATTTCGAAAACCCACACATCTGGCTGTAATCATTTATCAAGGAGTGGGTGATGAATATATAATGTTTTACATATGATTGTTAAAAGTCATAGTAGATCACCCTTTGTCATAGATTTAAGTCAAGTTGTAGTTTTACTTTCCGACTATCAACTTGAGATTCATGTTTCTATTTCGACGTTAAAATCTTAAGATTCATATGCAGCATGAGATTCATAATTAGGTACTTGAGATTCATATTTTATTTCAAGGTTAAAATTTTGAACCATCCCACACTTCTCTTGTCCGTATGCATCATGAGCAATAAAATGGGCCTACTAATATCCCTTTGGTTATGGAGCAATGGGCCGTCTTCGATTGCTACTGGGGGGTTATAATAGTAGACTAGGTTTGAGCCATTTTTTTTCATTCTGGTGATCTAGCAAATTGAGTTGAACAACATTGTGGATAGAAAACAGAAATTGGATAATCTATAATGGCGCTTTGGGATTTGGACTCCTTAGATAAAATATCCTAATGGATCAAAAGCATTAGTTATAGTCAGTCCATCCAACATCTAACTTGGATTTATCCATGGAAGATCCATAGCAGGCTCAAGTCACTGCTTAAACTCCTTAGCCATGTATTATTATTATTTTTTTGCTGTAATTCACGCTGGCCTTGAGGGGCGCCGTACGCATTATAAGATGACTCTGTTCTATCATATCAAGACGAATACACTGCCATAATATATGAGGAACAAAATGAAGATAAAGATCTATTATATACTATAATTTCACCCCAAGGCTCAACTCATACTATGTATTGCCAAGAAACTCAACCATCTCAATTTATATGCGATGATTTTTAACCATAAAGATATTATACTGGTTGATCATTACTATGTATTATGTCAAACTCATTTGTTGAAAGCTTATCCATATGTAGTAGAAATCCAATTGAGGATATGAATTCTGTATGGCTCTTAGAACAACCCAAAATAAATTCTAATTGAATTTTATAGGTCACAACAGGGATGAGTGGGGGTTAATAATTATATACTGACCTCCTTATCACTTGCGGAAATCTCGCACATGATGTAGCATTTTACACATACAGCGATAATCTCGCACATGATGTAGCATCTTGCACATACAGCGCTAATCAATCTAAATTAATTGTACTCTGATTCCAATACACAGCATGTGGGCACTGAACAATGTCATTTTTCAAGTGAAACTCATATGTTCCAAGAAGTAGGCAGGCTTTCAAAGTCTTTTTTTTGTTTGTCAAGAGGGGTTTTGGATGGAAGATTTTTAAGTCATACTGAATAATCCTCATATGGAATTAAGAGGAACCAAAAGGATAATAAAACTTTATCATAAAACAGTCTCCTTCTCAATGCTTTGAGTTGGAAACCACTGGTTAACATAAGGAAATCCCCAACCATCTAACTTACATGTTTAATGATGGCATTTAATGTCATTTTCAATTGTCAAACAAGGTATTAGGTGGGGATTTACCAAAATCAGATGCAGTGAGATATGTGAAGAAGATCCAATTCTCCCCGTAGAAACAAAAAAGAAACCAAAACCAAAGACAACAAGAGAGGATCCAACAGTCGATTTCGGCACACGGCCCCAGAAAGCAAGGCATAAAAAATCGAAACTTTCCCGACAAACAGCAACCCTTTTATCACCATATATATATATATATAAATTGATTGAAAAGCAAAAGAATATATAACTATAAAAACTTGGCGGTGGTGGAAAACAGTAACATGGGCAAGCATTATATTGAATTTCTTAAAAAAATACAGCAATCAAATCAAATACATGGTAAAGACGAAGATGAGAGCATAATAATAATAATAATAATAATAATAAGAGGCCAATCCCAAATATGAGAGATATATAATAGCAGCAACAGCAGTTGCAGTAGTAGTAGACTAGTAGTAGCATCAGCAATAGTATTAGAGTATTAAGAGTATCAGTAGAGAAGTGTCTTAAATTAAATGTCTCTGTCTCTCTTGCATTCAGGAGGCACATTGGGGTATCTAACTCGGTCAGTGCAGTAGTTGTAGATGGTATACTTCTGGCGGACCCAGGCGAGTCTCCTGTACTGATAGGCGTCGAGATCTTGAAATTCCTTTTGGTCCCACCATCTCCTTCCCTTTGTTGCACAAAACTTGGCTTCCACCGAGGCTTCACACCCGTCTATGTGGAACCCCTTGTAGGCAGCCACAAATGGAGCTTTGGACCAGTCTGTCTTCTCCAGCCCACCCCTTGTCGCCCAGTCATCCGCATTCCACAGGCTTGAGTATAGCTTCATGGGTTGGTTGAATGGAAACTTCACTCCCAAATCTTTGCAGTTCTTGAACACCCTTATTGGAGTATCGTCCACCAAGAATCTGGTTTTCAATTTTCAACACACGTACACCATCAGAGACCCCACCTCAAAGTTTTACTATTTTTACAAAATAACAAAACCACATCATGTATAATATAAAAAGTGAACTCTGCAATAATTTTAATTTGAATTTTTCTGTCTAGAAAAGCTAAAAAGCAGGGGAACAGCTCAAAAGCTTTATTTCAATAAAACCATTGCCCATAGATTTGCTTGATTCTTTGTTTCCTGCATGCTGGAGAAAACCAGCATGGTTATTAATCTGAAAAAGTAAAGAGAGATATATGGAGGTTCTGAAAAGGGATGGCCGGCCCCAACCTGGAGGGAATAGCAATGTTCAGAAACATATTTATTGAACATACCAAGGTGGAGACTTGAGAGACAGATTCATGGGGATTTTGTTAACTAAAAAGATTTTGGATGTTGAAAGATGAAGGACCCCAAAAAGTAGTTTTGATGAGAGCTCCAACATCAATTCACCAACCACTTCTTTTGTCCAAGATTCTAATCATGAAAAGCATTGAGAACATTTCACTGTTGTGGAAAATGAAAAAGGAAACCATTTTCTAGGAAGAAACTGGTTCAGGATCGTTTCTAGTTTTTTTGCTAATCCTGGACCAGAACAAATCTAACAACCCACTACTTATAGTGATGGCTGAATCGTTTTTTCAGATCCAACCATTGGCTTGAAGCAAGAAGCTTAAATATTTTGATTTCAAATGTAGTTTTCCTTTTCCTAAACATTCAGATAACTGGTGGAAGGGGGTCTGATTGGGCCATTTCTGAAACTAATGAGTTCTGAGAAAAAAGAGGGAGAAGGAGCATACAATATTAGATAGTCAGACCATAGAACTGAGTATCTGTGGAAAGCTGTAGTTGGATCAAACCAAAGATAGACTCTCTGTTCTCTGTCTCCTTTTCCTCCAGTGAAGACATTTGTCTGTAAAATGTAGGGTTGGCCGGACCTGTTCCCCAAGAACTCAAAGTCTATTTCATCATGCTCTGAGTTTTGAGAAGACAGCTGCAAAGACACACAAACAAAGGAAATCAAAAGAATGAATGGATGATTAAAGATAACAGATTTTCCTGTTATAAATGGGTGACGACAATGTGATGCTAATCACTCACATAGAAAGCAGTTACAGTTCCTGCAGAATCCCCAGGAACCAACTTCATGTCCATACTGAAGTGCCCAAACAAGTATGAACCCTTGGATTGGAAGCCAGTACCTTTCCAAAAAAAAACAAACCCCAAATATCAATATCCAAAAGAAGGGGAAAAGAAAAAAGAAATAATCCATGGGGTATGATGAAAAGAAAAGACAGAGCATGAAACAAGAACAAATGCTCACCAGTGTATTTGTCAAGGAAGAGCTGAATCTCAGAGCCTCCATTGTAGTACTTGATGTGGTCGAAAGCCCATGTGGGCACATAGTTTCTACCGAATGGCACAGCGATAGGTTGCCTTGGAGAGGTACCTCTCACTCCAGAGACCATAAACAGTAAAGCCAGAGAGAGAACCCACAGGTAAGAAGCCATTTTTGTTCTGAAACCACAAAAATAAGAAGCCTTTAAACAAAAACACGAGAAATGGGGAACAAACAGAGTTAGTATTGTCTTAAAATCTCTAGTTCCTTACCCGAGAGAGAGAGAGAGAGAGTGAGGAAGTGTACTAAGCATGTTGAGAATTGGAAGAGCAGCAAGCCTTTTTGTAGTGTCTTAGATTTATCTCCCATATATTATTGGGGGGGACCTCTTGCCAAGGTTTTTTTTTAACCCATGGGGGCATGGATAAAGTAAGAAAGGATCCGCAAATTATTATAGTATTATGCATTCAGGTACAGCCACATCCATCTATGAGTCTATGACGGTGGGAGAGCGGCTTCAATAATTTTCTTTGGCAAAAAATGGAGAGAAATTGGTGGGATTTTCATGTGAGATGGAACTGGAAGGAGGGTCCAGGGAGCAGAGAGATGTGAGGGTGGGGGTGCGTCAGTCGCGTTACGCGTATTGGCCCATCTCACACTCTGCAACTCCATCCCTATGGCTATACCCCTATGTTTTTTTGGGCTGGACCAGTTTGGGTTCAAAATTATCCCTTTATTGAAATATATATATATATATTGATTTTAGGCTTCTTTTTCAAATTATTGATTAATCTAGCCTCATTAATATCACTTAAGAGAGATACAAAAGTTTTCAAGGTAACTAATAAAATTCGAATTTAAGACCTTTTATGCCATTTTAAAACGATGAACGATGTTCTAGAACTAAACATGATAAACATTTTTATAAAATCTAAGTTAAAAACCAGCATTTTCATTTTTTTACTAAAGTTGTAATTAGTAATTACGGTTTTAGTTAAAAAATGAAACTATAGTTACTAATTACAGATTCTAAATTAGATTAAAAAAAAAAATTTAGAGTATATTTGATTCCTATATTTTAAAAATGTTTTTAAGAATAATTTTTAAAAATATAGAAAACATAATTTTAGTATTTTTTAAAAACTGTTTTTATTCTCTAAAATGTTTTTGTGTGTTTCCATAACAAAAATAACAACTATGAACCAACCTGTTTTATCTTGTTTATGAGAACATACAACAGTTTTCATAAATTGTCACCAAAGTAACCCTTCTTATTATATCTCCAATATGGCATGAAATCACGAATATGTTAGAATGAACAATAGTTTGAAAGGAGGCCTAGAATAAATATATTTTTCAATAAAAAAGGTCTTTTTAAGTTTTAACCCAGTCTCCTCTTTTTAATCACTGTTTCTCCGGCGTTTGTCTTTTTATGAAATGCCTATGCACTTTGGTATCTGGGTAATTCAAACACACAGACACAGCTCATAGCTTTAATAGGTTGGAGGATCAGTCATCAGGAATCAGAATCAGGATGGTTCCTGCAAGCTAGCAAGCCTGAACTCACCAGCAGTTGCAGCAACACCCCCTTCCTACGTGGCTTCCTTATCCAAAGGAACGGATTCACCAAACCCCCCCAACATTTAAATCCCCTTTTCCGTGTCGGCATCTAATTGAATTTTGCTATATCTTTTGGCAAGCAATCTTCATTAACCATGAAAAATCACCCACTTAAAAGTTAAATCAGTTTTAGCTTCACACAATTATTCTTTTATGACAGTTCCTTGGTAGGGAATAGGGATAAGGACAAAGCTTATTTTGAGGAAAAAGGGGTTTGGTGAAAAATGACTAAATGTCATCATTACAATGTCGTGATTGCAGGCAGAACCATTCACTACCTCGACCATATTGCTTGGAGTCATTCAATCATACCACCACCTCTCTTATTCATCTGTTCAGGTAACAGCTGAAATGCAGTAAATGCATCATCACCTGCAGATGAAGCTTTCTTTTTCTTTTCTTTTTTTTTTTTTTGGGGTTACCTTTTGTCTTCCTTATCTTTCTGACCAGAGGAATCTGTTGGTACATTCATTCAACAAGTCAATAGAAGTAAACGAGTCAGTCCTCTTAGATTGAGTTTGAGAGACGCGACAGTGGGGTACATAGAATAACCTTAATCAGGCTTAGGATTAGACCACATAATAAAGTCTTATAACTTATTTAATGAATGAAATGGGGAAATAAAGTGGCTTTACATATATATGGTATAAAAACTTCAAATTACATCATAATAATTCATAAGAGTTGTTGTATTGGTCAAGATTGGCATGATATATGGTGATTGGGTAAAAGGAAAATGGGGCCAAGAGGGAAGAGAAAATGGAGTAGGTGAAGACAAATGAAAGTAAGTGGTGGGACGTAAATCAGGATGAAAGGAACATGGTATGAGATGGGAGGGCAGAAAGAGGAAGAGGGTAGAGAAGATATGAAGGATGCACTTTAGAGGGGGTTCGTCATGTGACGGTGGATACGGTTGTTGGGTAATGGAGACAAGGAGCATGGCTAGCTGTCCCAGTTCTTCATCATCACTGGTCTCTTAGAGAACAAATATATTTATTGCATGGAGAAGAGGAGGGGGGGTGGGGGTGGGGGTGGGGTCCTGATTACACCACATGTGCCGCTTCCTCGCACCCTCAAACCTCACCACATGCCATTTTCAATCACCTCTGTACACTGTTGTTGTCCATCTGCATCTGTATCTGCACCTCCACCTATTCCGTAAGCATTCCAACTGCCTCCCTCCTCTTCTCCTTTCCCTCCCAATTTTGCATTTTAATTCACTTCATTACCTCCCTTGATTTGTTGCATTATTGCATTACTACAGATCTCGACTAATTAATTTTATTGCTTAAAAAAGCAAGGACAGGAGAACCTCCACGATCCTAACATTTACGATCACTCGATTTGCGCTTATTTCAACCCGAAGATCCACATGATTAAAAAAAGAAAAGGTTAAGAAAAAAAAAGAAAGATTTGTTGTGGTAGTAAAGGGTTTGCCTTGTGGTATGCATGAACACTCATATTCGGATATTTTCGTCATATCAACATACAAAATTCTATTCTCTCATTTTATCAGATTTCATGACATTCTCGATTCATAGAACCTTTCCCTTTACTTCTAGTTTTTTCTCTAGTTAATCTTCACGTAAAATCTGATGCTTTTTCTACGTTTTCAGATTTTAATATCATACACATTTTAACAAATCCTAAGTCTTTAGATTAATAGAGTTAGTTCCATATAAGTTATATAATTAAAGAAAATACTATTTTTAGCATCACACTTTCAGAGCTGCAAATGGGACTGATTTTGGATTAAAAAATATACTATCTCAAAATATTATATTCCATGGGAAGATTAATATTCCAACTCACTCATATTCCCTCACCTCAATGTATTAATCGTGCTCTGCTAACGAAATGGAAAAAGGTTATACATGCATACATATTGAATTTCTATATCCTAACAAGACATGCATGCATTAAAATCCTACTTGATGAAATCATGACAGAATTTTTCTCCTCTTGGTAATTAGAACGCGTCATTTCTAAGTTTTTATTTTTTAAATCTTGAGGCTTCCATGAAATTGATGTGTATACCAATTTCAACTGATCCTAAGGAAGAAATACCAACTTCCCTTTTACTTGTTAGTTTCATGTGGATAACACAGATTACGATGGTGTATACTGATATAGTCTCTGTAACTTCATGTCCTTGTTTCCTGTCTCAATAAGAAAAAATATATATAAAGGATCATCATCCAGAAGTAGTAATTAATTTTATGCACTTGTGGGAGTAGAAAAAAAAAATGAAATATATAGGGTCGCCCCTTGGTTCCACAGGAGGGCCCACAAAATCCCAATTAATGCACTTACTCTTCAAACACAGATATCACCTGAACTAGGTGATTGTTCTCTTCTATGAATGTGAATAAGGATATGAATATTTATGATCCCCTCCATTATTTGACTTTTATATACTATATAATATGAATATAAATAAAGACTTAACGTATACATATGTGTATTCGAACCCGGTTACTTGATTCATAAGATCTTATAATGCCATCATGATGTGATAATATATATACCATGTTGCCTGATTGATTCTACTTGAGACTCAAAATATCTATAATGTATCAAGATAATGGCAAAAATTAAGAAGAAAGGCTGTCTTTTTCTGCTAAATGTTGGAGGGGCCGGCTTTTCAGCTATGTAACATGTGACATTAATGTAGTCTGTTTTGAGGTTTGGGCTAGCTGCAGTTGATATTAGATTCTTCTACATCACCCAGTTCCTTCTTCGAGTTTCGTCCAAAAATTATATACTTTAAAAAATAAAAATCAATCTAATACGTTTTTTAAAATAATACTCAAACTAATGTTTAAAATCGTAGTTGTTGATTATAGTTTTAACTTAAAAAAGTTTGAAACCATAATGACAGTCCAAGATTATGTTTCAGTGGGAAAAAAGTTAAATAAAATAAGTTCTACAACATTTGAAGAGGATAAGAGCAGTACATAAGAATTGGATTTCTAATCCTTCAATATAATACTGGAATACCTCCCAAGTAATTTGATGAAAGAAAAGCATCCCCATTACGGTGCGATCCACTTCTATCAATAACTATGATTTTGATCAAGACACACTAGTTTAAACTTTTTTTTTTTCAAAAACTTATTAGATTGGTATTTAAAAAAAAAAAATTATTTGGAACAAAACTCTCCTTCTTCCTAGCTGTGGGATTGTGGGTATGCTGGTGGTTGATGTGGCAGATCTGGATTGGAGGTGGGTTGACCAAACTTACATGCACCTCACAGCTGTCTTAAACTAGATAATAATGCAAGGTAGCAGCCAACTTATAACCAGTTGGGGTTGACATCACCCATAACCACTACTCACCAAGTATCCTAGCAATCTGATGTGATCATTCTAAGTTTGAGAAAAAACTTAATTTGGTATTAGAAAAATACAAACAATCACACTTAATTTCATGGGCGTCGCCAAACTCTATATAAGCAATAGTATCATTATTGGGTGACGGGATTGAAGAGTCATGGTTTTGCTTTTCCACATGTTGTACAGCAATTATGTTTCCCATATATACTTGGATCTCCATGGCTCAAACTTACATGCTATACTTAGTAAAGGGTTTATCAATGGCTTTGTGTTTGTATATAAAAAGCAAATGATTAAACAAAACAGTCAAGTTTAACGTAAGGATGTATGGATGATGTTGATGATGATGTAAAACCGGCCAACACAATACAAATCGAATAACAGAAGAAAAGCAGAAGACAATTAAATTCCCCTTTACTGCAGTTAATCCTAGAGGAGGACCAATAAAATATGTCACAGTAAATCAATAAAGACACAAGAGACACAATTTGCGACCATGAACCCTTTAAAGAGCGGTAAAAACCATCGTCGTCTGCACTGAAAGAAATACTCCACTACGCATCAATAAGAAAGACAAGAGAGCTTTCCAATAAGTCAGACCAAAAAATTTGCTATACCAACAATCTGTAATCAAACAATGCTTCCACGCAAATAAGAAGGAAAAAGAAAGACCCCAAAAGCAGAATATAAATTGCGGAAGCATATATCTCCCCGCTCAGATATCAGATGGACGCATCCAAACCGCACAGAATGAAGTATCACGCTTCCGAACCTGCTGTCCAAAAAATCAGCTCGATCCAACGGTGAACGAATCTGCAGTTGTAATTCAGCAGTCCCCGGTGGATGTGGGAAAATCACAAAGCTTTTCTTTCCTTTCTTTACGCTATATTTCTCACAAAATGAGCACACTTTCTTGTGCCCTCGACCGACCTCTCTCCACTTAAATAAGTGAGACAAGTGGGCCCTCACAATGTTGGGCTTTTACTCCACATAGGAAGGGAGCCCAAAACCCAACAAATCTCCCCTCACAACTATGTGGAGATGACCGCCAAACCGGCGATCTCACAACAAACTTCAAACTTCCCTCTGCAATGCCTAGTCATCATATCAGCACCATTATCATCGTGATGAATTTTAGCCACTCTAACAACTTAGCATCCAAAGCATCCCGTATCCAATGATACCTCACAACAATGTGTTTAGACCTTGAAATTGTTATTGAGTTCTTACCAAGATAAATAGCACTCGACCATTCACAAATAGTAGATATTTATTCAATCACCAAGCTCTCCTCGCAAGAATTTTCTTCACCCATAAGAATCCTCGCATGCTCTGCATGAGTTACAATTTCGCTCAGACAGCTACACACCTCTGCAACCTGGACTGCCAAGTCACAGCTCCCCCTGCAAATTTAATCATATAACCCGAAGTGGACTTCCTAGAATCAATGTCCCCAGCCATATCTGAGTCTGAGTATCCCACCACAGTAGGCTTATCATCACCAAAACAAATATCACATTAATAAGACTTCAAGATACCTCAAAATCCATTTTGGCACATTCCAATGCTCTCTACCCGGGTTCGACAAAAATCTATCGACCGTACTAACAAAGATGTATATATATGGTCTTGTGCACACCATTATACATTAAACTTCCCCTACTATGACGTGATAAAGGAACTCCGTTGCATATATAATTCTCTCATCTTCATTTGATGGACTTTGTTTAGAACTCACTAAAATGAGTAGAAGAAGAGATTTACCACTGCCCCTTCCTTCCCCATGCGGGAATCTCTCTCGTGAACACTCTTTAATGTAGTGTTCTCGCTGACAGCCACAACTTTTTCTCCTCCTTTCTTTCACGGATGATTCTTATACCAAGAACTGGCGAAGCTCTCCCATGTCCTCTGGCGGTAAATGACTTCCAATCGCTTCCTTTAACTCACAATCATGGAAACATTTTCCCCAACAATAAGCATGTCATCAACATATAATAAATGTGATAACAAGTCATCATTAGAAAACTTTTCTCGATTAAAGACACAATGGTCAGAAGTAGTCTTCATATAGCCTCGCTTACACATAATAGACTCAAACTTTTGCACTAACGCCTGAGCCCGCTTCAACCTGACAGGCTCTTTCTAAGCCTCACACACATAGTCTTCTTTCCCCTTCAACATGAAACCCATCAAATGTTTACATGATCTTTCTTCCAAATCACCATGGAGAAAAGCGGTTTTCACATCCATTTGGTCACCCAAATCAAAGAGTAGCAAACAAACTCAACACGCTCTAATGGATACATTTTTACCACAAGATAGAAAATCTCATTAATCAACACTTTCCTTTTGACTAAGTTTCTCCTTCACCACTAACTGGCTTTATACCGGAGACATGTTACTTATGCTTCAATTTATAGATCCACCTCATATCCAAAGGTCTCTCACTCTTTTAGGCAACTTCACTAAATCAAAAGTGTGATTATCATGCAAGGATTTCATCTCATCCTTCATTGCATCCAGCCACTTTTTCTTTTCTTTCGCCATACTCGTAGCACTCGTAGTTCTTTCATCATCTGCTAGAATCATACTCACGTGAGAATACTCTCCCTAGAAGGTTGTCTCTCCCTCGTTGACCTCCTCGAAGGAACTTGAGGTGGTTCGGCAGCATCACTCAGATTTTCATCTTGGTGACATGTCATGCTCCTCTTCATCATCATCAACAAAGAACATCTACTTCATACGCAGTCAGCGATCACCAACATCATTCACAAAGATCAATATTTAGACTCATCAAAGCACAACAGTTCAAAATCACACGCCTATCGCCTTCCTCAAGTGTAGACTTCTCCATCTTATCAATGTCTTCAATGGTTTGATCTTCCATGAATTTCTACATCACGTAGCTTTTTAACAACAAGCTTCTTCTCATCGATCTGTAACCTCGTAAACTAAATTCATCCTCACCATAGCCAATGAATATACTATTTCGACTTTGCATCCAACTTGATCTTTCATCCTTGGAACATGCACAAAACTCTTTGTGCCTAAAACCCTTATGATCATATTTCACATTCGCTAAACCAAATTTTGCTCAAAATCACTATTCAAAGCAACAACAGGACTAAGATTGATCACGTGCACCATTGCAGTACAAGGCCTCACCCTGTATGCTGCACTAGCCAGAGCATACACTCACTCTCTCAATCAATGTCCTAAACATCCCAGAATCCCAAAATATACCCTAGTCGCTTTCGACATGTTTGGGGGTATTTGTAAGCCTAATTTGACTGTTTTAGTGAGTTAGAATGTGAAACCGGAAATGAGACCCTAGTTACAAAACTTAAGGACAATTTTAAATAGTCTAAAGAGGTATAAAAGTCATAGTTCACAAAATTAGAGGCCAAAGTATAATATGACATGAATTGCTTTGCAAATAGAATGAGTTATGGGCTTAAAAAGCAAATAAGCAAACTTAACCCAAAAATGGGTTTTTGATGGCCAAACAAGGCCTTAGAAAACATGAGATTTTAAAGACCAAATTGGTCTCAAATTGGGGAGAGAACCGGATGGGAGAAGGAGAAAAAGAAGAGAAGAGGAAGAGGAAGAAGAAGAAGGAGGAGACTCAGCCAAACAAAGCTCACTAAGGCATGGAAACCCACTCGATTATGAATCCTATAAGATTTGGCATGGATCTTTGGCTTCGTAGATTATTATTGTCCCCAAACATGGTTTTGCTAGGGTTTCACCTAACTCCAAAATTCTTATGTCAAGTAAGGTGGTAAACCTGGCACTAAGACTAGATTTAGTACTTAATCCTTCCTTTTCTGTGGATGATTCATGGTTTAATATGAGAACAGTTAGGGTTTAGAACAAACCCTAACAAATCTTGGTATTTGGTGTGTATATGGGTGGTAACCTACATTAGAATTATATTGGGAGAGATTTATGAAAGGTTTTGAGCAGATAAGAATTCGAAAGATGATTTGAGTATGAGGTCACAAGATGTATCGAAATGATTATAATATAGATTTGTTCTGGGATGGAAAAGTGCATGAAAATGAGAAATCACACATTCCGGCACTGAGTTCTACCGGTAGGCTGAAGTCCTACCAGAATATCGTTGACGGTCATTTTTGGCCAAGTCCTACCTGCAGAGAACTTAAAGTCCTACCCCAGAGGACTGCTACTGCTCCCGCTTGACCACTTTAATTTGGTCATAACTTCCTCATTTATCCATTTTTGAGTGATTCAAGTGGCTACGTAAATAGACTTCAAGGAGAACCAAACTTAAGAGAAGGCATTCCAATTTCTGGACTCTAAGTGGTAGAAAATCCACTAAAGTGAGGCTATGTGCAAGCTCATTTCCTTACCGCCTGATCATAGCGCAAATCCGAGTCGTTTTGACGGTGTCTCTGAGTTCCCGCATTCGACCAAGTGATTCCAGTTGGAATAGAACCCTTAACATCTTATCTTTAAAGGAGTACAAAGATCCAGTGTCAAATATCAAGACAAGGCACTGGAAAATAAATATTTCAAACTTGTCCTTCTGCGAAAATTCCAGAACCGACTAGCTTGGCATGAAAATGCCATAACTCGAGCTCGACGATCCTCGAATGGTTTGATTCCACCCGGGTAACGATTCAGAAGAATAAGAATACATGATTAAGGTGTGTGATTACATGCTCATCATACCCACTGCATTTGGAATACGATCTGCCTTGAACACAAAATGGTTAAGAATGCCATATTCTAAAATAGTGTTACCGAACTCATTTAGTCAGAAACTACCTAAGACCACTATTAAAATGACACAGCACTCGCCCTGATTAGTGCTCCGCACTCCTGATTAGTCACTCTCCGTACCCTGATTATGCCCTAAGACTCCCGATTAGTGCCCGCACTCCCGATTAGTGCCCCAAGACCGATTAGTACTTCCAGACTCGACAAGGTTCCCAAGACTGCTCGATTAGTGCTACTGCACTCCCTGCTCGACAGCACGGACTCGCTTCCGATTAGTGCCACGGCACTCCCGTCCCGTTAAGTGCTAAGGCACCCCGACTTGACTAATGCTACGCACTCCGCATCAGACATCTTCTCGCAATTTATTGTGCCATGGTCTACCTATTCCTGCACACGGGCTCCAGAAGTCAAAATCGCTTATATGATAAATCTCTGAATAAGTTCTCAGTACCTACTTCGCACCCAGATCCGATAAGTCCCGCACCCGAATGTTCTCCGTCCCGCATCCGATCCGTCTCAAGTAAGACCTACCCTGCACCCGCAGATCCGATATGGGTCCTGTAGGCACTCCACGGGTACTTCAGATTAATAAGGTCCGTAGCACCTACTCGTACTCCCGTATTCAGTGTCACCAGCACCCACCAAAATACCTTACTAATTGGGTGCCCCGTCTCCGCTCGTCTCCGATTAAGTCCTCGCAGCATCTACTGTACCCCGTATCCGACATAAGTTCCGCTCAGACTGATCCGCTCTGTAGTACCCACGTACTCCCATCCGATAAGTTCCCGTCTCAGACTGATCCCTCTGCTCAGAGTACCTACCCGCACCCAGATCCTGATAAGTTCCAAGTATGTATCTCTGATCCGTTCCGCAAAGACTTCGGCACCCCATTGATAAGCCCGTTCCTCAGACCGATTCGCTCAGAAGCACTCCACGGTACCTCGTAGATCCGATAAGCCCGGCTCTCATCAAGTCCAAAGAATCCCACCCGCACCTCCGTATATGAACTGGCTCGAGTACCCACAGTACTCCGCATTTGATAACTCCCCTCAGACCGAGCAAGTCTCCGCCCCAGACTGATTAAGCCCGTGAAGACTCACGGCACTCTCAGATTTGAGTTAAGTTCTGAAGACTACAGCCTCTCAGACAAGAAATAAGCATGTTCAGATACCTACGAGTACTCTTTATCCGTAAGATCGCATAAGATCCGTAAGATAAGCATAAGTCCCGGAGTACCCAATGTACCTCTCAGATAAAGGAATCTGCCCCGTAGTACCTACTGTACTTTTGTACCAAAGAAATGTTATGTAGTACCTACGTATTTCCCGTATCCGAAATACTTATCAAGCCCGTATAAGATCCGGCACAAGGATATGTCTGTAGTACAAGTTCGTAAAATAAGTATAAGTTCAGAAAATTAATGGGTACTCAGAACGGCAAATAAGCATATGTATCTCTGCAGACTGCACTGCCACGACTAATGTCCAGGCCCGAGACAGATTCGCATACGCCCGATCTGGACTCAGAGTGTGATACGATGATGGATTGTTCCGACTTATTGTACTCACGGATACCTTCGCACATGATAAGTCTGTGAAGATAAGCATATGTCCCGTAAGATCGCAGATAAGTCTGTAAGATAAGTATATGCTCTGTAAGACATGTATAAGATCTGAAATACATGTCCAAGTTCTGTAAGACCAGTATAAGTTCCGTAAGATAAGTATAAGTTCTGTAATACTCGTATAAGATTTGAAATACCAGTATAAGTTCCGTAAGACCAGTATAAGTTTTGTAGTACTTACAAGTACTTCCGTATAAGAATAAGTTCAGAATTCCCTACTGAGTCCCGATCAAAATAAGTCCTGTTAAGTATAAGTTCTCGTAACTCCTACTCAGAGTCCTCGACAAACATAAGTCCTGTTATATAAGTTCTCAGAATTCTCACGGGAGTTCAATAAACATGTTTGTTATAAGCATAAGTTCTCGCATAAGAATAAGATCCGTAACTCCTACAGAGATCCGAATAAGAGTAAGCCTATAAAAAAAGTACCAGATAGTTCATAATATAAATACATAAAATTTATATTATCCGTTATTGCTTTATGCATTAAATGTGTATGTTTACAAGAAACATGTTTCCACTAAGCGTAAAGCTTAGCACGGGTTTTAACCGTGTAGGTACAGAGAAGATATCTCGAAGATCTCCGCGATACACTGGGCCAACACACTGTAGCGGTTCACTACACGTGTTCCGCGCCCGATTCAGAATAAAAGTGAAAGTTTTGTATTTGAAAATGGACTCATTTATATGTATATAATATTTTGATTCATAGATACATACCCATGTGTACCTGGGGCTTGGCTTTAAAAAAAAAAAAAAAAAAAATCGTGCAAAAGTCCCAAGATTTGGTTTCGTCCCGAAAATCGGGCGTGACACATCCTCTACCAAACCATTCACAACCAGGAGTTTTAGAGGAGTCTTCATGTGCACGCCACGCCACATAAGAGATATCAAAAAGGTCCACAATACCACCACCATCGGCCAAGAGACGGATGCATTTCAAATTTTTCTAGTCTCGACCGCTCTCAACCGAGGCATGAAACTCTTTGAACTTTTCCAACACTTGGTCTTTGACTTCAAAGCATAGACCCAAAGTTTTCTGGAATAATCATCAATAAATGTAACAAAATAAAGTGCACCACTAAAGGATTTCACCTTCAAAGGGCCACAAACATCTGAATGCACCAATTACAAAACAGCTTTTCTCGAGAGACGCCGGAAGGATACTGCTTGCTTACCAAATCATGCAATGAGAACATTTCCTCCAAATCTACATTCTTCAAACCCAAGCATGTCCTTCTTCGCAGACAACCCAACCCTTCTCACCATATGACTAAGTCTTGTACACAAAAAGAAGCCTCTATATCCACATAACATTCTACACACTGCCACTAGCACCAAAGCCATTCAATATAACCAACTCTTCTCGCCTCTTTGCCACAACTAAGTTACCTTTGTGAGTTTCTCACTTCTGCGTAACCAAAGGTTATCATAACCAAAGATCATCAAGTACCGCACAGAGATCAAAATTAAAGCTGACATCCGGAGCATTTAATTCTCTAAGAGCAATCGTATTCCATGTCAGGTTTGCAAACAGACACCACCAACCCCAATAACCTTGGACACACCATCATTACCCATCTTCAAAACTCTAAAATCACCTCGGAGTAAGATGAAGAACTCTCCCGGGTGTACATGCAAGGTAAAGACCACTATCAATTAACCACATGCTCATCATACAAAATTAAGTGAATTAGGTCATGGAGAATAACAAGATCATCACTGCAGCGCGAGGTCACACAATCACGATCATCATGATCCTTCTCTTTCAAGTACCCTTTGGTTTCTTACTCTCTTTCTTCCATGTAAAACAGTTCCTTTCGATGTGCCCTATTTTGTGACAATAATGGCACTCCAATATTCTTGTACCGAGATCCGACTTCGTCTCCCGCCTTGCCTCTACCACCTTCAACCCGCTTCTCCCCTTTCGCACAGCACCTCTCGAATGAGTAGAAATACCTCAGACCTTCCTTCATCTCTTCATTAAGAGCACCGGTCTTTGCCATTTGCAAGGGGAACAATGCCATCAAGACTAATCATGGAACTCGAAATGTCTCCTACGAATCAGTGTAGTTATTAATAGAAATAGTCCCAACACATCATCATCAAACTCACACTCAGCTCGATTAATCGATCACAACGCCCTTGAAATTCACTCAAGTGCTCGCAAATGGAGTTCCATCCTCAGACTTCAATTCAACAAAATTCTTCAACAAAAGACAATTTGTTGCTCCCTCGATTTGTAAGATACAAGGACTCAAGCTGTCTCGCATAGCTTCAGATGGTGTCTCATGAGCAATAAGATTATAAATAGGTTCATCTACAGTTACCGATAAAATCAAGAGACACGCGCTCACGCTTCAAAACCCCACTCTTCATCATGACTCGTCATGCGCCTAAAGACAAGAATATGCATATTCTTCAACAAGAGTTCTTCATCTTACCCTTTTCAATAAAGGATAGTTTGCTCCATTCAAAGATACCATTTTCTTATACGCGCTCCATCTTCGCGCGTGAAAACAACCACTAACAACTTGGCTCGATACCACTGATAGGGAACCTAAGACAATAACAAATCGAATAACAGAGCAAAAAGATAGCACACCAAATTCCCTTTACTGCAAAGAATCCTACAGAGGACCAATAAAAATATAGAGTAAAAACAGAAATCAATAGCACACAAGAGACACATTTGTTTAACGTGGAAAACCCCTTGCTAAGGTAAACCACGGTCGCCCGCACTAAAGAAATAGCTCCACTATGATCAATAGAGGTACAAGAGAGTTTCCAATAAGTGCACCAAAATGTGCTATAGCCAAACAATCTAATCAAACACCAATGCCTAATGCAAAAGAAGGAAAAGAGACCCCAAAAGCAGAATATAAATTGCGAAGCATTCTATCTCCTGCTCAGATATCGTATTGACGATCTAAACCGTACAGAATGAAGTATCACGTTTTCCCGAATCTCAAGGTCCACAAAATCAGCCCGATCCAACTGAACGACCGCAGCTTGTAAATCAAAACAACCCCCGTGGATGTAAAGGAAACTTCACAGTTTCTTTCTTTTCCTCTTCTCTCTTTGTCGCTATATTTCGACAAAATGAATGACACTCTCTCATACTTAATCTGACCCCTCTCCACTTAAATAAGTGAGACAAGTGGGCCCTCACAATGTTGGGCTTTTACTCCACATAGGAAGGGAGCCCAAAACCCAACAGAGGATTGCTGGTAATTAAATTATTTCTGGGTGTAGCTGTCAACTGTGGGTCGGGAAAAAAAAAGTGTGATTAAGTGGCTACACTGTTGAGATTTCTCATGTACACATATATATAACATGATAAAGTGTTTTTGGCTAATTCATTTTAGTCATATTTATTACTATTAATATGATGTTTTTGACTTAATAGAAAAAAGCTAAAAATTTTAGTTTTTTTATTTGACCTTTTCTATTCAACCAAAAAAACAACCGCCATGTTCATTTAGGACTAAAATCCAAATCAAAAGCCTATTTTGCCTGAGTAAGGCATTTATTTTCATGACCTAACACACTTTAATTATTAGCGGGGATGCAACTCTAATGAGTTGAGTGAATTGACAATTAATTGGTCATATATTGAAATTAATTTGCGTTTGTTCAATCCAACTTGAGAATCCACCCAAGGTGTTCAAGTAAAAACCGATTCAATTAATCTAACGTAAATATAGATAGCATTCATAAGCTCATGTGTAAACCTTATATTTTAAACAAAACACTTTTGTTGTGATTCGTGTAACAATGGTGATAAAATCGAAGTAAGAAAAACGAAAAAGACACATATTTTATGTGGTTCAACAACATGTCTATATCCATGGGAACGACGGTTAAAACTTTCACTATCACTGAAATAGGGTTACATAGGAGGGTATTTATCATAATCCTAAATATGATCAAATTATAAAAATACCCATATACCCTGAACATACTATATCGTACCATATGACCCTGAACATACTATATCGTACCATATGGGCATCGCTTCGCTCCGACATTTGCCTCCTTATACTCTCAATATGAGTCACATGCCATAACAATCTCCATATTGAGAGATATTCATCTCTTTGAAGAAATCAAACATGACTGAAAACTCCACTTGAGGTAATAGGCTGGGGCATCTCCCATCGCATCTAGAGATACTAATCAAATCCAAGCAGTGCTTGAACTTTTCTATGGTAACATGCTTTATCAACAAGTATGCTGCATTTTCAAAGGTATGAATATTCTTAAACAACAATTCATCAGAAGATACCAACTCCATGATCTTGTGAAATCTCACATCTATGTGTTTGGTCATTTCATGAAACATTATTCTTTGCCAAAAAGATGACACTCTGAGTGTCATAATGCAACTGAACTCCACCTTGCTGAATACCAACTCCTTGACCTTAATTGATTTTAATTGATGCAATGAAAATTTTTCATTACCCCCAAAAGGAAAAAAAAAACATCCCATGACTATACATGACCCCATAATTTGTGCATCTAGATCATTTCATTAGTCTTGAAAGGTGATAATGATTACTATTATAACAATATTATATTGATCACTTATTTTCTATTACGTTTACTATTTAAAAGTAAATCATTTTCTTCACTCATAAGTCAAACACGTTTACTAAGTGATATGAGAATCATTGTCTTTGTCACCATTCTCACATATCAAACCAATTACCAACTTTCAATTCTTCTTAGAATGGATAGACCAACATGATAGCGTCAACTAAAATAATAGTATTTATGCGGCTAATGAGCAACAACAGTTCAAAATTAATGATGTTGAAGTCAATGATTCCAATTTTTATTTACATTTATAAAAACTGAGAAAAAACAAGAGTGATTCAAATGTTTTTCAATGACCATCAACAAACCCAAGGAAAAATAATGAAAAATTGTGAGTTTAATGGCACCTTATTCCAAAGCTTATATATAAGCAAGAGACAACAATCCAAGCTCCACTAACATTTCACATAAATATTAGTCACTTCCATGTTGTTAAAACATAAGAAAACTGGTAAGGAAAGGAAATCTTACGTTCCACCCACCAATAGTGTTCCTTATGACCATAAATCAAGTAGTTGAAGAGTGCGTCAATAGTGGTAGAGTTGTTCGCCGCTAGAGGCACTATGTTGTTCATGCACGATGGTAAGGGTAATGGATCAGAATTTGTCTTGGACTATGGTAATGGGCTGATGACTTTAGTCAATTGGCAAGAATTTATCCATAGTTTTTAACTAGGACTGGGCAATATTGTGAAACCCCAAAACTCAAGGGTTTTGTTGACTAATCGTCAACTTACGGAAATACTACTTTAGGTCATCGTGTACCTCAGCCTTGATACCAAACTGATACCAATTACTTATGGGTACCGAGTTACTCGGCACACCTCAGTACGTCCCTTTTTACCGGGATTCATTCATTTATATTTTAAGTTGAAAATATGTGAATATTACACTTAAAACAGTCCCTAAGAGTTCGGTCATGACCCTCTTACCGTTATTACAAACCCGACTTGTAACACCCTAAATTATACCATAGTAGTTTATTAAATATTTGGGGTATAATAAAAGTCAAAATTGTATTTTTTCGGAAATTTAAGTGCTAAGGGTAAAATGATAATTATCAAATTAAGGACTTAAAGGTCATAAAACAAGAAGATTATATGTTATTGTAGGAATTTAGATAAGTTCATTTGAAAATAGATGGGAGTTGAAGGACCAAATAGCAAAAATGGACATTTGACTCAAATGAGGATAAGACCAAACATGGTCTTATGAGAAGATAATTTCTCATTGTGATTTGGGAGAGCTAGGATTACGGTGGAGAAGAAGAGAAGAAGCCATTTTTGGGTTTCCATTCAAGCAAAGAGAAGGAAAAGAAGAAGAGAAGAAATCCAGGTATGAAATTCATGTTTAGAACTTTTGTATTTGTTAGTATGAAACCTATTTGTATGGATTTGTTGGTTAGGAAACCCTCCTAGCTCTCTCTTTGCCTATGTTTGGGATTTGAAGAACCTTATCTCTGTATAAAAGTGATTTGTGTTGGTTTTAGTTTAGTTTTGTGGTTGGTTTTAGGTTTTAGTTAGAAATTTTGGATGAAAAGAGGCAAACATGGAATCGCAGTGGGTACCTGTGATCGAAAGTTGAGTACCCAGATCAAAGTCGAGTACGGTACCGAAAGCTATTTTATGTCCAGAGGATGCTTGAAAATTCCAGATAAAAGTTGAGTACTAGTACTCAATGTTATTTTTAGCCTAGAGGATGTTGAGTACCGGTACTCCAGGTTGTGTAAGGTCCGAGTACCGGTCTTGCAACCCTATTTATGTTATGTTCTTCTGTTAATTCCGAATGAAAGGGGTACATATATGTGTAGAAGTTATATGAAAATGCTCATCGTCACCTCGACGACCTTCGTCACGGGGCAAACATTGCTTCGGCCCTTCTTGCTAGTGTGATTAAGAATAAAATAACAAGTTGTAAACATATATAATTGTGGCGCCCGTCTTAGACGGATATGAATGAATAAAATTTGTCTGGGGCATATGAAGATACTCCCGCATTGCGGCTACGACACCTCTGCTTACGTGGGAAGACACGCCCTGCTCGCATCAGACTGCATCTTCTCGGTACTTATCAGGCCGCGTCCCTATAATTCGTTATTATCAAGCATCGGGTCTATACATGCAAACATTATTTATAAGGAAAAGTATCTCGAATAAATGACGGTGAAACATTTATATGATAAGAATATGAATAATGAACAATAAGAAAGCATATAATCGCTTTTGTTTCATATGTAATGTACCTTATCGTACCTTCGCTCAAGATCTCATTTCAACTCCTACTGAGATATGAAAACTTGTTATAAGAATTGTGCTATATGAAACCTGGTGGATAAGAATTGGTTATACGTGAACTTCGACATATGCATTATGTTATATGACATAGACCGCTGACATGTAGCACTCCCTTTCCCCGCCAACCCGTTCTCATGTCCAACCAAGTCCGGCTGCTCTAATGTCACTCATATCAAAATCATTTATCAAAACACGCCGTAGCTGCTACACTCTTCAACCGATATAAAATCCTTTTCAAATATACCAAACGTTTAAAGAGGGTAAGCCCATTTCATTTCATTCATGCAAAAGTACAATTACTATAAAGGCATATCAAGCATTTTCAAATGATTTACAAAATAGATATTCAGAATTGAAATTGTTTTTACAAAATATCAATGTTAAAAAAGAGATATGGGTTGATGTATATGTCAGAACATACTCCGCAATTCTATCTTTATGACTCGTTGCTCATCGATCTTGCTTTTCGCTCCTGTTCAATCAGTACCTACTCATAGATAAAACTACACGCTAAGTGACAGACCGAAAACGTGATGTGTAGAATGTACGCCTAAGTGCGCAAGTGCACGCGTCGCCCCAAGTAATATAGTGTACCAATGGTACAGATATCGATCCACTCGATAAGTGTTGCTGGAATACGTGATCGAATTTTTCAACATATCCTGATGTACTTATTTCTTTTGCGGAAAGAACACTAGCATCCGAATTTAAAACTAAACTAACTGACGGAATGAGCCATCGCGGTAATGGAGACTAGGTTATGTCTCCCTACCACTTCTCGATGGATTACTTCTAAAGGTGATATTATTCAGTTTATTTATGATTTATTAATGGCTAGGTGATCTTGCTTATGAAATACCCTCTCTCGAGGTGTATTCGCCTATCTCGCTAGTAGAGATGGGTGTATCTCTACCCCAACTTGATACTCCGAAATGCTTAAATGTTTTAACCTTAATTGCCACCTTCGGGATCTCTATTTACCGAATCAACCGAAGGTCGCTTCACTCGGGATCCCCAGTATCCCTTACATCTCGAATCTCGATATCCAAAGATAGTCACGCTAATGTCAAGCCGACATCACCATGTGATTGATTCACGAATAAAGCAGATGATAATGAATCGTAAATCACTGAATAATATAAATTAATAATATTTAATCCATACAAACGTAACAGGGTTCAACAATACCCTAGGTATAGATCTAGAACATACTGAATAAGAAAATACCAATATGTGATATATAAAACACGCCCTATTGTCCAAAATGAAGAAAACAATACAAATCACCTGCCTTTCTTCGATCAATGTCACCGCGCTCCGGTTCTGCCCTAGTTCGTGCACGTCTTCGACCTGTCCCCCCCGACCCCGTCCCTTTGCTTTTAATGATTGAGAGGAATAACTCGCTACCGACGTCACGATGTCAATACGCCGACCGCCGCCGCTTGGCCGACTCTTTATATGTCGAATTCAACGCCGTGACGCCGGGCGCCACGACGCCGATCGTCACGCGACGCTGGGGACTGTGGACGCCGCGACGTCCCAAATGCCATCTTTATGCATTGCTTCCTCCCAGACCAAAATGTCGCCAAAACTCCGCCCTTTCGCCCTCGCAAACAAAACTAATCACCAAATCGACATTCTGCCACAAAACTACGCATTTAAATATAAAATAATACGGAAATGCGACCGGTCGTGGTATAACCTGAAAGGTTTTACACTCATCACACCCCAACTTAGTTTCTTGCTTTTGTCCTCAAGCAAGAATCGACTCTAAATCGAACGCACATTCTGGCGTACCATAGTCTAACACTAAGATAGCGATGCACATGTCGATAAGTGTAAGATCAAAATGAACCGACTCACACTGCTGCCGTTTTGTTCGAAGTTCACAGGATGCACACGGGTGTTCAACTTTCTAAAGAACTGGGTTGAATTCGGCGAAAGTGACTAATGCCTCCGCCTCTGAAGTATTCAATAACCTTTCCCAAAGACCCTACGTAAGGCCAATAAACGAATTCTGGGGCCAGATACCTGTGTCCCGACGCCCCAAACTTGAGTTCAACTCACTTAATTGGGAAAATCTAACTACAAAATAATCGGAACGCTCCGTTCACAATACCTACTATATCTACTCACTACATAGAACAAAACTAGTGCCCGTAGGTTCATGTTAAGTGTCCATGTAGCTGGGTTAGTCGTGACTCACCACTGTTAAGGGCACCGCATTCAGCTCCCTCGAACGTCACCCTAACACTAACTAAACCTCCCATGGGGGCCCTAAGTCAGGTAACTTTCATCTTCCGTCCCCGTAATCTGCTGAAGTCACTGACTCCTTACGCTCAGTGGCATCGGGCTTCGACAGCCCCTGATCGTGCCCGGATTTCACTGAAGATCCCACTCTATTCTATCTCTATATATATTCTTTTTTTTTTCTTTGGCCTGGGGGCTCAAGGCAATCCTTTATTTACTGTCCCATCTATTTAAGGTTTAGAGACTCCTGTGGCTCATTAACCTCAGAAAGGGGCTTAGTACCTAGGTATACCTAAGAGATCATTTTGTGTGTGAGAGTGATAGCTCATCGAGAAATAGTTTCGATCAATCCTATGGTTCACTAAGCCTCCTCACCTATTCAACCTAATTACCGAGCATCAAACATCCTATGCATCCGTTTTTCCATGACAATAGTGGATTCGGCCCAAAAGTGATATTTTATTCTCAAACATGGCACACACACACAAACTACCGATACACGAAACCACTACGTATAGATATGACCTAACTACAACACAAACAAAAACTAAACACATGACTCAACAAACTAAAATGAAAAAAATAAAACACAAACTAACATGATGTAACGAAACAAAACTACCTCCCAAATACGAAAATCAAAACAAAACAGTACTAATCTAACAAAACTGACACTGATCACCACCACACCCCCCAAAAAATATATCCGCGTCCTCATCGGGCAAGAAAAGAACAATATAGCATGAAGCAGAACTCCCGCTAACGCTCGGGTCACCGCGGCGTGAAGCGTGGGCTGTGGCGAATGGTGGAATGCGAAGCCGAAAGCCGAGCCTCGAGGGACCGGCCGCCGCCGAAGAATCGTGGGCCTGAACAACATCAGAGATATCACGGCGCCCATATCCTGTGTGGATGAGAGGACTTTACTCCCGGGTCTGGCCCAAGAATGCATCAAAGCGCTTAGTAAGTGAGAGCATAGGGTCCTCGAGGTCGGGTGAGGGATCGAGGGAGCCTAGCCCGTGGGCCGCCGCAGTGGTGCGAGGTGGGGCGGGACGAGGACGCCCAATGTCCCCTGGACGCCCCAGGATCCAAAACGCGGCCTATACTGGAGCTCATCCCCGTCCGAGGGCTCGCGGCCTAATCGACCTCGTGTCGGGACACCCGCTTGTCCCTCTTGATCGATATGGCCTCGATGGGTGTAACCACGCCTCATTGTCATCTATGGCACCCCTTAGCCGCTTCAGATAAGCCATAGATGAGGAAAGGGTGCCTCACCATCTTAGCGTCCCTACATGGAGGATGGCGTCCTCTATAACCTGCCCAACATCGAAAGGAATATCTTGAATGATGGCGTAGTTGAAAGCAGTGGCACGTTGGGCGGTCAATGCCTGAATACACGTCATCGCTGGAATGAGACGCGACGTGATAGCGTTGACGCCAGACCTGTGGGAACATGTGCCAAACGCTTCTGGCTCCTCAAGCACCGCATGGCCTCAATCGCAGTTTCCACTCACCCCGCCATTAGTCACACCCGAATGACCTCGGTAGCCTGGCGCCGAAAGCCGATCAAATGGCTCCGAGGGGACATGATCCAGATTATAATAGCTATTGATCGAACCTCGCACTGAAGTCAACCAACACACCCCTCACTCTTACCTTCTTGACGACGTGGGAGGCGAGATTGGCGTAGAATTCTAGCACCACACTCATCACCGCTGGATGAGGTGGTTGGCAAAGTGCTCGCCATCCCTTAGCCGCAATAGTTTTGCGGAAGAAGTCGTCAGGGTGATGAAAACCCTTTTCTTTGATAAACGATCGGTTCTTGCAGATGGTGCCGAACCGATCGGCGGCACCCTCATTGACAAACCGCGATATATCATAATTGGGGGTCGAATCCTCACTGGACCGACCCCGCTTTGTAGGCAACTTCTGCCTCTTTCCAGACATTGGAGGGAAGACTCAAGCTCCTAGGAGGGGAATGCACTGAAGTGGCACCAAGGTGACACTCTCAACTGGGCTAGACAATATGACAAACACCTAAAATGCACTAGGCAAAACGAAGACTAACTCAGTGCACCAGTGACCCTAAATGTGACCCTAACCTGAAATAAACCTAAATATGACCCTAGATGTGAACCTAAATGGGGACTCTTAGACCTAAGGTGGATGACTAGTCTCAGCGAGAACACCCTATGGAGGTAGTGTGGAACAAGTAGACCCTGACAAAGGACCTGGTAAAAGATGGTGACTGGTGGTGTGCAGAGAGGGTGTCGGAGGGCAAAACACTGGCCTCCGACCGGTGTGGTAGGGAACCCTAAGTAAGGGCCTGCAAAGGTTGTGCAGGCTGGTTCGACGGATGATACAAGAACACCTAAATGGGATGTGTGGCTCGGGCCTTAAACAGAGCAGTGAACGCCGCGACGTCGCAACGCCGTAAGATCCGCAGAGTAATTTTTACCAACGCCGACGCGTTTATAACCAACGCCGCGACGCCCGTGAGAATGTGTTTAAAACTTTAACGCCGAAGTTAGGATCTCACGCCGCGACGCTCCGCAGAGGTTCAAATTCAACGCCACATCGGGATCTCACGCGACGCCCGCAGAGATGTTAAACTCAACGCCGCGATCGCCGGGATCCTCACGCGACGCTCTGTAGGTGTTAAACTCAACGCCGCCGATCTCACGCCGCGACGCTCCGTGAGGGGGTTGTCAACTGATGTCACGACGTTGAGACGTCGCGACGTTGCAACGTTTCGACGTTGAGAGCCTAAGTCGCGACGTTACAGAGAAGTCCTACAATGTACATTATGCCACTATTTTCTAAGATAAGAGAAAACTCCCCTCGCGTAAATGTGATTCTCTGGACTTTTGTCGCGCTCTTCATGAGTGGATCCTCCCCAGTACTTTCGATCACGTGTCTTGAAATTATACAAATTCTAAAAAAATCGATTCCGATTACGTGACAACACAAAGAACCAAAGATAACTTAAAGCAGATAATCAAAAAATTGAGACACAAAAAGGAAAATTGCATGAAAGGAAACTCGGGTTGCCCCAAGAGTGCCGCGATGTTTAATGTCGTTAGCCTGACGAACACCCCGACCAAATGTGCTCAGGAAACCGAGCTCATAGAACCGCTTACTGAACTTCGTCCGGTGTGGTCAAAGGAATGATCTGCTTATCTGCTTGGAACTCGCCCCTAAAATACTGCTTCAATCGCTCTAAGTGGTAACTGCAGTTCCTTCTCAGATGTGTAATCTTGGCTTCACCATGTGAAAAGACCTTGGTCACTGTGAAAGGCCCGGACCATCTAGACTTCAATTTTCCCTAAAAGAGTTTTTAAGGGAGTTACAGTAACTTGTCGTCTCCGCCCCCGAATTCCTTCCCGGTAATGTGCTTATCGTGCTGTGCTTTTGTCTTTTCCTTTGTAAATACGGCATTTTCATAAGCTTCTGCTCCTTAATCTCGTCTTAGTTCACTCGGGAGTCAGAGCAAGCCGCTCTCACCTACTAAAGAATCATTCATGTCTAACCCGCCGAGTTGCCCAAGAGGGCTCGATGCTCTAATCTCCACTGAAGACTGCGATGCTTCACATAAACAATTCTAAAGGGTGACATACCCAAGGGTGTTTTGCCGCTCTATGCCCGCAGTGCATCTTCAATCTTTTTGCACCAATCCTTCCCCGAACTGTTAACCCGGCCTTCCGTAATGGACTTAACGATTTGATACCTCTCGCTTGCCCATTTGACTGCGGTGATATTAATAAGAGATGTAAGGATGGCGCACTCTATACCTTTTCAAAACTCATTAATCACCTTATTGGGCGTAAAATGAGTACCTCATTATCCGTGATTAGGCTCGAGGGGTTCTAAACGTGAAGGGTCGCAAGAAATTGAGCCACCACCTTGCATCGCGGTGCGTCGGAATTAGTTTTAACCCACTTCGAGACATGCCCATTGCCGCAGCATGTAAAGATTGCAGGCACGTGGGAATGGTCCCAGAAATCCATCCCCATAGTCAAACAACTCTACTCCGTATCGGGTGTAATGGCTGTCATTCCTTTCTAGAAATACCCCCATTCTTTGACATTTGGGTCACATGTGGATACGAAATGATGAGTATCTTTGAATAAAGCCTACCAATAGGAAACTGACATCAAGTACTGGTCGGGCTGCCTTCGTTACCAAATGGCCACCACATGGTAGAGTGGCAAGGTTCAATATACCGTTCATTTCATCTCGGCACACATCTCCGATCACCTCGGACACAAGAAGAACTGTAGAGGATTGGCCTCCAAATAGTAGTGTTTCAAATGTGCGAAAAACCGTTTTTTCTCATGATGTTAAATCTCTAGGACTACCTCGCCACCAACAATTCAATCCGCAAACCATGGAACCCGCCCTCTGCCTTCAATAGCTAAGAGTTTCATTTGAAATTACATTCACTCTTGAACATCATCACAATTTCGCTTCCAATCGTGTGGGAAAGATGATCCGCCACTAGGTTCCCGCAGCCTTTCATTTTTAATCTCAACATCACCTCAAGTAAGAAAAGAACCCACCTGATTAATCGAGGCTCAAGGCCCCTTTTAGCCATCAAGTATTTAATGGCACGATCAAGGTGAACGACCCACCTTGTTACCAATTAAATAAGGTCCGACTTGTCAAAAGCAAAGACAATAGCCAATAGCTTCTTTCTCTCAGAAGGGCATAATTCAACCGGAAAGAATCATCTGCTGTCTCCGCTTTCAGATAGTAAATTACCCGAAAATTTTCTCTCGCTGCTCTAACACTGCCTCCACCGCAAAATCGCTGCGCCGCACATAAGTTCAAATGGAAAGTGACCAATTCGAGGCTAATGGCTAATAGGAGCTGATACTAACTTATCTTTCAACACCGAAATGCCTACAAACACCGCGAATCAAACTCAAACTGGTCCTTCGACTGTGAGACTGACAAACTGGGCTATAACTGAGAAGTCTCTTTGATGAAGCGCCTATAGAAACCAGCGTGGCCTAAAAAACTTATGATCCCTTTAACTGAAAAGGGTGGAGGTAATTTTTTTCAATTGTTTCACTCGCCTGGCTCCACCTCTATTCCCTCTTATTAAACCGATGACCGAGTACATCCTCTTTGTAGCACCTCAGCCCGCCAATCTATAAAGTAGTCCTCGAACCGAAACCCTGTGTGGACAATTCGTTTAATTCTTTCATTTTACATTTTATTAAGTTTTATTTTTATTTATTTATTTATTTTTCAAAAGTGTCGTGACCCGAATCCTGCCCGACTAATGCATGATTCAACCGGTTCCTAAGCATCTGGACGTTTATATTTATCTTATTAAAACGTTTAATTAATCTTGAGTCCCTAAACATTTACTAAAATACATTTTACAAAGAAGGTATTCATGCCTTTCAAAATGATATACAAAATCAAGGTTCGGGTTTAAACCTTTTGTTTTAAAAAATAAATACCCAATTGTTCAAAAGAGATGATATGCAAATGACTCGAGTATATACTTATACGCCACTCTCTATGGCGACTCTCGTTACGCACGATCTTGTCTCCTTCCTCGTTCCACTTAAACCCGCGCATAGATCAAACTATACGCTAAGCATTTTCATGCTTAGTGGTTCTATACAGTTCTATTCCAATATTCAATGTAACTCAGCATGAATTTAACATTAAACCATGCCTATTAATTCAACAAATACTCATGCTATTTATTTTTTTCACATGCTTTCGATTTCTAAATAATTTACCAAATCACATCATGCAATTTCAATGCAACAATCATTTCTTCATTGAATTTAATTTACGATTTAAGCATATACATAAAAAAATCTCATTTACACTTTCGTCAATGTTGGTTATTTCACTGATTTATTCACCACACTTCGACGGACTCCGCTTTGATGAATCCCGCCTTATTTTTATTCTGAATGTGCTTCTACATTACTTAACACCCGCCCCATCACGACGGATGTCATGGTGCACCCCGACATGTGGTATCACTTAAATGCTATATAGCCATCGCGACTGATACCGATTAGCGATCCCACTGCTGGGAATATTTCTTCAATGCCACGCCATCATGACTGATGCCGATCAAGTGCATCCCGCCAAGTGACACGACACTTTGGTGTCTTCGCGACGGATGCCGATTGGCATCCCGTCAGCGCCTATCTCAGATATCAATGCAATTCAAGACGGAATTGTCCTGACCATTTACATTTCACTTATCAATCCCATTCATTAGGTTTTCGATATCACAAATTAATTCCATATTCACTGTGATTCTCTTCAAGCAAGGATATACTCATATGTACTCATTTCATATATAACATTCACATACTCATTTCATATAATCATTAATGCACTCATTTCATATGCTTGGTAAACTACCAAAAATACTTAACATAAGAATAGACGAGAACAAACATGGAAAATTTTAATCAAGATTAGATTTCAATAACAAACCCAAAAATCTTTTGCACTTTGATTCCAATCCCGGAATCTCAATCTCGCTTGGCTTTTCCTCCCTCTTCGCTGTACCCTTATTCCAAACCATTAAAGAACAATATTCAAAACAGTAGTTCTTTGGTTAGGATTGATTTTCGAGTTTAATATGAGTTCCAATTTCAATAATATATATATATATATATATATATATAGCATATATATATATATATATATATATATATATATATATATATATATATATATAGTAGATTTTGATTCTGACTCAATGGGCTTTCCATAGAGTCAAAGAATCCTGAACTCCTGAGTCTCGGACGTAAGGAGTTATGACCTTCCTAAGTCAATGAGGTCATACGCAAATAAATCCCGAACCCGACGAGCTGACCCTGACCTGACGAGCCTGCTCTATCACCTCGGTCAAACATCTTCTATCCTCCTCAAGCATGACGTATCTCTCGACCAATTGGCTTCTCCATGTGTACCCGCGTTAACAATCAACCGAGCTTCAAAACAAGGGGAGATAAGTGACCCTTCCAAAGTCGGAGGTCATGCGTAGTCACCCCGCACGAGCCGAATTAAACCGACACGAGAGCTTGAACCTGGAGTGACGAGCCTCCAATAAAACACCTCAGTCTGACATCTTAAACATCCTCCCTCAGGGCTTATGAGACTGTGGGGTCATGACTCAATGGGCTCTTCCATAGAGGTCTCAAGAACACCCAAATCGGAGTTCAAACGAAGGAGATATGACCTTCCGAAGTTGGAGGTCATGCGTAGTCAAATCCTGACGAGCTGACGAGCTGATGAGCTGAGCTCTACATGACGAGCTCGGTCTATCACCTCAGTCTGACACCTTCTATCTCCCTCAGGCATATGAATGGATTCTTGACTCAATGGGCTTTCCATAGAGTCCAAGAACACCCAAATCGGAGTTCAAACGGCTGAGATATGACCTTCCAAAGTTGGAGGTCGCGCGTATCAACTCGACGAGTCGACCAACTAACGGTTAATCGCTCGACTTCCACCACCGCCGGACGACCACCGCCGGACGACCACCGCTTGACGTAATTACCGTCGACGACCACCGTTGGACGACCACTCTTGACGAGCCACCGCTTGACGCACCACCGCTTGACGACACTGCTTCACGATCAACGCTTGACTAATTTGAAGCTTGACTCCACCCTGGCTTTGACGACTTCGCTTGACGCACCACCGACCTATTTGACTGCTCGTAGTAAAAAGACCATGTAACTCGGGTCTATAGGGAACCATGGAATTAAGAAATTCAAAATCCTAACATCAAGTTCATTGATGTGGCTACAATTTCACAGAAGGACTTACTACCAAATACTCTTTATTTCTGATCCAAACCTACTTCTAAGGTACGGCTAGTTGACCTCGAATCGACAAACCGACCCGACCAGATTTAGTTGGGCTGACTCAAAGTAGTGCGACCATAACTTAGTCTGCCAGAAAAACTAAAATTGAGAAATTCAATAGCCTAACATCAAGTTAATTGATGTGGCTACAATTTACTGTGGGGCTGACACACTACCAAATCCTCTTCACTTTTGCACCCAAAAATCGCCTCTATGTTCGGTTAGTCACAAGACTACCAATGTGGCAGCTTCCCATGGTTTAAAAATGCAAACTAAACTTTCCCTATCGCGATAAGCAATCCACCCAACAATCCCAGTGGTAGAAGGTGCTGACCAAAGTGGTGAGAAGACCTACCCTGGCAGCGCTTGTCGAAAAGTCCCTTGCTCTGGCCCCTACTTTTAGCTCTTATCACTAGGAAGGACTTCCTCTGTACTTCACGGAGACTTATGGTCCTGATCGTCGGAAAATCTGTAGAGAAGGAGCCTCTAACTTTCCTTCTATTTTTCTCTTCTTATGGATCACTCCTAATCGTATTTTACAAAAGGGAAGGAAACTTCCTCCCCACTTTCCTACACATGCCACATGCCCTTCCTTTGATTTTTTTCTTCTTCTTTTTCTTTATTTTTTTTATATTTGGGGGTCCTCCATTTCTATTATTCTTCATTTAAGTCTCCTATTTTCACTTAGACATATAAACTTATTTACAATCGACCCTTAGGTCCCTATTTTACAATTTCCATATTTTCTCTTTTCACTGGTTTATTTCTGAATCAATAATCATTTAACCACATTCATCAAAAAAAAATCCGTAAAATTACCCAAGTTGACTCACTATAACTGTAATATATACTAATTTTACAAAAATTTAGGGTATTTTGGGGGCATTACAACTTCCCCCACTTAATAAAATTTCATTCCGAATTACCTTAGTCAAACAAATATGGACATCACAAGATCAAGCTTCCTCACTTTCCTAAGTATTCTTCTTAATCTTATGGTTTCTCCATAGTACCTTTGACAAGTTTCGAATCTTCTTGTCTAATTCTTTCAATTTCACGAGCCAAGATCTTTCATCGGCTCTTCATACGTCAATCAAGCTCAAACAATTTGCCTCGTAAGAGACTACATGTGACGGGTCGGATCTATACCTCTTTAGCATTGAGACATGAAATACATTATGAATTTTCTCCAAGTCCGGAGGTAACGCCTAACCTGTATGCCACTAGACCCACTTTCTCAATCACTTCATAGGGGCCAATAAATCTAGGGCTCAACTTGCCCTTTTTCCCAAACTCATCACCTTCTTCCGATACTTTCAAACACTTTTTCGCCGGGACCCCATATCGACATCTTTCTTTTCATGTCTACAAGATATGTTTTCTATCTATCGATGGTCACTTTCAATCTTTCTAATCTTTCACTAAATTTTGTCCAACACAAGGGTATTCTACATTTTCTCCCATATAAAGCCTCGTAAGGCGCCATTCCTATTCTTGATTGGAAACTGTTGTTGTAAACAATTTTAACTAAAGGGGTGTGTCTATCCCAACTACCCTCATAGTCGATCACACGACCTTTTAACATGTCTTCCAAAATGGCTTTCTTTACTTTATAATCATCAAGTACAACCCTATCCTTATAAAACAAGGATCCATCTTCTTTACTCTCAAACTTGGTTTCTACCATCTCCAATATCACATCCAATTCTCCTCAAGGATAATTCAATCAAATCTCCCAAAATTCTTACCTCGTATTTTGATGACTATCTCTATACTGTCACAATAACACTACATGTCCGAAATGTTCAAGCCACCAAGATGCCTCATACTCTGTCACCTCTGCAAATTACCCAAATCATGTTAGTACACACATACGAAAGGGGCTTGACTCGGGTCTATCAATGCATGCACAATAGTATCAAAGACAAGAAAATCACCGACTATCACATCCGGCACGGCTTTCTTCCGACCGCTTATCGTGATATGCTCTAAATTGAGCACGACCATCTGCCTTACCTTAAATTCCCGGTGTCCCTGGTTCTAACACCCTGATGCAACACTTTTGTCGCCTCTCTCGAATCGATGAAACATTGCCCCCGCCTTGGGGTGCCGGGAAAGGACGTGCCCCATTACACTCGTGATTCAGGCTCATGGATCCACAACCTAAGCAGCACCAATCACTCTCCAACAATCTCCTCGCGGCTTTTCCACACAATGGGAAACAACGAGGAACGCCTTGTCCTCTAGGAGGCACCTCCTCAGGCACTTGCAACCGACCTGGGCCGCCTAGCAAAATAGTATCTCTAACGGCACCCGAGTCGAGGGCCGCCTGGGATCCCGTGGGTCCCCCGAATCTCTTCCTCCGTCGTCGACAGCACTCGATCGACCGGATTTTCTTTCGTCTTTGTCATTTCTTCTTCATTTTCCCTCTTCTTACTGCTCCACATTTAGAGCCCAGCTGCCGTGGATTTTGAGAAACTATCATGGCAAAATCCCGTGGATGAAGGCCCGAACGTGGTCGCCAGTCGCCTTCAAACTTATGACACTTCTTCACTTACTAACATCTCGGGAGCATACTTTCTCAACCTTGTGAATTCTCTCACATATTCTATTACACTTAATCGCCTTTGTTTCAAATTATGAAACTCTGCCGCATATTGTTTGGGGGCCAGATGCACTCCACGTAATGCTTCGAACTCATCCAAAATAACCTCCATAACTTCTTCCGGTGGTGCTATCCCGTCACTAAACCCACCACCGATAAGCAAGCCTCATTCAGAGTAAATGAGGCTTGCACATTCCAAATTCCTCTTCAAATTGCAGGTAATGCATTTTATAGTTACATTCGCCTAGCCCTCTCGAAGCCACCTCTCCTCGCTATCACGCCATCTTCTTCTCGGCCCAAAGAAAAGTTCCATCTGGCCAAGATTCTCGTCATTCTCTCAATGATCGATCGGGCCGCGAACATTTCGAGATCCGGTCGCTCTCGCCTTTGCAAAGCTCTAGCTAACCGGCTGGAGGATACCCATAGTACCTCCCCACTTGTTCCGGCCATCTATCAGCGGGCATGAGATGCTTGTCGACAGCCGAAAAACGCGATGTGTAAATGTACGCCTATGTGCTAAGTGCACGCTGCCGCCTAAGTAATATAAAATTCTATAAGACGAATATCGATCCACAAGTGAAAGGTGTATTGACTACAAAGGTTCCGCTTTTTAGATAATATCCGAACATATGATTTTAAGAAAGAAAGTAAGTATGTAAACTTAACTAAACTATTGATTCTGATGGATTACTGGAATTGAGAACTAGGTTATATCTCCCTATCACATTCAATGGATTAATTTTCTAAAGATATTATTATCTCGATTTATTTTACAATATGTCAATGGCGAGGTGATTCGCTTTACTAGATATCCTCTCTCGAGGTATATCCTATCTCGTGAATAGAATCGGTATATCTCTATCCCGACCTCGATTCGAAATGCTTAAATGCTCTTAACTCCCAAATGCCACCGTCAAATTCTAATATCTCTACACCGAACTAACCCTAAGGTTACTTCAACGCAGAACTCTCGAATACCCTCATCCCCTAATCTCTGACCTCCAGTGTAATTATGCTAATGTTGGCCGCACATTATCATGTAATTGAACTACAAATAAATGAGCGTATGTAACAAATTGATAAACAATTGAATAATATAAAAGATCAAACTTTAATCCATCAACATATGACAGGTTCAACATAAACTCAGAAATAAATCTGTAACATACCAATGAAAAGTATAAAATGCTTTAGCATTAAACATGATTCTAATATCCAAAATAAGAAACAGAAGATGTAACCCCGGGCACTCGGTCCGCGGTCACCGCTTCCTGAATTCCGCGCCCGTCGCACGCCCCCCGTACCCCTTTGATTTCGAGCCCCATTATGCTTTTAATGATGACGAAGATCTCGTGGTTGACGCCGCCACGCTTTCCACCCCGTTGACTTCTCGTGACATCAATCTGACACGCGGAAGTTGCGTTCGACAGACGCCGCGACGGGGACGCTACTACACAGCCACTTTCTTGTCTAACCCTTCATTGCTCCAAAAAAATGCTTCCAAGAGCTGCTCTTTTTGCTGATCAGACTGTGAACCAAACAAACACCAAATCGGAGTCCGGTCACAAAAAACTATGAAATTACTATAAATAAACGTAAAATGAAAGACCACTACAGTAAGGGTATCACATGCTCAAGGCAATCATCAACACCCCAACCGGCCTCATGTATCCCTAAGCAGAATGAACTTGTAATTTTGCAACATCCACCTACTAAAACTAACACTAAGACCGTGGTTGCACATGTCGAAAAGCAGAGATTCACCGGATCCGACTAATAATCGGGCCGCTGTTTTGCTCGAGTTCAGATACAAGTGTTCGAACTTAAAACTCACTGAAATGTGTAGAAGTGACTAGTGCATCGCAAATCTCCATGGTACTCAATAGCCTCTCCCAAAGCCCCTACGTGCTTATAATGTGAATGACCTCCAAAGATATGTCTAGGTTCCGACACCCCAAACTTAGCTCAACCCACCTATTTGGTACAGCTTTTTAACTAGAAAAGGATATAACTACAACAATTTATCTACTAACAAACACCTAGAAACTCCTACGTACTTAAAATAACAAGAAAACCTAGTGCCAAGAAGTTTTAAATGAGCTGCTCCCAGAAGTGGATCCATTGGTGACTCCCCACCAGCTGGTTAAGGGCACCAGACATTAAATTCCCTTCAAACTTCACCCCGAAAACTCAAACTAACCCCGAAGGCCCTAGGTCGCGTGAATGATCCATCTTCTCGTCCATGTAGCGCAAAGGAAGTCACGACTCCTTACTACTGATCAGGGCACAGTTCGACAGCCCTCTCGCATCGCCCTAGATTCGACACGATGATCTCGCTTTTATTCTTATGCGTATACCTATTTTCGCTGTCATTTTTCTTTTTCATCTTTTTTCTATTGTTTTGTATTTTTCTTTGTTCAAAGTTCATGGCAATCCTCTTTTATCAAGGTCCCATCAATTTAAATGGTTCGAGTCTCCCAAGGTTACCGAACTACGCTTGTCGGTCTCGCGCCTATGCATACTCCTCAAGGTCACAGGTGTGAGTGTGATAGTGGTTCTCGAGAACTAGTGTCTCGACTACCAGATCGTTCACTAACCCTTTCCATCTATTCAACCACCACTGCTTACATCAAAACATCAGATGCATCAACATTCATGTTAATCGAATTCACCCAAAAGTGATCCTCAATTTTTAACATGGCACACAAACACACAATTATTACATATAAGATTGATCTAACACAAACGCAAACGAACTACACATGCTAAATAGAAACACAACTATGCTGAACAAAATAAAGGCACTATAAAAACAAAAGCACTATAAAAAGTTATCTAAAAACAAAATGTAACTAAACAAAACAAAAACACGATCACCACACCCCCAAACAAATGGCCAGCCGTGTCCCTACCCGCAAGAAATAAACACAAGAGGTGAAGGGTAATTCCCGGTGATCACTAGCGTGGTGGTGGAGGTGGATGGTGAAGGCCGCAGTCGCGATCCGGGTCCTCAGAAGGTCCGCCGCCGCAAAATGGCGGCCTCGGGTCAGGCTACATCGCACGTACATCTGCATCTGGCAGCCTCCAAGTCCTGCAGACAGGACGCTGCTCCCCGGGTCTCATCCCGCAATGCGCCAAAGCGCCCTCAGCCCCGCGGAGCACCGGTCCTCAAGGTCCGGGAAGGACTGGAGGGAGCTACCACTGCGGTCGGGCCGCGGTGGCGGAGGTGGCCGACTAGGACTAGCCACGTCTCTCGGGATCGCCTGGTGATCCATAACGAGCCCGATACTATAAAGCTCGCCCGCCCGAGGCTCATGACCCGAATCGTAGGCCCTCAAAGTTGTGGGACACTGTGTGTGTCCCGGCCGATGATATGGCTTTCGATCGCGGCTAAGTGTCGCAGCCGTCTGTGGCACCTCAAGTTTGCCTGCAGACACGCCAAAGATCAGCCGGGTGTCCCAGTTCATCTCAGATCCCTAAGCATGGAGGATGGCATCCCCGATAACCCGCCCAACATCGCGCACTCGTGAAGATGGCATAGTCGAGCACGCGCCGTCAAGGCCACTTCACACACGCCCGCCGTCTGAACAGACGACGCGGATGAAGGTGCTGCAGCAGGAATGAAGGCCCAATCGCCCAGCCTTGAAGTGACCGCATGGCCCTTTTCTTGATTTTCCACTCACCCCGGAGCCATTGGTCGATAAGCGTCTCAATCTCGGGTAGTCGGGGTCTTTCGGCCGTCGAAGCGACTCGAAGGACATGCTCTAGGCGTAATAACTATTGATCATTCTTATTTGGTCGACCAATACGCCTGCGACTTTCTTCAAGACATGGGATCACGAAGATTGGCGTCATTGGCACTACTCATGTTCTTTGGATGAGGGTGGTTGGCCGCAGCGCCATCCCATAGCCATGATTGTCTTGAGAAGAAGTCATCGGGGTGGTGAAACCCCTTCTCCTTGGTGAGTGGTTTTGCAAATGATGTGCGATCGGCACCTCAATTCTAATGACATCGTAAGTGGGAGTCGGGTCCTCGGCTGGCAGGCTTTCAGCAGCAATTCTGCCTCTTGCCAGACATATTGACCTAAACGACACTTGGTAGTGGCACCAAAGTGGGCCTCTTTGGGCTGACTTAGATAAGCAAAAACACCTAGTGTTGCAGCTAAACGAACGAAAACTCTGAAAAGTGTGCTAAAAAAAACTAACTATGACTCCGAGCCCTAGAATAGACCTATGAGAACTAAAATAGAATCTAAGAGACCCACCAGACAGGCGAGAATCTTTTAAGGCTGGGCAGGAGCACAATGTGGTGGAAATGCCACAAGGGACAGAGCGATGTGTGAAGAGCGCTCTGGGATGTACGATCGGAAGGCGATATACAAACCTCAGGCCGTGAGCTCGTGAGGTAGTGGTAAGCGAACAAGATGGCTAGGGTTTTGATAATGGAGTTCTGCGGGTGAAGGGCAAATGGTGGTTCTTGGCCTTAAGCGGGGCAACGTCGCGACGGTGTGACGAGAGAGTGAAATTATGGCGATCGTGACGTCGCGGCGCGTGACGAGAGTCATAATCCACATCGCGGCGTGAGAGAAATCCCACGTCGCGACGTGGCGAAGGATACAATTTGGCGTCGCTGATGGAGGTCCGTCGCGGCGATGGCAGAGAGGGTCAATTTGGCGTCGCGGCGTGGGGTCCGCGTCGTGACGTGAAAGCTATGGATCGATAATAGCTTTGTGCGCATTGATCTTGTTCGGAAAACCCTCCCACGCTCGTACCCAGCATGGTTGTAATGCACCTCTTGAACGAATCTTCCCCACTAGCTGCATTCGCGGGTTCTGAAATTAAACAAACAAGTAGAAACAGATTTATGGGAAAATTTGAAACCCATATTGTTGAAAATAAACAATAGAAGTGGAATAAGAAAAAAGGAAAAGTTTAAGAAGCTCTTGGGTTGCGCCAATATTATGTTTAATGTCGTTAGCTCGACGACCGGTCATGATATTAGCTAGGAACCCAGAACTCATATGATATCTGGCTACATCGTGTCTGCTGCTGTCAAAGGAATGTTTTGCTTGTGCAGGCTTCGCCTCCATATCTGGCCCAATCGTTTGGGTGGTGGCTGTAAATGTGCCTTTCTTTCGAGGATGTGTAACCGCCGTCTGCGGAGCCCAGTCCTTTGTGAAAGGCCACGACCATCGTGACTGAATTTCCACTGGAAAAAGCTTTAGGCGGGAATTGAATAAGAAGAACTTGTTGTTTCGGTCGTGAACTCCTTTCTAGTGATGTGTTTCATGGTGCGGGCTTTAGTCTTTTCCTTATAAATGCGGGCGTTTTCATAGCTTCGTTTGGGTCATCCGGTTCAGGTTGGAGCGGTCGTTTCGCCAGCCCGATGTACTATCTATGTTTAAGCTGTCGAGGTGGCCCAAATGAACCGATGTAATTCCGCCCGGAAGATGATACGGCTTTACCATAGCGATTACGAGCGGTGACATACCCGAGGAGTTTTAAATCTTGTACGGTATGCGGGTATCATCTATCTTTTAGACCAATCCTTCACGGAGGCTGTGCTTGTCTTCTCAGAATGTGTTGATTTCTCGATTTGATATACGCGATAAGTTTATTGCGGGTGGTATGCAAAGATGTATGATGGCGATACATACTTTTACAAAACCTTATCAATTACCGCTGTGCAATGGGTACCATTATCGTGATCGAGAGCTCGAGGAGTTCAACGTGAGAATATATTCTTTGCGCAGGAATTGAGCCCTGACAGGCGTCATTGGTGCGTGTAAGAATCAACTTCTACCCGCTTTGAGACATAGTCTTGCGACAAGATGTACAAATTTAACGTATGATCACGGAAATGGTCCCATGAAATCTATCCCCCATAAATCAAACAATTCTACCTCCAAAATGGGATGCATGGGTGGCTCGTCCTTTCTAGAGATGTTCCCATTCGTTTGACATTTGTCACAAGTGGAAACGAATTGATGAGCATCTTTAAACAAGGAGAAAGGCCAGTAAAAACCGATTGAAGCACTATAGCTGTTCTCTGGCCCGCAAAGTGTCCACCACACGGTAGAGTGTGAATGATGGTTTTAGAATGCTACGTATTTCATCTTGGACACACATCTCCTTATATGACTGATCGGCGCGATTAATGCGCGTAAGAATTGGCTCCTCGATAGTAGTGTTTAAGGTGTCTTGAAAAACCTCTTTCTGCTGATAGTTAAATTCGGAGGGACTACTTTAGCTACAAATAATTCACATAATCTGCGAACCATGGAGCGCCCTCTTTTCCTCGATAGCTAAAAGTTTCTTGTGCGGAAATTAGGTCATTCATTGGTTTATCGTCTAAAGCCTTCCGGTGCGTGAAAGATGGTGCGCCACTAGGTTTCGGTGCCTTTCTTGTCTTTAATTTCCATCGATTCTTGCAACAAGGCCCACGAATTAATCGGGTTTTGCATCTTTCTTGGTCATCAAATTGTAATGGCGAATGATCGATTGTGCACCACGACCTTGTTGCCAATCAAATATGGCACGAACTTGTCAAAGCAAACACAATGGCCCGGCGATTCTGCAGCTAATTGGCATAATTCAGCTGAGCATCATTCAGGTTCTACTAGCATAATAGATTACGAAAGATTTTTCTCTAGTTTACGCCCCGAGAAGCGCCCCATTCGCGAAGTCGGCGTCTGGGGTTGAAGCGGAAAGATGTCTGATTGCCTGACAACAGAATTTGAAACTGACTTATCCTTCAACTTGCGAGAATGCATGCAAACATTGCGAATCAAATTCCAAATGGGATCCCTTGGACTAGTAGGTTAGAGCGGTTTTTTTCAATGCGTGGCGTCATGATGAACACTTTATAGAATCAGTGGCTAGAAAACGAATCCCTTTTATTGTGAGGGTGGAGTAGCTTCTCGATTTAGCCCGATCTTAAGCCCTATCTACCTCTATCCCTCTTCTTGAGATCAGATGTCCAAGGACAATACTCTCTTGTACCATGAAATGACAACTTTCCCCGATTGAGTACTAAGTTGGTCTCTTCACATCTTGCCACGATCTGACTCTCGAGTTCTCCTAGCAGTTATCAAATGAATTTCCCATTCTTGAAAAATCGTCCATGGAATCTCGGTGTCTTTTCCACCATGTGCGAATATGGCCATCATACATCGTTGAAAAGTACCTGGTGCTGCCACGGTCAAGAGCATGTAGGAATGCGAATGTACCATGGGACACGTGAATGTTGTCTTCTCTTGATCTTCAGGAGCTATGGCAATTTGGTTGTAGCCGGAATATCCATCTAAAAAGCAATAATATTCATAACTTTCTTGGTCGATAGAACTCACGATCTAGAAGCGGCAAGGAAAGTGATCTTTTAGTGGCCTTGTTCGGCTTCCGATAATCAATACAAATCCTCACCGTGCTTGTTGAAGCGGTAGTAAGATGTTGTTTCGATCGATAATGATTGTTCCTCCGCTTCTTCGACCTTACTGGCTGGGGCTTACCCATTACCTTATCTGAAATAGGATAAATCACGGTCTAGCCATTTAGCACTTCTTTGGACGGCCTCCTTCATTGTCGGGTTTAACCTCACCTGCGCTTCCAGTGCATGTCCCTCTTCTGGTAAATCACGATGCATGCACATAGAAGGGCGAATCACTTTGAGATCGACTAGAGACCATCCCACGTGCATGTTTGTGATCTCGAAGGACCCTCCAGTCTTCTCTTCCTCTAGTACGGTCAAAGATCTTGAAATCACGGGTAGTGTAGATTCACCCCCAGGTATGCATACTTCAAATAGGTTTGGGTGGGGTTTTTGTTCCATCTTGGGTGGTTGCTGTCCATTCAGGACGGCGTTTGCTCCTTCGCGAGATTGAGTATTTAGTCTATTGTGTGAAGAATCCATCCATTTGACATATTCTTCTGCCTCTTCGCTCAGGTTCTCAGACTCATTCTCCACTAGGCTGGTCTGAAAGGATCGGTGAGACACTGAACATAGCCTCAACCATTTCGGCCATGAAGCAAGTATCACTTCTGTTTGGGTGTCTCGCGAAACTGAACACGAACTACTTCCTCTTCTTGTACTTCCTCTTCTTGTACTCCTCGGTTTAGTTCACCCTACGTACATCAATCATTGCCACGCGGAGTTTACGAAATGGTCTTCCAAAGATTATTGGTATTTCTTTATCTTCCTCCATGTCCAAAAGCAGTGATATCTTTGAAGAATCGCTTGTGACCTTAACTAAGACATCTTACATTATCCCTCTCCCGGATGCTTCAAAAGATCTGTGCGCAAGGCGAAGTAGGCGTAGTCAGAGGCGGGCTTCTCCCTAATCTAAGCAGCTTGAAAATGGATGAGGCATAAGATTAATGCTGGCACCCCGAATCACATAGGGCTCTCTCGAAAGATAGCATTTCGATGGTGCGAGGATAGTGGCTGGTCATGAGCTTTTAGGCGGCTTCCTGCGAAGGATGTGCTGCATTCCTCAGTTAAGTTCACTGTTTCGAAATAAGCTAATCTTCTCTTATGGGAAAATATGTCTTTCATGAATTTTACATAATTGGGCATCTGCTCTAGGGCATCAGCAAATGGGATATTGATATGCAGCTTTTTGAACACATCAGGGTTTGGTTGGATTGCATCCAGTTACCAGCTGTTGAAGCATTGTGGTGAGACATCTTTGGCGCGTCGATGAGGTTCTCCCGATGTGTTTCTCTTGGTGTTCTTTATACGCATCGTCTTTTTGCTCTGGTTTGAATGACCTTCTCGGTCTCCCCAGCGTTCTACGTTGGGGGTTGTAGCGTATTTCCAATTCTTTCCCACTTCTCGCATGGCCCAACCCAACATGCTCGTTCCATCTCTTTTCTTGGGTTGACCTCAGGAGTACCGATGAGAACGGTTGCCTTTCTGTCGATAAATTTGCCATTCGTTATTGTGCCTCCAAACTTCCATTTGTCTTTAGCCAGTTGTTCAAGCTGGGTTGCTTCTTTGCTTTGCATGTTAACTTTAGTCTCATTCGCCAAAGAGCGAGTGGGAAGTTAACATCGTGCGAAAGCTTGTTCTAAATCGACTTTTTCTCGGAGGGTGGTTATTTAGTTGGTTAGATAACGTATTGTTACGTTATTCAGCACCCATATCCTTGATTGTTCTGATATTCTGGTTCTGATTATTACGCCACCCTTATTGCGATTCGGTCCCGATATTGTTTTATATGGTCCTTCTTCTTTGTGATTGATTTGATTAAACACGGACACGTCTTGGGCTTGCTCGGCTGTAGGGTTTCTGGCCCGACATTCAGATCTTTGTTGTGTGGTCCACCACGAATTCACATAACTTTCCATTGTTTGGTTTGGATTATTGTTTGCGGTTCCTTCTTTGTCCTATTGCTTGTTTGGTCGGTGTGCCACATGATTGCAGTTGTTAGGGACCTCATTATCGTGCACCAGCAGGTGTTCTGGGTGTAGCCAGCTTCACTCTAGGCCATTGATTAGTGTTAGTCGCAGCATCTTCTAAGATTTCATAAGCTTGGTCTGTGGTTTTCTTCATCAGTGCTCCTCCAGCTGAAGCATCAATAATTGTTCTAGTTGCATTTCTCAGACCATTGTAGAAGGTGTGGACTTGCATCCATCTGGTCGGTCGATTAGTGTGGGCACTTACGCGATAGTCGTGAAATGCGTCGTGCCTGCTGGAAGTTCTCCCCTCTATTGTCCAAGCGTGTTGATCTCTTTACCTGGCGTGCGATTTCGAAGAGTGGGAAGAACCCAGTGGGAATTTTGCACTAAGTCATTCACGAGGTAATGGAATACGGTGGTGGCCCGGTTGCGATGTTTGGCTCACATCCCAGAGTGAAAGTGGGAACAAAGTAACGCTTAGAGCTTCTTGGTAACAACTTTCCGTTGTACTTGATAGTATCGCCAAACTTCGAGGAAGTTAGTCAAATGCATATTCGAGGGTTCTCATGGGTAGTCCGTGGAGCAAGATATTACAGCTTATCTGTCTTGTATTTGGCTTTCCAATTGAAATTGTTTGCTTGAATGGGTGGTCGTTTGATAGCTGTCACGAACAGGTTGGTGGTAAAACGAACTCATCTAGTAGCATGAAAGGATCATGCGGCTGTATAAGCGATTACGGGTGTGATTCCTTCCATGATTCCCATTTAGGCCTCATTGGTTCAGTAATTCGATACGAATCTTGTTCTTCGGTGTTTTCCGCTGACTTTTAGTTTCTAATCGTTCCGTTCTACATTCTCGGCCTTGTCTGTGCGAAGTCTTTACGACTCGGGATTCGAGCAGGTGTTGGTTTGTTTGATCTCGATGTCACATGTATAAAAACCTATCTTGCCCGATAACACACGAGCTATGAAACCAAATTACCCGGCCTTGTAAAGATAGAAACAAAACAAAAGTAAAGAAAATTTGAGTTATATCTATTTGCGTAATTCTACATATCGTCTAAGCCTTTCCTGAACAACGGCGCGAAAAACTTGATGAGCGATGTAAAATATGCGCCTATGTGCGAAGTGCAGCGTCGCCACAGTAATATATTGTACTTATAATGCAGTGTCGATCCACAGGAAAAGGTGTATTATTCACAAAGTTACGCTTTTAGATAATATACGAATATGATTTTAAGAAAGAAAGTAAGTATGTAAACTTAACTAAACTATTGATTACGGTGGATCTTGGAATTGAGAACTAGGGTTATATCTCCCCCTATCACATTCAATGGATTAATTTCCTAAAGATATTATTATTCAATTTGTTTCCAATATGTCAATGGCGAGGTGATCTTCCCTACGAGATATCCTCTCTCGAGGTATATCACTTTATCTCGTGAATAAGTCGGGTATATCTCTATCTGAGCTTCGGTATTCGAAATGCTTAAATGCTCCCAACCCCAGAATACCCGCAGTCGGGTTGAATATCTATTACCGAATCAGCAGAAGAGCTTTCTACCGAATCTGAATACCCTCATCTCTCGAATCTCGGATCTTGGTGTAATTATGCTAATGTTGGCGAACATTATCATGTAATTGAACTACGAATAAGCCAGATGTAACAAATTGATAAACAATTGAATAATATAAAAGATCAAACTTTAATCCATCAACATATGACGGGGGTTCCAATATAACCCCAGAAATAAATCTAAGAACATCTTGAATGAAAAGATAAAAATGTTTAGTATTAAAAACATGATTCCTATCCAAAAATAAGAAACTTAGTACAAATCCGGGCATGCTCCTCGAATGCGTATTCACTTTGCTGCGAATTGGTGCCTCCGTTTGTAAGTCTCCAGCCCCCTTGATTTCTGAGCCATATTCTGCTTTTAATGATGATGGCAGATCTCGTGCGGCGTGACGTTTTCCGCGACTTACGCATTGTGACGACGTGCGTGGCGTGGGGGCGTCGCGCGGCGTGGGGGCGATAGCGGCGTGGCGTTTTTCCGCTTGACTTCTGCATTATTGACCGGCGATACCGTGGCGTTGGGCGTCTGGCGTGGGGGCGTCGCGGCGTGACAGCCACTCTTGCCTTGGTCCCCATTGCTCCAAAAATGCTTCGAAGCGCTCTTTTTGCTCGGTGTACGTAACCGACAAAACACCAATCGGGAGCAGCCACAAAAAACTGAAATTACTATAAATAAATGTAAAAATGAAAGGCAAACGCGAGTATAATATGAGTGTTTTGGGCACTCATCACTTGTCCACCTATCACTAGCGGGGCTTGTCGGACGATTTCCTGATACCTTCGACCTTGGAATTTTGAACTATCCCGTGTTTACCTATTAAGGCAAATGAAGATCTGCGTCGAGTCATATCATCCTTTAAATGCAAATGCAATGTATGTAGAATACCATTTTCAAAATCCTTTTGAAATGGTTGGGGCCTTTTTCGAAAGCCTAAACCTAGGCTCTGATACTAAAATGTAGCAACCCCCAGAGCGACCCGACCAGATAGGCGGAGTGGCAAGGCCCGAGGACGCCAGTTTAATTCTTTCATTTACATTTATTAAGTTTATTTTTATTTTATTTTTATTTTTTCAAAATTCTTCGACGAATCCTGACTGAGCTGAATGGCGGGATCCTAACGAGCGGTTTTGCCAGACGTTTTTATTTATCTTATTAAACGTTTAATTAATTTGTTTAGTTGCGAGGCGGTTTGGGTTGGGCAAGCCCGATCATTTACAAATTCGAGCAATTCGGTAGGCCCTTAAGCTTGTTTACAAAATACACATTTACAAAGAAGGCATTCATGCCTTTTCAAATGATATAAAATCAAGGTTCGAGGTTTAACCTTTTGTTTTAAAAAAATAAGCCAATTGTTCAAAAGAGATGATATGCCAAATATTGAATTATATACTTATCGCGTACTCTCTATATTCTGCTATTTGATCTTGTCTGCCTTCTGTCTACTCGAAACACACATAGATAACCTCGCTAAGCATTTTCATGCTTAGTGGTTCTATCTGATTCTATTCAATATTGATGCTTAACTAAGCATGAATTTAACATTAAACCCGTACAATTCAACAAATACTCATGCTATTTATTTTTCACTTTCGATTTCTAAATAGTTTTACCAAATCACATCATACAATTTCAATGCAACAATTCATTTCACAATTTAATTTATGAGATTTAAGCATATACATAAAAATCTCATTTACACTCGTCAATGTTGGTTATTTCACTTGACTATTCAATTCACACTTCTGACGGATTCCGTTTGATGAATCCCGCCCTTATTTTTATTCGGTAATGTGCTTACATTTAGTCGGTCTCCCATCATGACGGATGCCGTTTGGTACACCCGACATGGTATCACTAAATACCATACCATCATGGCGGATCTTGGAATTGGTTACATCCGCCCGAGTGGGGACATTTGCTTCAATACCATACGCCATCATGGCGGATCTTAGGTGGTGCATCCGCCAAGTGGGACGTGGACAATTTCGAGTGCCTTAGTGACGGATGCGATTGGTGCATCCGTCGGGCGGTTCGTCGGTATATCAATGCGGTCAAGATGTCAGGGTATGGAATTCATTTACATTTGGTTATCAATCCCATTCCATTTGGTTTCGGATATCACGGTTCAATTCCATATTCACTTTCGTATTCTCTTTTCAAGGATATACTCAATCTATGTACTCATTTCATATACACATTCACATACTCATTTCATATACTCATTCATGCACTCATTTCATATACTCATTCATGCACTCATTTCATATGCTTGGTAAACTACCAAAAATACTTAACATAAGAGACAAATTCGGAAAACAAACATGCAAAAAACTTGAATCAAGAATAGGATTCGGGTTGAACAAACCCAAAAATCTTTGCACTTTGATTCAATCCTTGGGGTCTCAATCTCTCAGTTGGCTTTTTCCTCCTCGTCGATCCCTATTCCAAAACCATTAAGAGCGATATTATTCATGTGTACTAGTAGTTTTGGTTAGGATTGATTTTCGGAGTTTAATATGAGTTCAATTTCAATAAGATATATATATATATATATATATATATATATATATATATATAGATGGATTCTTGACTAAATGGGCTTTCCATAGAGTCAAAGAATCCCTGAATCGGAGTTCGGACGAAGGAGTTATGACCTTTCGAAGTTGGAGGTCATACGCAGTCAAATCCTGAACTGACGAGCTGACCTGACCTGGACGAACTCGCTCTATCACCTCGGTCAAACATCTTCTATCCTCCTCAAGAATATGAATGTATTCTTTACTCAATGGGCTTTTCATAGAGTCCAAGAACACCCAAATCGGAGTTGGCTTGAAGGAGATATGACCTTAGAGTTGGGGTCATGCGTGAATCAACTGGACGGTGACCTGGTGGCGGCGAGCTGAACTGGAGTGACGAGCTCAATCAAACACCTCAGTCTGACATCTAACATCCTCCTCAGGCTTATGAATGTATTCTTGACTCAATGGGCTTTCCATAGAGTCCAAGAACACCCAAATCGGAGTTCAAACGAAGGAGATATGACGCCAGTTGGAGATTCATGCGATAGTCAAATCGACGGTGGCGGTGAGCTGACGGTGACGGTGAGCTCCATGACGAGCTGAATTACATCACCGCCGGTCGACACCTTCTATCTACCTCAGGCATATGAATGGATTCTTGATAATGGGCTTTCCATAGAAGTCGAGAACGCAATCGAGGTTCAGCGAAGGAGATATGACCTTAGAGTTGGAGGTCATCGCGTGAGTCAACTTTGGCGACTGAGCGGCAACAGCGTTTGGCGACCAGCGTTGGGCGACCCTTGTTGAGCGACCCTTTGTTGGGCGACCACTTTGGTGGATGACCACTCTTTGGCGACCCTTTTGGCGACCCTTTGTTTGGCGACCTTGTTTGATTGCTTGTTTGGCTGACCTCGGTTTAGCGACCTCGGTTTGGCGACCCTTGACCATTTGGTTGTTCAGAGTAAAAAAGACCATAACTTGGTCTAAAAGTTCGAATTAAATTCAAAATCCTAACATCAAGTTCTAGGTGATGTGGCTACAATTCACAGAAGGACTCACTACAAATTCTCTTTATTTCTGATCCAAAAACCCCGTTCTAGGTGCGTTTAGTTGACCTGGCCCCGGACAAACTGACTGACCAGATTTAGTTGGGCTGACCTCAGTAAAGGACTACTCTTAGTCTACAGATGTCCAAATTGAGAAATTCAAAAGCCTAACATCAAATTGGTGATGTGGCTACAATTTACTAAGAGGACACACTACCAAATCTCCTTCACTTCGTACTTAAAAATCAACTCTAAGGTTCGGCTAGCTACGCGCTACCGATGTGGCAGCTTCCCATGGTTTAAAATGCGACCAAACTTCCTAAGGCCAGATAAGCTAAGTAATCAGCAGGGTGAAGAAGACCAAGTAGGAGAAGACCTACCTCATGGAGTTTGTCGAAAGTCCCTGGTTCCGATCTCTACTTGTAGCTCTTATCACTAGGAAGGACTTCCCTTCGTGCTTCGCCCAGGAGCTTGTGGTGCGATCGTCGAGAGAATCTAGAGAAGGTGGAGCCTCTCTCTCTAACTCCCTTTCTCTATTTTCTTTCTTATGGATTTTCTAATCGTATTTTACAAAGGAGGAAACTTCCTCCCACTTTCCTACATGCCACATGCCCTTTCCTTGATTTTTCTGCTTTTCTTTATTTATTTTATATTTAGGTCCCTCCATTTCTCATTATTCTTCATTAAGTCTCCTATTTTCACTTAGATATATAAACTTATTTACAACTGACCCTTAGGTCCCCATTTTACAATTTCCATATTTTCTCTTTTTCACTTGGGTTTATTTCTGGAATCAATAATCATTTAATCAATATTCATCAAAAAAAAAAAAATTCCAGAAAATTACCCAAGTTGACTCAATTATACCCGGAATATATACTAATTTTTATTATAAAAATTCTAAGGTATTTTTAGGGCGTTACACATGCCTCTGCCAAGTTCTCCCCCTCTAGTTGTCCAAAAGTATTGATCTCTTACTGGATGTGCAATTTTAGAGGTGGGAAGAACTGGTCGGGGGAACCCTATAAATCGTTCCATGAGGTAATGGAGTCCGTTGGTGACTTGTTAACGATGCTTGACTTTATCACCTAGTGAGGTGGAAAGCGGTCACCGACGAGTGCCTCTTGATGATAACCTGCATTGTGGCAGTTGTGTCACACACTTGAAAAGTTGGTCGAGATGCATATTTAGTTCTCATTAGGCAACTTGGATTAAACAAGATGTTTTGAAGCATCGCAAGTGGTGACTTTAACTCGAAGTTGTTTACTGAATGGGTGGTCTTGATGTTTGTCGGATTTTCTTGAGTGGGCGGTGAGCAAACTCCTCAACAACATGAATGGATCATGCGGTTTGAATAAGCGACACAGGTGCTTGATTTCTTCAGGTTATTCCCATTTCGGCTCTCGACGTTTTGCTCAATGCTAAGATTTTTGCTCTTCATTGTTCTCCATGTTTGCTAGATTTCTAATGCGTGCGATCTGTTCTCGGCGTGTTCTATGTAGGGTTCTTTACATTTCGAGGATCAAGCGGATGTTGGTCAACTGGTCTCGTGGATTGCATGTCGCAAACCTAAAGCTTACCCAATCACACACGAAATAACAAGACCAAATTACCGGCCTTGTAATACTAAATAAAAGCAAAATTCGAGTAATATCTAATTGCTTTATTCATATCACTCTAAGCCTATCCTAGGCAATGGCGCCGAAATGACCTCCTCGTACGTTCCTTGATCTCAATCCCCTCAGTCTGGTCCCCTTTGCTTTTAATGATTGGGAGGAATACTTCGTGGCGTCGGCGTTGGGGCGTCAGCGATATTTAAACTGGCGGCTTCTTTATAGCGTGACTCAGTGTTGGCGTTGGGCGTCAACGTTGGGACGTCGGCGTCGTCGCTTGACGTTGGTCATCTTTGTCACATTCCCTACGTACCAAAATGCTTCCAAAAGCGCCCTTTTCGCCTTCTAAACAAATGTCACCAAATCGAATGTGTTTACCAAAAACTGTCTTCAATATAAAATAATACGAAAAATGTAAGACCCGGCTGGTATAACTGATGTTTTTAGACACTCATCACTAAAGCGCGTTTTCATGCTTGGTGGTTACATCTGATTCATTCTCGGTTTCGGTTTAAATCAAATCAATAAGTTTCGTGACTTTGAATCTTTTTGGATGAGATTAATGTCAACTCTATTACATATACTCTTATTTTCATATTCAATCATTTATGGTTCATTGATCAATCAAATCTGCTTCATATAAATAAGTCATTGAAAAATCCAAATCATGTCTTTCACAATACTCTTTTCATTTCAATTCGCAATCATACTTTTCAATTTCAATTTATGCAATATAAATCAATTCAATTCGGTTAAATCATAATGAGTTTTAGCTATGTTTTTTCCAATATATGGATGCCGAATCACCGGCTGCAGTTCTTCTTTGGTTTGCGAGTCGGTATAAAAACGGTTTTATAACATGAAGTAGATCCATTTTAGACTCTTTATTTAGTTATTAAAAAAAATAATTAGTGAACACTATCGTCGATCCCACATTTGCCATCAATTGTACATCAAAGCTACATTATTCATGATCTTTCTTTATTTTACCCCCTATTGGTATACCAATACCTCCTTCCATCTGAACTAAGCAGTTACTTATTTCAATTAAGTTCAAATATTTTATAGCAACATATAGCAGTACAATATGTACATTTGTATAAACGGTTCATTTCAATACTCATGCAATTTTCATTTGCAAACATTTCACAAATCAATTCTTCAAATCAATTAAAACAATTCAATATGCTTTCTTGTATTTTAGAACAAATAGTTCAAATCTTGAAAGCGTGAATAGGAGAAGATAGGAACAAACCCAGAAAATGTTGACTTTGATTCCGATCTTTGGAATCTCAACTTCAATGTGGGCTTTCCTCCTCTTGATACTGTTGAATACGCGTGATCACATAGGAATTTTTGTTCGGGGTTTATGTCTACTTTGATACCCCTTCATACCAAAATTTTGCAGGGACACATGAGCCATAATTTTTGCCTTTATGAAAATTACTAGCATCTCTATAATTATATTTTTAGTTGGAATTGGAATCATCTCATTTAGATCTGAGCTTCGAGTTTGTTATTTTGTGCAAATTGGTGATATGCCCAGCTCACTCAGGTTACTCTTGTTATTCCCAATTTCAGGGGGTCTTAACTCTATAAATTAGTAATGGTTCCTCCTACTCATTTGACTATGGTTCTAAGTTTTCTTCTCAACTGATCATCAATTTAGTCTACCAAAACTCAAGTTATTGCATTTTACATTCAAACTACTCAGTTGCAAGCAGAATCGATTATTCTTACACATAGCTCCATACGACATTATGACATACTGGGGTTACAATTTGCAAACTTCCTTCCGTAAATTATTCCCCCCAGGAATTTATTTTATCTAAATTTTGAATCGGCATTTCCAGTTTAGATGAGTGGAAGCTGAATATAGTAGCTTATTTATATGATACCCAAAGCAGGCATAACTTGTGGAGAGCTGCAGGCTCCACATTTAAATATGTTGGGGCCTTATAGATACAAATTTATCCTCAGGTCCTTCTATACATTTTTTAGACCTATCTCTACATGGTTCTTTACCAATTGAAATCCTTCATTTACGGATGATTATAACTGTCTATAGCCAAAGAAGCAAATTATGGGTCTTGATAAGGTAATGACATTTTCTTGAAAACCCAAATTTGCCCACAAACATTTACAAACCAGTCAGCTAACAATAATCTTTATTCTCAACCCAGCACAACCTCAAAACTCATTTTACAACCAAAACAAAACTCTTTTTATCCACATTTGGGGTTTTCCCCAACATAATCACAAAGAATGGAAAATTTAGGGTTTTGTTTTAACTTTACATATGCTTTCTTCATACAAAACTACAGGTTGCTTGATGCTTAAGGGCAAGAAGTGGGAAACCCACCTAGAACTTGATCTTTCCCAAGCCTTAGCCTCTTCTCCCCTTTTCTCCTCTCATTTTCTCAAAAATGGGATTCCTCGAGAATGAGCTCCCAAAGACCACATTTTGTTAACATCCTCATTTAAGTGTGAAGTATGTTTAGCCTTCCAGCACCCTATTCTCATTTTCTCATTTTTGGTCTTAAATTAAACATTTTTCATAGGCCTTGTTTGGCCACAAAAAAAAAAGCATTCTTTGGAGCTTAGTTCTCTATTTTCAACTGTAGCCCGTATTTCATTTATTTGCACTTTAACTCTCATGGCTTTACACTTAGACATATAAACTTATTTACAATTGACCCTTAGGTCCTCATTTCTAAATTTCAAAATTTTGCCCTTTACATAGGTAAAATTTAAGTTGATAATTCTCATTTAACATTTAATATTTGCATTTGGCTTTTTTCCATATAATAATTTAATCAACATTCATTTAAAAATTCCTGGAAAATACCCAAGTTGGCTCAATTTATACTCGGAATATATAATAAAATTATATAAAAAAAATTCTAGGGTATTTTTGGGGCGTTACAGGACCACTTCAAATGGTCATATCTGTATACATTTTGCTTCTTAGTATAAGAACTGTGGTGTTTATCCGTGTAGGTGCGAAGGACATCAGAGATTATTCCACATTTGCCAAGGCCAACACAGCAATAGGAATCCACCATATGTAGGTTTTGACTTTGTTTTGAGATGTAAATGTATTTTTTTTTTATAATAGTGGAATTTGTTTATGTACAAGTAAATGAGACTCAGGCATGTATATACAGGACATTTCAGCTTCATAATTGGTAGTCACTAGAAGTTTTATTTCATTATGAAATTATATATGAAATGGGCCCACCAATGTTTGAAAAGTAGGTTAAAGAGTCCCAGTCCCGTGTTGCGCCCCCTCTCTTCGCCTAGGTGGGGGTAGGGGTGTGACAATTGAGTGGTATCAGAGCCTAGGTTTAGGTAGTTCTAGGAAAACTATTAGGTTAAAGATGTACCTACATAGTATTGTGTTATCCTAATGCGGATGTCCTTGTTTTGTCTATTGTTTAGAATGGATCAAGCCCAGGAAGCTGTGGAAGGAACAGTTGAAAGTGTCAATCCATCTGTCTTTGGTCCGTCTGGGTCGGATAGAAGTGATCATGTGTCAACCGAAGCGTTGGTAAAAATTTCTCAGGATATGGCAAGGGTCTTAGATAGACTCACATTTACTTAGTGTGATCGATTAAACAGAAAGCATGAGTAGAAGAATTCCATGGTATAAGTTTAGAAGAGTCTAATAGAGCCGAGTTTTGGCTTGAGAAATTACAAAGAGCTCTGGACAAAGTAAAATGTCCACCCGAACAGATGGCCAAATGTGCGGTCTCGTTGTTGTAAGGTGCAGCTTATGATTGGTGGAAGCTAGTTCTAAGAAATCCATTGCTTTCAGAACCAATTTCATTAGACTTCTTTGTTCGAGAATTTTAGACAAAGTATGTCACCGATGACTATAAGGAAACTAAGTGGAAGCAGTTTTTGAATATGAAACAAGGAAATTTGACAGTGGCAAAGTATGAAAAGGAGTTTAGCCACCTCAATAAGTACGCACCAGAACTAGTTCTTACTGAAACTTTCCGATGTAGACAGTTTGAGGATGGCCTAAAGGTCCGTAAAAAAAAGTACCTCATTTGATTTTATCGTTGCAAGTAGTGAATTTTGCAGATGGTGCTGGCAATGATAGGGAAGAAATCAGAAATGAAGTGTTAGGAAAGGAATCGGGAGAGAAAGTTTTCAAGAGGTAGCTCCTCCTCCAATAAAAGGACTAGAGAGTCTCAAGTGGACTCGGTACATGGTTCAACTACAAGAGGTAGGAGACAAGGCCTTACTATGACACAGGGTTCCGATAGAGGCATCTCAACTGGACCAAGATGAAGACACAGTGCCAGTGACACCCCCGCGCCATGCGGGTGTGCCGACCACTTAGCCGTCTGATTAGTATGCCTAATTCTATTCCCAAGGGTAGGAATTATGGTCGTCTAGCATTGTAATACTGTGGGAATCCACGGGTCATCTCCGCGGGGAGTGGTGCGATTTGGGTGATCAATAGGGCTATTCTCCTTTAAGTGTGACTTAAGCGGAAATTGCCAATGTTGTGTTGGTAGGCGAATGGTTGGATTGGTTTGAATGTTTTAAAATGGAAAAGACAAATCTTTGGGATTTTTTTTAGGGTTCCACTCACTTCTGATCAGGTAAGTTCCACCTCTTATTTTATAAACTCATCTAGGAACCATTGATAAATGGTCTTTGATTGAGGGATTTATCTTTAAGTGTTCTTTGGAAAATAAAGATGATCGAATAATACTAAACACTTGTTCTCAGTGTCTGAGGACCCTTAGCTTGCATTCATGATCAAGCACCGATGTGTACCGAGACTCTTGTTCTTATTATCAAGAACATCACCCAACTAAGGATTTACAACTTTTACTGCACAAGTGATTAATATCACCTGATCCATTGAAGATCAAAGAGGAAATGAGGACTTTACCTTGATCGGGGTAGGATTTCCAAATAGGATCCCGTGGCTTGATTCGGGGTTTAGAACTCCATAAAATTTATATGAACAATTAAAGTTGAGGAACATTAATCATAAAAACTGATTGCAACCTTGAAGAAATCGGAATTAGCATAAGCGAGGATGAAGAATATGGAATGCTAAGATTTAAAGCAGAATGAATATTTATGCTGAAAGATTACAAACTCTTGAATCCAAAACTTCTAAAAGAATGGAAATCTGAAATCTGGATCTACAAGGTACCACTCAAAAAATGGAGAAAAACTCTTATTCTATCAAAACCTAAACCCTAGAAGTCCAGCACCCTATTACTTGTGTCCTCCCTCGGCTTTTATAGCCACCTCATTATGATTTTCCATTTGGTTCGTTGGCGAAAGTGCCTCGAATGCGGATCGAATTCTTGGACAAAATCCCGTAAGTTCCATGCGGTTTATGCCGTGGGAACTTCAGGTTGTCTTTGGTACAATTTCTAATGTTGATTTTCAAGCAAGTTGTACGGTAGAACTTTAAGAGTTTATGCTTAGGTCTGATATGTCATTGCCAATTTTCCGATGTAGGATTGTGCTGGTAGAACTTTAAAGTTGTCTGGGAATTTTAATATGTTCTTGCCCAATTTTCAAGTAAGTTGTACCGATAGAACTTTAAGTTGTACCGGTACAAGATGTCCTAGTGCTTTCCTTGCTTTCTTTGGAGTTCAGGAACCGTCGATTGCTCACCCACATCCACATTTGCTTCATATTGGCTTCGGCCCGAAACATCATGCACTACGTTTTGGCTGAAAGACACGCACAGCACGAAACATAGAAATTAGAAGTACAATTCTTTGCCAAATGTGGGTAAATTGTGATTTAGATATTGCTTAATTCTATTATAATTATCATCAAATGTGTATTCATCACCCTCTACCGAAATCCCTGACCGTTACCTCCTACTTGAAGTGAGAAATTCGTGACGGCCGTGTTAACTGCTTAAACCTCGTATAAATTTTCTTTTATTTTTTTCTAACTTAGGATTTGGTAAGTCTTAGCGACGGAAAAACCTTGTGACATGTGGTACATATAGGACAATTCAAATCCTGTATGTACTAATTTACACTTTATCGAATGTGGCCTTGACATCCCAACACATTTTCACAATACTAAACTATGTACATACATATGTTCCATTATACAATTTCAAAGTCTTTTCCTTACATATGTGTATACCCAACTAACATCCTGATAATCGGAGAAATCTATTGTGCTCAGTACGTCTTCTTTTTTACTGTACTGGAAAATAGTTTTTAAAATAGAAAATAATGAGGCTTCATGACTCCAGTGATTATATACTTTTATAAATGTTTTGCTTTTCCGGAAAACATCTCAAAATTGTAAAACTCTCTTTTACAATTATTTTCCAGAAGCCTTGCTTGCTTTTAAAAGTTTAGAAAACTTTTAATGCTTGCTTGCTTGCTTTGCTTTGCTTTTCTTTAAAAGCTTATAAAACTTTTATTGCTTGCTTGCTTGAAAGTTTATAAAACTTCTCAAAACTTCTCTTGCTTGTTTCTATCTTGCTTGAAAAGTTTCTTAAAACCTTTCACAAACCTTTTGCTTTAAAAGTTTCTCAAAACTTTTTATATCTGAGGGCACAGGCTCGACCGCATGCTTTGAAAAATAAACGGGGCTTGGGCTCAATAGTTTGCTAAATCCATAGAACTAGAGCTCCAGCCGATCGTTTGAAATCTAAACGGGAGCTTGGGCTCAACCATTTACTTTAAAAACTCTACGAACTTTGGCGGTATTTTGATAGTTGATTTTCGTATATCATGCTTATAAAACATCAACCATTGGAGGCCTATACTTGCTTGCTGTACCTTAGTGAACACGGGAGCTGGGCATCAGTAGTGGGTGGAAGGACACAGTAATCGCATCACCTTTTTGCAGCGGTAAATATGGTGATTGACCTTATTAGTAAGCCATCACCATAATTTAGTTAGAGCTCTTAACCTTATACCACAGTACGTGCCGGTCTCCTTTAAATGCATGATGTATGACCTAAGTTTGCCGACCGGGCAAAACTACAATGCATGTATGAGATCCTAACACCACCGTGCACGTACGGAATACCTCTAACCGGTTTTCTTGCTTAGAACTAGGGATTTTAGTTAGGCCTTGTTTTCACAAATGTTCTCTTTGCTTGCTTGCTTGCTTTCTTGATAAATGGTTTAATTATTTAAAACCATTCGCTTACTTGCTTGCTTGCTTGAAAAATGGTTTAATAATTCAAAACCATTTACTTACTTGCTTGCTTGCTTGAAAAAAATGGTTTACAATTTAAAACCAATGCTTGCTTTTCAAAAATGGTTTAACTCAAAACCATTTGCTTGCTTTCTAATTCATTACTTGCTTCTTGTGGTTGCAATCAAAACCATTAAATACCAGTGTAAAACAGTTTATAATAATAATACACTAGTATTTGGAAAATGAGTTTAAAACACTCACCTCTTTGCTTGCTAAACTTGAGAGCACGATTCCACACTTTTCCCCGCCTTTGCTTTTAGCCTACACACTCAACCGAATACGGTAATACATTAATCGTCTATGTATCACGTATAAACTTAACGTACTTCCTAGACTTAATCACACTCAATTCGTCGAGTTCCAATCTTATTTGAACCTCTCTTAATCGTTTAATAAGGTTCCTAAACTATCGGTGTACGAATTCGGGCTTAATTATACAAAAACATAGCATTTTGGGCATTTTGGGCTCACATGTACCGGTACACCACGGACTGTAAAATCTGGGTTGCATTCTATTAACTGTGCCGGTACGAGGTTGGCCTCTGGTGACTGGCGGTACACTTACGACCACATGTGGATTTCGAAATTTTGCCCAGATTTGTTGTTTTTACCACTTTTGCTACCATTTTACTTCATACAACTTCTATAATTCATAACACCTCAAGAATCATCATGAAAATCATCCAAAAACAACTCCAAAATACTTGTATTAGTGGTTTGGAACCTCATACCACAAAACCCTAGATGAAAATCTTATGAATTCACCCAAAGGTCCAACAATTCTTCTAAACATCATATAATTTGATGATTCCATGTTTATTTTACACCAATTGAGGTTTTACTCTCTTAACCTCAACAAATCAAGGGTTTGAATGACCTCTTCCAAAACTCTAGACAAAGGCGCAACTATTCTCCAGACCAAAACCCTAGGAATCCAAAATACACTTGATTCCAAGGCAAAAACATACCTGATTTTTGGTTTTCTTCTCCTTCTCCTTCTCCTTCTTCTTCCTCTTCTTCCTCTTCTTTTCTCTCTTCTCCTCACCAAACGTGAACCCTAGCTTTTATGAGACCAAAATGTGAATTTTGGTTTGTCTCCCTCTCTTATAACTTCCCTTAATTTAGCTAAGTCCTGTACTTTAATATTGAAGTTCAATTCTTGTTATTTCTATTATGGCCCATCTCTACTTGTTTAATGCTTTTCATATCTTTTGCTCCATGTGATTGTACCACTTCTTTTTATTACATTCAGGTTTACTAAATTATCATTTCATAATTTCATCTCCAAAAATATTAAAATGTGACACTTGGTACTCTTGCCACCCCTACGATTATCATGTACGTACACTCTCTTCAGGGCTGGGCGTTACGCTGCTGTCACAAAAATCATTTAATTGCACGGAAAGATTAGCTGGAGGATGTTTCGTGCGGAAGCCTTGAGACCACCTTATAAGCGGCTGTCAGAGGATCTGGGAGTTCTAGAAACCCTCAAGGAAGTAGTAGAAGAGGATCAAATGTATCTCCACCGACGAGTGATAAAGGTAGAGGGTGAGGTAGTTCGAGGCAGCAAAGAAGAAGTATTGTATCGGAGATAGTAAATCACCCTAGTACTACAACCCTAGCTCGAGCTTATGCTATGAGAGCTCGTGAAGATCAGGATGCACCAGGGGTGATTGCGGGTAATTTCACTCTTTATAACATTGAAATGCATGCTTTGATAGATCCTAGTTCTACACATTCTTATATATGCATTGAACAATTGAGTTATAAATTGCCAACAGTAGAACCTTTAGCATATGACATGCTTGTTATCAGTCCTCTGGGGCATAGTGTTAGAGTCAACCGAGTGTATAAGAATTGTCCCCTAATGGTCCGTGATAAGGAATTTCCTGTTGATTTGATTGCTTTGCCTTTTCATGAGTTTGATTTGATTTTGGGCATGGATTGGTCATCCAAACATCGGGCTATAGTTTATTGTGATAAGAGAACAATCTTGCTTAAGTTTGACTGTCGGAAATAGCGTACATGGTATTTCAATTTAACTTCGGTGTCAAATGCTTGTCGCCGCTATGCAAGCTCGACGTTTTCTTAAAAAAGGTTGTGAAGCCTTTTTGGCTTTGGTGCTTGACTCTAAGAGGGGATATCTAAATCTGGAAGATATTCTAGTGATAAAGGAGTTTCCTGACATGTTTCTCGAGGAATTACCGGGTTTACCACCCGAAAGAGAAGTAGATATGTCTATTGAAGTTGTACCTGGGACGACTCCTATTTGAACTAAAAAAGTTGAAGACTTAATTACGGGGCTGTTGAATGAGGATTCGATCCAGGCTGAGTGTTTCTGCAGGGTGCCATAGGTTTTGTTTGTCGAAAAGAAGATGGCACTCTGAATGTGCATTGAGTTATCGACAAATAAATAGTGTGATGAAGAATAAATATCATTTGCGAGAATAGAAAGATCTTTCATTCAGTTTAAGAAAGGAAGCCGAGTGTCTTTTCTAAGATAAGACTTCTGATCGGGATATTTACTCGACTTAGTGAAAGATGTTGATGTCACAGAAAACAACCACTTGAGCGATATGGCCATTATGAGTTTTTAGTAATGCCATTTGGGTTAATTAATGCACCGACTGCATTCATGGACTTGATGAATAGGGTATTCCACCCTCATTTGGATCAGTTTGTAGTGGTATTCATAGATGATATTCTGGTGTATTCTAAGGATGCATAGGAACATGAACAACTTTTGAAGATAGTGTTGCAGATCCTGAGAGAGAAAAAGTTGTTTGCTAAGTTAAGTAAATGTGATTTTTGGCTTAAGAAAGTGTCATTCCTAGGCCATATTGTATCTGCAGAGGGTATTAGAGTTGACCCTACGAAAATTGAAGCAATTGTAAGTTAGAAACCACCTCGAAATGTAATAGAGGTGAGAAGTTTTTTGGGTTTAGTAGGGTACTATCGTCGGTTCATAAAAGGATTCTCAATCATAGCATCCTCACTTACTAGGTTACTTCGGAAAGGGGTAAAGTTTGTTTGGGATGACAAATTTCAGTCAAGTTTTGATAAGTTAAAGAAAATACTAGTTGAAGCACCAGTGTTGACTCAACTTACTTCAGGTAGAGAATACGCCATGTATAGTGATGCATCCAGAATTGGGTTGGGATGTGTATTGATGCAAGATGGAAAAGTAGTGGCATATGCCTCCAGATAGTTGAAACCACATGAGCAAAATTATCTCACACATGATTTGGAGTTGGCAGCGGTAGTGTTCGCTTTGAAGATATGGCGACATTACTTATATGGTGAAAAATGTAGAATATTTACAGATCATAAGAGTCTTAAGTATCTGTTAACTTAGAAGGAATTGAACTTGGGGCAACGTCGATGGTTAGAATTGTTTAAGGACTATGATTGCAGGAAAAGCTAATGTGGCGGCAGATGCTTTGAGTAGAAAAATGATTTCTGGTTTGTCCTTGAAAGAATGTGCATGGAGATTTGAGTATGAAGCTTTGTTAGCTCAATTCAAAGCTACACTCGAGTTGAGGCAAATGATGATTGAGGCTCAGAAAAATGATGTCAAGTTATAACAAAGTGTACAATTAGTAAGCAATGGAGTAAAGACTGGCTATTCTATTAATGATGATGGTGGTATGTATTACAAGACTAGATTATGTGTACCGAATGTACAGGAATTGAAAAAGAAGTTGATGTATGAAAGCCACAATACCATATTCACCATGCATCCTGGAGGTAACAAAATGTACCAGGATTTGAAATAGTACTATTGGTGTCAAGGGATGAAAAATGATATAGTAGAGTATGTATCCAAATGTCTGACTTGTCAGCAAGTAAAAGCTGAACATTAAGTACCGTCCGGTCTGCTAAATCCTATTCCAGGTCCACAACGAAAGTGGGACAATATAACTATGGACTTTATGTTTGGTTTTCCCCTCACCCAAAGAAAACATGATTGATTTGAAATTGTCGTTGATCGACTTACAGTCGATTACTTCTTACCGGTCGACTTATTTATTCCGGATCGATTAGCGGAGTTATATGTGAACGAGATAGTTCGGTTGCATGGGATTCCACTATCAATAGTGTCTGACCACGATCCATGGTTTATGTCAAGGTTTTGGAAAGAATTAAAGTTAGCCTTAGGTACTCGGTTGAATTTTAGTATTGCCTTCCATCCCTGAAACGGATGGACAGAAATCACGAAGAGTGATTCAAGTGTTAGAAGGTGTAGCCCCGATTCGTGTGCTACATTTTCCTGGAAGTTGGGATAGGTACATTTCCCTTATGGAATTTGCCTATAACAACATTTATCAGTCTAGTATTGGTATGGCTCCCTATGAAGCCTTGTATGGAAGAAATGTAGAACTCCTGTATGTTAGACCGAATTGAACGAGCATAAAGTAGTGGTGTCTGACGAGGAAAGAAAGTTAGTCGATGGTAAGGTTAAAAAGCTATTAGTGATGAACAAAGTATATCAGGATCAGAAAGAAAGGACATAGAGTACGAAATCGGAGATAATGTTTTCTTGAAAGTATCACCATGGAAGAAAGTACTCCGATTTGGAAAGAAAGGAAAACTGAGTCAAAGGTTTAGCGGACCTTATGAGATTTTGGAAAGAATTGGAACAGTTGCTTATAGTTTAGCTCTTCCTCTGGAGTTAGCCAAATTATATAATGTGTTCCATGTTTCAATGCTTCGAAAATACCGTTATGATGATATTTTATATTACCGGTACAAGATATACCGTCTTGATGGTTCCACTTTGATGAAGAGCCAAAAGCTATTCTAGATTGTGAAGTAAAACAACTGCAGAACAAACAAGTCTCTCTTGTAAAGGTGCTTTGGCAACAACATGGTATAGAAGAAGCAACTTGGGAGCCAGAACCAATAATGAGGTTACAGTATCCGCAACTCTTCGATTCAGGTATAATTTTTTTGGGGTATAATAAAAGTCAAAATTGTATTTTTTGGAAATTTAAGTGCTAAGGGTAAAATGGTAATTATCAAATTAAGGGCTTAAAGGTCATAAAACAAGAAGATTATATACTATTGTAGGAATTTAGATAAGTTCATTTGCAAATAGATGGGAGTTGAAGAACCAAATAACAAAAATGGACATTTGACTCAATTGAGGATAAGACCAAACATGGTCTTATAAGAAGATAATTTCTCATTGTGATTTGGGAGAGCTAGGGTTACGGTGGAGAAGAGAGCATTTTGGGTTTCCATTCAGAAAGAAGGAAAAGAAGAAGAAGAAATCCACAGGTATGGAATTCATATTTGGAACTCTTATATTTGTTAGTATGGAACCTATTGTATGGATTTTTGGTTGAAGCCCCTCTTAGCTCTCTGCTTTTGCCTATGTATATGGGGTTTGAGAACCACATCTCTATAAAAGTGATTTGTGTTGGTTTTAGTTCAGTTTTGTGGTTGGTTTTGGGTTTTGATTAGAAAATTCGGATGGAAAAAGGCAAACCTACAATCTCAAGAGTAATTACCGATTACTCAGTGTGTTTGGTTTTAGAGAATATTGAGTCTTGGAATCTTGAAAGGTACAGTACCGATACTCAAAACATTCTGTCGAAAGTATGATGTTGAGTCTGCCGTCTTGAAAGTTGAATGCGGTACTCCAGTTGTGTAAAGTCCGAGTCAGGTCTTACTTGGCCTTATTTATGTTATGTTCTTCTGTTAATTCCGAATGAAAGGGCAGGCACGTCGGAGACCGGATAGTGAATGAATAGGCACGTGCGTTGATGCGACGACACTCACCGCATTGTGCTGACCTACAATGCCGTGGGCGGCCGCGACCTTTGTTCGGTCACGACAACCTCCCTGTAGTGCTCTACGTCACTTTTATTCATGGGTGGTACGTCTGTTAAGTCGACGACACTTTTGCACATTGTGCTACGGTACATTGTTGCGTGGTGCGACCACGTCTCTATTGATCTTGTCTCGTGCAACCGATTCCCTATTGTGTTGATCCACATCATTCATTGTTCTTTGATGCATATAAACGAAACATTTTATGTAAAGCATCTGAATAAAATGATGTGTGAAACATTTATATGAAAAGTATCTGAATAAAATGATGTGTGAAACATTTATATGATAAGAATATGAATAATGAATAATAAGAAAGCATAAGTAATCAGTTATGCTCTTTTCTGTAATGTACCTACGGGTACCTTTTGTACAAGATCTCTGTTTTGAACTCCTACAGGAGATATGAAAACATGTTATAAGAATTTTGCTATATGAAAACTCTGTGATAAGAATTAGGTTATACGTAAGCTCTTCATATTATGTTATATGTATTGTAATTGGACCACTTCAAATGGTCATATGTTATCCGTTTCCCACTAAACATAAACAGCATGATGTTTCATCAGGTGTAGAGTGAAGGGACATCCAGGGTGTGTGTTTAACTAGGAACGACCTGACAATAAAGTCCACCATATGTAGGTTTGACTTTGTTTGAGATGTAAATGTCATGTTTTTATAATAGAGGAATTTGTTTGTCTTCTGCCAGTAAATGTTGAGACTCGAGCATGTATATCGGGACATTTAAACACCACTTGGTGGTAGTACAAGTTTTATTTCATTGTGAAATTATATATAAATGGGAGCTCTGATATCTAAAAGCGGGTTAAAAGTGCGGTCATTGCGCATCTCTTTGCCTGCGGGGTAGGGCGTGACACGACTATATTGTGACTAGTCAAAAATAATTTAATAGTACAATTATTTTATACTAAAATATCTTCAGAAATAGTTTATTCCCGACACTTTTGCAAGCGTTTATCAAGGCCACATGTCGACCTTTTCACAATCATGACCTCGGCCGGCGCCGTCCATTGGGTGCTTTGCACACAATGTTTATGCAAGGGTGACCACCTGGTAAATGTTTTTTTTTTTTTTTTTTTTTTTCCTTCTACAAGAGACTCTCCCCACCTAAGTGCGCATGCGATGTTACTCAATTCCACGTTCACATTTCAATAAGAACATGCCAATTCTAAATGGAATCGATACGTATCATGTAAATGAGATGAGACTCAATCATGTACTGCCGCCCCAGGAGTCCTTGCAGGCTCTATCACATTCGAGTCCTTTCAGAGCTCCATCACATAATGCCTAGCCGTGCGTGATCAAGCGAAATCATTCTGGATGACATCCAATGATCATTTTCAAAACAAATTTCATTTGTTTATAAACCAAAAGTATTTTGAATGATACACCTCAATGATCATTTTATGTTCAAAATCATGTGCCTTTTTGCGGGTAGCGAATTTTTGGTGTCTCGCCACACCTCGCAAACCTAGACACTTTACGATAACTGCAGTTTAGGGACTATATCGACCATGGTGGCGGGTCTTTCTTTTGGGGATCTATCCTACTTGATATTTTGAGCACATATTTTCTTTACCATTTTGTTCGCCGTCATGACTACATTGGACATTGACCCATCTAACCGAGTCCGTGATCAAACAAGCACTGATGTCGATTCATCAACCATGCACTCCACACCCGTTTAATGCGATGTCCGGTGCTATATGCAATGCAATGTGCCATTGCATGTTATATCTACATCACATGCATAATGGATATTATACTTCGGACAACACAATCCACACCACTAGAGATTGCCATGAATGATCCCACATCACCGCATATGACTTTTTCATACATCATTTCATTCATCAATCTCTCCTTTAAGATTCTCATCATTTCACGTGATATAGTATTATGTTAATGTGTAAATACCACCTAAATCAAATATAAGTGATCATTACGTATTCGTATAATGTGAACTCTTGATCAATATAATATAGTTGTGATGATCGAATAAGGTGTGATCTCGAGTAAGCAGACAATCACAGTGATCTTTCAAATCCCCGATCGACGTTGCATAAGATCACAATAGAGATCTGGCGTCGCCTAAGCAAATCATGGTAGGAAGTCTATAAATTTCTGTTCTCGATTTATGTGACCTCACATTCGTCTGGGTGAATAATTCTTAGAATTCTCTATATGTGGTCTGGGCGTAGTAATTATTCAGTGCACTCTCGTCATCAGCCATATCCCAAAACCCTCTTTTCCTAGCCTAAAGAAGGAAAGTAAGCCAAGGTAGGAAGAATCTCTTACCTCTTAGAGCTTAGACACATGGGTAGGAAGCTTCCTAAACCCGACAACTTTGATCTCCCGAATCTCTTTTCTTGGATCTTCGGCGAAATCTTTCTTTTTAGGTACCCACCATGCCCTCATCGATCTGGTGTTTTGTTCTTGGCTTGGCGAAGAAACCGACCAAGAAACTCCGAAATCTTGGAGGAAGCCTTTGAATCTTCTGCTCTCTCTCTTTTTCTTTCTCTCCAGCGTACCTGATAGGAAAATGGAAGCCCTTGCCCCTAATTCTCCTTTGTCCTAGCAGTTTAAGTTAGGTATGCTTTATTACGATAGTGCCCGCGTCTATACGTTGAATTAGATTTTTTGGCACAGAGCGATATATTTCGTCTTAGTTCAAGTTCAGATCATATCCCATTAACTTAACTCGAGTCATTTCCCAACTTACGAGATTTTCGTAAACAATCTCGTCCTTGGGAGTCATTAGACACCCATTGCCCCGAAAAACATGAAAACCCAACAGTCTCAGAATTCGACGAAATTCGTCTAGGTAACTAGATTTCATGAGACGAATCCAACATTGCAGTTCGTTTCATCATCCGAGATCTAGAAAATGTAAGGAGCTCGCGCCCCAGTACCTGACTTGACTTGGAGGCAGAACCAGATTCGGGATGCGGTCCTCTCTTTTACGAATCCTGATACAATTCCTTTTTTTCAATAAAACACATTTCAAATACTTATTTGTAAAGGATAATTATCTTTATGAAAATATATACGTATATATCACGCTAACTTAAAGGGGACCCATCATTTTGTTCTCAATACACATTTTCATTCAATATGGTATTATATGCCCATTTGCTCCATTTCCTACCTTTATACATTAGAAACATTTATAAACCGTTTTAAATATAAAAACATTTACAAACATTTATTGAGTTCAATTTTCTAGCTTATAGTTTTAATACAAAAAATATCAAAAAGTGATCATGAGGTTTCATGTATGCATGGTCGAGCTTTACTTTTGCCGTGCGGCACAGCGGTGACTGCGCTTGCACGGTCTTTGCTCTTTATCCGCAGTCACTCGGTACATTACAGTAGTAAAAACAAAGTGCTAAACATTTTCACTTAATGGTTATGTAATTCTCTCTTCAAGCAATTAGAAACACAAATCATCAAAACACAAGCAATGCTTTTGAACCTTATTGAATGATCAATGCAATACAATACGTATACATATATATATATATATATATATATATATAATATATATATATATATATATATATATATATATATATATATATATATATATATATATATTCATTCTCACTCACATTCATTTATAATTCCAAATATGCACTTTCATATGCAATAACTTATTCAAAACTCAAATCATGCATTTCACAAATATTCTTATCATTTTTCCCTTAAATGAATTTAGCCAATGTTTTGGTCGTGGGATAACGAATCGTGGCACGATCCTAGGTTGCTGGTAGTTTATAAAAAAATCATTTTGTGAGGCCTCTTAGATACTATCGGATTGGAGCTCTGGTCCGGGTGATGTTACATTACGTTCGTTCACAGTACTCCTAGTTCTACCCTTATTGGTATACCAATCTATCCTTAACTTGAATATAACGGATAACATTCTATTAAGGGCATTAAAAATCAGTCATAGAAATTTAGAATAGGGTATATACATTTATACTCAAATAACACATTTCAATACGCATGCAATTTTTTTCATGGCAATCATTTCACAATCAATTTTTCTCAATCACTTAAAATAAATCAATATGCGAGTTTATTGGAAATCCATTTTAATAATTTGCACAAACAATTTGATGCGAAATAAGAAGAAAGAATAGAGAATGAACCCCAAAAGGTTTGTGATATGATTCCTATCCTCGGAATCTTGACTCCAATTCGGGTTTCCTAAACCGTAACTCCTAATCCATCACAGTTCAGAATATCTCAGTTGGCATGTTGGGTTTCTAGTTAGGGTTTGTTTCTACAACACCTTCACTTGTAAAATATTTATGGGAACAAACCGGACCATGTTTACCCAACTTCCCTTCAGTCCATTGTTTCTCTACTGTCTATTAAATTCAGAAATTGAATCATCAGTTAAACATGAAACTCGGATATGTCCTAAACATAAGAACTATTATATTTTCAACACAAAACCGGAAATTTGCCTAAAACGAGAACAAGCTGGAAGGTAGAATTGGATTTTAATGGGATCAAAATTTGGATACCCTTATTTCAGGAAAATTTGTTATCCTAGAAGTTTAGTTTACCTAAAAATTTGAATAACTCAATTTGGATGAATGAAACTCAACTTATGGCCTAAATACTAAAACTGTTCCAAAACACCAAAACTGCATTAGAATTGAACCATAATTGACCCGAAAATAGAGCCTCACGTTGACGAATTTTCTAGATCCAATGGGATCCAAATTTGAATACACTTATTTCATAAAAATTTGTTCTCCTAGAAGTCTAGTTTACCTATAATTTTGAATCACTCAATTTGAATGAGTGAAACTCAACTTATGGCCTAAATACCAAAACTGTTCCAAAACACCAAAACTGTATAACCAGAATTGACCCGAAAACAGAGCCTCACTTTGACGAATTTTATGGGTCCAATAGGGTCCAAATTTGGATACACTTATTTCATGTAGATTTGTTCTCTTAAAAGTATAGTTTACTTAGAAATTTGGATGAGTGATGGACAAATCAAAAATATGGTTTTGGAAATTTTGACAACATCTCCCCTAAAAACCCAACATTTTCTTTATACAAACATTCCTCATTTGAGGACCACAACCAATCAAAACAACTTAGAGTAACCCCCAAAACTTATCTATAACCAATAAAAATACTTTTATTCCAATTTGGGGTTTTCATTAAACCCAAACACAATAAGTAAAGGGGTTAGGATTTGATTTCTTACCTTTAAATCTTTGATTCTTCAACACCAATATTCTTTCTTCCTCTTGATCACCTTAATACTTGATTTCATGGAGCAAAGACCACTAATCTTCCTCTCTCTCTCACAACCGAAAAAGCCCTAGCACTTTCTCTCCCATTCTTTTGCCAAATGTGCAAAATGCCTCTTAAATACCAATATTTGGTCTTTAATCAAAATCCTACTAAGCCTTGTTTGGCTAGCCCACAAATTCATCTTTTCTCATTTTTGTATTTTTAAGGTTTCATTTCACTTTCATTTTCAATAAACTTTATCACATTTTCATTTTGGCATTTACACTTCTCATTTATTGATATTTTTACCAAATTTATCTGACTCTTGTATAATTTCCGAGTTTTTATCAATTTTCATTTTTAGCAATTTAAACGCCGAAAAAATACAATTTAATTTATTTTATATCCTAAACATGTTATAAGACTGTTAGAATTATTTTAGGATAGATTACATAAAATTTTCAAGTTTTCAACCTGTCTGTCGGCAATTCTTGTTTACTTATTTTCGAAAATTCTATTTTTCTTAAGTTTTACAAATATGGTGCATGCTTCCTATATACGAGAGGCTACCGATCTGAGGGAATACCTCCTCCATATCTTGTACTAGCGCTCTTGATCACGAATGCTTCACGATACTGTTGAAAGCTTTTTGAAACTATTGAAAGACTTAATAACGATTGATTCACATGGATATGATAGCTTGTGAATGTTTTCTCCATCTTGTGACTATTATTTATAGACAACCTAAAATGCATAACATATTTATAGGTATACCAAATTTGAATAGGTTCATACCATGGTGATAAAGCACAACCCCTATACGTTACCTACACGGACCTCGCACTAGTACAAAAAAAATCTATAATGTCATATCATAAAACTTTTTTAATTGGGTCCGACAAAATTTGTGTCAGCTAACTCTAACAAACTTCATATAAATCGACTATAAGTAGATTTTTCATGTTTGTATTCGATAAAAACTTTATATAAATTGACTCTAAGTAGATTTCTCATGTTTGTATCTAAAAAAAAAGGGTAATGGTGTAGACAAGCCCAAAATTCCCTATTTAAAAAATAAAAATAAAAAAGATAAATTACTAAAAATCTAAAGTGAAATTCAATTAATTTTACAAAAACTAACCAATGATGAAGTTTAGAAAAGAAAAAAACATGTACTTAAACATTGTGCATAAGCGCTTCATCTCTGAAAGTTGACTTCAATTCACCCTTAGAAAAACATTTACGATATTCGATATCATCTTTATAGCACCTATAAAGTCTTCAACTGAAATTCCATGAAGTGCCAACTTAGTAACTTTTCCTCTACAATTCCCCTAAAAACATCATTCTTAAAGTAAAAGGATTTACACTCATTCATTCCAAAATATATAAAACCAATTCCTAAATGTATAAAACCAATGGAAACTATCGGTTACAACTTAACATAAATATGCAATTCATCTACTACAAAATTTTCAAAAAATTGTTTGATATGAAAGACCACAAGTATCATTGTGACCTATTTTCATCCATTTGTTGAGAGGTACATGTGACACTGTTGAGTCCTAAACTCGTTTATTTTAAGTCAATTTTTATTATATTTTTTAGAAGTTTATGATTCATTTTAATGCAGAATTATGGAATAATTACCAATTTGTGTTTTGTAGGTTTTGAATGTAAAAGAAAAAAATCCAATAAGAAAAACAGTAAAAATTGGCTAAGGCAGAAATGTTGGCTAAGACAAAGCTGAGCTCAAGTCATAAGCTTAAAGATTGTCATGACACTTCACAACCTTGTCGCGACATAATTGGAGAATGATTGAATGAAAAATGTTGCAACAAAGAAATGAATATTACGACATAATGAAAATCGAGAAGACTACTATATGTCACAATAATGATTTATGTCGCGACATTACTCTAAAGTTCTGAAAAAAATTTTAAAATTGTCCAGACATAAAGCGTTATTAACGTCAGATAAAAATATAGAAGGCCAAGAAAATGTCCACGAAACATTCTTTTTCTGTCATGATAAAGATCAAGACAATGACAATAAGTTTTGTCAAAACGTTCAAACGTGTCGCAACATAAAGAAGCTGAAGAGATAAGAAAGAATATGACCAGAAACAATGATTAAAGGCGAGCAGTTGAGTTGATGACGAAGGTTTTGATAATTCGAACAGTGACCCCAAGAACAATAGTTCAGACATGAAAGGGAATGTTGACATTTTAATCACTCAGACATAGTTAAAGCAACAAATTAAAAGCAAGAAATATATTAGTTGTGAGAGTTTTAAAGTTGAATAATAACATTGATGTGGATAAGACTCATGACATGAAGGCTTTATTATCAGCATGAAGAGGGATAGGGAAACATTTGAAGGGCGGCTAATGTTTTTATGTTGCGACATGATTAGTGCCCAAAAAGTGCAATTTTGAACCCTATTCAGGATAGGTTTTAGGTGCTTTTTGCACACTAATCATATCAATTAAGCTAATTGATGTGTGCAGGTCCACTTGGTTCCACTAATGCCATTTCGAGATTGTTTTGGTTAGTTTTGCAAGTTTTTGAGGACTTCAAACAGCAAGCTTAGCTTCAGACAGGTTGAGTGCGAGATTCCTCATGATTTCACCGAGCCGAGGCGATGAAATATAAAGATTCAATGAAGAAATGAAGACGAAGTGATGAACAAAGAGTGCAGAAGAGGATGTAGTGTGCAAACAGATGCAGAAAGGTTCCAGAAATTTCGCTTTATGATTAAAATTTCGCTGATTGCGAAAATTTCAACCATAACGGTAAATCGTGGTACTTCGCTGAGTTGTTAAAATTTCGCTTAGGTAGCGAAAATCACGTGCCTAGCTTAGCTCAACCAATTTCGCTATTCACATGGGCCTTCGCTAGCTAGCGAAATTATCGGTTGATAGCCAAAATTCTTCCCAATTTCTGGCGATTCTCGTAGGAATTTCGCTAGGCTAGCTAAATTTTCGCTATGCTAGCGAAATTCTCCTCCATAGTGAAAATGGCTGCCCTGTGATTTTTGTGTAATTAATGCCAAACGACTACGTTTTGGTGTATTACCACCTTGTCCCTTTTATAAGCCAATATTTTAGGCATTCTTGTATTTTCACACTTTTGGGTGGACTATATAAACCCCCATAATTTTGTAACTCCTAAGAATTTTCTGGCAGTTGTTTTTCATTTTATAAAATTCCCAAGAGCCTTTCACTTCAGTGGTTTCATTTGCTCTCTTCTCTCTCTCTTCTTTCTTTCATTTTCTCTACTGCAAACACCCCCCTTGAGGATGACAACTCAAGGGATTTTGGCAAGCCTCATAAATTTGAAGCTATGGAGGGTTGCGCTCGGGGCTCTGGGGCTACTCGCAGTTGTCCTCTCGCTTTTGTAAAATGATACAGCACGCATTTATGGTTCCATACCTTCCAAATTAGGGTTTAATGCTACGACGTTGTTCCTTGGTCAATACTTGCCATGATTTAGGTTCGGGCAGCATACTTAATGCTAGATGCACCGATATCCTTTAGATGCCATTTACTTGAGCCACTGAAATGAGGTCGAAGGCTAGGTTTTTAAACTCGAATGGACTTCACGCTTAGTACTTGTGTTGGACTAAATAGGAGTGGTTCTAGGGTTAGGTTTTATAGCTAAACAAAGATCCTGGGCTTTTGGCTTACTATATGTCACTTGCCATAATGCGAGGAAATAAATCTGAGGACACCTGTGAATACCCCATGTTGTCAAGCTTTACGCACCCAAGCCTTCAAGGTTACTTATTTGCATTTCTCACTTTCAAATGCACATGTTTTAGTCAAGAAACAAACAACCCCATCAAGCTTTGAACCAAATCCAAAATCCAAACTAAAGCCTCACCAATTTTCAAACACTAATGCAAATCATTCGTGGGATGAAAACCCATCCGTGTTCGACTTAGATTCCGCTGGCATCAAGAAGAGGGGTCGATCACAAGTAGCATAGGAGGAACATAGGAACAAATTTGTCGGGATTCCGCCACCTTTACCGGCACCTAATCAAAATGGCGCTGCTGCCGGGATGGTGCCAAACCACGATGATGAGTTGAAGTGTAATTTGTAATCCTCATTACAGCAAGACCTTAGACCCTTTTTTGAATTTCAACAGAACTCCAAGTTTTCACTACTGCGCCACGATTGTTTTGTTTCCCAGCTAGCTTTTGTTTTAACTAACACTGACTTCTTTAGCAAGCTTTGTTTGTGCTCTTTGCTGCATCTCATTTTGTGTAACAGGTGTTTGCACCAAAGGGGATAGAGACACTCTGTGCAGACCGCAAAAGAATCGCATGAACTAGTTGAACAAAGTTGTGAAATCAGTGTGCACAGTGAGAATATGGATCCTCTACCTGAGGAACAGCAGAGTCAGCCGGGTACCCCAGTGAATCCAACAACTTACAGGTCAATAAGGGAACACATACACCCTCCTAGGGTTAGTGCTCCTTCCTGCATCATACCTCCTGTTGAAGATGTGGCAGTGAGACCCTACCTAGTGCCCCTGCTCCCACTTTTCAGCGGTATGAGAATGAAACCATATTCACACATAAGGATTTTGAGGAGGTATGCACTACGCTCAAGGAAGGTATCACCGATGGATTTGCTCAAGCCGGCGCGCCTCGCTGACACTAAGGATGCACAGATTAGCTCAATTCACTGAGGCCGAACGACAGGAATCGGGCTGATCTTCAAGTCGAATTTTTGAAGAAATTCTTTAGTGCCACAAAGACCAACAACTTGAAGAGGCAAGATCTACACTTACTCTCTACTTATGACAATGAGAAATTCTACCAATGTTGGAGAGATTCATGGATACCATCGTTCGGCTCACATCACGGGGTTCGATACCGGATGTTAGTGAACTGGTTTCTATAATGGTATGTCCCCTCGCCATGAAGCAATTGCTAGAAACCATGTGTGGAGGAGACTTTCTGAGCAAGCATCCCGAAGAAGCCATGGATTTTTTGAGTTATGTGGTTGAAACTTCCAAGAGTTGGGACGAGCCAAACCCGAGGAGCGGAGAAAATGAGGCCTCGAAGACATCAAAGGAGGGATTTACACTTCAGAGGACATGGAAATGAAAGCAAAATCTCAACCTTAGCTAGGAAGGTGGAGGAGTTAGAAGAGCAGGCTCCACGAGTGCAAAGCAGCGGATCAAAATCCCGTACAAGCTAATCCATGCACCAATTTCCAATCCACCGCCCACCCGTATGAACAAAGATCCTATGGCCCCTTGAAGGATTTGATGTCGACATGCAAATGCCATGTCAATATAAGCCCACAACCCAATGTCTGCATTTAATAACCCATAATCTAATTGGAAAAAATCCACCCTAACCTATCCTCGAAACCTAATCCCTTGCCTACGTGCTCTGGTGCCAAACCACAATGGCCCTCATTCAACCACAGCCACCATCATCCACTTCTAGCTGGAACAAGCGATACCGAATTTGAGCAAGGTGGTAGGCAACTGTGGAAGAACAAAAGGATCAATGCACACCGTACAAAGGATCGAGCATCGTAGAGAGCACACCTAACAAGAGAATAGATGGGCTCGAGAGCAATCTTAATAAGAAACAGACAACTCGTGATTCAATCAAAGATCAACAATATTCGAGGTACAGAGAGAGAAGGTTCCTTCCCAAACATCACAATCCGAAAGGAGTGTATGAGGTAGTTCATCTAGCACCAGGAATGGATGAGGCCTGCCATAATCACCCCGAGGAGGGAAAAGAGGTTGATCAGCCAATGCCCAAGCCTGTTGAGGAAACCAGAAAAGGAGAAGAATTGAGCCGTAAATCACATTTTCCCCCCAAGGAGGGAGACTCAATGAAGCACTGCATGCCACTCATTTCCTGTGCACTAAGAAGCAAGAAGAAGGGCATCCCAAAGAAAGTGTGCATCCTAGAAGTCCTAAGGCAAGCGGCTGTGAACATACCCCTTTGGACATCATTAAACAAGTCCCCGCCTATGCAAAGATTTTTTAAGGATCTGTGACAACTCAAGAAGCGTCAGCATTGAGAAAAAGGCATTTTTAATCGAAAGTCAAAGGCCATAATCCAAAGCAAGAACCCAATCAAATACAAGGATCCAAGATCTCCTACAATTTCAGTTAACATTGGTGGGACTTGCATAGACAAAGCATCGTTTAGATTTAGGAGCCATAGGGAACCTACTCACTACCTTGCATACAGCTAGGTTCGGGAGCTTAAACCTACCAACATTACTCTATCATCGCTAATCATTCTGAAGATCCTAAGGGGATAGTTGAGGATGTGTTGGTTAAGGTAGATAAATTCTATTATCCAGTAGACTTTGTAGTGCTTCGACACCGAGCCAATAGCAATGGGCCCAATCATGTGCCAATCATCCCGGGAGCATCTATTTCGCCATCGCTACGTAACAGAACACTTGAATGGAGTCATAAAACTGAGGTTTACAAAGACATACGGAACTGAAACATATTTCACTTGAATAACAAGCACAAGCTGGGGGAAGCTGAAAATCAAGTGATTGATGAAGTTTGTTCAGTGGGTCAGGATGCAGGGAAGCCAAATGTCCATGAATTGCAAGAAGTAGCCAACCAAGGTGAAGCAGTTGTTTGGGAGTTGCCATCAGGCACCACTGTAGAGAAATTGGTCAGCCCAAAATCACCCAATGAGAAGGAAATCAACAATGGGAAATCAAGCAAAGAATGCAAGAGTACGTATTCATCGCAGGCATGAGCTCCTCCTCCGACCCCATGAAGGGACAGAAATTGAGCTGATTTGGTGTCAAATGAAACCAAATTGCAGCTCAGGTTTTTGCTTTTTGTTTAAAGTTAGAGAATTTCAACAGTTACTATTTTTAGTAACTTTCCCTTTTTAAACAATTTTGTCTTAATTTTAATTCATTTTAAATATTTATATATATATTATAATAATAATTTTTTATTTTTAGTATTATTTATATTTTGATGCTGAAAAAAATTAATTTGATAGTTAAGATCGATTGGCCACACTAGCTTAAACTGTTCAGCTGGCTTTCTATTCCCGCCTTTATAAAAGGAGAAGGAGGGGGAGCCTTTTTGAATTCATATCATTCCCCCCCTCCTTAAGAGCTCAGCCGCCCGTGCCCTGAGCCACTACCGCGCCCGCACCGCGCCTGACCGCCGCCTCGCTCCACCGCCATCACCAAGGCCCCGTGACACCGACACCGAGCCCCCGACCAGCCACTTCACACCGTCACCGCAGCCGCCACCACCGGAGCCGCCGCCCCACCGCGCGGGCCCGCGGCCCCGGCCCAGTGCCATTCACACCGCAAGTTCCTGCACCGTGCCTGCCGCTTCCACCGCCCGTGCCCCGACCTCCAAGGTTAGGTTTCGCACCGCCGCCTTGCCTCCCGGCCGCATCGGTCGTTGAGCCTCCCGCCCGTGTCTTCCCCGACTACAAATGCATGGTCCGCACCATAGGTGGGTCCCGCCAGCCCTCGCCAAGTTCAACACCCGAGCCAGAGGAGCAGTCTCAGCCCAAACATTGGTCTCAGAGCTGGCCCCGAGGGTACCTTGCAGGATCTTGTGGGTTCAGGAGATACCAGATCGATGGGACCCCGGCCCTTCACTAAGGCACAGAGGAGATCTAGATCCCGCCTCCAAGTAAACTGCAGATTCGACCGGGGAGTCATCATCGTCTGTGCCTCACCCATCACAAACCTGGTTAAGAATGATACACATCATCGCTCGGCTTATCGTCATCGATCGGAGGCCCTTATTCGTCGGGCATCCTATCCCGGGGAATGTAGGATTACACGCGAGGGATTTTTCTGCCGGGGAGTCGACATTACGTCCTTGGCTACCGGAGCAATGACCAGATTCGTGGACTCATGCATCCGACGAGCATTACCCCTCACGCCATTCATGACGCCGATAGCCGACATCTCGGTGGTTCTACTTCTATCATTCTATGACCTCCCAGGGAGAGCCGAGTCCGCTGAAGCTCCGATTCAGTATTGATGATCGACATGGAGTTCTCAGAGTGCCGGATATTTTATCGCATCGGGTCGCCACCAGGCGCTAATTCGAGGTTATCGATTGGCCACCCGACATTGTGGAGATGGTCCGCAATGTTTCGAGACACCACCGCTGTGACCCATTATTCCTCGTGAGGCGCCTCCCGCCGTGATGCTCCTCATAGATCACCCGTCGCGTGACCACTTCTTTCCCGCTTCAAGACTACGCATGCCAGAGGTGCCATCCCAGAGGCTCTATACCCGATCTCTGGGAGGGGTTCTGCCCGCCCTCCGAGTCGGGTGGATGACCGCTCGACGCACTTCCTTGAGGATAAGGTCCACCGCAAGGGCCTGGCTCGAGCAGAGAGTTTACCCCTGTTGATGCCACGACTGCTGTGCCAGGTCCTGGAGCACTTGGGCTTTCCAGAGGAGCCCCGGACGAGAGGAGGACTGTGATGCCCTCGTGTCCCGTCTATGGTGCCAGCCATGGTTATGCCTATTTCTTTCTCCTCCAAAGAAGAGGACTAGAGGAGGTACCCTGACACCGAGTAAAGCAGACCACAGAGGAGAGATGTGTGCATGCCCGAGGTCGAGATGGAGAGGAGTCCAAGCCAGATATATCTCCTCCATCTCCTCCTCTCCCGTTTCACCATACTCTCGCCGACACTCCTACCATCATATACAAGACACCTCCTGAGTACGTTCCATGTCAGCATCGTGGAGCCTGCAAAGTCATGGATGCTGTTATGCGTTCATTGGTCACTTACCTGCAGCACAGACCAGAGGTTGGCCTCGAAATGAGGCCACTTTTAGGCCATCATTTCACCCATGTCTCCGTAAAGAAATCATGGGTCACCCGGGTCTCCCACATGATCCTCGCCTGCAGACGAGTCTTCCACAAAGCAGCAGCCAGCCTCCTTAGACATGTCAAGCAGTTGTTGCGATCCACAGATCCACCACCACCACGAGATTGAGGTGGTCACACTCCTGTCTCTAAACTTTCCTGCCCCTATGACATGTCTACATTTTGACTGGGAGGAAAAGTTAGAGTTAGGAGTGTTTTCTTTATAGTTTTTTTTTCAGATAGTTTTCAAAGATTATCAATCAGCCTACTAATTTTGTGTAGGAACTGCGTATTAGCCATAGTAGGCAGATACTTTGTATGTCTAGCTATATTAAGCATGTACTACTTAGCCTTGGTTATATCAAAAGCTTTACAGATTATTTTCCAGCTTATTTACACTTTCGCATATCACTTTTGGTGGCCTCCACTTTGTTTATCTACTTTGTCTTCTAATTGAACAATTGAATTGGTTTCAATTGAACAATTGAATTGCTTCAATGGTAACAACTGAATTCGTTTTTAATTGGAAAAATTGAAACCCCGTATGCTATCTTAATGCTAGAACAATCTACATATCTGGGCTTTTTGGTCAATCAGAGTTCCAAACAAGATTCAACTTGAACATTTCTTTCAGCTAATTCACACACGCACACCAGATTTTGGCCGGGAGTAGGGTTGGGGAATTTATATACCTTTCACTTTGCATAGCCGGCCTTAGACATGTTGACAACCCGTAATAGGTTAGTGTTACCCATATTTGAAGACCAATGTAGTCTTCCAAAAAGAAAAAGAAAAAGAAAAAGAAAAGAAGAAAAAGAAAAATAAAAGTCGTGACACTTTGCCTTGAAACCCGGAATGATTTTGTCCCAGGGGGTATATGGCGGCCTTTGAAGCCCACGCCTTAAACCTTAATTGGTTATCATCGACTTAGTGCTCCATACACTCGTGAATGGGTAGAGTTTAGCTGTCAGAGGTGCTCAATTCTAAGTCATTCTGAGTCCGGGCGGCTTCGGCAGTTTGTGGTCAAGTGATCCTTTGGGCTTGATGCCCAACTTTAATTCGCTGGGAGTCATCGGTGGACCCTCGTTACACGGACTTTGATGAAGTCGGAAGTTTTAAGCATTGCACTTCTACAACAAATAAATAAAGAAAGAAGAGTAGATTTTCCTATCTAGGTTGTTCAACAGCTTAAGGCCATGCCAGTAGCTAGGTTGAGGGGAGGAAATAATTTTGCACTCTATTGGCTCAATCTGGTTACATTAGAAACCATTAGATTTTAGTGGAAATTCAGGTTGAATTCTTTGGATCCGATGTTGACCTAAAAATTGTTCTAATATGGTTTTTGCTCTCTCATGTCGATTTTCAAACTAGGTCTCGATTGTTCATTTTAAGGTAATGCCCATACATATATACACCTTTTGAACCGTACTACACTTTTTGTAAAATCACTGCATGTATGTCCTTATTGTATTAGCATTGCTAAGGGACTAGCAATGTCGGTTACAAGAGGTGTGATTAGTGAAAAGTGCGATTTTGAACCACACATTCGGGATGAGTTTGGGTGCTTTTTGCGCCTTAATCATCGATTAAGCTTGATTGATGTGTGCGAGTCCGCTTGGATTGCCCAATGCCGCATTTGAGGATTGTTTTGGTTAGTTTGCCGGGTTTTGGGGACTTCCAAGCTGACAAGCTTAGCTCGTATTGGTGTCGAGTGCGAGATTCCTCGATGATTTCAACAGAGCCAGGCGATGAAATATCAAAGATTCAATGGAAGAAATGAGGCGAAGTGATGAACAAAGAGAGTGCAGTAGAGGATGCAGTGTGCAAAACAGGATGCAGAGCAATTCAAGGAAATTTCGCTATGATTGCGAAAATTTATAACCATGAAAATTTCGCAATCCTGCGGAAATTGGGAAATTCGGTAGGCTAAGCGAATTTCGCTAACTAGCGAATCTAGCGTACTAGCGAAATTGGCAGAATTTAAGCTATCTCACATAAATTTAAGCTAGGCTAGCGAAGAGCCCAAGCAACTAGCGAGTCAGCGTTCGATAAGCGAAATTTTCCAATTTAGCTATCTCTGAAGAATTTCGCTAGGCTAGCGAAATTCTCCTCCTCTTGAAAATGGCTATCCTGTGATTTTTTATTAATTAATGCGAAGCGACCTACGTTTTGGTGTATTCTGCTGCTGTCCTTTTGTAAGCCAATATTTTAGGCATTCTTGTATTTTCACTTTAGATTGGACTATATAAACCCCCATAATTTTTGTAACCACTAATGAATTTTCGTAATGACTTTTCATTTTATAAATTCCAGGCTTTCATTTTAGGGTTTCATTTGCTCTCTTCTCTCTCTTGCTGCTTTCATTTTCTCATTTGCCAGAACACCCCCTTGAGGATGGCTGACTCAAGGGATGCTTGTAAAAGCCTCATGATGCTGAAGAGGAGGAGGGTTGTAGCTTGGTTTGGGGCTGCGCAGGTTGTCCTCTCAGATTTTAAATGATGCAGTACTGCATTTATGGTTCCATACCTTCAAATTAGGGTTTAATGCCATTTAATGTTGTTCCTTTGGTCGATACTTGCCATGCTTTAGGGTTAGTGCATACTTAATGCTAGGAAGTACGCGATATCCTTTAGATGCCATTCACGAGCCATTGAAATGAGGTTGGGTGCTAAGGTTTTTTAAGGCTGGAATGGGACTTTGAATGCTTAGTACTTGTGTTGACTCAAATAGGAATTGGTTCTAGGGTTAGGTTTATAGCTAAACAAGATCGGTTTGGCTTTTGACTATATGTCACTTGCCATAATGCGAGGAAATAACTTAGGGACAACGTAATACCCCCATGTTGTCAAGCTAGTGACCAGTATGAGGTTACCATTTCACATTTCACTTTAAACCATTCACAGGTTAATTCATTAAACAAACAACTTTGCTTGTTTTGAACCAAATCCAAAAATCAAACTAAAGCCTCACCGATTTTCAAACACTAATGCAAATCATTAGGTAGGATGAAAACCCATCCGTGTTCGACCACAGAGCAGCTATCTTTGCGATGGCATTCTGGCGGTGGGGCTATAGGAAACAAATTTTATTGATTAAAGCTCACTGCTAGGTGTACACGAATCACAATACCATTCAAGTATTAACCTTCTGAGGATGAAAGAAATATTCACGGCCAGAAGACGCATGTTGCGACGATCACAAAGCGAGGTCGGTTGGTATGTCGTGACATTTTCAAAGTATGTCACAACATAATTCAAGAAAAAGGCATAGAACAATGTTGCGACATAACACTGTAAGCCACAACAAAGCAGAAGGACAAAAATAGCTACAATGTAGCGACATAATTTTCTATGTCACGACAAAGTGGATTTATGGCATACGTCTAAGCGTGCAGCATGTAGAGGACGCCACCTGGCGGAACTTTGCTTATTTTTCGACATTGAGTAGGCGGGTTTCAAGCATGTGATTCAGCAGATGACACCAACTTGTTTCCAAGAAGCCAGAATTCTGAAAATTCTTGCCTATATATCATAACCTTGTAAAACAACCACTATGGTGGTAGAAATTAAATGTCGGTACAAGTGCATACTTCCCCGAGTCTCACAATAACTTGTCTTCTTCTGAGATATCTTTATAACAAAATATTACATTTACATTTTCTATTCCAAAAACAATTTCATGGACCTACATATGGTGGACTCCTAATGCTGTGTTGGCCTTGGCGAATGTGGGATGTCTCTGGCGACCTCTTCAGTACCTACACGGATGAAACACCCGTGCTGAGCTTATAGCTTAGTGGGAAAACCGATAACATATATGACCACTTGCAGTGGTCCTCAATTACAGTATACATGTAAAATAAATCATACATATTCATGACATTCATTAATCTTTAGCCTTATGAATTATGCTTCATGTCTTATATCCTATCATTTATACTTTCTTTACATTTTTCATTTAATGTAATTTCCATGTTTTATGCATTTTATAAATATTACAAAATTTTCATCTCATCTTATGTCATACCTACATATTTAAAAGAAGTAGATCATGGGACGAAACTGTATGTATCCGAAGGTACTATCATTGTACGAGTGAGTGATTTATAAATTGTACTGTATTATATGTGTAACGCCCGAATCCCAGGAAGGGGTGTACGGTATGTGTAGCAGTATGTGCGCAAGGCTTCATAGTATTTTAGTGCCATAATAGGAATTTTTAGAGAATTGTTTTAAGGGTGAAATTATAAAGTTTTCAAAGAATTGTGGCACTTTTGCAGGAGGTGGGAAGTGGGAGAGTGAAAGTACAAATTATAGAATTTTAAAAGGAAAATAATAATAATAAATTACCATAATTGTTCAGGGAAGCCTAGAAAATTCTCTAGATCTCGGATGACAAAGCCCAGATTTCTTGCCCAGATTAAAGTCGTCTCGGAAAATCCCAAAGTGTTTAGAAAAATTTCGTTGAATTATGAGACTAATGGAATATTTTACGAATTTCTGGGTGATAAATCGTCAATGACTTCAAGGCGAAATTTTTCACGAAATCATGGGAATCGAAAAATAGGCGTGAGTTAAAGTTCATTTAAAATAAAGCGGCGAGAAGAAATAAAATTTTTAATTAGAAATGGATCAGAATAAAGCGATAGAAATCGTATATGAAAAAATAAGAAAAAAACAAAAAATAAAAACAAAATCAATAAAAGTCAAGCGCCGAGGGAATGGTGAGAGCGAGAGAGAGGCGTGGAGACGATTTTTTGGTACTGGCCTCTTTTCCTTGTTTCTTTCAGTTACGAATCGGCCAAGTAGGTTTTATCGAAGCCCGAGAGCAAGAAATTGGTATCTGTGACGAGAGCTACGCATACTTACCAATATCTTAGCCTTTTGTCAAACTTTAAAAGGTAGAAAATTTGCCTATTTGTGTTATTTTGAGCCTAAATGCTATATAATGGCTTGAAATTTCTTAGAGAGGCGTGAGTCGTAAACTTGATCCAAAATTTTTTAGGCGAGTTTAGGAATTTTTTAAAGGAATTTTGGAGATTTGTGTTCGAGTTGATCGGGGCTGGAGCCCGGGACATTTTGGGCCCGAGTTCGAGTTGAAATACAGAGGATTGTAGTCGGACCGAGTCGAATGAAAATTGTCGGAAATATTTCGGGTATTTTAGACTACGTGGAAAGTCCCTTGAGTCAAAAGTTGACCCTAAAACGGATAGTTTTTATGGGGCATTTAATGTGTAGGGACATTTTGGTCAATTTCACATCATATTATCGAGGTCCTTATCGAATGGGACTAGCACGTAAAGTTTTGTTAGAATCGAAGTTAAGTTCGATATAATTAAACTGAAAGCCACGTGTATGTTTTATGGTTAAAAGCGTTAAATTGAGGAACATTTTCGGTACTTTGTATGGATTGTGTAGGCGATTTGAGCATCAGACGAGAATCTAGAGTGTATGAGATTTGAAAAGAAATTAGTCGAGAAAAGGTGAGTACTCAAAATCCTTTTCTAAAAGCGAAAGTGTTTAAATTACAAGTTTGTAAAGTGCTTTGAAACTATAAATTTATAAGTATTTTTACCTCCCACTTGTTATACTCGGCGCGAGAAAAGTTCGATTTCGATGATTTAAGAAAGCAGTTTGGCACAGTTTAGCAAAACCCCAGATGACACGGCTCGATTTCCGATCAGTTGTATTTCGATTGTGCATGTGAGGTTATGTGGATATTATGACTAACTATGTGCACGGTCGGCAATTGAGGGTTCGATCCCAAACAGAATATATGGTGAGTCGCCCTCTGCACATTCGGGGTGGTATAGTTAAGCGCCGACTTAGTACATGGCGATGAGGTGTTGGTTCGGGGATTCCATCCGCAGGGCATTTTGGTTCCGAGGTTCCATTTATGTTTATAGAGATCCGTCGTGTTCACCCCGGACCATCTTAGTAGGGTAGTGTTTCCAAGGTTCACTACGGAGTGTCGGGTTCCAGGGTTCAGTGGCATCACGTGCAGGGTGTTGAGGAAATGGGCCCTGCAGTGGTTGGTACTTGATTTCCGATATAGCATTTTGAGATATTAACCACCCTTTACGAAGCAGTTTCGGCCGGCCGAAATAGTTTTCGAAGCGAGTTTTGACCGCGAAATAGTTTTTCGGCCACGGAGTTTTCCAAATGGTTTCGCTGCCAAAAACTTCGGTTTTCTCATAAGCAGTTCCTTTACGCCATTTACATGCAGTTTTCATATTGGGAGGTACATACAGCGACGACAACATTTAGAACTTATGGTACTCCGCCCGAGCCGTTTGGCTCACGAGTTTTGTTTTAAAATAATTTTTATCAGTGCAGTGTTGAGCCCAGAAGATATTTCAAGGATCGCCGATTTAGATCTTTGTGTTGTGATTATATATAAGATAAGGTGTAAATAAAGAGTAAAAGTTAAAATGCTTGGCGTACACATATGTAAATATCTTTTGTAACATATGCATGCATGGTTTTGAGAAAAACAGGTTACGACAAAATTATGTTGGATTGATCCTTATCTTATATTTTGATGAGGACCAGAGGTTCTTTATTGTTGTAGTTGGACATTTGGAAAACATTGGGAGTGTATATTTTTGTTATACATGTGATTTTGTATTTTGGGTTTTGACCAGATGCGGTCGTTATCTTTGCCGGATTTTCGTTAAATCTAAAGGTGTGATTTGATAGAAAAGTGAAAAATTTTATAACCCACGTTTTCGAATACAATTTAAGTGATTTTTAGCGACAGCTTCATGGTAACTTGTCAATCGAAGCGAGGAAAAAATTTGGGGTTCTTGTGGGTGCCCAGGCAAATTTCTTGTCACTAGGAAGAGTGCAATCGAGGGTTAATTGTCGGAGAAGCGAGTTTTAAGCGATGGATTCGCTGGCCCGCATAGCGTTTTCCATAGTATTTCCTATAGAATTGTTTATTTATAATGATTTTCCTATTGCAACCTACATTGTTTTGCTAATCCTTATATGCATAAAATATTGAAAAGTGTCACTGAATCTTTTAATCTTGGAGGTCACGGCGGTAATAATACGGGCCAGTGCATTGAGGTCGATTTAGGACTTAAATACGGAGCACCACGAATATGTCGAGCACACCCCTAAATCGGAAGATGCTTCAATGAATCAGCCCCCAGTAGAACCATCGAGGGCCGCAGACCCAGGTGGCGGTACCTTGACGATGGATCAAGTTATACAGATTGTTACATCAGCTACCCGTCAGACACGGGAGCCTCCAGAAGAGTAGAGGGCATGATGAAACGGCTCTGGAATTGGGGATAAAACTTATGATGGTGCCGGCGACCCGGAGGCGGCGTACTTATGGCTGAAACGGGGTTGGTGAAATTTATACGGTGATGGGGCGTTCGGATGAAGCCCCGAAAGTCCTCTTTTCGGGGTTCTTGATGGCGACGGGACGGGGGTGGTGGGAGGCCATTAAGAGGAGACACCACGAGTCACTTGGGACCGGTCCCGACGGGCATTCTGAGGGCGGATTTTACCGCGTGGATTGTCGGGATGTTTCCATTGTGGGGCGAGGGGGAAGGTCACTTTGAGGCTGACATCCTGGTTGAGTAGCCCGAGTAGAGACCTCACGAGGTGGGGTGCGGTGGCATCTACCCGGGCACCATCGGTCCAGTCGGTGGTAGGGGTGGTTGACGAAGGTGGCGTCTGACACTGGTAGAGATCGCGGTAGAGTGCGGGAGGCGAGCGTTGGGTGGCGATTCAAGTGGTACTTTGTTTTCGAGGCTCGAGAGTGTTCTGATCCTGGGAGGCGGATGCATCACCGGACGTGGTCTTGGTATGATTTCGGTTTAAGATCATGATGCATAGCCATTAGTGGACCCAGGAGCCCTCATTCATTTATTGGTACCATTCACTAAGAGGCACTAGATAGAGTCCCGGTATAGATGGTGTGTGGTGGTTCCGTTACCCGATAGGGGATACTATGATATCAGAAAGGATAGTTCTAGAGTAGCGGACATTGATCGAATAAGGATTTTCCAACGGTTGATAGTCTTCAGGTATCCGTGATTTGATATAATCTTGGGTATGGGTAGGTATCGACATAGAGCAACCTTAGATTGCTATAAGAAAGAAGTAAGATTGGTTCGACGGAGGAACGAGGGGCGTGATATTTCGGGAATCGGAAGAGAGATCGCCCTAGTCATTAATGTGACCGCCTCGAAAATGCTTCGGAAAGGTTGCGGGTTATTTGGCGTTTAGTGGATAGGAGACGAGAGGACACGGGCGGAAGACATCCCCATAGTGAGTTTCCGGATGTCTTTCCGGATGATATTTCGAGTTTACCCGGATAGAAGCGGTGAGTTTGTTATTGAGCGATTCAGGGGGCCGGCCGGGTATCCATTCCTCCATACGAATGGCGCCGTGAGTTGAAAGAATTGAAGGCACAATTGGAGGAATTGCTAGCGAGGGCTTCTCGGGCCTAGTACCTCAGTAGGGAGCTCCGGGATTCTTGTAAGAGAAAGATGGAAGCTTACGGTTGTGTATAGACTATAGGCAATTTGAATCGAGGCGACAAATCATAGCCGATATCACGGCTTCCTCGTATAGATGACTGTTGACCAATTTGCATGGATCGGGTATATTAAGATTGACTGGGTCGAAGTACACCATCAGGTTGAAGTCGAGAGAATGATGTTCTAAAAGCCTTCGGAATGAGATACGGTCACTATGAGTTCCTAGTGATGCCATTCGGATTGACTAATACCCCAGCTGCGTTCATGGATTTGATGAGCGAGATTATTGGTCAGTATTTGAATAAGTTTATAATCTGATCATTGATGACATTCTAGTGTACTTTCGGGTAGTTGGAGGAACATCAGGAGCATCTCGGACGATATTGCGAGATTCTTAGAGAGCGTCAGGTTATCACGCTAAGTTTAGTAAGTGCTGATTTTGGTTGGATTCAGTAGCTTTCTTAGGTCATGTCATTTCGGCGAGAAGGTATTAGTGTGGATCTCAGGAAGATTGAAGGCCCATAGTGAGCTGAGAAGCGCCCGAAAATGTTTACGAGATTCGCGGTTCCTTGGATTGAGGTTATTCTGGGAAATTTGTTGTTGAGGGATTTTCCCGAGATATGGCCAGTTAGCGAATCTATTGAAAGGATCGAATTTGGGTGGTCGGTGCCTTCCGGCATAGTTTGAGGCGGGAGACGAGAGATTGGCGGCCGGCTCCCGGTATTAGCACTGCAGTCGGGAAAGGACGATTATGTGGTATAAGTGATGCCTCCCAGGACAAGAGGTTAGGGTGTGTTTGATGCGAGGATGGTAGAGTGATAGCTTATGGCAGTCGGGTTAAAGCACGACGAACTACCCAGGCCACATGATTTAGAACTAACGTGATGGTTTCGCTCTAAAGATCTGAAGACATTATCTATACGAGTTCCCTGTCGGATGTTACCTATACGCAGAGCACATGATATATCTTTACTCGAGCTTAACTTTTAGTGTGCCGGTGGTTGGAGTTAAGTGGATTATGGTGCAAGATGAAAGTACCATCAGGAAGGCCAATGTAGTGGCGTGTGCCAGGAAGCGAGAGGGGTTCCTATGTATTCTGACAGTATATCTCCCGTTGTTGACCGATTGAGATCTTTGGGAGTTCGATTGCGGGTAGGCGTCTGTGAGGGACTTGTTGGCATCATTTATCATTAATCCTCTTCTGGAAGTGGATCGGATCAAAGGAAGAGAATTGACGGGTTTGAGTGATTAAGTTGAGGGCGAGATTGAGGTGGTAGAAACCGAGGTTGAATCGAGGCAGTGGTGTAATAGTTAGAAGGATTCGAATGTGTGTACGAAATAGGTGAACTAAAAATCTACGGAAGAGCTCCTCTTCGACATCATATGCACCACTGGCGCTGAGATGTATCATACTGCGAGGGCATTATTGGTGGAAGGGCATGAAAAAGGAAATTGCGATTTGATATCCGGATGCCTAACTTTGTCAGCAAGTAAGGCGAGCACGAAGCAGCGAAGATCTGACCCCTTGGAGTTCCTGTATGGAGGTGGGATAAGATTACTATGGTTTTGTTGCTCGGGCTTGAGAACTTCGGAGACAACACAATGCCATATGGGTGATATTGTTGGATTAGGCTAACGAGAATCTGCGCATTTTCTCCCAGTTGTAATGATGACCCGTTTAGACCGAGTTAGCGATTATATGTGGAGGAGATAGTTAGATTACATGGTGTTCCTATATCGATAGTCTCGGGCCAGAGACCCGTATTCATCAGTTTTGGTCCGGTTCAAGGATGCCATGGGGACTCGATTGCGCTAACCTGACTTTTCCATCCTCAGGGCGATGGTCGGTCGGAAGAACTATTCGAATAATTTAGAGGATAATAGCAGAGAATGCGTGATAGAGTTTAGGGAAGAGTGGGATATGCGTTTATCTCACGATGGAGTCGCTGGCACAACAGGTTATTAATCCGACATAGGCATGGCTCCATTTGAAGCATTATACTGGAAATGTCGTATTCTACGTATCTTTGGGATGAAGTAGGAGAAGGAGGCGATAGGCTAGAGTTGAGTACGGATTACCTTAGATAAGATCCAGTTGTCGAACGGACTCAAGATAGCGAGGGACCAGAGACGAGAGAAAGTTATGTTGACAAGCCGTAGGATCTACGGGTTTAAGAGTGGGCGATAGGGTCTTCCTCAGTTTCCCCTTGGAAAGGTGTGTAGATTTGGAAGACGGAAAGTTGAGGCCCTTACATAGGGCCATATGAAGTTATTGCAGTGGGACAAGTAGTATATAGATTAGATGCCCTCCCGGAGTTGTCTAAGGTTCGCTAATGTGTTTTTCATGTATCCATGCTCATGAGTACATTCAGTCCCTCCCGTATGCTCAAGATCGGCCCCCGATTAGAACTAAAGGATAATTTGACCTATAAGGGAGGCCAATGTAGATAGTAGATCACGGATAAGCGATTTTCACGAATAAAGTCATTAGTTAGTCAAAGTTTTATGGGGAATTATGGGATTAAGAGGCACATATGGGAGTCGGAGGCTCAGATGTGATCAAATATCTTCGGGTTGTTTCGGATTAGATTATCCCTCTTTTATGTTAGTTTTTTCGACGAGACGAAATGTTCTAAAAGGAGGGAGGATTTATGTGGCCGTCAGAGGGTGCTACGGTATGTGTAGTAGGTATGTGCACGAGAGACTTCCTTAATTATTTTAGTGCCATAATAGGAATTTTTTGAAAGTTGTTTTAAGGTAAAATTATAAAGTTTTCAAAGAATTGGCACTTTGCAATTAGGAAAGTAGAGGGAGTAAGTACAAATTATAAATTTTAAAGGATAATAATAATATATTACTATGGTGTTCAGGAAATAGAAATTCTCTAGATCTCGGATGACAAAGCGAATTTGCGTAGATTAAATTTGTCTCGTTAAATCTAGTGACCCAGAAAAATTTCGTTGAATTATGAGACTGACGGAATATTTTACGAATTTCTGGGTGATAAATCGTCAATGACTTCAGGGGCGAGATTTTTACGAAAATCTCGAAAGTCAGAAAATGGCGTGAGTTAAAGTTCATTTAAAATAAGTGAACTGAAAAGAAATAAAATTTTTTGGGGTAGAAATGGATCCGAATGAGGCAATAGAAATTGTATATGAAAAAAATAAGAAAAAAAAAACAAAAAATAAAAAACAAAATCAATAAAAGTCAAACCCTTGAAGTAAGATGAGTGAGCGAGAGGGAACGTGGGACGATTTTAATTTTATTTTCTTTTTCCTTGTTTCTTTCTCGGATTACGAAATCCTAGTAGGTTTTTCATCGGAGACGGAAGGCAAAGTTGGTATGCTAGCGACGAGGCTCATACTTACCAATATCTTAGCCTTTGTCGACTTTAAAAAGGTAGAAAATTTGCTTTGTTGTGTTATTTTGAGCCTAAATGCATATAATGGCTGAAATTTTCTTAGAGGAGGCTGTGAAAGGTCGTAAACCCCGAGTCCCAAAATTTTTTAGGCGAGTTTAGGAATTTTCAGGAATTTTGGGGCCCCCGTGTTGGACCAGTCGGTGAACCCGGGGCGTTTTCGGACGATTCGAGTTGAAATTACGAGATTGTAGTCGGACAGAGTCGGACAAGGGAGCCACCGAGAAATGTTCGGGTATTTTAGACTGTGGAAAGTCCCTTGAGTCAAAAGTTGACTAAAGCGGAGATAGTTTTATAGGGCATTTAATGTGTAGGGACATTTTGGTCAATTTCACATCATATTATCGAGGTCATATCGAGATGGGACTAGCACGTCAAAGTTTTGTTAGAATCGAAGTTCGTTCAATATGAGTCGCTTTAGAAAGCCACAATGTATGTTTATGGTTAAAACGTTAGAGTGGGGCATTTTAGGTACTTTGTATGGATTGTGTAGGCGATTTGAGCATCCGGCGAATCTAGAGTGTTTGACAAGATTTGAAAATTTAGTCGAAAAAGGTAGTACTCAAATCCTTTTCTAAAAAAGCGAAAGTGTTTAAATTACAAGTTTGTAAAAGTGCTTTGAAACTATAAATTTATAAAGTATTTTTACCTCCCACTTGTTATACTCGCGAGAAAAGTTCGATTTGATATTTAAGAAACCGGTTGGCTGGTTTAGCAAAACCCTAGATACTACAGCTAGGTTTCCGTCGAATGTATTTGGTTATTGCATATGAGTTGTAGGATATTATGACTAACTATATTTTTGAATTCGGCAATTAGAGTTAGATCTAGAATATATAGTGGTCGCCCTACGCACATTCGGGGTATATAGTTAGCGCGCTGACTTAGTACATGGCGATGAGGTGTTGGTTAGGGTTCCATCATGGGCATTTTGGTTCAGGGTTCCGTATGTTTATAGAGATCGCGTCGTATTCATAGGACCATCTTAAGCCCGGGTAGTGTTTCGAGGTTCTCTGATGTCGATTCTCAGAGGTTCCGTGGCATCACGTCTAGGGTATTTAAGAAATAGACCCACGATGGATTTGGTACTTGATTTCCGGTATAGCATTTTCGAATGTTAACCCTGCCCAGAACCGGTTTTGTGTGAAAATAGTTTTGAAATACGTTTTTAATGAAATAGTTTTGACAGTTTTGAAATAGTTTTCATAGCAAAACTCGGTTTTTCTCATAAGCAGTTTCACTACCATTTATGCTCTGAGATTTTCATATTGGAAGTACATATTGACGACATTTAGAACCTGGTACTCTGGGCAGTTTGTGGCTCCACAGGTTTTTGTTTTAAAATAATTTTTCGGTGCGGGTGTTGAAGCGAAGGACCTTTCAGGATCCTCGATCCTAGGCCAGTGTTGTGATTATATATAAGATGAGTGTAAATTAAAGGTAAAAGTTAAAATGGCATTTTGTATATGTAAATATCTTTTGTAACATATGCACATGGTTTTAAGAAAAAACGAGAACACTGGCAAAAATTATGTTGAATTGATCCTTATCTTATATTTTGATGAGGACCAGAGGTTCTTTATTGTTGTAGTTGGACATTTGGAAAACATTGGGAGTGTATATTTTTGTTATACAGGTGATTTTGTATTTTGGGCTTGACCGCGGAAAATGCGCGGTCGTTATCGCTGCCGGTTTTAGATTAAATCTAAGGTGCTTGATTTTGATAGAAAAGTGAAAATTTTTATAGTACGTTTTCCAAATACAGTTTATTGGTTTTAGCGGCTTTTGCTTCATGGTAACTTGTTAGTCGGCGAGCTTGGCTAGGAGGTTCTTGTGGAGTTCTTGGCCAATTTCACGTCACTAGGAAGAGTCTATCGATATGACTGACGAGACCATTGTAATGATCAAAAGGGATCCATGTCATTGACAACGGGGCCCTCTGTTTGCCAAACTATATGTTGCGACATTGTTATCCTATGGGCATGCTATACATTCAACTACCGATCATAAGCAGGTAATCAGTTTTATTATGTTTTTTTAACAATCTTTCATATATCAGAAAAACATATCTCATATACCGGAATAACTACTGATATCATGTATACCTATGAGATATTCATTATCAAATAATCTCTTATAAACATTTAACTGTACTTTGCACTTTTTCATATAACAAAAAATATATGTGTATTCTCTTTAGCTTTCATAACACATGTAATCATGATCATCTTACTATGATGCATTATTTCATATAACAATAAATTTATATAACCCTTATACAATTTCAGTTTCCATAACCAATTTTGCCTGAACAGTTCGAGGCAGCTCTCAAGTCCATTTTCGACTACAATTTTGACAATGTAAATGGGATTGTTAGACAAAGTGATCTTCTGGCCCAATATACCCCTATGTCTTAAGTTTCATATGGTTCAAAAATCATGTCATTTGGACTTTTAACTTAGGAGGTATGACCTAAACATCTTGAACTGCTCCTGGACAGTTTCTAGGTACAAAATCTGGAATTGTGTTCTATATTTGAAAATTTTCTAGGAATGATAGAGACATAATTTGACCATACTTTATTCACTAAAGTTGTTATCCCAGATGTCTAGTTTATACAGAAATGTGAATCACCTCATTTGGATCAATATAACTCAAGTTATGATTTAAACAATCGGAATTATGCCAGTTCAGGGGACTATTCTGAGACAGGTTTCAGGGACAAAATTGTTCCCTTATTTTGACGAATTTCTGGTAACAACGGGGACTAAATTTGGCTATACTTCCTTCATAAAAGTTATTCTCCTAGATGTTTAGTTTACCCAAAAATTGGAATCATTGAATTTGGATCAACCTATCCCAAGATATGACTAAAAAACTCAAGGCTGGTCTGGACGAACCTTAACTGACTGAAAACAGAGCTCCACTTTGATGAATTTCTGGGTACAATGGGGTGAACACACTTTCTTCATGGAAGTTATTCCAAAAGAAGTATAGTTTACCCAAAAATTAAAATCACTCGTTTTGGATCACGAAAACTCAAGATATGACACAAACATTAAGACTAGTCTGACTAGCCGGACCAAACCAGGGACTGAAATTTGGACCCAAATTCAGGGGTCTTATGCCAATAATCAAACCTTCAGGTCTGCAACACATTTTCAGCGAGGACTTGAGTTCTCCTCAAATTAAATCATCCAATTTGAGAGGTCAAAATGAGCCGTGTTATGGCCGAAAACAAAAAACAAACACAACGTTTTCTGTTTCGGCTATTTTGGTCTATCTTTGAAATACCAAAATTACTGCTCTTTCTATATTGATTTAGGTCTTTGTTTCTTCTAGACATATTCAACTGTAACACTCGGAATTATTACAATAGCTAAATATTATTTTTCCGAAAATAAAACGATAGACCCGGGTTTAATACTAGAGCCAAGGGTAAATTGGTAAATTTGCCAGGACCTTCGGGTCATTAATGAGAAAGTCTAGTGGTCAATGTATGAATTGGGAATGTGATATGCAAATAGAAAAGAGTTAATGGCTAAATTGCTATTAGTGAAACTTTAAAGTCAAAAATGGGCATAAGACTAAAACTAGTCTAGCAAAAGGGATAGTTCTCATTTTGCTCCAAATAGAGTTAGGGCAAAAAACGTGTTGAAGAAGAGAGGAGAGAGGAGAAAGAGGAAGAAAGAAGAGAAGAAGAGAGAGAATAAGGAGAAAGGAAGAGAAGGAAAGGAGATTGGGCAGATAAGGGTTTTGGTTTGATTCTTAGCAAGTGGTTCTTTCTAGGGTTTGGTTGGGGAACTTCTCATCTCCTGGCCCCCTATAGATTTGAAAGATATGGTGGTGAAACCCAGATCCTTGGTTGTTATGTAAAATTGGGTTGATGGGTTTTCAATTCATAATTATAAATTTTGATGAGTTTATCTAACACTAGATCAAGTGCAGTGACAGTTTGTAAAACCTAAGATTCTTAATGTAGGAGTGTGAATTTGGAGATATTGTTAGAATCAGTTGTTGTGTCATTTAGTGTTGTTGATTTAATGAAACTTATGGAAAAAGTGGGAAAAATCATAAATTATGGGCATTTTCGAGGGTTGGATTTTTCTATTTTGACCAGTGTTAGTATTTTGGCCATAACATGCTCATTTCTTATCCGATTTGAGTGATTCAAGTTTCTGGTTAAACTAGACTTCAAGGAGCACCAAACATCCTGAAATAGGTACCCTCAAATTCTGACTCTATGTGGCCCAAATATTCACTTCAAAAGGAAATTTATGTTGGCAGAATTTATGCTTCGAGTTTGATCATAGAATAGTCAGGGTTGTTTAGAGGACATAACTCGAGTTTGATTATCGATTTGGGTGATTCAGTTAGAGGGAGAACCTTTAGCACCTTATCTTCAAATGGTATGGAGATAGGAATACAAAGTGTTTTGTGTTGAATGTGTGTTGTTTGTGTAACCCCAATATGGGGTGTTAAATGTTGATCTAGTAAGTGTAAGAGAGAGTGCACTTGGGGATCAAGGTTTATGTTGGAAGGTATAAGAATATATGCGAGTTGGTGGTGATAAAGTAATGAACCACTTGAGTAATTTTTATGTGACAGTTGGCAGGAGGCTAAGGAATCTTATGACTTGTTATTTTATAGGATCCTTTGGAAGTAGCCTCGGTTTGGCTTCCTTAGGAGACTTGCGGATTTTTAATCCAAGGAAGGTAGGGGATCTTATAACCTTCTCACCTTGTAATGTGGTTTGATGTTGTGGGAGTGCGTACCATTAGTGCTGACATGTGATTTTCTAGTGATATATAAATGTATATTTTTTTATATATAGCAAAATCTTTTGAGATGCATGGTACATGATGTTTAAATATCCATGTGGTTGAATGCTTTGTGAAATTGTTTTCAAGCATGACATGGGTATGAGAAGCGTGTGAGTCAGGATTGATGTAGTGGACACGGGACGATGACTAGTCACTGGGGTTCTTAGTCCCGAGAAAGGTCTAGATATACGGGATGTGGGCATATCCACAGGTGGTAATCCCAGGTAATTTATCGTTGATGCAGGATGATCGGCTAGTCCTGGGTGAAAGCCCAAAGAGTCGCGATGAGGGTTGAGATGGTGGTAGTATTGCATTCATGTGTTTCCATCGTCAACCTATTATTTGTAAAATGCTCATGTTTTGAAATATCTTGAATTATGTATAAATTGAAATGTTTTTTATGAGCATGGCTTGTTATGGGATTCACTATTGGGTTATGAACTCACCCCATTTCTCCACCTTAGATGCGGAGTACGAGACCAGTGCGTGACATGAAAGTTGAACCTGGGGTTTTTGAGGATGGGAAGTTTGTATCTTAGGCCATAGCTTGTTGGTGGTTGAGACATACATTTGATGAATATTTAGTATTATGTGGATATTCACCTTTGTATATTTAGACCGAGTTGGTATATTTTGTGGATCATTGTATATTTAGCTTTGTAGCCACTAGTTTTGGAACTTTGTGTAAATGTTATTTTGATCAAGTGTAAGTGTATAGTTTTGGGTACATTGAGGAATTAACTCTGTACCGATATGGGTGTATGTTTGGAGACCTAGAGTAGTGTTTTATTTACGTTTCCAGGTGAGTACTCCAAGTGGAGTTTAGACTCAAGTTGTTAAAAAAAAAATCAGGTGGTAAAATAGTAACATAAATCACACCGGTGGAATTTGGGGTGTGACATCAACCATGATTCTTATGCATCATCTCCAATTGGAACCATATAATTTAGAGATATGTAGGCCAACAAAACAAAAACAGGGGTTGTAGGAAAACTTTTGAGAGCAAATCCCTTAAAACGTATGCATCTCTTTTTACAATTCTTGGTCTTTAACCATAAGCACTTCCAAAACAACCAAAAGTACCATCAAAACAACCTCAAACGAACCAAAATCAAATATGTGGAGAGTTAGGGTTTTTCCTAACCTTGGTAGCTTGAAACTACAAGCGACTTAAGTTTTCTTAAACCTATTCCAATTCTTTTCTTCATGATCAAATAGAACTCAAAATATTGAGAAAAGGAAACAGTTAGTTTCCTCAAGCGCCTAGCTCTTTCTTTGAGCGAGTGGAGAACTTCTCCATATTCTAGAAGACCATGTTTGGTCTTATCCCGTTTGATGAGCCGTACTTGTACACTCTTTTAACTCATATTTGGCCTTGCATTTTAGTCATCCAATTCTATTAATTTGCAAGTCAACTTATTCAAATTCTATAATAACACGATCTTTAAGCAATGACTCTTAAGTCCCCTAATTTGACATTTACCATTATTACATTTACTTCTTTAAAAATCTCGGTTATGTCTTTTGCACATTTAGTACTTAAATTTTTCGAAAAATACAAATTTTACTTTTATTATACCTTTAAACTGTAATAACTACTAACGTATAATTTGGGGTGTTACAGTCGTCAATTGAGCCAGTTTTGGAGATCATGATTGAGAAGTCTCAGTGACCCATCACATTTGAAAACCTATAAATAAGCACGCATGG